>CAXKVX010000188.1:0-686428 GCA_964058865.1 Eleocharis quinqueflora | reverse complement strand
GTTCCCTTGTGACCCAATGGAACCTGTAAGGGACAGGCACCGAACCCTGTCCATTCTAATTATTGCAGGTCGGAATGGACAACACCTGCCTTTCTTGCGGAACTTGGATAATTCATTTAAGGTGGGTGAAAATGTGTATCAGTGCACATATATGCGGAATCTCACATCCCTCCAATGATTTGTGCCTTAGGCATTTAGTGGATCTCACATTTCACTCATTGTTCCACTCAGTTGGTGTGTGTGTTGGTAAGTTTCACCAAGGTAAGGTTTCCCCATTCAGATAAGGTTAAACAACACATACCAGATAAGGCAGGAAACTGCTCCAAATGTCAAGGAAATGAACCTACAAGTCAGAATAGAGGCACAACACAACAATTGCAATAATATGCCCTTGATTGCAGTTATTTGGACCAATAAGGCTCAAGTTTATACCAAAAGACCCGGTTTTACCCTAAAGAATATATGTGTGAAATACACACATCAAATCTCCCCATGCTTAAACCTTTGCTTGTCCTCAAGCAAATCAATTACAAACCGGACTTTGGTATGAACTTGGAAAAAGGTAAAGAGATAGAAATACTGCCTGAATTTGGTCTTCTCGGAATAATTACCAGGGTTTCATGCACTTCATGTCATGCTACAGGTGCTGTTTGGGGGTCTCACTACGTCGTATGAGGTTCTGGTTCACCCTGCTGGTCGCAGGTACCTCCTGCTGGGCGCAGGTACCTCCTGCTGGGGCGCAGGAAAACCAAAAACAGGCAGTTGGAGCCCCAATTTCACAGATTAACTTGTTTTCTCTTCCTGAAACATTCAAAAACACTAACACCAAGTGCACACATAAGATGGAACAAACAAAAAGAAATTAAAGAAAGAAACAAAAGAAAACTAACTTTGTACAACTAATTTTTTTGTGTTTTGTTGGTTTTTCCATTTTTTTTTTTTTTTTTCTGTATATACAATGCAAATACCCAAGTAAATATGCATGATGCAAACAACTAAACTACAGATAAACACTCAGGTTTGTACAAACTCCCTCCCCACGCTGAACCATGCATTGCCCTCAATGCACAGCTCCATAAATACTGAAAATAAAAGAAAGGGAACAGATACAACCTGAGTGAAGATGCCAGCGGGGCTGCTGGCGGTGCTATCTCATCCCTGCGAGGTGCTATGGTCAGCTGGACCCCTCCTGCGCCTCCTCCTCTCATGTCTCTCCTCTCTCGCTGCAGCTCCTAACTCCAAGTCAGCAACTCTGGTGGTCAACTCATGCAGGGAGTAGGAGTATGCCCGCTGGTCAGTACGCATATCAAGAAGGGTCCGATGTGTAGTACGTCCCTGATTCTGCACCTCAAGTAGGGTCTGGTGGTGGGAACGCTGATCGGTGCGTATGTCAGTGAGCATAATGTGCATCTGTGGCCACCCAAACTCACCGGGCATGCCCTGTGGGTGCTCATCCGGGTCAGGAAAATATGTATGTGAGGGTCCCGCATGATGGAAAACGTGGGATGGGCTTGCATAAGCACCTGCCGGGACCTGCACATGGATGAAAGTGGGCGTAGCCTCATCGGATACATACTCCTCCATACGCCAAGACCTATCATTGTAAGGATCGAGGGAATGTGAAAGAGGAAGAGTGAAAGAACCACGAGATGTCCGCCAGGTGAGTCTCGGCCCCTCGGGAGTAGGAGTAATGGTGAGCCACTGATAGGCGCTGAGCTTCCCGAGGTCCACAGTAATGGGAGGAGCAATCCGATGTCTAGTCTCAATGTCAACCTGCAGGTAAGAGGCAATGCAGGTAATATATGACCCGCAGGTAATCTGCCCGGTGGTCCTACCGTGAGCTCGGATGGATATCCAGTGTCGCACCATCAGCATCATCAGATCGGGCCTCTTGAATCTATCTCTTCGGTGTCTCAGCATAGTCGCGAGGAGTCGTAGATCATCATGTGTGGGCCGGAGGGAGGACTCGCCGCGCGCGAAAACAGTAAATGATAGAGTCCTGCACAAGAAACGGAGAGATGGGTGAATAATCATATTGACCCGAAGGTCATTAGTTGCAGAAGCACCCAACTCCTGCCCAGTAATTCGGTACCAAAAATCAGCTCTACCTGTTGGCAGGTGCTCTCCCTCCTCTGTTTCAGGACCATAACCAATGTATTCAGTTTCAGGTTCAGGGAAACCAAACCATCCCCTCATGACACTAAGGTAGACCTCATAATACTCACCCATCATAAGAAAACTAATATAGGGTTCATCATCTTCGGGCTCATAAAGAGTGACCGAAGCTAAGAAATCATGGGTGAGCTCGGTAAAAGCAACATGGTCACGAGCGATATCCCAGAATCGCTGTCCTAAACCCACACGCCTAGTCAACACATCAAAATCCTCATTGATACCCAATTGATCAACCACAGAAAGATCAATAATGGGGGAAGAAATAACCGACTTAACACGGATACGCTCAATATGGTCGACATAATTCCTTTCTTCTTGTGTCATACGGTGGGACCGAGAGGTCTCACGACCTGACCGTGTGCGTGGCATGGTTGGTTTACACAATTGGGTTGGTACTGAGGCTGGTATCAAAGAATAAACACAGTAATTGGACCAATTTCCACCAACCACAGTTCAATTTACCCAATTACAGCACCAATTACAGTTCTAAACAACAATCCGTGGATAAAATAAAGATTAAGGAAAGAAATCACCGGATCGAAGCAGAAATTGCCAAAATTGAGCAAACCAGCGGCAGGCAGGGGTACCAGCGGCGGCGCAGGGTGATCAAACGGCGGCGCAGGGGGATGGCCTCTGTGTTGGCCCTCGGTTCTGACAGCAGCAGCAAAGGTAGACGCAGAGAAACCCAGCGGCGGCGCAGGGTTCTTCAACGGCGGCGCAGGGAGGTCTTGGCTGTTGCTCTTCGAAGGTGGTTTGCAAACTGACCAGCGGTGGCGCAGGGCCGTCGACCGGGGCGCAGGAGCTTCGTGCGGCGCGCAGGGTACTTCAACGGCGGCGCAGGGTTGAAAAATTGAAGAGAAAATTTAAGAAAAATGAGAAGGGGAAGAAGAGAGAAAGAAAGAAAGAAGGGGGTTCGGGTAAGAAGAGAGAGAGAGAGAAAAGGCAGGGGAGAGGAAGTAAGGGGAAAGAAGAGAGGAGAAAAAGAGGAAAAGAAAGGAAAAATGAGGGGAAACTAAGGAAAAAGAAATATGCAGATGCTAAATGCTAAAAAGAAAGAAAATATGCAAATGCAAAAAAAAAAAAAAAAAAAAAAAAATATGCAAATGTTGAAGCAAATATTGAATATTTACAGTTATTTACAGTTTTTATGTTACCCTCCCCATGCTTACCTTTGCACCATCCTCGGTGCCCAAATTCGAAAGTAAAGTAAGAGAAAAGGTAAGGGGAAGGGATACTCCCTCAACGTAGATACGGTTCAGCCCATGGGCACCACGGGCTCGGAGGTATCCTTGTTTCTGCCCACCAACTAGCATCCACACGCCAAGAGTTTGGTTGCGCGATTGGACGACCCCACCATTTAGGATCCACTTTCATACGGGGTGTTCGTCGGGGTGCAGTTGGGCGAGCGTCTTGTGTTGGAGACTTGTTTATAGTTCGAGTCGCCTTCTTCTTCTGTTTACGGATATCCCTCTTGATTTCCGCAAGTGTGATCGTCAAGTCAACGTCGTTGATAGGCTCAGAAGTCATGCGGGGGGTCCTCCTAACTGTAGCTTTCCAAGGCATCTTGATGCTTGGCTTAGGAACAGCTAAAACGTAGAAAATTACCCTCTGGTTGGTACCCAACTGGTGGTTGATGGATGTCTGCCACCAGGTTATTACTGCGCAGGCTGGGCAGGAAAAGGAAAGAAGGAGAAACAAGCAGAATTTTGGTTGCAAAATGAAAATTTATGATAAAGAGAATGAGGGAAGGTGGGGTAAGAATATAGAACCAGATGGAGGCAAATAAGGCAAGTTAATAACCCTTCCAACTCTGTTTCATCAGCTTTCCTTATCTGTCCCGCAGGACTCCACCTTCCATTTCAACCTTACTGGGCCGCAGGCCATCCTGATATGGCCGCAGGACACCTTTACAGGACCGCAGGCCATCCTTACAGGGCCGCAGGGGACCTTTACAGGGCCGCTGGGTCCCCTTACAGGGCGGCAGACAACTCTGTTATGCTGCTGGTTGATCCTTCCGATTCCTGTATATCAAAAATACTAACAAACCTAGCGTACCGCATGAGAGAGAACAGAAAAAAAAAATAAAATATAAACAAATGAAAGCACAAAATCAAAGAAAAAAGAAAAGAAAGACCAAAAATTTTGTCCCTTGGGTTGCCTCCCAAGCAGCGCTTGTTTACGGTCCCGAGCTTGACCTTATTGCGTCTAAGTTTCTGCTGAGATAGGCTCGAGCAGGTCCAAGTTCAGGCGCTCGTCATGATTTTTGTCGGCAATGTACGTCTTGAGACGCTGACCATTCACCTTGAAGATTCGACCGTCATTGCCCGAAATGTCCACTGCTCCGAAAGGGTAGACCTTCCTCACCGTGAAGGGTCCGGACCATCGAGACTTGAGCTTGCCTGGAAATAGCCTTAACCTAGAATTAAACAAAAGTACAAGGTCACCTTCTTTAAAGTCACGGCGCGAAATGCGCTCGTCATGCACCTTCTTTGTGCGTTCCTTGTAAATTCGGGCATTCTCATAGGCTTGAAGACGCATTTCCTCCAACTCGTGCAAGTCGAGGATACGCTTCTCCCCAGCGGCTTGTAGCTCCATGTTGAGCATGCGTGTGGCCCAGTATGCCTTGTGTTCAATCTCGACGGGCAAGTGGCAGGGCTTCCCGTAGACTAGCATGAACGGGCTCATCCCAAGTGGCGTCTTGAAAGCGGTGCGGTATGCCCAAAGTGCGTCGCTGAGCTTGAAAGCCCAATCCTTCCTTGTCGCCGACACCGTCTTCTCCAAAATAGACTTGATTTGCCTGTTAGACACTTCAACTTGCCCGTTAGTTTGAGGATGATAAGGAGTTGCTACCTTGTGGGTTACCCCATGTCGTTTCAGAAGTTGCTCAAACTGGCGGTTGATGAAGTGTTTGCCCCCGTCACTTATCACAACGCGCGGCACTCCAAAGCGCGGGAAGATCACATCCTTGAAAAGGCGCTTGACAGAGTTACCATCCGCTTTAGCACAAGCTATTGCCTCTACCCATTTTGACACATAGTCCACTGCCACAAGAATGTGCTCATTACCATTTGAAGAGGGAAATGGCCCCATGAAGTCGATTCCCCATACATCAAAAATTTCGACCTCCAGAATGGGCTGTTGTCGCATCTCGCTGCGCCTTGATATGTTTCCGGTTCTTTGGCACTCGTCGCATGATTGCACGAAAGAATGTGCATCCTTGAAGAGGGTTGGCCAAAAGAAACCTGACTGCAAGACTTTGGCGGCAGTTCTTGGTGAAGAAGCGTGCCCTCCGTAAGCAGATGAATGGCAATGGAAAAGAATTGTATGTACCTCCTCTTTCGGCACACAACGCCTAATCATCCCGTCAATGCCGACTTTGAAGAGGAAAGGCTCTTCCCAGATGTAGTGCTTAGCATCAGCTTTGAACTTTTTCCTTTGTTGGTATGTCATGTCTTTCGGAATCACGCCGGCACAATGAAAGTTGGCAAGATCGGCATACCAAGGTACCGGAGGGATTCCAGAGGAGGCAGCAAGAGCTTCCTGCCTGAGCGCAGGTGAAGCCTGCGGGGTAGCAGGGAGCTCCTGCGGGTTAGCAGGGAAGTCCTGCGGGGTGGTAGGGAAGTCATGCGGGGCAGCAGGGTTTTCACAGGCAGTATACAGGGAATAGAGTTGTTCTCCGGGGATTGAGTCATCGATCGGTACACGGTCCTTTTCTTCACCAACCCAATGCAGTCTTGACAAATGGTCAGCCACAGAATTTTCCGACCCCTTCTTATCTCGGATTTCAATGTCAAATTCTTGCAAAAGCAAAACCCAACGAATAAGACGTGGCTTTGCATCCTTTTTGGCGAGAAGATACCTTAGTGCAGCATGGTCGGTGTAGATGATGATCTTAGATCCGACCAGATAAGTGCGAAATTTCTCGAGAGCATACACTACCGCCAAAAGCTCCTTTTCTGTTGTGGTGTAGTTGGCTTGCGCAGAATCAAGGACTTTGCTCGCATAGCAGATGGCAACGGGTTTCTTGTCCTTCTTTTGGCCAAGAACGGCCCCCACAGCATAATCACTTGCGTCGCACATGATCTCGAAGGGTTGAGACCAATCCGGGGGCTGGAGAATCGGGGCAGACATGAGGGCTTCCTTCAACCTGACAAAAGACTTAGCACACTCATCAGAAAAATCAAATTCATTATCTTTTATCAGAAGGTTTGTTAGGGGCTTAGCAATTCGGGCGAAATCTTGAATGAATCGTCGATAGAAGCCGCAATGGCCGAGAAAGCTTCGCACGTCCTTAACAGTTTTAGGCACGCACATTTGCTCGATCACTTCTATCTTCGCCTTATCCACCTCTATGCCTTTTCCAGATACCTTGTGTCCCAAGACTATGCCTTCTTCCACCATGAAGTGGCATTTCTCCCAATTGAGCACCAAGTTAGTCTCCTCGCACCGCTGTAAAACTTTGCACAAATTTTCAAGACAAGAGTTAAAAGAAGTACCAACAACAGAAAAATCATCCATGAAAATTTCAACTTCCTTTTCAATATAGGCAGAGAAAATTCCCATCATTGCCCTTTGGAAAGTGGCCGGCGCATTACACAAACCAAACGGCATCCTACGATAGGCGAAGGTGCCATACGGACATGTGAACGTCGTTTTCTCCATATCTGCAAAGTGAATTGGAATCTGGAAGAAACCGGAGTATCCATCGAGATAGCAGAAATGGGAGTGATTTGCCAAGCGCTCAAGCATTTGATCAACAAACGGCAATGGGAAGTGGTCCTTGCGTGTCGCAGCGTTGAGTTTGCGGTAATCGATACACATCCTCCACCCAGTCGTGGGTCGCATTTGAACCATTTCTCCCTTCTCATTTTGAACAACTGTGTGCCCCCCTTTCTTGGGCACCACATGAATCGGACTCACCCATTTGCTGTCGGAAATAGGAAAAATAACGTCAGCCTCACGCAACTTAAGAATTTCCTTCTTTACCACGTCTTGGAGCACGGGGTTGAGTCGTCTTTGTTGTTGCACCGATGGCTTGTGATCATCCTCCAGATGTATTCGGTGCTCACAAATAGCTGGGCTGAGCCCCTTGATGTCATTAATGGAGTACCCAATGGCCCTCCTGTGAAGTCTCAACTTTTCCAAAAGCTTGTTAGTCTCATTGGGGCTCAAGTGAGCACCCACAATAACAGGAAAAGATTTTTCTTCATCAAGAAACTCATACCTGAGGTTGTCGGGCAGCGGCTTAAGTTCTACCTTTTTAGGGGTGTCAAGTGGCGGAATTCTGCCCTCACCGGGCTCTGGATCAGATGTCTGCGGGGGCGCAGGTCCTTCCTGCTGGGGCGCAGGGCCTTCCTGCTGGGAGGCAGGGGTCACCTGCTGGCTCGCAGGGGACACCTGCAGGTCATCCAAGACCTTCTGCGGGTAGCAGACATCAGCATTGACAGCCGAAACATGCGCCTCTCCATCCGCTGAAACATGAATCATTGTCGCGCAATACGACACTTCCGAGTCCATAACCTCCTGAAATTGAGCTAAAAAGTCAGAATGGTACCTTAGAAGATCGCATTGTCGCTCGAGGAAGCCTTCTTGCACTTCTTGGACCATCTCGTCAATGATGTCTACTTGGTAGCACTCGTCGGGGATGTCGGGATATTTCATCGCTTGATCGACTTGGAATTGCACTTTTTCTCCCCCAACAGTCATGGTAAGCGTGCCTTGGTGTGTGTCAAACACGGTGCGGGCAGTTCTAAGGAAAGGGCGACCGAGGATTATCGGTACCTCCTTATCTTCTTTCATGTCCACAACCACGAAATCACCGGGCACAAAGAATTTTCCAACTTGCACAGGCACATCCTCCACTATTCCCAATGGCAAACGCGTAGAAGAATCCGCAAGCTGCAGAGTCATGCGGGTGGCCTTGAGCTCCCCCACACCAATCCTTTTAAAGACTGTGTGAGGCATAAGACTCACGCTCGCACCCAAGTCACATAGAGCCTTTTTGATCACAGCTTTTCCAATGGTGCAAGGGATAGTGAACTTACCCGGATCGCCAAGCTTTGGAGGTAGCTCACGACTCACGACTGCGCTACATTCCAAGTTGAGTTGCACGCTGCCGCAATCCTTCAAACTCCTCTTGTTTGACAAGAGATCTTTCAAGAACTTGGCATACGTAGGCATCTGCGCAAGAGCATCAGTAAATGGAATAGTTATAGAAAGTTGTTTTAATACCTCCATGAACTTCGAGTATTGCTCCTCCGATCGGTGCTTGGCAAGCCTTTGCGGAAATGGAACTGGTGGCCTGTAAGATTGCTGCACCTTTGGGGTAGATTTTTCTGTCTGTGCAGCTGTCTGCTGGGGCGCAGGTCTTTCCTGCGGGGGCGCAGGTACTTCCTGCTGGGGGGCAGGGCTCTCCTGCTGGTCACACACAACCCTGTCAGCTTTCTGTGCGGTACCCAACGGGTCGCATAAGGCTGTTTCAGCCTCTGGAACAGCTGCTGTATTTGCAGGAACAGATTTTGTCGGGACCGCCTCGGGGTTGGCGGGAGCAGCGTAAGACTTGCCGCTCCGTAGGACACAAACAGACTTGCAGTCTCCCGATGGATTTGGCTCCGGTTTTGTTGGCAATTTTGGTGTCTCAGAGTTAGATCCTTTGGTTTGAGCCTCTCGGATTTTTTGTAGCTCCTCAAGAATTATCATGTTCACCTTGCCTTGCTCGTGCATGAAGCTCTTGAATTCTTGGTTGAGCTGGACTTGCCCCGAAGTAAACGGTGGGCGGTTGTTGTTGCCTTGGTTGTGCCCATGGTTTTGGTACCTTGAAGGGTTGTTGCTAGATTGCCCAAAGTGAGGACGGTCGGGGTTTTCCTTCCAATATTGTCGGTCTGAGGGGACACTTGAGTAGGATTGACTGAACGGTGGCTTAGGAAAGTAGGAAGGCATGCTATTTAGAGAGTTTACTTCCTTTTCGGCTGTCCTTTGGGGGCAGTCAGCGTAGACATGACCCTCGTCACCACATAGTTCACAGCTCGGTGTTTCGACGGCCTTAGCGGTTGCTGCCTGCTTGTTGGTTGATGTCAGAGATTGTGTGTGGTGTATCGTCTATCAAATAATACTTATATTTTCCTAATCCCACTTTTACGTCGCATCAATCGACGGTCAGTTATAGATCAGGGTCGAACCACAGAGACGGGACTTACTTCTAAACCTACTTTAAGTTCAAGTAACTCTTTTTGGTGTTTTGGTATAAATTGGGGGGTTTTGCAATTAAGTTGGGTAACAAAACAAATGAGCAATAAGTAAACAGTAGTAATTAAAGCAAGAAGACAGAAACAAGCAAGTAAATAACTCAAATAATCAATAGGATAAGGGTTCCCAGGGTTTAGGATCAGATTTTACTTCAGGATTGGTTTCCTGCGGCCTGGCAGGAGGTACCTGCGGGTCTGTAAGACCTCCTACAGGGCCGCAGGGTTTTTCTGCTGAGGGGCAGGAGACCTCTGCTGGGTTATGTTATGTGTTGTGATTGGTGGTTTGACACACAAGACTAACTTAAACTCCCTCAACTGTCGTTTGTTGGTTGTTTAACAGATCAAGCAAGTCAAATACACCTTTAATTCTCTCCCGAGTACTTAAAATCAATTGAACGCGTTCTAAGGTCAGTTCAACCTCCCGGTTGAACACGAGATTCCCTTCCGGGTTGTCTCGGACTCTAACAAATCAACCTAAACAGTTCCTATATTCAGTTGATAGTTACTCAATATTAATACCGCACTAGGTTTGGCCTTCACCTACGGGTTACCAAGCAACAAGCAAGCAAACATAAGAAAAGACAAGTATCAAGCAGTTCAATATGAAAATCACGACAAATAACTCAGTTAATACATCAATCCATCCATGCAATCATTATCCTACCCTAAGAACTAAGTAAACTACTCAGATCTCATGTTCATACAACAAGAAAGCAAATAAAACAGAGAGTTCATAAATAGAGATACGATAAAACCCTTAATACTTCGTTCTCCACTGCAAGGTATGCTTCCCGGCCTTGAATCCCTCCTTAGGCGCGAAGAAACCTTGGTAAATGATGTCCAACAGCCTTCCCAGGTCTGTTGGCTTCAAGACGGCGTCCGAAGAGTCGAGAGAGGAACCCTAAAGCCTCTGGAATAACTTCCTTTTATAGGGTCTGAGGCGGTTCTGAGGCTGGGACCTTCCATATCTGTCCCTGCGTGGCCGCAGGTCCCATCAACGGGCCGCAGGGTTTAGTTCTAGCCCAGCATAAGTCTTCTAAGGTTGCAGGAGACTCTCCAGGTCGCAGGAGGTGATAACTGGGCCGCAGGGACTACCTGCTGGGCGCAGGGGGGTATTTGCAGGACGCAGGTACCTCCTCTGATCCATCAAACATCTTCTAAAGTTGCAGGCTAGTCTCCAGGGCGCAGGGCTTGTCTGCTGGGGCGCAGGAAAGGTCAACAGGCCGCAGGGGTGTCTTCTGGCTCAGCAGATATCTTCCAAGATGGCAGGTAAGCCTCCAGGGCGCAGGAAAGGTCTGCTGGGGCGCAGGCAATGTTAACTGGCCGCTGGGTACACTTACTGGGGCGCAGGATAGGTTAAACTGGCCCAAATCAGGTGCTATCTCGCTCTAAGTCTCTGTGCATGCATGCAAAGGTCCAATAAAGCTCCAACATGCCATAAAACTCAGCTACACATGTCATTCATCTTCCAAAGCACCTTTCAGTTGTCGGTTTTACTTGGTCAACTGTACAAACCAAGGGACGACTGTTTGGGAGCACCCAGGACAATCCCGCAACCATGTTCATCAGTTGTTTTGCCAGGTTAGATGAACTCAACCCAGGTTACGACATTTCTGGCACTTCGCAACTAGCCATATATGGAATCTACCTAACTCTCAATGATTGGAAGTGAGAAGTGGATGTGTACGTGATTTTGTGGATTCTCACAAGTCACTCCGCTAGGCACTTTGCGTGCTTTGGTAGACTCACTATACTCTCAAGATCACTCTCAACTGGTGTTCGGTGTGTGTAAGGTAAGTTTCACCATTCTCATTGTTTTGACGCAAGCGCCAGGCACAACGAGTAGTCTTTTGTTCTAATCCCTCCAAGATCACACGAGGTGAACTCTTCTTTGGGCATGGGTGCTTTTTCTTGGATATAACACCAAACACTAGGGATTTAGCAGCTAAGGCAGGGTTCCCTTGTGACCCAATGGAACCTGTAAGGGACAGGCACCGAACCCTGTCCATTCTAATTATTGCAGGTCGGAATGGACAACACCTGCCTTTCTTGCGGAACTTGGATAATTCATTTAAGGTGGGTGAAAATGTGTATCAGTGCACATATATGCGGAATCTCACATCCCTCCAATGATTTGTGCCTTAGGCATTTAGTGGATCTCACATTTCACTCATTGTTCCACTCAGTTGGTGTGTGTGTTGGTAAGTTTCACCAAGGTAAGGTTTCCCCATTCAGATAAGGTTAAACAACACATACCAGATAAGGCAGGAAACTGCTCCAAATGTCAAGGAAATGAACCTACAAGTCAGAATAGAGGCACAACACAACAATTGCAATAATATGCCCTTGATTGCAGTTATTTGGACCAATAAGGCTCAAGTTTATACCAAAAGACCCGGTTTTACCCTAAAGAATATATGTGTGAAATACACACATCATTGGTTATTGCCAATATTTGAGATTATTTGTTGAACAAGATTGGTTATTATTGTTTATACCAATTTGATATAAAATTGGTACCGTACCAAATTTGAGGAATAAATTACTTATTAATTGAATATATGTTCACATATGGGTTAATATAGTAATGGCAAGAGATGCGGGTAGAGGTGGTAGAGGCCGAGGCCGAGCTAGAACAGGGGGTCACGGTGAAGGCGATTTGTCGCCTCCACGTGAGATTCTGTACGTTGGGTCTCTTATACTAGCTCTGAATCCAACACATGCATCCAACTGTGCTTATGATGAGGTAAATATAGCTATCTTGTAAATTTTTTCAATTGTGCAATTTTAATTTCATTTAAGAAATAACACATTTTTATCAAATGTAGCCAACGTTCGTCATGGAGACAAAGGCCGGGTCTATGTCGTTCACGTACGATGACCAAATTGCCCCAATTCTTGAGCGATTCAATCTCAATCATCTCGCTCGATTGTGCAACATCAAGGTAGATCGTGACCTCATAACTGCGGATGCTGAGAGATGGAGACCGGAAACACATTCCTTCCATTTTCCAAATGAGTGAGATGTCGATCACAATGGAAGATGTGTTGATGTTATGGGGTTTACCGTTGGACGGGCTACCCGTGACAGGCGATGTGGATCAAGATTGGGAGGAGGACGTCATGGAGTTGTTTGGGCGAGTTGAGTGGCAAACCTTTAGGAGGCCGCCAGGTCATTTGCACATGCGACAAGATTGGTTGCGTGAACCTTGGCAGCTACAAAGAGAAGGCCCCAATGATATACGACATTTCAAGGCGAGATTACCACCCAATGCCCCACCTGAGGAGATCGACATGTATACCCGAGCATACATCTTGGACCTCTTCTCTACCGTTATGTTTCCGGACCAGTCTGGATACATACAGACGATGTTAATTCAATTCTTAAGGAACATTGATGATCCACCGAGGTATAGTTGGGGCTCGGCGGTGCTAGCACGTTTGTATTGTGCTTTATGCGATGCATCAGATAAGAGGAACAAGCAAATCGGGGGGCCTCTGATGTTACTGCAAATGTGGGTGTGGACAAGGCTCCCAATTGGACATCCGAGAGCGAAAGATTTGCCCGGTGACATGCCGTACGGGGTGAGATGGATGGGCCCGACGCACAATTACGACTATGAACCACAAAGGAGTATCACTCTCTACAGGTATTTTGTGACTATTTTAACCATCTTCAAATTTTTTAATAACTATATATTCTAACATTATTGAAAATTATATAGGTGGCGATTCGAGCATCTCGATGAGAATGGTCCAGAATGGTGGCCCTACGATGAAGATGTGGTGGCTATGTTGCCCCCGATATGTAATGATCAAGATCATATGAGTCTTTTTCATTATCGGGAGCCAATTATATTTTTCTGGATTGTCGAGTGGCACGATCCTGCTCGGGTCGCGCGACAATTTTCTTTCCAAGTCCAAGTGCCGCCTCTATTGCCACCTCCTGATTGCAAGCGCCTTCATAAGGTATGCCACAACAAAAAATCTGAGGGGCGTGATTGGGAGATTTATCACGAGGGGTACATTCAAACTTGGGGAAACCGGTTGGCCAATACAATTGATTTGGGGCACGGTTTCATGAATGGCCCTTGGGACCATTACTTGGCATGGTTCAACCGGGAAGGCTTGTGCACCGTCTACTGGAGAGGTACAACTGCAAAAAATGTCTTCAACCCGATAGCACATCAAGGGCATGGAGTTGAGCGAACCTTCAACATGCAAGGCGAAGTTGTGCAACGAACAATAAATTCATTGCTTTTTTCCTTCAAATTCAAATTTAAAAAACATAAAGTACTAACTAAATTGTTTAATCAGGTGCTTCACAATTTAACTCTCGCTAGGGAAGCGATTGGTGTGATTGCACAAAGCGCCAACAATGTCTTCAAGACTTTCGCGAGAAAGGTTCTTCGAACTTGTCGCGGAAACATCGAAGACGTCGACCAAGGAGTCGTCTTCCGCAACCTGATGTTGGAGCATGGCTTGAGGGATGAGGACTTGGAGCCATCCATAGCCGAGGGGTTGCGCATCCCACCAGAGCACTACGACTGGTTGGGTCGGTTGGGTCGGTCGGTTTGGTGGCGAGCAATCGAGTCAGATGCCCGAGGCGCCACTATTTCACCCTCCATACTCACATCTATCATAGGGCGAAGTATGGGAACTCGGCCAAGGATCTGGAGTCACCCAACCGGAACCAAATGTTGAGCGTACCGTCGAGGACGTGTTTGGCTCTTCCAGCCAAGCATGCAACCCTGATGATGAAGACGAGGACATCATTCCTTTACGGTGCACTACTAGGACGGCTCGAGCGCCTAGTGCTTATACCCCTTGTGCTTATGATACACGTGGTTGCGGTCGGGGTCGTCGGGGTAGAGGGGGTTGATATTAGTTTGTTTGATGTATGTTTTATGCATGTTTTTATGTTTGTAATATTTTGAGACTAGTTCAAAACTTGTTTAATTAGATCGATGTTGAAAACTTGTTTCAAAACTTGTTAAAACTTGTTTTGATGTATGTTTCATTTAACTAGTTGAAAACTTATGATACATGTTACGTAAAGAATGACAAAACATATGAGAATTAAAACTTGTTTCAAAATATTACGTAAAGAATGACAAAACTTGTTTAATTGCCTTGTAATGCATTTTGGAAAATGAAAATTAAACAAAAAACAAGCTTTGTAAGTCTGCTAACATAGGGGTGCAACTAATACTTGTGCCCCTGTGACATTGTGTAGCTGCCATGTGGGCCACTCTTGAATTTTTATGGGACGCAACTATTACTTGCGCCCCTAAGTTCATTTCAAAACTGGGTGCTCTCTGGATGCTATTTGAACCATAGGGGCGCGACTAATACATGCGTCCCTGATTAAATCCGAAAAAATGGTAGGGAGGGGGGTTCGAACCCATGCCTTCACTCAAACTCAGCACCTCTAATCAACCCCTCCTACCACTGGACCATTTGTATTTCTCGAAATAGTTACAACATGTTTAATATTAATAGATATATAAACTTTTCTACTTATAATAAATAACACTTTAATATATTATTATTTCTATTTTTAATAAGTACTAACTAAATATTTATAATAACTAAGTTTATTATATTTAATAATTTCTATTTATGACTTCTAATATTTTTATTTGTAATAACTATATTTAATAATGTAATAATATATTTAATACATTAGTACTTCTATTTATAATATATTAGTTATTTTTAAATATATTATTACTTATATTACATATATTATTACTTATATTAAATATATTATTACTTATATTAAATATATTATTACTTATATTTAATAAATATATTAATTATTTTAAAAAATCATTTATAATAAATATATCATCACTTGTATTTATAATAATTATTTTTAATATATTATCACTTCTATTTATAATAATTATATTTAATATATTATCACATCGATTTATAATAAATATGTTTAGTGCATTTAAAAATACTATTTTAATAGTAATTATTAAAATGTGTATAAATACAAAAAATTTAAAAAAATGTACAACATGATAGGGGCGCTACTATTACATGCGCCCCTACCATGTAGGGCCCACATCTGAAAAACACCTGTAAACTGCCTTGAATTCAGCAAAAAAATGGAATCTATTTAGGGGCGCAACTAATAGTTGCGCCCTTGGCCCTCTGTGCAATTTTTAGGGTGCCTCTAGCCTTATCTGTTGAAATTGTTTGGGTCTTGGCCCTATATGAAAATTTTCCATCGTTTTAGGTGGAAAATTTTCACAGAGGGCCATAGACAAAAAAAAGTTCAATAGATAGGGTCAGAGGCACCCTAAAAATTACACAGAGGGCCAGAGGCGCAACTAATGGTTGCGCCCCTAAAAAAATTCGATTTTTTTGCTGAATTCAAGGCATTTTGTAGCTGTTTTTTCAGATGTGGGGCCTACATTTAGGGGCGCAAGTAATAGTTGCGCCCCTAAGTTAGGGATATGCCATAAGCCCTTGGCCCCCAGCCCGACCCCTGTAAAGCCCCTGTTAGACCCGGCCCTTATCCGACCCTTAGTAAGATTTTGAAAGGGCCGGGCCTTAGAAGGGCCGGGCTTTATTCCAAAAAATACAGGCCCTTATTTACCTGGCCCTTTCAAGCCCTGACCCCGTCCGGCCCTGATCCGGCCCTCTGCAACCCTTATTCACGCAAGCCCCTCAGACCCTTATCAACCCTTTCACAATTAAACAAATTAAAAAAAGAGACCAAAGCCCTTATTATCCGACCCTGATCCGGCCCTCTGCAACCTCGAGGGCCTGATAAGGGCCGGACCTATTTCCTTAGAACAAAGCCCTTATTACCCGGCCCCTATTAAGCCATCTTTAGACCCGGCCCTTTCGTAGGCCCTTTAGGCCCGGCCCGACCCTTTAGACTTTCCCTACCCTAAGTGTTGCTGACAATTTTTTTTGCTAAATTATGATTATTAATACTATATGCAAAAAAATTGTACATAATGACTTAGGGGTGCAACTATTACTCGCGCCCCTAAGAGGTGGGACCTACATCTGAAAAAATAGCTCTAGAATGCCTTGAATTCAGCAAAAAAACGGAATCTATTTAGGGACGCAACTACTAGTTGCGCTCTTGACCATCTATGCAATTTTTAGAATGTCATTAGCCCTAACTGTTGAAACTTTTTGATCCTTAGCCCTCTATGAAAATTTTCCGTTTAGGCTGTGTAGCACATCTCCTTTCAGTGCTCCTCCACTCGCCTCCATTCATTTCCTTTATCTCTTCACTCTCTATCTACGCCGCTTTCATTTTAGTTTAAGCGTCAGAACGAGGTGAGAGTTACCCTCCTATTTCGCTTCCCCATCAATTCATTAAATAATCCATTTGTCATGTTACTTACACATACTGTATTATATTCTTGTTTTTATTCCCCTCTTTTGAATTTATTTTTTCTAGTTGCTTTGGGGTGGCCTTTTGTTTCTTCAATATAAATATATTCTGCTTCACTGTCCTGAGTTGTATCTCTCTTTCTCTCATTCTCTCTCCCCCTCTCTCCTCTCCAAATTAAGCCCAAATTAGGCACTAGTCGGCTCCAGCACACCCCATTTTTTAAGAAGGTCGAGTCTTTCAGTTAAGAGTAGGCTTTATCAGAGCACACGGAGGATTGTAAAAGAGTTATGATATAAGAGAGATGATGCGAACAAAGGTGAAGAGCGCGACGTCGCCGGTTAAGGGTGAAAAGTTCTCTCCAATGAAGGAGTCTTCGCCGCATGCTGCCGCTGCTACAGAGGAGGAGGTATGGGAGGTACGGCCTGGCGGTATGCTGGTACAGAAGCGGGGCCCAGATTCAGAAACACTGGTCGGGGCACCGGTACCGGCAATTCGGGTCAAGGTCAAATATGCCGGGGTGTACCATGAGGTTTACATCAGCTCTCAGGCCTCCTTTGGTAAGACTTATGTCAGATTTTGATAAGATTAGTTGCATAGTGGTAGTTTTGGAAGTATTCTTTTGGTTAAAAAAATGTAAACTTTTCAAAGGTGGGTTCTGGATTGGTGCTTAATTAAGTCAAATTGCCTAAATTGGGAAGCCTTTGGTAATCAAATTCTACAATTTTGTTGGAGCTCTTTTCCTATTCAATTTTCTTTTTACATTTCAAGTATGAAAGTTTTGCTAGGTCTTCATTGTATTGGTATTGTTATAAATTATATGGGATGGAAGAGGAAATAGTATTTTTATGTGGTTGTGTCGATGCAGTTTATAATAACCTGCTTTGCCAGCGCAGTTTTTCAAATCCTCAAACTTATTTTATCTACGGATTCTATAGTATGGAATAAAAAAAATTTGTAAGATCAAACTCCGACAAATTGTCAAAACTAGATTGAAGTTAAACTAATTCAACCAGTCTCAATGTAATACAGGTGAATTAAGGAAGATGCTCTCTGAAAAAACCGGGCTACACCCAGATGACCAGAAATTGGTATTCAAAGATAAAGAAAGGGATTCAAAAGCATTTTTGGATATATCGGGGGTAAAAGATCAGTCAAAGATGGTTTGTTTAGAGGATCCCATTGCTAAGGCAAAACGGCTTCTCGAACAACGTCATACTGATAAATTAGAAAAGGCAGCCAAATTGATTTCCAGAATTACCCTAGATGTTGATAAACTCATCACCAAGGTACATTTGTAAACAAGTTCTTAAATTTCTTCCTTTGAGAATTAAATGTCTGATTTAATTGGTGTAAAATTTGGTTGTGGAATTAGGTAGGAATATGATTGGTAGGAAGGTGTGTTTAAGCTGCACTTAGCTGTCTTTGTTTCTGTTCTTCATCAAAATGGAATATCTTCTTGTCAAGCAACATAAGCACTCTGGAATATCTAATTTGCTTTTTTCCCTAAAGAAAGATGGCACTAATTATTATGGTTTCATACAGACCATAATTCAATCCATAAATGGAAACTAAGATGATTCCCGTTTGCTTAAACCCCAAGTAATCATTTCAGAGCAACCGCTATTTTGTATAAAAAATGAAATGATAACATTATTAGCAAGATAAGTATATTGAATATTTATCTCAATAATTTGTTTTTTATATTTGTGTGTTTCTCTGTAGGTAACAGCAATTGAGAACATAGTGAATAAAGGAGGGAAGGTGGTTGAGTCAGATATAATTACTCTTACTGAAACTTTAATGAATGAATTGATCAGATTAGATGCAATAGCAGTTGATGGAGATGTGAAGGAGCAAAAGAAATTTCAGGTACATTCAATTATCAAAATGTTAGTTTTAACAAATTGGCTGGTATGCATATGTATATATATATATATTGCTGTTTTATGGTAATTTCATATTGCAGGAGAAGAGAATACAGAAGTATGTGGAAAAGCTTGATGCAATAAGGCTAAAGAATAATGCTACTCCCAAAGCAAATGGTCATGCAACAAAACTGCGGCAACCACAATCACCGCCAGTGTATTCAGCACAACCGCAATCACCACAAGTGTATGCACCTCAAGCACAGTCTCCGCAAGTGTGTGCGCAACAGCAGCGGCACAAATTCCAACCAGCAATGGCAGTCACCACAAATTGGGAACCATTTGATCTTCTTTCTTCCATGCCTTCTACCTCTTCTTCAACCATTACTACTACCATGGCTTCCTCTACAACCTCTAAAACTACTGTACCAGTGGCACCAAAATTTGATTGGGAGTTGTTCTAGCTAGGAAAAAAGGGAAAACAAGTTAAAATGGAATTGATCATGGTTGGTTGGTTCTTTTTGTTCCATCTTTCTTTATTATATTCTTTTCTTTTCTTTCTTCTGTTCTGGGGGTGTATATTACAAACTTTGGTGGGTGTGTATTCAGTTACTGTTCTCTTCTTCATGAAGATCAATGGTGAAGAAATAAGTGGCCCTATGATATGTTACCATCATTTTGCTATATAGAAATTGTTGGAAAAAATATAATAGATGATATAATACATGGTACTGGACATTTTACCAAAGTTTTTGAAAGGTGAAGAGATCTGATGACTCGTGGAATGCGTTCAGACCACATGCCGTGCGGCACTGCGCTGCATGTGCTGCAGACCATCCGATCTCGTCTCGAGATCCGTGCGCATGTATCTTGAGACCGATCAGATGGTCGGAGCGGTCGGAGCGCATGCAACACAGTGTCGTGCAGCATCATATCCGGATCCCTCATGGATTTGGTTGCTCCTTTTTCTTTTGAAAATGAAGGAGAGCTTTGGCGTAGCGGTAAAGTTGTCGTTTTGTGATCAAGATGTTACGGATTCGAGTCTTGAAAATAGTCTCTTGTATAAATGTAGGAAAAAATTACATACAAAGACTCTTAAAGTGGTTTGACACCTCTTCAGGTCTTGCGCAAAAGGGAGCTACGACACCGGGCTGCGGAAGAGGTCACGAGTTGGTTTTCTTTTGAAAGTGTGCCATGTTAGTTGTCCCTTCTGTGGGGTTTGAGAATCGAGATCTCCTATCACGCGGTACGAGCAACGTAATATTTGTGGGTTGTTCGATCATCTTTGAGATTCGTGCTACCAAATTAATAAAACTCAACTCTTCTGAATCAAATCTGAATTGATCGTACCGCACAACACAAAAAATCCGGACCCAAACCCGAACCCGTGGATTTGATGCCAAACGAAACTGGGGCAAAACTTTGTTTCTGGATTCTATTAACTGCAGCTGATATCTTTCAGATGGTGTACCTGTACTAAAAAGTTCTTGACAATAGGTTGGAAGTTTATATCCACATCAACCCATTAATTAATTTAGGGTGTGTTTGGATCATGTCATGGTTAGTGCAAAAATAATGCTATCTAGATAGTGGTTCAAATAGTGGTTACTTTTTGCTATCTAGGTTAGTGCAAAAATAATGCTAATTTTGTGCTATCTAGGTTAGTGAAAATGTTGTTTGGATTGCACACATTTGAAGTAGTAATAGTGAGTTAGTAAAATAATAAATTATTTTAGTTTTTTAACGATAATAATAATAATAAAATAATAAAATATTGATTTCAATTTACAATATAATAATAATACAATAATAATAAATGATAATAGTAATAAAATAACAATAATAAAATAATGATAATTACAATAATAATAATAAAATAATAAAATAATGATAATTACAATAATAATAAAAAAAATAATAATAATGACAATTATAATAATACTAATAAAATAATAATCACAATAATAACAATAATAAAATAATGACAATTAAAATAATAAAAATAATAATAATAATAATAATAATAATAATAATAATAATTATAATAATAATAATAATAATTATAATAATAATAATAATAATAATGACAGTTATAATAATAATAAAATAATGATAATTACAATAATAATAATAATAAAAAAAATAATAATGAAAATAATAACAATAATAAAATAATAATAATGACAATTATAATAATAATAAAATAATGATAATTACAATATTAATAAAAATAATAATAATGACAATTATAATAATACTAATAAAATAATAATAATAAAATAATGACAATTAAAAAAATAATAATAATAAAATAATATTAATGACATTATTATTATTATTATTTTCATCATCATTATTATTATCATTATTTTTATTATTATTATCATTACTATTATTATTAGTATTATTGTAATTGTCATTATTATTTTATTATTTTATTATTATTATTACTGTAATTGTCATTATTATTATTATTATTGTGTTGTTGTTGTTATTATTATTATTATAATTTTTATTTTATTAGTATTATTGTAATTGTCATTATTATTTTGTTATTTTATTATTATTATTGTTGCTATTGTTATAACTGTAATTATTTTATTATTATTATTGTTATTATTATCATTATCATTGTTGTTATTATTATTATTGTAATTATCATTATTTTATTATTATTATAATTGTCATTATTATTATATTTTTTATTATTGTAATTGTCATTATTTTATTATTATTGTTGTTGTTTGTTATTATTATTATTATTTTATTATTAATTTTATTAATTTTATTATTATTATTATTATTATTTTTCCATCATTATTATTTTCATTTTATTATATTATTTACTTTAATATTTTGTATTATTGTCATTGTGTTATTATTATATTATTATCATTTTATTAGTATCGTATTATTATTATATTATTATTATTTGTCGAAAAACTAGAATAATTTATTATTTTACTAATTCTCACAATCACTACTCCAAATGTGCATTCCAAACAACATTTTCACTAATCTAGATAGCACTATTTTTGCACTAACCTAGATAGCAAAAAGTAACCACTATTTCAACCACTAATCTAGATAACACTATTTTTGCACTAACCATGACATGATCCAAACGCACCCTAATAATTTTGCTAACCATGACATGTGCTAATTTGCTAATCCTACCATTTTGTTGGATTAGCAAAATAGCACTAACCAACACTACTCACAACTTACTAAATCATGTTTGGATCACATTTTTGTGTGGATAGCAACACTTATCCATGGTTAGTGCTATTTTTGGTGATCCAAACACACCCTTAATGAGTTAGATGCATGCCATAATCAGAATGGAAACTTGCGGTTCTAGAAGAATGGAGATGAGTATACTGGATGGACAGTGGCCTCGTGGATCAATGATCTCTTAAAAATTTAACAAAGAACCATATTAAATTTTTTTTAGAAGAAGTGGGAATTTTTGTCACAAGTCTAATTTAAATTTTGATCTAAAATATTTCAGAATTGAATTTCGAATCTACAGCCTCTCTTTAGAAAACAATTGCTCTAAAATAATACTTGTACTTCTAAAGTTTAAAATTTGTTCCGAAACTTTCAAAAAAATGCGTAAAAGTTGAAAAAAAAGTTTAAGAACGCAAGTATAACTTGCGTCTTTAATCCTCTGTATAATTACTTGCGTCTTTGATCTTTTGTATAATTTTTAGGAGATTATTTATCTTATTTGTTAAAATAGTATGCTCTTTGACCGATGCGAAAATTTTCCCTATGGAGGTCAATCACACTTAGCAGGCACAACAACGCGGAACGGGATCTGGTGCTGCGCGGGACCGTGTAGTGCAGCACTTGGACCGTTCGATTTTCACTGATTGCATCAAGGTTCGTGCCAAAGTATAAAGGCCCCCTGATTTTCATCTCTGACGGTCGATCGCGAAATTGACGGTCGATCCGAACCGTTCATTTGTTGCAGATCCGGGTCCCAACAGCGCTTGTTGGAGGTATTATAGACTAATCATTTTATTTTATTATCTTGAAAAATAATACACTGTGTTTAGAGGGATCTTTCGGTTGGTTGTCTATAGAAACCAAAGATGCTTTTCTTCTTTGATTAGTGGGGTTAGGAAAGCGGTCTCCTGTTCTTCTATACCCTTTCTCATGTAGTTTCTATTCTATTTTTACGGTTACCATTCCTTCCCATACATGTTCTTTTGCATCTCAATCAGAAGAAACATTTTGCAAAGAATTCCATATAAATAATTTTTGGGAAAAAATGTAGATACACCTAAAAGGTGCTTTCTAAATACTCAATCCAATCTCTACTGTTTAATTGAAATATATAGTGCGAATCTCATTGCGATAAGAATTGAGTGGAGTATGTAAGAAACAACTATCTAGTTGTACCTAAAATTTTTCCATAATATTTTGTTATCAGTTTGGTAGCCCTAAAATGTAATGTGCTTGTGGGCATCAGTCACAATCTACAATGAAAAACAAAACAAAAATAAATTCAGGTATGTATAAAAAAAAGAAACATTTACATACAACTAATTTTATTTTTAAGAAATTTCAAATGCGTTTTCCTAATTGCATTAAATAGTACAGGAGAAATGAGGAAAATAAATCAGATAAGGAGCTGTTGATACTCACATTAATAATTATATTCTCAAAGTTTCTTTTTGACATAAAAATTTCTGTTATTCTTGACATTTTAAACATTTCTTGTAAAACTTAAAATTGTCTCTCTTCTTACAGAGAGAATGTCCATATATTATCATATGTTTTAAATCAGTGATTCTAACCAGATTATCATATCAATGTTCAATTATTGAAAGCCTTTATGGTGAAATCAAGGCTTTTGACTTGAGAATCTGTTAACACAAAAAAACACAGAGATGATATATATATATATATACACATAATGACCGGTGCAACACATTCAAAGATGGCCAGCTGGCACTGATAATTTGCAGAGTGGACCTCAGAAGCTTCATGCCGTGTTGAACATGAATGATTGATGGCGCTCTTTTCATATATCTTTTTATGGTGGTGATACGGTTTATTTGGGAGATAGTCCGTAAGTGGTTTTTGGGCTGATGTGGATGGAGGACATTTAAACGGTGTGTTTAACTGTCTGTCTCTATATGGTGGAGTCTTTTGTATAGTCTATGGTGCTTGTGACTTGATGTTCTTTCGTGGTGTGAGAAGGTGTATATATACTTCGATACTGTCGGTTGACTGTTGGTACCGATCGTGAATGGTTATTAGAACGTGACGTAGTGGGAATGTGTTCTAACCGTTATGGTAGGAGGTGGTCCGATCCGGAAGCTGTTTTTGGGTCAGAGCAGCTATTTCGGGACATGTTATTTTTGTTATGGTGAGGTCTATTTCGGAAGGCAACTTTTCTAGCCGTAAGTTAATTCAAGTATTAGTTATAGGCTTTATGGGCCTTCGAGAAAGCTAGTCTTCTTGCGAGCTTCGGTAATTGGACTATTGGTAAAATGGCCTATCATCTGCCTCCCCAAGCCTGTAATGTCACATTCGGGTGCATTAAAGACTTTAGATCTTCAAGTTAAAATTTTTTCGAATCGATCTGTCTTACCCAGAATACCCGTCCATGCGGCATCTCCCGGGAAATTTTTTGGGAGTTACTTAGTTATCCATATTATATGTCCCCTAAGTCTGTTATGCCACATTCAGGTGCATTAAAGGCTTACATATAACACTACGTATTGTCCCATGTTCATTTCTGGTAGTTACGCCAAAAATCTTTTGGACTTCCTTTTGGGAGGATATATTACAGCTGTCTGACAGTGAAACAGGGCGCCTCCCTCGTAAATTTTGATAATCATTTTGAAATACTGAGCGGGAAACGAAGCGTCACTTATTTCTGACTTTTGAGGACATAATATTGAGCGGGAAACAAAGCGTCACGTCTTTCCAACTTCGGGAAATAACTTTTCCTTCCGAATTTCTACAACTTTACACTTCTTGCTTCCTATAGGTCCATAGGAACCCGGTGTTACTCTGTGATTGGCCACATATTCGCGACGCTTCAGCGATCCGAATGGGCCTATAAATAATCTCTATGGTTCATCGGAAGAACTCTTCACACCTTTATTCACTCTTCTTCTCTCGAGCCCTTGCCATTAAAGAACCAGAGCTCTTCTTTCGCGATTTTTGCTTCTTCCATCTCCTCTTATGAAGTTAATGCATTATATTCCTTTGCTTTTAAATAGTCTCACTCTTTTTCTTGTATTCATTTTCTTTAGTAATTCTTGGCCTTCTTGAATCTTCTTGGTTAAAAACTCGTATCAGTCTTGTTTCTCTTGCAAATGCTAGAAATTGTTTTTTCCGACGTTAATGGTGACCTGTTATTGTACTGTATCGAGTTTTGTTCGTTCTATAGAACCCTTTGTTTATTAATTCCATTTCCAATCCTTTATTGTTTCCATATTTTGGTTATTCCTTTACACTCTTTCTTTATTTCTCAAAGATTTATTTCCAACATTGAGTTCATCAACCAATCCATCTTGTCGTCCCGAAAAAGAACCGATCGAGAGCACTAGTTTCGATGAGGGGTTGGACTGGTCTGCATTCGATCAAGGAGTACCTTCTACCACATGGGTTCCTCCTGTGGAACAAACCCTTCTTGCTGAGGCATCCCAGCAAGGAATGGAGACAGAGTTGGAGGAGGTCCCGGAACACGAACCCGGGAGGCCCTCAGGGACCCGAAAGAGACTTTTCCCTCGGGATGAGGCTTTATCAATGGCCAGAATGTATCTGTCTGAAAAGAAAACATACGACGGTATTATCTCTGATAAATGGGTAAACAAAATTCGATTTCGATTACAGCAGGATATTTTCTTCGAAACCCACAACACCTTCCCCCAGGTCATACAACCTGACCCTATTGACCGGGCTTATGATATAGGTAAAGGGTCAGGTTTGTACACCGCCTTAGTGAATTGCGGGTTTAGGATCCCCCTTATAGAATTCCAAAGGGAATTATTGATTAGTTTTGATGTGGCACTCGGATAATTTAGTAGATATGCCTGGTGCCACCTGACTTCCTTGGAAGTGTTCTTCCGAGTTAACGCAACCCGTTTAGGAACTAACCGACCAATCTTGTCGGATTTGAACCACTTCTACATGGTTACCCGGTTGGATCAGGATTGGTTGTCTTTAAAGCAGAGACAAAATCGACCAAAAATCTTTAACACCAAAGATAACTGGAGGATTAATAAGTCGAAGCAAAGGTTCTTCTTCCTCGAGAATCCACACTCGGTCCCCGGACTGGGGGGGGGGGGTCCACTTCAGCTGGAGACCTCTTATCTATTGGGATATTGTTTTTCCCAAGTGTCAAAAAGATACCAATCTCATCGCTCAAGTGGATCGAATTTTAGAAAGTATTACTCGCACTCCAGGGATATAACTATTAAGTACTTCCTTATTTTGATAATTACGTGTTTTTGTGTAGAACAAGGCCCTATGAACCTTATCTATGACGGGGAGGAAATCTCCTTGATGGAGGTGGAAGACATTCCTTCTGCCTCATATACAGAACAACCCCGGGAGGTTGAGGCTCCCGCAATTTGCCGGGTTGAAAGGAGGCCTAACCCGTCTGCCACAAGGTCCTCTCGGGCAGAAAAGAAAAATCGTCACTCTGCCCCTGACGAAAGAACTCGAAAGAAGTCCAAACACTCGTCCAGACCGAGTAGTTCGGGACCTTCTCCTCCTGCCTCTCTTACTCCCAAAGAACAACAATAGTTGAGTAGGGAGTTTACTATCGGTTTCTCCTGGCGCGAGGGCTTCCCCTCGCTATACTCGGACTCCGTCTGCATGAACATCCCGGTTAGGGCGAATGTCATGAAAATAGATCTGTCGGGCACTAGTTTGGGAAGTTATGCCTTACAAGTGTTACATGTCAATCGTCTCCTTTACATGACCTCTCAAGAGGAGGATTCGTTGGGGATGATCAAAAAGCTCAATCAACATCAATTGGAAACTGGTTGTTTTTTTAGTAGGGTGCACAACGAGTTGGCCAACGCATCGGGGAAGCTAACTGTTCCCGACTTGGCGGACATCGCAACCTGCATCACCAGGGTGGCTATGCAACGGGACGAGTACAAGGATCGCCTGTGGCACCTCGACGAGGAGAATAAAGTTCTTTCCGGGGAGAAGCTGAGCCTTCAACTTGAACTGCAACGAGTCCAGTCAGAGTTGGAGGCTTTTGTGGCCCGAGAGAAGGAGAAGGAGGAGGCAATTAATAAGTTGAAATCTTCTTCCGTTGAGGAGAGACCGGCAATCCATCAGTCGACAATTAGGTATTATTATTTCACAAGTTCTTTGAAGAAAACTTGTTTTTTATACTAGTTCTTTTGCAGATAACCGAGAGTACCGGTATATTGTTGCTGGTAGATTGATGACACAAAAACGGCTATTAGGAAGACCTAACTTTGGATGGCTGTCATCATCTTTCTCCAACAATGTAAAGCTACTGTACTTCTCTATTTCAGCACCGCTCAAGATGTCAAACTTTTTCAAGTGTAAAGCTGATGTACTTCTCTATTTCAACACCGCTCAAGATGTCAAATTTCAGAGGATTTTGTAGGATTTTTTTGTTAGTTTTCTTAGTAGAGAGAATCGGGGGCATGTCCCCGTTTTAATTAGATTGTTGAATGTATTGATTACACTTAGTATTTGTGTGGGATTGTTTTCCGTCTTCTCTCTTTGTTATCGGGGGAATGCCCCTTAGTATCTTGTATGGAAGAAATAATATTTTTTGAACTTCATTCTTTGTCATGTATTTCTCTTTGTTATTTATACTGGTTTTCTTGTCCGGGTCTCACCCCGTAGGTGTATTAACTCGGGTCCTATCCCGTGAGTGTTTTCGACAAGCAAGAATATGTTAATTCGGGTCTCATCCTGTAGGTTTTTTAGTCGGGTCATATTCCGTGAGTTTTCTTTTTCTTGTGAAAGTGTGAGGTTGTCCTCCCCTCACACTAACGTCTGTTTATTTTCTGGATCTCATCCCGTGGGTTTTCTTGTATGTCGGGTCCCATTCCGTGAGATTTCTTTGCTTCAGTTCTGCTAGTACTTCGTAAAAATTGCAACAATGAATATACAACTTAAAAAACATTTTATTGATACATGCGTAATAAATATGATGTTCGGTTTTACGTCGGGTGTTTAAAGATTATCTCGGCTACCAAAGAAGATGAGTTGGTTTTACGTCGGGTGTTCTCGGCTACCAGAAAAGGTGTTGGTTTTATGCTGGGTGTTGAAAGTTTACCTCGGCTATCAGAAAAGGTGAGTTGGTTTTATACCGGGTGTTTGCAGATACCTCGGCTATCAGCTCGAACTCGATCTTTGGTGATAAGTGAACGTTGAGCGGCTAGTGAGTTGTGCGCGCCTTTTTATCTCTGTTCGATAACATTCGTGAGCTTCATTTTGGGCACCCCGTTCCATGCCTACCTCGGATAGAGTCGGGAATTTGACGGCCAATTGTGATGTTGATACAACTGTCCCGAAAGTGTTAAGTGATTTCCTTCCGAGTATAGCGTTATAAGCAGAGGGAGCTTTACCACCAAAAAATCGATCTTGGCCGATACCACCCATGGGAATGTCCCCATTCTAACAGACAATGTGATGACCCCCTCCGAGCGGATTGAGTCTCCAGTAAATCCGATGAAAGGTGTGTCGCCCTTTCGTAGTTCAACAGGGTCAATTTTTAATTTCTGGAATGTGTGCCAATAAAGAATGTCCGCCGAACTTCCCGTGTTGACCAGAATCCGACGAACACCATGTCCTCCTAACTTTAGGTGTAATACGATAGCATCATCATGCATTATCCTTCCGAAATCTTGTCCAAAAAAGGTAATTGCTTGCTTGGATCCCTGTTCTAACCATGACCCCTTCACAAATAAAGTTAATCGCTGGTGTAGTTGGCCTTCTTTCCCTTGAAAAATCATCACTCGGGTAGTTTTCCCTTGCGTAATCAACTCCCGATCTTTTGTTCTTCATTTGAGGTATTGGGTTTCTGGGTTTCCTATTCTCCTCATAGTTACGTGCATGCTCTTTAAAAAATTGCTTGTTGATGTAACGATGGAGTTTCCCTTGCCGAGCCAGTTTTTCCAAGATGTCCCTAAGGTGTAGGCATTCGTCCGTAGAGTGTCCGGATCATTTGTGAAAGTCACAATACTTATTTTCTCTCGTTACTTCAAACAACGAATGCTTGAGAGGGCTAGGGAGGTCAAATCTTTCAGCTGCGATGGCGAGCAGTTCCTTTTGTGTCCTGTCCCATTTGGTATAGGAAGAATTGTTGGGATTGTATCCCTTGCGCCTATCTCTTCGAGGTGACCAGTTCCCGGTCTTCCTGAAGTCTTTCGTGGGAGAGTTAGGTCTCTAGTAAGGTCTAGATTTAACCGCATCTTCTTCTCCTCGAATATATCCTTCCACGAATCCCACGTACTCTTGGAGGATAGAGAAGTTATTTTTATGAGCGTCAAAACGGAGTGATCCCGGTCCTCCTGTGTTTACAAGCCCCTTTCAGATGGCTGTGATGGCAACTTCCTCATTGTAGTTTCTTACCGTCTGGGAGGCAGTAACAAATCTGCTTATGAACTTGCGGGTTGATTCTTCCTAGCCTTGTTGAATGCTGAATAGCGAATCGCACATCGGTGCGGGTGGTTCGATGTTAGCGAATTTGGCCAAGAATTTTCGAGCAAAATCTTCAAAGCTTTTTATGGAACCGATGGGTAGACCCGAGTACCAGTCAAATACAGTTCCCGCCAGGCACGTGACGAAGACTCAGCAAATAACTTCGTCTGTTGCCTCCAATATTCAGAGTTTCTCTCTGACGCTATAGACAAAGGCTTCCGGGTCTTTCCTCTCGTTTCGTCCCCAATAAATACACCGAGATTCGTATGTATCTTGAAGTCCTTCATTAGGAAGGTGTAGATCTCCTCGGATAGAGGACCCGAAGGGAAATTGAAAGGTCCACGACGTCCCCTACCGTTGTCGATTTGCTCGAGTCGCTCTTGCTTGTCAGACAATCTTTTCTGCATGGCCAATACATGTCCGTGTGATATCTTAGGGGATGTATGGCGGGTTCTAGTTTCAGATTTCCTTGTGGGTTGTAATTGTGCTGAGTCGTCATTCTCATCCCCCTTATCTCCTTTCGGGGGGTCTGGTAACGGTGTCCTTGCAAGGACATGCTGGGTCGAAGGCTCCTTGCCCTTAGTGGCTTCCCGGGGAGGTTCTTGTTGTTCGTCGACGGGTACACCCTCGAACTCCTGGGTAAGGTTTATAGGAAGAATCTCTACACTTCTATCCGGCCTGGTTCGAGGACCAGGTGGTCTAGGTTGTGGAGGAGCCGTCACCGGGCCATCCGACCACTGCTGAGACCAAGGGTACCATCCCTGGTAGCTATATGGAGTGTAATATCCATTCCATGGATATCCCCCAAATTGGTAATTCCAGGGGAGATTAGAAGGAATACCCGAAGAGTGGACCTGTTGGTATTGGGGCCATTGGTATGATTCGGGAAGGTAAGAGTATTGTGGTAATTCTCCCTGGGGAATCGACCCCCTAACGATTTGTGCCATTTGAGGTAAAGATGAGTAAGCCATACCTGTCGGTGGCACGAGCGGGGGGCTTTCCAAAGGAGGGAGAGGTGTTCGGGGCGGCGCTTCTATGGGCGTTTGAGGTATCGTGTCGTCCAGCGGTGGCCCGTCAGGAGTTATCTGAGCCTCTTCAGGTTTAACCACGATGGTTGGCTGTGGTTGCGCTTTCCTGAAGTCTGTCAAGGTCGGAGGTCCGTAGCGGACGTCCTGCCATCGTTCCACGTCCCAATCCCTCTGTCTGGTTGTCGAGTGTCTTGGGACTTTGGTCCTCATGATCGCTGATACGGTCTATCTGAGAGATAGTCCGTAGGTGATTTTTGGGCTACACATGTAAATATTTAATTTACACCTCCATCCTTGCACCAGATACAATCATTGAGGCTTAATTATGGTTGTACTTCTTTTATTATATTTACTGGTATAGTATATATCACATAAAATTCACTCCAAATTTTAGTTTTCTTCAAGCAAACATAATGCCAAGGAGTAGACGACTAGGAAATAAAAATGAAGCTTGACGCCCTTACAACTTACAAGAAAAGCACAAGCTGCTGACAAGACAGAATATCATAATTAGATTTAATTGAGAGTTGAGAATAAAGGCCAACAAGCTAATAAGACTGTTAAACGTGATCGAGGGCAATTTTCTCAAAATCAATAGGAATAAGAAAATATTAAATGACCGATCCTTGAATCTCTCTCAGTTAGATCTGTGCTTTGAATTCTTTGAAATTATAACTTGCATTATTTAGCTGATCAAATTAAGCAAAAATAAGGATGAGTATAACACATAAAAATTCAAGCGCAAGAGCTTAAATTTGGTCATTTATGCGGTAAGTGTACGACCAAGTGTACGACCAAGTGTACGACTGTCGTTTGTAATTACCCGAATATCGTTTCTAGTCGTAAGTGTACGACTATCATTTGTAAGAAGTCGGGTGTCCATCTCAGAAATAAGTCGACCTCTAACAGAAACAAAATGATTAAAATCCTATGCAAGTAAAAATGTTGGTAATTGAAAGTTTTTTTTAGTAATCAATCGTAATAGCAAACAAATCTAGGGTCGTAGGCCCACTAATCACTCACTTAACTCGATAGATGGTTTATTGGTTCAATTGTTGGTAGCTTGGAATGTTGGCATACACATGGAGATATCAAATTTCGATTTCTTGTATTGATATCTCTACAAGCGTAATTCGAGTTGAGGGCGCTAGTCTAATCCGGATTACCCTCGCAATTATACTCTAGCCGAAGGTAGACGTCGCTTAGCTAAAATTCCAGATAGTTACGCAATTGTTAATTAACTAAACAATTCTATAATTCCCTTGTAATTCTAATTATTCCTTTCGGTTCCAATTATAAATTCAAGTGCCTCTTTTAGTTCGGAGTTCAAGTAGTCAAGTTTTCACCATTCGTACCAAAACCCTAGAATCAAATTAAGCAAAAGAAGCAAAGCTTTAACGCAAGAATCAATCAAATAAAATCCATTACGAGTAAGCGAGTTTAATAGTTTTTCTACAACTCTAGAGAGGTTTTTAACCTCTCATGGCTAAGCAAAATACAAATGAGAAAACATCCATTACAATCCAAGAGAATGAGAGAGAGAGAGCAAAGGAGAAGAAGAGTGAATAAATCGAAAAGTTCTCTTGAGCACGAACTCCTTCTTCTTGTACAAATTCTAGATCTTCTTTCTTGACCTTCAAAAATAGCCTATCAAACTCCAAAATAGATCTGGGGAGACAAAAAATGAGATATGAATGTTTTTCCTTCTTTCTCTTTTAAATGCTGAGCAAATCATTCCAGATCTATTCTTTGAGGCCCGCAAACTGTCATATACTTCTAATTCGATTTTCTGTTTTGGTTTAATTTCAATTATTACATTCAACAACAAACTTTTAAATAATTTTCTGTCTTTACTTTCTTCAATTAAATTGCACAGTTCTGAATCTGAAATTTAAGTTTTATCTCCGTGGGCTCGACTCTAGTATTACAAGATAGTTGTATTTTTACAACTATAAAATTGAAAACTAAGACATAATTATTTGTAGATTTGCAAAAATCACATGAGTCGCTAAAGGAGTTACACCCAAATGATTTTCTTGTTCATTTCTCTGAGATTGCTGAATTTTTAGGATGGCTCGTCATATTAACCTATGACAACATTCATTATTTATCGTCTGACGTAAGAAAAAAATGTATAGGCGAAGTATTTAAATACAGTATTAAAATTTTACATTTATGTACGAAATGTCCATAAACTTTTTTAGGTTATACAGTATTAATTTTTTATTGACATTCCATAAATATTTTAAAGGTTGCAAAATATTCTCATCCCTATCCTGCCAATGCTCTGAATGTATGTAATCAAGTGATGATACACATATTTTATTATTATTGGGTATAGAATACCATTTCCACATCAAAGCCTCAATTTGTACAAGTCTTTTCAGATTTATATTTGGAATAATCATTTCATAATTTACACGGTCTGATAACGGAGTACTATTACAATTTCTTCTCTTCATGTTTTGTTATTTTTTTAATAAAGTGTGACCTGTCTTGCATTAATTATTCCTTGTCCGTCCGCAGAGATTAATATTAGACCATTGTTTTGCAACAAATTCAAATAGATAATTTGTAGCAGGAGTAGTTTGTAGTAGGATTGCGAGGGACGCGTCTCACGTTTTTTTGTGAGATCGTCCTCTTCTGATGTATTTTTGGTCTTCTGCTTTCGCTGTACATTTGTAAATAGGTGCTGGAATAAATATATTGATTTTTGAATGTTTGTGTATTGTGTACAAATGTGTGTGCCATTCCTTTTCTTTATATAAATGATTAAATTTTATCTATTTAAAATAAGTCTATCGTGTACTTGTAAATTAGTACACGTGGCGGGATTAACACCATAATCTAGTTATTATTTATGGAGTGTGACATATATAACATATAAGTGTATATATATATATATATATATATATATATATATGCATTCAATTCAATTATATGCAATGCAAATTACTTATCAAATATGCGATATTAATTCGATCTACAAAATAAATTAATAAAAATGTAGATATTAATAAAAAAATTAAATACCTCTCAATACTTGCAATGGAGGAGGTGGTGATGAAGCTGAAATTGTTGCAATTTAATAAAAAATTACACATTAATAGCAAATTAAATATAGAAAAATTAATTAAATACTAAAATTGATAAAAAAAAATTATGTACCTTAATGGTGATAGAGGTCTTCAAGTTTAACGGCCAAGAGAGAAGAAGAGAGTAATTAGTGTAACAAAATTTGTAGTGTAAAAAATAAAAAAAGAGCTTTAAAAGTGCATTTTATTGGTTTGTGGATATAGCTAAGGGTATTAATTTCTATCTCTGTTGGCAGCTGCTGGTTGGAAGAGAAGAAACTCTTGGCGCGAAGAAATGACACTTGACGCACTGGAGTTGGATTTTAGGTTGTACCTTTAAAAGCGGACCTGCTAGTAGGGCCACTTTTAAAGGGTTTTAAAACCGGATGTCCCTAACGGTCCGTTTTTAAAAGTGGAGCTTTTAGATCGGACTCTGGCCCACCATCCAGTTTAAATGGTTATTAAACCGGACTATTTATACCATCTGCTTTTAAAGACTCTTTGTAAAATCGGCCCTTCAGGACAATTCGCTTTTAAAGGTTCAATTCTGAATGTTTGGAATTTTTTAAACCGAAGTTCAGTTAAAGTTCGGTTTTAAATCTAAATCCGATTTAAAAGTGTCAGTTTTAAAAATCCTTTCTGTAGTAGTGTACAAATATTAGGTACTTTTGACACTTTTGACTATTATGTATAAATATTTTTAGGAATAGATACGGACATACCATCATTGGCACCGTCGTCAATCTTTATTATTTATTATGAGTAAGATTTCAGTTTAATGATTTTATTATGTAATTTATTTCGTATAGTATTAAAGTTTTCAGATTAGTGACTAATATGAATAATAAAGTTACTAATTTGAAATTTTCTATAATGTACACAATAAGTTGCATAAAAAATCATTAATATGAAATCTTATTTATCTAACAAGGATTAATTTGTAACCTCAACCGCATCCATGAGGGTATATGTATAATCAAACACATATTTTTAATCTCTAACATATATATCATTTGAATGCATTGCCATATTCCAACGAAAATATATGCAAAATGTTGTCTTTTTGGCATGAGTGAAGTTTTTTGCGGCTAAAGAAATTTCTTCCAACACCAATATGCTGCTCCACAATATTTGTATTGAACATAAATTAGAAGGCTCGTTTTGAAATAACTGTTTCATAATTTCATTAGAGCAAAGAAAAGTTCAAGGTCAAATATGTAAATATCTCTAGGTCTTAAATGCCGAGTGGCGGCCCCACCAGCAGTGCTAATATCATACGCAGCAACACGTCGTCCTTCATGAAGCAAAGAAAAAGAATAAGAAGAAAAAGTAAAATGAATAAGCAAAGAAAAAAAAAATATCAGAGAGAAACATTCCTTGTTTCATCGTTTCTGCAACACGAAAACCAGTGCATTGACCAATGGGACCTCAAGTCAAAAGGGAAGAAAATCAAGCCAAAAACCAAACCAAAAAACAGCGGCGTGAGGCAGAGGCGACAAGCAAAGAAAGATATGGAAGCATGTAAATCCCTCTGAATTCTCAGCAAGAAAGACGAAACAATAATACATTTGCATTCCCATACCATCCCTACAAACCAGAGTGGGAGAAGAGAGAATCAATGCCAAACAGCGTGAAAAGTGATTCCCATCATCACAAGCACCGCCATCAACACGGCACGCACCACAGCCGTGGCACACACCATGGCCCCCATATATTCCACCTTCATGGTCACCATGGCACACACCGTGGCCAGAGCCATAGCCACCATGGTCACGGCCACCTTGGGTCAACGCACAAGGTATTTTGATCGTTTGTTGTTGTTGTTGTTGTTGTTTTTAAATTTCCTTTTTAATGTTTGAGACGTTCTGTTAGATTGTTCTGTGTTTAATTACTAAATTTTTGCTTAAATGACCCTGAGAAATTTGACTAATATGGAAGCGCTATTTCGAAAGGAAAATATATTTGATGTACCGAGCTACAATTTTGTTTTTGTACGCTGTGTTCTTTGCTGAACAGTTCAGTCTCTGCTCTTTATGCATGTGGCACCTCGGAAACTCTTAATTCCCATTAGATGACTTTCTGTGCTGTGAGCATCAATTCCAAGTTTTGTAGCACACCCTTGTTTCTCCCTTAATTGCAGAACATGATGCATGAGCTATGTAATTTTCATTTAGTAATATAATTAGTAATCTCATTGTAGGTGTAATTTTCTTGCAGTTCAATCATGAGACGTTGAGTTTTGTTTATAATAGAACAAAAAAGAGTCATCTTATTACTAAATGCAAAATTAAATTTCCCTTAGATTAATAGATTATTTCATTATTTGTGTGAATGAAATTGTTTCTCTAATTGATAACGAGTAAATGAACCAGATATAGAAATAAATCTACTCTGTTGCTTCTTTTTGTTTTGTTAAAGCAATTTGTATTGTAGAATAAGAAAATTGACCGATGAAGCAAAATCTCAGAAAAGACAGATCCAAAACTTCTATAAGTAGTACAAACAATGGAAGAGATAGATACAATTTCCTCCATCATTCTAAGTGGTACCTAAAAGGATAAGGGAAAATTTTATCAGGGACGGCTTGCACAACACACACTAGATGTTGCAAGGTTCGATGTTGCCGTGTTGGCGCTCTACTTCAACAAGGCTGAAGCACGAGATAAGTTCTGCAGAGCGATCCAATATTCCGCCAAGTTCATCAATAATGGACAACCCGGCATTGCGTATGATATCGAGAAATCATCCAGCATGGCAAGAAAGGCCTTCCGTATTTTTAAGGTAATATATTTCTTTCTATTTTTATATCCATCCGTCATATCTAACTGTGATCGAAATAACAAAAGGAATGATGCAAATACCTTTGCAAACTTAACTTAACCAAAGGGAATAAAAAATAGTGATAATGAACAGCTTGAGATCTTACAAAATTGTGTTCTAATGGAACTGTCCTCCATATTATCTGAATCAGTTGACCGATTGCTGTACAATATTAGGTTATGTACTAGTACAGAATCATTATACTATAGTTATAAATTGTTAATTCTTGTGGTTCAACATTGCAGTTCGTGAATGATCTGTATGCCTTTCTCACCCCTCCTCCAGAAAGAGTCGGTCTTCCTATGATCATACTTGGGAAGGTCAGAAAATGCTCCTCTCTTCTACTATTACTAAGTTTAACTTCATTATTTAGTAGCTAGTTGTTAGAACGGAAGCAAGGCGTGTTTGTCGGGGGAGAAGAGAAGACACTCAAATGGAAGATGAAATTGTTTACTCTATTGTTCTTTTAGTACATATATATCAAATAGAAGCAAAAGTGGCTCGTAGGCTCAAAAGTATTTTGTGCCAATTCTAACCATTTCAATCTTTAATCAAATTGTATCTAAAACAAAATAAGAATAACACTAACCTAAACAAAATGCTAAAAGAATAAAGATACAACTACATAATCTAGTAACTAACTAGAACAAGGCTAGAACAAACATAACAAAATCCAAACAAATTAGTCACAATAAACACAACTCCAGATAAACTCCACCTTAGTCGAAATTGTGCCCCAAACAAACATTGCTAGATCAAACGCAAAACAAATCAACACAAAAAACGAGCAATACCTTAATGCAATTCAAAAGAGACAAAACCTTCGTAGTCCTCAAATGATTGCCACAAGCTCGAATAGGTGACTAATAAGCTAATAGTGAAAAAATGAGTTGAAATTCAAATTGCCTGACTTAGTGACGACAACAACATATATAGCGTTATATGTTAAAATCCACATCCCAACAATTCATTATGTCGCAAAAGTTCCAAATTCCATGACGCACATCAAATTTCAGATACGAGACAACAATGGTACCACTTCAAATCTCCAAATCCTACGAAGCATCAATACCTCAAATCCGAGACAACGAAGGTACCACCAAATCACATCAATGACAAATGCTATGTCAACTCAGAACATCCGACCATATCAAAATCACTCATTCACACCGAATGGAGGTAGCAATCAACATCTAAATACCCAAACAACACGGATGTCGATGATGTCAAGCTCTCGAAACACATAAGACAAACCAACATAACTTGACCTTTTTTACGAGTGTCCCAACTCTTTAATGATCGTTTAGGTGCGCAATTGATGCCTTAACAACCAATTCAATAAATGTTGATCCAAACCACTTAATCACTAATTAAAGAGAGCATGCAAATGGACCAACCAGATCACACATACAAGTGAGGTTCAGATGGTGCAACAAAGACGACATCATCACACAAATCCAACATGATTGTCCACAAAACAAGCATTACCAACAGTTGCCAACTCATACCTCATGTACCATAAACACCAATATTAAATTCACCAATTTCCAATTTAATAGAACAACATCACACATATCCGATCAAGAAATGAAAATCGACCGTCGTGTCACAATCTGAAATCGGCAACCAAATTCATGAAATATGGAGCACAGTGAGGAAGCACAAAACACAAAATTGTACGAAGCAAGAAATGCCGACAAACTCTCAACAGCAGCAATGGCAGAAGCCCAAAACCTCATTATCACGTGAAGTATCGCACGAGAATCGTATCGGATACGGATGCGACAAGTATCAGATATGGGTGCGGTAAGATATTTGAAATATCTGAGTAACTTAGCTATTGAATGATTGAGAAAGAAATTTGAGTTTCTGTATAAATTGGTTATACTATTGTGATGTTGTAATAATTTCTTAGTACCTTTCAAAGTCCATAAATTATCCATTTATATAGTGATCCATTCTGGGAGTTTCTGTGCTTAAATTCAGATAACAAGCTGCAATAACTGAATGTTTTATTTATCCTCTTATACATTTTTATTCCAGGTGAAAAATTTGACTCAAGGCACTTTTCTGTTTCTAGACCAATTTGTCTGGGCATCAAAGACTGGATTATACCAGGTTAGAATATCTTCTGGTTCTGTTTTTTTCAACTTCTGATTCAATTTCCACGAACTTGCTTTTTTAAAGTAGTAGGAAAAATATATTTTTTTTCATTAACTTTTATATATAATAATTGTGAACCTGGTATCCCTTTGTAGGACAAGAAAAAGGCTGAGAAAATAAGCAAGATATCAACTTATTCGTGGTTCGTTTCTTGTGTAGCCAATACCATTATGGAGGTTTGCATTGTTCTTTGTTGATTCCCTTTTACCATAATAAATTGTGTCTTCTTGTTTATAATTTGTAACCATATCTCTGATCAGAACTTGACAATATAGTGTGCAGCATTTTGGAAGCAATACAACCAAATTACTCATTTGCCATCCATGAGAAGCATAGATAAGTTCGAAGTACGTCCTACTCTACCTATTGAAAAGGAACATAGGAAAAAACTCAAAAAAGTAATTTATCTTACTTTATGGTTATTTGATATACCTAACTTCTAACACCTTGAGGTAGCTATAGATGTGTAATCCAAGCAGAAACCAATACAGCTGGCCTACAAGGAATTGGTACTGTACACCTCAGCTGTGTAATTCTTTTTTAAGCGGTGCTTTTTCTAGGGAGTATTAAAGAAAATATAACATTCTTCAAATGAGAATTTTTTGAACTTATATTTGTTTTCCTATATTTCTCAAAAATATAATTAATAAATCTGAAACTATATATATTGTAAGCCATGCACTACCATAGTGCTTTAATGGAAACCTTTTGTCAAAAATCTATGATACTATGTTATAAACCTGTATCGATCGAGCTGAGGCTTTTCCTATTAAAGCTGTGAAATCTGCTTAATATACCGACTCGCCACAGTACAACCAATTTGTACAAATACCGGACATAAACTGTCTGGAAAGAATTCTGAATTTTACTAGTTACCTCAAAAGCTGAAAAAAGGACCAAAATTAAAAGGTCCGTATCTGTCTATACTGATGCGTGGGGAAAAAAGTAAGCATTGTTAACCAGTGCCAACAGAGAGTTAGAGCACATTCTATGCACTGATGATACTTCATTGGTACTTTGCTTGATATATTTGTTATTTGTTTACCTGCTACTTTTTTAGTGATCCAGGATCATCATAAAACAGCTAATATGTAAAATCCTCCTTGTTTAAGATATCTTGGAGCAAATAGAGTATATAGTTACTTATTAAAATGTGGATTGATTTAATCACAACCCTTAATTATATAAAATGTTCATATATATATATGACCAGAAAAGTTCCATTCTCTTTTCAGATCCGCCGCTTGGAGTTAATGTACAGGGATAAGATGCTAACTGTTTTTAAGGCATTTGTGGATCTCACACTTGGCATTGGACTTCTGAAAGTAGCACCTAAAGTTATGACCCCTCGTGTTATGGGTGTTTTAGGAGTTGTTAGCTCACTTATTTCTTGCTACAAGGTATGCCATCTGTCTCCATTAGCTCCTACAGAACAAGAGATTCTAAGGACATTTCAGGAACATAGCATACTGATCGTATTGTCTTTTAGTGGTCTGGTTTTTCTTTTCATTTTCTTCTTTGTTTGAAAACTTATGACATCTTTGACTTGTTTTTAAAGATAACAATAAGTGCATAACCTTTAGAAATAAAAATTATAAGGTCAGCCCACTTGGTTGCTAGGCCTAGAGAACTAGTTCATCTAAAGAGGCCGATAAAGAGGCCCCACTAGAGACAAGCCCACTGCCAATTGAATGTTTTTGTTTAAAATTAGATTACCATATTAGAAATATTGTACTGGTATTGTCTTGCCTCGATACAATGGTTCATTTCCATTATGCATTAATTGCAGATTGTTTTTTGCATGAATCTTTGTACTTTTATAAGTTTCCTTTTATAAATTTTGTCATAATTGACATCCGGGGGATTCTTGTTTTCTCAGTTAATACCTAAGGTTGATGAGGCAAAGAAGAAGACTCCTATTTATCGTATCGAAGCATATGAATCACCACAGTAAACAAAACAATTGGTTGGCAACCTTTTTTGTGATAATAACGGGCATGTCAAGTACTTTGGGAGGATCAAGGCCCCGTAGGGACACGTTTTGATTTGAATAATACTTCTTGCATTCTTGTTACTTTTATGTTCTTTTTCATCATAGAGATTCTGAAGTTTGAACCTCGCAAAGTGTCAATAACTCTCATAGAAGTTAAGTTGTGTGTCTTTGTGTGATTTTTTTTTGAGAAATAGATGAGTGGTCTTTGTTCTCAATTATTATTCAATGTGATTTAGAGTTCTTCAGTAGTCTTTAACTTTCACTGAATTTCGAATTCGGAATCTCCACTTGAAGCCCGTTGCTCTTTTGCCACTAGACTAAGAGCAGTTCTCTCTTTGTGTGATTTAAATTGCTCCAGTAAATGCTAAGTCAGGAGTCTGATATTAGTCTAGTAGCTTTCTTATTTAGCATCACTAACTGAAACGATATATTGCTGGAGTTAAATTTTCGTGATCATTAAATATTGTTGGAATTAAGATTGCGACATGATAACCTACCGGTTCAGTACTTAAAAAAGTGGGCTACAATTTTAATCATGTTATATATGGTCCCATAATTCTATTCAATTACTGACAGTTTTATGCATCATATAAATTTCAATGTGCCAGTGGTTCGTCCCCACATGGAGATTTGGACTGATTTAGGAAGTTAGCTGGTACGGTGCCGGTGCTACTATAATTTCTCACATTTTTCCTCATGCTCACTGCTGTCAATCAGATGAAAAGTCACAGAATTGTCATGACATATCTCTGGTCAGTGATTAAGCAAATTCTATGATGCACACCTGCATATTGGCCATTTTTTATTATTGGAAATTAAATAAATAAATTATTTTTAAACATAAATAGTATTTGAAAAGCTCGAAAAATAGAAAATGTTGGTATTGCGAACACCGTCCAGAAAAAAAGACAAAATGGACGGTATTGCGAATATCGTCCGTATGATTTTTGAGTTGATTATGAATCATTTTTATAACTAACTTGAAAAAATAAATAATAACATATATGACCCCGAAATAAAATCTTTCACGATAACGATCTTATTTTATAATTTAAGTTCAGATGTGTTATTAAACTCATGCAATCAGAGGGCACAAAGAAATTCAAACAGAACAATAGAAAATTCTAAGTACCTCTGAACGCTTGTGTCTAGATGTTAACATGCGAACTTTAACGTTTAAATATAGAGTCATTATTGTCAAAGATTTGAATATAACATTATAAATGTTATTTTTATTTTTTCAGGTTATTTATAAAAATAATTCAAATTTGGTACGTGAGTTGGGTTGTATTTTAATTCATGAATTGGGTTGTATTTAGGTAAGTTTTGTAACAACTTCAGCTGTGATGTTCTGGATCGTATTTAAGTTTTTTTATCGCCGCAAGTCATCAAACTGTAGATATTCAAGTCTACTTGCACCGCGTCTATTCTGATTTGCGATCGGAGAAACGAGAGATTCAAAATTGAATCTGACGCGAACTCGTGATAAAAATTACTAATTAAGATATAAGTTAAAGATGGAGCCAAATTTGAGATCCGCAATCCTCCGACCGCAAATTAGACTCAACGTTATGGAAGTAGACTCATATATCTACAGCTCGATGACTTGCAATGATAAAAAACTTAATTACGGTCTCAACGAGAATAGCTGAAGTTTGTAGAAAAAAATGCTAATCATACTTAATATTTTTTTGTAGAAACTTCAATTGCGCTCGTCAGAATCGTTATTAACTTCTTTTATCGTCGCAAGCCATCAACCTGTAGATATCTGAGTCTATTTACACCTTGTCGAGTCTTATTTGCGGTCAAAGGAATGCGCATACCAAATTTTACTTCATCTTCAACTTATGTCTTAATTAGTCATGAGTTTGCATCTGAAATAATTTGAATTACTCGTTTCTCCGATCGCAAATCAGACTCGATGCGATGAAAGTAAACTCGAATATCTACAGCTCAATGACTTGTGACGATAAAAATAAACTATTTACGATATCGACGAGCGTAGCCGACATTTTTACAAAGAATTACTTAAATACTATGTTACCCGGATACTTCCCGGAACCTTGCCGCACTGTATCGAATACGTATCCGATACTCAGATACTTGGATACTCCTTGGGATACGTATTCGATAAGCCACGTGGCGTATCCATGACGTGGCGTATCGAGATTGGTGTATCTGATTATTTTATTCATTTTGACGTACGAATTCGATCTCCGATACACCTCAATACATTTCGAAACTTCATGTGACAATCATATCTTGTAAAATCGATGACAATTTTTGTTATATCGCTAGAAAAATGAGTGAAATATGAAGTATGGAGAAGATTCGAATCCAAAATAAACTACACTATTAATTTGTTTATAAAATTCTAATATTATTAATTATTTTTTAATTAAAACTTAATATATATAGCCGCACCCGTATCTAACAAATTTTGAAATCGCCGTATCGCCGCACTCGTATCGTATCCGATACGATACTCACACCTGTGCAACATAGCTTAAATATAACCTAACTCATCTATTAAATTAATAATATTTTTATTAATAAAAAATTCAACCAAACTTTTTACGTGAAAAAGTTTAAGAAATGAAATGACGGTGTTGGCAACACCGTCCTTTTGGTTTTTGCAAAAACGACGGTGTTGTCAATACAAATCTTTTCTATTTTTAATGTTTTTAAAGTAATCTTTCTGTTTAAATATAATTAATTAATTTAATTTATCTTTTTATAAAAATTGTTGCATATTGACATGAATAAATACTGTACCAGTGTCAGGCTTTTTCAATAAATTACCATGATTCATTGGTTTTTTGCCTTCCATTTGACATTCCTTAGTACAGAAATTGGCTTCCAATAAATAATATTTTTCCTACTTGTATGAACTCCGCAAAATTAATTGCTTTGTGTATTCCAACGGTAGGCCAGCAATACCTAGTACATGCATATCTGGTAAGCTTTGCCATCTGATCTTAGAGTATGCTCCATACAGGAATTAAAAGAGGAAGGAACGGTAAGAAAAGGAATGGAAGGGAAGGGAACGGAAGGAAGGGAAAGGAAAGGAAAAATGTTACATTTCATATTTGAAAGTAAGAAAATTTATTATCTAGATGGAAAGATTTAACATCCAAATCTCTTTTCTTTCTTTCGTTGATATTTTGAAGCATATTACATTTAATTTGTTTTGTAACCTCCCTTCCTTTTTTGCCAAAAATTAGATCTGGAGCACAGTCTAATTATAAGAAAATCACGTGACAATGATAATTAAAGTAAATGCTAAATTGCTAATTATAAGAAAATCACGTGACAATGATATATGCATATCCTTTGGAAGGTTGCTATTATAAACAGTAGATATCCCCCCTTGTGATCAATACCTGTACGATACATTGATGGGTGTATCAATGAGAATCCAAGTTTTTGTCCTTTTGAACTTATGCAATCCAATAACTTGTTTCTATTAGCCTCATGCATTTATAAGGCCTCAGACCTAGAAGTTCGGTTATATTACGTACAATAATTAAAATATGCGACCATGACTGCTACCAAGAATGAATGTGTCAATGCTAATAATTAGTTAAGAGAGCTCATGAGTATATATCAATATTGATATCGACTATCGATATCGATGTTATTGTGTACATTTAGTTGAATTATTATAAATATTACTTGAGTTATTATACATGTTATTTTTTGTACTGAAATATGTATGAATGTTATTTTTTTTTGTATTGAAATAGTTATACATGCTATTTGAGTTATTATGCACATTATTTTGTTGACATGCATAATAATTTTTTCAGTACAAAAACAACATGAAATAACATGCATGATAACTCAAATAATGTGAATAGTAACTCAACTAAATGTGTAATAACATCGGTATTAATAGTCGGTATTAATATTGGTATCTACGAAACATTATCCATTAATTAATCCTAAAATTATACCAAAGCATTGCAAGCAAACACCGAACTGTTACAGTAATACAGATGTTGTTGTTGGTGCAATTCAATTAGGTATTAGCAAAAAACCAAAATTCTAACTACGTAATTGCAAGTTTTTGTGCGAAAGATCTAAGATAACTTAAATAGTGGAAGTGGAAACTTACTTTCCATCTTGTCGAGTTCCACGTTGATGGAAGAAGCGAACGCCTTGCTGCAATTTTTTTTCCTTATCTCTTGATATGTTCGCTTACGGATTCTTCCAAGATAACACGGGTGTTCTTTCTTTTCCTTCTACTCACGAATAAAGTCTAGGTATTTTGCTATCAATGGAGAGAGCAAGAGAGAGTTCTAAGTGCAGCACATGCACATCTAACAATTCGTATCCCTTAGAGATTCAACGCTTATATGCTAGTGTTAACGTATCTTGGAGAGATCCCGTAATTAACAACAAATATTCTAAAAATATTTGATGCCAATATTCTCTTCAAAACATTTTCAAACCATGTGTACATATGTACACAAGATATGGTATGACTTTAGTGCCAATCCTGAGAAGAATCAATCAAAATGGACAAGTTTATGGTTGTCTTGCAGCTTCTAAACCCGTTCATTGCGGCCACAATGAGTCCAGATTTCTTTCCCATTTTACTGCTTTCACTGCGGCCTGCGATGAGTTCATTGCGACCCGTAATGAGACCCTATTGCGATCCTCAATGAATCCATTGCGGCCCGCAATGAAGTGCAAATTTTTGCATTGATTTTTCCTATTCTTTGCAGTCCGCATGATTAAATATAAAAAAACAAAAATAGTACTAGTGTAATTCTATGTTTTTGTATTTTCCCTCTTGTTTCATAAAATTGTCTTCTCTCGTTATTCCAACCCGATCTAAATGATTGACATTTGGGCTTCGAAACTGACCTAATTTATACATAACTAGAGAAAATGAAGTTGAAGGTGAACTCCAATGTACCTCTGGTTAACCTACCTTTTATTCCTAAAAATGTCAAACATATGGAACACTGAAAGGTAAGGAGTAAAAAAAGAAAATAGCCAATGTAAATGTATAGCCTCAGATGTCAGCATCAAAGTTGGTTGTTAATGCTACTTGCAAGAGACTACAGGACCATATCAAATCTTTTTCTTTGGACCATAATCATGTGATTTGAAGCTGTGAAAACTTTTTCTTGTCAGAGAAAACAACAACTCATTTACATTTGTGCAATTTAAAAAGATTTACATTTTGGAACATATATATACTCTTGAAAAAATATTTATTCTGTTTGGAACTTACGTATCTTGATATTGTGGGACACTATGATATGATAAGAAGATTTTGTTCTTTGAATATGGAGTAACCAATCTTCCAGCACTACTATAAAATTTGACTTTTAGTGTCAACATAATATGATCTTTAATATCGAACTAAGGAAGAGTGTTAAAAAAAGAGACGGTTAAAATAAATTAAAAATGAGTTTTGTATAACAGACATTAGGCAAGCTCCGATACTAAAATAATTTTTTAATATTGGACCTCTACAAAAGTTCGGTATTAAAATAAATTTTTAATAGTGAACTCCTACAAAATGTCGGTATTAAAATAAATTTCTAATAGCGGATTCCTACAAAATGTCGGTATTAAAAGCTAGCAAAAAAATATTGATGACAGCTATTCCAATAACAACTATTACATTTGACAGTTGTTCCAATGATTTTTTCGACAATTTAGTCAAAAATAAAAAGAAAAAACGTTGACGAATGCCCAGGCTCCGTTTAAAAAACTAAAATTTTGAACTTTCTAAAATGTCAAAAAATCTTAGAGTTTCTTCTAAAACAGATCTAGGATACTATTTTGAAAATGACCTAAGTTCATAAAATTCTTTTAAAAATGATCTAGAATATTGTTTCATATTTTTGAAAAAATCATTTAAATACAAGAAAACTATGAAAAAATATTTAATTTTACATATTTTACAAATGTTCTTCAAATATTTCATCAAATCTTCTTAAAATCTTAAAATATTTTTCAAATCTTGAAATAAATCTTCTTAAAATCTTAAAATCTACACTAATTTAGAAGTTTTTTCAAGTAGCAAATTTGTTAGTTTTGATTGTTGAGAGAGAGAGAAAAATGAGAGATGAAATGAAAAATAGAAATGTTATAAATAGATGAGAGAGACAAAGAAGGGAGAGATGAAAGAAAGATCCGTCGGTATTATCTCGAATGATTTATGAGAATTGGATTAGTTTCTATGGACGATACAGATTTAAGGGGAATAAGGGAGATCCGTGGGATTTATGTTTTCTTTTTAATACCCTTAAAAATCTCCGCTGTTAAAGGAAGTTTTTAACCACGGACCTATAATTCCATCCGTTGTTAAAGATTATTTTTGACAGTGGGCCTCTCAAAATTCCAATATAAAAAGTTTTAAAACCGGATGAAAAAAGGAGTCCGCTATAAAGGTAGGATTTTATATCGGCCATTACTCCAGCGTCGATATAAAATCTTTTAAAAGCAGATGTTCTGTAAATCCGGACACTATTAAATTAGAGCTGTTAAAGTCCCTTTTCGTATTAGTTTAGGCAAATTACTGAATACTATATGAATTGCTTTGCTGTCTTTTGCAAATGTACTCAACAAATCTATTTTTTTTCGCATGACTTGATATATATCTAACAAAATATCAATTTACTATACTAGTATATTGCAGCAGTGCTCTTCAACAAAACGCCCTATTTGCATGGCTCATGCTGTTCTGTGAAGCTCAAAACCAATTCAATATTCCAGTTTCATATCACCTCTGTTAGTTCATCTATTAAGTTGAACTTGACTTCGGATAAGTGCTTTTATTTATTAAGGAAAAGATAGTATTCCATTCAAAAGTTGTCAGCTCAGCATCCATCCATTGCACGTTTCATTTAACAGATAAATAGTTTCATTTAATAAATAAATTATTTCTTTTAACAACTATAATATAATTTTCGAGACATTTTTGCAAGTCCCGTAAGTGTCGTTAATTATTATAGTAATTATAATTGTTAAATTGGAGAATTGATATGTTAAACAGAAGTATTAATTTCTTAAAGGATCAGTAATGAATAAATGCTAGGTGAATAAATCTAAGATGAACTGCTTTCACGACTCCTTTTTTATATTGTCCACAATCAAGCTATTATCAGGTCAAACTTATTTTAATAAAAAAATGATGCACGACTTCTATGAAGTTATTGAAGTCAAACAAACTAATTTAATTAACCTATAGATGTCAAATAGTATTATATTAAGAGGCAAGATGCAAACAGAATTGTAGCCTCAAATGCTATCCAAGTTGGAGGCAACACACGAGTATTTTTTTTCTCTCTGGTAAGGTCAAAACCTAGGAGCTAGTTCAAAATTGCAAAACATCTCATTTCATGAAGCCAACTGTATTAAGAGGAAAACCAACCAATTCTATGAACTCCAACTCCAGTAATGCTGGCAGAAACATAAGAAAATCTTTATTTGTGAAATTTTTGAAGTTTCTAATCTGACGTGTTAGTTTCTAAATAAGTTTCGAAAATGTAGATGAGTTTATTATTTAGCAATTTTACTTAAGAGTTTCTTATTTAGCAACTTTGCTTTAGAATTTATAAAGTCTGACGTGGTTTAATAATTGACTAAAATTGATAGGTCTCTCACAACATTAGTAGCATTTGCTGACGTGACAATTAAGAAACTTTATTTTTTAGTTTTAGGAATTAAAGGTTTAAAAACTAAAGAAATATTAAATTTCTAAAACTGATGTGACAAATATTTAGTTTTAGAAATGAAGAGTTTCAAAAATGTAAATGCTCTAAGCTCCTCGAAAAATCTACTGAAACCTGAATCTAACCGTACAAAGTTCATTTAAAAAGATAACAACCAGAAGCATAACCGCACCACATTCAAGTCGTCTGATATCCAATCCGCAGAAATTGAAACTAAAAAAGAAAATATCATACTGAAACGAAACCAACATGTACACCACTTTGACCTAAAAGAAGATGGTATCAAGAAACAGAGCTGCAGCTGTTACAAAATTGTCAGGACTGCAAAGTCTAAAAATATAATAATCCTTTTTAATGAAACTGTAATTTTGTTGGAAAGATGCTAATTTTTGTATATTTTACTAATCAACGTACGTTACATGTCTATGACTCTATATATAACTAAAGACGAACAATAAATTAAATTAGAAAAGTATTCAATATAAATATTAATCACACCACCAAGACCTAAATCCTACAGCTAATACACCTCTGTCTTTCTATCTTTAACACTCCTCCTCAAGTTGGAGCATATATGTCTAACATGCCCAACATGTTACATATAATATTAATTGAGACTTTGCGAAGAGGTTTGGTTAGAATATCGACAAGCTGCAGATCTGTCCGAACGTGAGTGAGTTGAATACATGGGGGATAAGAGGATGTTCCTATGACAAGATCTCGAATCAGATAACAACCAACCTCAATGTGCTTAGTTCCCTCATAGCAATATGCATGGCGGCTTGATTGTCACAGTGTAGCCTCATCAAACCATCATGACGAAAACCTAGCTCGTTGAGTAAACGCTTCAGCCAAATTAGCTCACAGGATGCATTTGCCATTGCATGATATTCTGACTCCACACTGGACCGAGATATAACATTGTGCTTCTTACTCTTTCAAAATATAAGATTATCACCAAAAAAGACACAATATCCAGTAGTAGACCTACGACTAGTGGGACAACATGCCCAATCGGCATCAATGAACGTTGCCATCCTATATACTATGTCCCTGATCAGAATATACAAGTCCTTTACCTCGAGATCCCTTGAGGTATCTAAGGACCCGAATAACTACATCTTAGTGTGTAGTGTGCTGGGTAAACATGAATTGGCCCAATACACTCATCGGATAAGCAATGTTAGGTCGAGTACCAGTGAACGTTGCGATCCTACTATGTCCCTGATCAGAATATACGAGTCCTTTACTTGGAGATCCCTTGAGGTGTCTAAGGATCCGAATAGCTAAATCTCAATGTGTAGTGTGCGGGGCAAACATGAATTGGCTAAATAAACTCACGAGATAAGCATTGCTAGGTCGAGTAACTTTTAGATAATTTAGCTTTCCAACTAATCTCTGATATCTCTCCGAATTATGTAGGGGTGCTCCGTCAGTAGGCATGAGCTTGGTTTCAGGGACCATCGGCGACTCCAAGCAATCTGCATTTTGAAAGCATATCAAGAATATACATTCTTTGACAAATGAGAATCTTACCATGAGACTGTGATACCTCAATGGCAAGAAAGTATTTGAGTTTACCAAGATATGTAATCTGGAATTTCCCGCTCAAAAACTTCTTCAATATCGAGATCCCCTCGACATCATCACCGGTGATAATCAAATCATCGACATATGCGACTAGGATAATGATCTTCTCCTTTTAAGTGTCTATAAAAGACTGAGTGTCATTAGTACTCCTGATCATGCAAAACTAACCAAGTGCTTGGGAGAGACGACCAAACCATTCTCGGGTGGATTTTTCAGACCGTACAGAGACTTTTGCAAACGGTAGACTTTGCAAGCCTCCTCTTGAAAAACAAATTCAGGTGGCTGAGTCACGTGAACCTCCTCCTCAAGGATGCCATAGAGGAATGCATTCTTGACATCGAATTAGTGAAGCAGTCAGTGGTGGACAACAGCTAGAGACATGCAAATGCGAACAGATACCATCTTGTCAACGGAGAAAATGTCTCATCATAATCAATGCCATAAGACTGAGAGTACTTTATTGCAACTAAGCGAGCTTTGAGTCTGTGTAGTGACCCATTAGGATGATCCTTGATCGTGAATACCCACTTGCAACCGACTGCCTTTTTGCCAGGAAGGCGAGGACAAAAATCTCGTGTTTTTTTCCAAAGAGCTGACCTTCCTACATAGCACTAAAGTACCCTGGATTATGCAGAGCCTCTGACACAATCTTAGGAACAAAGTAACTGTAAAGACCAGTAGTAAAGGCACAATGATCGGTGGATAGGGTTGCCTAGGAACATAAGCGATCAAGGGTATATCTGATACTGGGGCATGCACGTGACCCTTTATGAAGGGCAATACGAAGGCCAAGATCGAAGATTGGAGGTGGTGGGATTGGAGCAGGAATCTGTGGACTATGTGTGATAGGGGTCAAGTGATTGTGTATGAGATCGTGGCCGGGGATTCAGTCATTGGGTCAGGTTCAACAAGAGATGCACATGCCTCATGGTCCTGCATAATCTGGACAGAGTTAGTATCAACATGGAGATGCTTATCTCTTCAAGTATATAGCTGAGTAATCACACGTGCATGTAGTGTCAGTGTCACCCCACCATCGAGAATTGAAGAAGAACCGATTTGAACATCAGGATATTTCAGAATAAACATGATAGGTGGGGAATTACTAGATGTAGATAATACCAGATTTAGAATTTAAAGAATGTGGTATAGACTCCACAAAAGTAACATCAAATGAGACAAAATATCTTTTAATAGTGATGAAATAACATCGATACCTTTTCTTAGTTCCAGAATAGCCTACAAAAATGCATTGTATGGAATTGGAATCAAGTTTCGTACGACCTGGTCGATTATCATACACATAACAGACGCCACCAAAGATCTTGGGTGAAACATAAAATAAAGATGCAGATGGAAATATAACACTATAGAGTATTGCACCATCGAGTACAGAGGATGGCATATGGTTGATCAGATAATAGAAAGTTAGAACACGTCACCTCAAAAACGATGAGGAACATTTTTATGTATCATCATAGTACGAGTCACCTCAACTATGTGTCTATTCTTTCGTTCAGCCACTCTATTTTGTTGAGGTGTATAAACACATGATGATTCATGAATTATACCAGCCGTCTATTGCATAAATTCATTTGTAAAATATTTTTTGACTTTGTCACTACATATAGTTTTAACCGTAGTCTTGAACTGAGTTTTCACAAAAGAAAAAAAAGCTGAAAATTTTGGAAAAAAAATCTTATCTAGATTTAATAACAAAGATCCAAGTTGCACGAGATAAATTATCCACCAAGATAACAAATTATCGAAAAATCTGATATAGATGTAACTATACAAGGACTCCAAACATCATAATACAAATATTCACAGAATTAAGATTTAAATCCTACAACTAATACACCTCTCTCTTTCTGTCTTTTAACAGAAACAAATACTTTGTGATGTATGTTAGGCAGTTGCAGGTGTCTGCCTCTGTGTCGATCCGGGATTCTATTTAATTCATCTAGGAACTTATCATTCATATCATGCTTAGACCGCGTCGGGTTTGAGTATTGGATTATTCATATTTTTTCGAGATAAAAACTTTTATTAGCCCGGCAATTCTCAACTTTCAAATGTATCTTGTGAAATTTTAATCTATGCATCACCATATATATATGCCAACCTTGAGGTTTGTACAAGTCATACAGTTATAACTAAGTTAATTTTTTAGGGGTCATCTTTGAAGTAATATGGTTTGTTTAAAGACTGTTGCTTGCAGTCCTGCTTCTTCCTATGCGTTGCAGCTGTTTCAGATTAGCTCAACATATATCAGGTTAGTAACTTGTCAAATATGGAGTTTCATGGTGTTATTGGTAGCCCAATATTGCAATAAATGGTATTAAAATTAGTAAATAAAATAAAATATATCAAGTTTTTTCGTAAGATAAGGTTGCAAATCAGTCTCCCGTTTCTGTTTCAAAAAAATTAAGAAAAAAGAAATAGCACATCCGATCAGATATGCCAGTTTCCGCGTACCATCACTTCATTAATTTGTTTGTATGTCAACTGTTAAAGCCACCAAGACCCTCCGCTCTCTGAGGAGACGACCTCTCTCCTTTGTATCCTTTAATGAATCCAACAAGCCATGCACGCCATACCTCATACATTCGCCTATCAATGCCCAAGGTACGATCGAAAAGTAATGTTATACACACGATTCAAGTACTGCTTTTTTTCTTCTTTACTCCACCGATTTTTTAATATTAGAAATTAAATAAACAAATTATACATATTTAGACATAAAGAGTATTTAAAAATCTCGAAAAATACAAAAAATCAGTGTTATGAACATCGATAAAAAAAGGCTAAATGGATGGTATTGCCAATAACTTTCAATTGATTTTTTTGATTTGAATATATATGACCGTTAGCTATTTGCTTCGATTATTTTAACAATAAAAATATTATAATTTAGTTCTATTTGATTTTATTTTGGCGATTTTTTGTAACAACTTCGGTTACGCTCGTAGAGATCGTAACTAGTTTCTTTTTATCGTGGCAAGCCAAAGAGTTGTAGATATGCGAGTCTACTTCCATCGCGTTGAGTCTGATTTGCAATTGTAGAAACTAGCGATTCAGAATTGATTATGACACAAACCCATGATAAAAAAAAATACTATTTAATACATAAGTTGAAGATGGAGTCAAATTTGAGATGCATATTACTCTGACCGCAAATCAGACTTGACGCGATGGAAGTAGACATATATCTACAGGTCGATGGTTTGCGACAATAAAAAAAATAATTACGATCTCGATGAGCGTAGCTGAAGTTGTTACAAAAAATATTAAGTATGATTAGCATTTCTTGTTGGACATTTCAATTTTGGTGCGATTCAATTAAAAATATTTTTTTAATGTAAACAACCTAATAGTATTAACAATTATAAGTTGTCAAATAGTAACAATTCAACAATTACATGCATGATGAAGTGAAAAAATTGAAAATTGTTGACTGTTAGAACTAGCAAACGATTTTATAATAGTACATACTGTAAAACTCCGTACCATTGCATGAATGAAACATGCCTTCACATTTCTAGCATGTGCTCATTCATTCAAAACTTCGATCTCGTGATGTGAATCCCATAACCAAGGATATTCCCTTTCTAATGATATCTCTTCTTTGATAGCATTGTCCTTCGAGAATTGAGCATTTGTAGAAACAAAAAAATAGAGTGAAATTAATCTAATGTATAGATACAAATGTACAACTTTGACCATAAATAATGTGAAGTGAAATTATAATAGAGCTACATACACAAATTAATGCGAAGTAAAATTAATTACGTCGACTAAAGGATGTGAAAATCGGCCAAAAGTCAAGGAGAGCATAAAAAACTTTTGCAAACACCATGACAATTAATTCACCAAGAAGCACAGTGAAACAGTCTATATGCATCTATAATTTCACCTTGATACTTTGTTGAGAATAAAAAAGTTAAGTTGTATATTTAGTTAATTATCCCCATTCTCAAATTAATATTAAAAAAATAATCAAGTATCAATTAAGTTGTACATTATCATTATAAAAAATACATGAAGTTATTGCAATTTATTTTTGTAGCTAGTCAAATTGATCGAATTCTAGGATTTAGGGTCTCTAGGATTTAGATTGGTGTTAATTGTTAAGCATATAATTAACTATTTCATCTAGCAATGGCTTTGCTATCACTTACTAAAATAAACAAAAAGAAATATAATGAGAAGTCAAATGAAAATTCCTATTAGTATAGTATTCTTTTATTTTGTTCAAACAAAAATAGTGGAATGAGAATGATTTGTATTTGCCTTTTTACTTTTGTATATTCCTTCTTGTTGGCCTTTTTAATGCCTACCTTTAGAAAGTTCCAAGCTATGATTGTCGACTCGATCGGGTTCTTGTTATGCACCAAAAAGCTTGTAGGAAGAAAGTATCCCAATAGACGATGGCGCCAAAATAGAGATGGAGAAACTAGGGAAAGCGTGTTGAAGAAGACAATAGTGGAGAAAGTGAGGAATGTACTAACGAGAGAATGTTTTTATATTCGTTAAATATTTTTATATTATTTTTGTAAATTAAGGTCGAGAATGTTCTCTGGAAAGCTAGCTTCTCCTCTGCGTGGAGCAGGAAGCGAGCCGCCTAGATTAGCTGTGTCGTATGAAACAATCGGCTATGATGTGATTCAGGTAGGGTTGGATATTATAAGTTCGAAAAAGTACAAATCTTGATGCAAATAATGAGCTCATATTTACTAATAGCAAAGAGACGACAATTAAATGTTTTTTTTATCAAGGGGCGGTAATGTTGTGCATGCGTACAATGATGAAAGGTGATGATCTTCTTGTTCATTAATACTGAAGCGACGTTCTGATTAATTTCTTTACGCCACTAATATTTTTGTTAATAAATATTAACTGCAGATTCAAAACATTTACAAATTAAACAAAACCAATGATTTTGTTCTCTATAGTTAAAAAAAAACAAAAGTCTTATACAAAAAAGGAAATGTATGTTATATTTGGATCATAATTAATATGATTGCAGCATTAATTATTGAATTTGGGTCGATCAAATTTTTTGTTTTAAAATTTTTGTCCATATAAAACAGACTTACCCACTCCACAAAATAATCTCAAAACAAAGTACTCAACATTAACAAAAGAAACAAATAACAAAGGGTTACAAAATAATCTCAAAACAAATTTTCTCCAATATATTAATTTAATTCTATTTTTTATTTTCACTGCTAAGTTTTCTACATCGAGTTCTAATAAAGAGTATAAATGAGGGGCTGCAAAAGAATTTCACATATTTCTACATCGGGTGGTTCTACTTCCAGTTTTAATATAATCGGCATAACTGGAGGGTTGCAGAAGATCGTTTTCGCCGTAGTGTGAATTTGATTGATAATTAATTTGTTGGATATGTATTTCATATGTGATTTGCTTGTATGCTTTATTTATGGCGAACAATATAGGCTAGTCACAAAAAATCAACGATTTCTGCGCACACAAAAAAGATTCAACACCGGATGTTAAAGCAAACCATGTGTTATATAAAACGTTTATCGCCATTTTTTAGTAAAATCTAGTATCTTTGTTGCACGGGTGCGGGTGCGGTGATACGTCATTTTCTCAAGTATTAGAATAAGGCGGAGTATATATATAAATAATAATAAATCATATTATATATTAAAATATATATAATATGTAACTATTTTATCACAAACACATGTTGGTTCCAGTGGTTTGTGCTTTTGGTAAGCTAAAATTATATATGTTTAAACATAGGATTAATTATGTTAAATAGATCGAGTTTTATATGTTCTACAAGTTATTAAATTTAAACTATGTTTGTTTTGTAAGAATTCTAGGTACTACTCTACTTTAGTATATTTTATTGCAGGAATATTTTTGTTCTTTCTTAGCTTTACAACGCACTTTTAATCACCTTAATGGGAGTTCGAATGAAAGACTTGTGGTCAAAATACTAAATGATGCGCACTATGAAAAATATCTCAGTCGTATCCTGCCATATTCCAGCCGTGTCCCAACCGTATCCCAGTTGTATCCTACCGTATCTGACCAATAAACAATATTAAAATAATACGATATGCCACCTAGACTATCGGGTGCATATTGCACATGTTTCAGTATCAGATATGTATCTGATACGGGGTGCAGTGGCATTCGATCGTATCCGGGCAACCTAGTTCGATATTAAAGGTTGTATATAATATCAGGTATATATTAAAAATTGGTGATAAAAGTAACTTTTCATATCGGATATTTGTTAATAATCAGTCATAAAAGTTGAGCATCTAACGCAGGTCGTTAAAATAATTAGTGTTCCTACTACGCCGTTAAAAAATCCGGCACTAAAGGCCCTAAAAACCCGATAATAAAGTTTTTTTTTTGCAGTAATGTTAAGTAATTTTACATTTTGGAAAAATCCCATTAAATAAACCGATTAATGACAAAAAATAGTAAAATCACTTAAAATGACAAAAAGACTAACCACTTCATTTAAGTGAAAATAGTTTGATATAAACAAAAATCTCAAGGTTTATTTAATTTGTGCGAAAATGTTTAGGACCCACATCTCAAGGTTTCTTTCTTCTTTTTTTTTGGTGAGAATGCACGGGGTTTTTATTTAAGGTTGGATATAAGCCACGCATGCACACTTATGGGGACAGAGATCGAAGGAAAATAACAAACGCAACCACCAAATGTCAGTGTGCATATCCACCGTCAGACCACATGCATTTCCTGCACCAAATCTTGACAGCCTTCTTTAGTAGATTTTCTTCATTTTATTCGTGTTGCTCCGTTGTTTACTAGTTTAAACTATAATTAAGGTTTGAATTAAATGCATTGAAAATTACAAGTTGGCCGCATTGATGTACTGGTTCCCATGTTCTCTTCGTGACCCCCCATCCATCTCCTCCTTTTATCATTTATCCTTTTTCGGATATGCACCACTGCACCTCGACAGTTTGCACCTTTTGTATTTCTTCTCCTCTGTGCAAAGGGCCCCTTGGTACGGACCCACCAACCCATCACAGTTTTGATCATTTTCTTATTACCCTCGAGAAAAAGATTGAGGCATGAAGAATGATGAATAAAGAATTTGTGATGAGAAAAAAACAGAACATATGAAATTCTAAGGTCGTGTCGTTTTGTGCAAACCAGTACAATAAGTGGTGTAATTGAAGTTGACAAAACATGGAGATCGTCTTCCTAATTAAGTTTTGCGCAGCTTTTTCGGTGACATATATGTACAAGTTGCTTCTAGTGTAGACTGGCACATAGTAAAATTACTATTGGGTTTAACAGTTTCGGCTCCTCTCCAAATCATGTATAGTATTTTAGTGTAGATCTGAACTGTTTGCCTTAATCAAATAGTTTATAGGTTATATCAATAATGGAGCACACCGAAATCAAACTAAACAATAAAAATTAACGTGATAAACCGACCTATCTAAAAAGATACATTACCTGATTCAATGATGATATGAAACAATTCAATATATATTATTTCAGAATAAAACAAATTCAACTAAAATTAACTTATGGAGTTAAGCTTAACTCAACCAAAGAAAGACAATAATTCAACTGCTACAAGGATAAATAAGCATTAGACATAATTGCGAATGGTCTAATAGCTCAAGTGGTAGCTAATTAGTATGACTCTAAAGAGATAATGAGTCCAAATGTGTATATATATGTATATGTATATATATGTACATGTATATGTATATATATATAGAGTTGTGCTAAAATACTTTATAAAGCACCAACATGCATATACTTTAGACTCGTATCTCGAAATATAAAGTGCAAACAACCGATCAAGACCGTTGAAAATATTCTCCATACTAACAAAAATTTGGAAACCAAATTTTACATTTTTTTAAATTTTTTTACTATTTTATCGGATGAGTGCAAAGTTGGTTAAATTGAAGGTCTGTAAATCGTTAGATTAATGAATTTTCCACATACCCGATAAAATAGTAATAAATTTCCAAAAAATATGAAATTTGATCTCCAAATAGATGTTAATATAGAGAACATTTTCAACGGTCTTGATCGACCGTTTGCATTTTGTATCTCGAGATACGAACCTAAAGTATTTGAATGTTGGTGCTTTATAAAGTATTTTAGCACAACTATATATATATATACAAAGTCATAATCAGACCAGCTTAGAAAGAATTAAACCAAAATATGCTTAATTTTGGCCACTAATAAAACTAACATACCTACATTCCTTTTACACTTTGATAATTACTTTTCTGGTACAACAACGAGCTAAAGGAAATTGTGAAAATCAGAATAAAGGCTTTCTATTGCGATTTCAAATTGATACAATTTTTAATATAGCACAAAGAAAGAACAAAGTATCAGTAGAAATACTTTTGGTTACCTCTCTCCATTTCCTTCTTAAAAGCAATCAAAATGAATAGAAATTGTATTTATATATAACAAAATCAATATAATGGTTAAATTACATTTCAGCAAAAAATTCTTCATAATAAGAAACTGAGTCAAAGATGCCTTAGTGGCTTATCAAGTTCTTCCATCTAGGATTTTTTTTCATTCCAAGTCCTGTTAGAGGAGGAGAGACGAGAGAACGTGCTGGAGCATCATCTTTAACTTCAAAATCAAACTTGACTACCACTACAATATAAACAACCTAATGAGATAAGCACAATTTAAATGAGAAATCACAAATACAGAAGAGGAATTCAACTAAGTACTTAGAAACAATAGTTCAAATCTCTAAGTTGCAAAAATTAATGAAGAGAGAGTGACTCAGCAATGAGGCCATGGAAAGATGAAGAAACGTTCAAATTTCTAGTTGGTGAAGCATCATCGCTGGCAACTAATTAGAGTTGCCTAACCTAGTGTGCCGAGATGCTCCAGGTAACCATTATGATTTTCGCATCTCCAGGAGATCGAGAGAAAGGGAGGAAGGGGCAACCGCGCTGGGAGAGAGGAGCACTCAATGGAAAGGAAATGAAATGTGCAATGGCAGAGGAATTGGACAACATCTGTGGCACTATAGAAATGGAGAAGAATACAACCATACTTTTTCGCTGAGGAGGGAATTAGATCCAATGCGGATCGGACGGACGAAACACTCGACGCAAAAATGAAATGGTAGGTCGCGTTCCACCGTAATCCATCTCATATATATATATATATGGAGAAATGCTATTATGCTTTGCAAAGCACGTGCTTTGAAATTGTGAATCATTGGATCTTCAATCATCATTGAACACACGAATCACAAAGCGTAATCTAATGGTCCACAATTTCAAAGCACGTACTTTGCAAAGCATAATAGCATTTCTCATATATATGTATATATATACATATATACAGAAGGGATCCGTAGCCTCCGGTAGTTACCGTCATGGAAATCAATGAAAATGATCGATTCAAACCGTTGAAAATATTCTTCATACTAATGTAGACTTGGAGATCAAATTTTATATTTTTTTATTATTTTGTCGAATGGGTTGAAAATTTATTTATCTAACGATCTACAAACATTCAATTTTCAACCAATCCGATAAAATAGTAAAAAAAAATTTAAAAAATGTAAAATTTTGTGTCCAAGTCTATATTAGTATGAAAAATGTTTTAAACGATCCGAAACGGTCATTTTCATTGTTTTGATAATGGAGGCTGCCGGAGACTACAAAAAAAAGGAGGTTATGAATCCCTACTTTATAAGACATGAAATGGCATATACTCTAGACTCGTATTTTATAGTACAAGGTGAGAATTGTCGATTCGGATCATTGTAAATGTTGTCCATACTAGATTCTTGGAGTTGTAGCATGCAACGACGAATTTCAGAGGTTTAGCAGCGACTCCTCAGGTTCAGCGGGGCCATAGGTGGTGCAAGCCTCAACAAGCACAAACAGATGGGATGTTACGGCGACAAGAGCCGAAGATCCGAGGTGTGTCGGTATTCATCCACATGCGCATATAGAACTAAATGCAGGTATATTACAGTTGATTCAATAGTAAAATTTAAGATCTTGACCCTCCTCTTTGAAGATGAATGGTTCTACAAGGTCAACTTTGATGGACGAAGAATTGTGAAGTGTATCCAAGATAATTGAGTGAATGCATGCTACAAGCAGGGTATGTTTTGGGAGCACGATTCAGGCTAGGCACAAGAATTTACTCAAAATCCACGAGTTACCCGACTCTGCCTCTCGCAGATCTACTCTGTTGTGCCCATCATCTCCGCCTCGAGAGTCGAGACCACGACTCTGCCTGTCCGTCACCACCCTCGCCTCTTTGGTTATTTACTGAGTTCTCTTTGCTTTGTTGTTGTCATTTTAGTTATTTAGACTGATCTGCAACCGACCCCTCCCTGTCCTCATTAGTACTTATCACCATCAGGTACAGTTTTTTCGTTCAATAGTTTTATATATGACAGAGAATCCATAGCAACATATTTGTAGAGAATCAAGTTTTTTTCGTTCTATAGTTTATCACACTTCAATTAGTAAAATTCATAATGGTTTAAAATTAATTTTTTTGTAATTTTTCGCAGAACTAATTTTGTGTTTGCTTTTCCAACTGTTCAGGGGAATATTGATCCTTATCCATGGATTGAATGAGCACAAGTAATTATATGTTTTTTGTGATTATGTGGATGTGTTGTAAAGCCTAATATAGTGCAAACTGTGTTGATTTCATTTTAAACAACAATAGGCATCTCACAGGAAAGTTGGTTTTTTAATTTTAGTGGAAGATATATGCACATTTTGCGGAGCAGCTAACATCATGTTACTTTTGTGTTTACGCAATGGATTGGATAGGTGAGTTACCTTCTTGAATTATTCACTCATTTTGGATTATTATTGACTTAGCTGATTTTGTAGTAATCTTTAATCTGCACTTGAATTTTCTATATCATATTTTTTCTAATGTCACAAAACTTACAATTACTTGGCTGGCCATGGTGGAAGTGAAGATTTACATGGTTATATTCATTCCCTAAACTACGTCGACGTCGAGGATACGGTACGTTCTTTGTGTTCATTATTTAAGCCTACTTCATTCTTTTGATTCTTCGAACCATTAATAACTATACATCTTGTTATAGATGAACATAATCACATCACGAACAGTTGTTACTTTGGATCGTTCTTTACTTTTAAACTCAGATAGGAAATTAGTATTCCCATTGTTTTACATCAAGAACAGATTTCCTTTTAAAAGTCTGACTGGCAATCTGTTCTTTACTTAATGTTCCAAATTTAGTGTTGTTTACAACTTTACATTAAACTCAGATAGGAAATTAGTATTCCCATTGTTTTACACTTGTACAAAATTTTAACCCTATTCGGTAATTAGAATCATGATATTTTGCTGTTAAATTAGATTTATGTATATAGCTATCAGCCATCAGGTACGGGTTGGTATTGGTAATTGCTTGATGTATTGAAAAGATTTTTGGTCAGATGTGGCTACTAGGTGGTTAATTCAATTGTTTATTCGGATCACAGCCTCATTTACTGATTTTTAATAGAGGTGCTGAGTATCTGGTTACTGTTTTTTAGTGTCCCACCTTTGTGATAAATGATATTACTATTTTTTAATAGAATATCTGGCTACTAACTGATGTTGCTATATCTGAACTTATATGTTATTCAAGATAAAGGTGGTTTCATTTTTTTATTATTAACACATTCGTCATTATTACGAAACTTTGGTACAGGAAATAGCAGAAGAATAGTGACTGATGTTTGCGATGAATTTTGTGCTGTATTGGAACTTATTTTTGGGAAAATTCAAATCTGATGTGTGGTAGCATATTTTTTGTGCTAATACATCTTGTTAGATGCTTTATACATATTTTTTGTCAATTGTTAATTGACTCAGACTATGCAAACTTGTGCTTTTAGAGCTAAGCTAAGTAAACAATCCCGTTTGTATTAGTATCAGCTTAAACATTGGACTATTATTATTAGCATAGATGTAGGATGTTAATTGGATTGGAGTTATGTAATTTTTTTTCTATGTTTTCATTTGCTTTGCTTTGCTTGCTCTTTTTAATTCACGTTATATTTTTATCGTTGGAGTTATATTACTTGTATTTGCAGATAGTTTGATATTGTGTTAAAACTTAAACAGTAGGCTTGTGGGAATATAGGTACGGATACAAGATTTTCGTAAGGGGAAGATCCAATATCTTTTTATACAGTAATAAAATGACGTTAATTTTTAAATATATATTATTATTTTTATAAAAAAATTAACAAATCGTACAAATGCTTAAAGTTGTTTTGTAAAAAAAAATTCAGAAAAGAGCACCAGCCCCTTGTTATACATTGAATCCGTCCCTGTGGGCAAGCCAGGCATGATCAGGCAGGCGCGGGTTCAAAAAATATGCATGTGGATGAGACATATATATATATATTTTTATGCTTGTTTCAATAGATCAGACAGGTGAGGCATATAAATTCAACAGGCAGATCACATATGAGGTTGATATAATACCCGTGAATATGTGAATATGATCGGTTGCCATCTCTAATCGAGCTCTCCAAACGCACGACGTCAGTGAATTAAATGCGCATCAGAATTGCATTGTTACCCAATGCAGCGCTGCACGGTGTCGCCCACATTTGCGGGCATTAATTGTTATAGATTTGTGCTAAAAAGTTTTCCAAAACCTCTCCTAAGAATCCAATGATCTACAATACAAATGATGTGCTGATACGTAGCAGAGGATCAGAGCCTGATCAGAATCAGCATTACCTATTAATTATGCGTACCGTACCTAAAATATCCAACGGATGCTTCTTGGGACTAAAAGTCACATGTGATCTCATCTCCTTAATTTGATAACTGTTGACCAATACAAATCCTCACATGACACTTTTCATAAATACAGAAATATGTTGCTCTTGGTGCACACGTGGCAACTTAAAAAAATGTAATTCTGATCAGGTGGTATGAGATCCTTAAATCATAGAAGCCGTCTTTAAATTGCGATTTGCACCAAAATAAATTAGTGAATCGTGGTTTCTGCATTTACTTAATTACTGTTATTGTCTTATTGGAAGTATTTTGAGCTGGGGCCCATATGATAGACAGCTGCTTCGGTCGCCAAATATAGTTTGCCTCCCATATAAGAGCAGAAGAGAGGAGATGATAAAACAAGATAAACTATTCAATTTGAGCAATGAATTCAGTAAAAATATATATATTTCTTCTGTCTCCAGACGCCAAACAAACCGAAAAATAAAATAGCATCCATTGGCTGGTTCTTGTATATATATATATATATATACATATCTCCATTCACATCACTAAACCAAATTATTTCTTCCCTTCTATCCTCTCTAACCACATATAATTCTCAGCCATGTGCCAGTGCAGTGCGCTCCGGCAATGTTGCCACCACCAACCCACAAAGCTCACTCCTCTCATCAAAAAACAAAACCCCAAAATTCAATGTAAACCTGCAGAAGCCGGTAGTCTTGAATCGATCATGGCTGAGGCTCGGTCAATATTATCACTATCATTCCCAATGATTTTATCGGGTCTGTTACTCTACCTTCGTTCAATGATTTCCATGCTATATCTCGGTCGTTTGGGCCGTTTATCGCTTGCCGGTGGCTCATTAGCACTCGGCTTTGCTAATATAACCGGTTACTCAGTTCTTTCGGGTCTTGCCATGGGTATGGAACCGATATGTGCACAAGCTGTTGGTGCTGGCCATCCCAATGTCCTCAATCAGACTCTTCGGCGTACAATTGTTTTATTGCTCATCGCTTCTTTACCTGTTGCTGCTCTCTGGGTCTCCATGCGACAACTCTTACTAGCCTGTGGTCAGGACACTGATATAGCCACAGCTGCAGAGTCTTATATTCTTTTCTCTTTACCAGATCTCCTGTTACAATCTTTCCTCCACCCGATCCGTATTTATCTCCGTACCCAATCTATCACCCTTCCCCTGAGCTATTCTGCAGTCTTTGCACTCATATTTCATATTCCTATAAACTATTTACTTGTTTCAATTCTTGGTCTTGGTATAGAAGGTGTTGCAATTGCCAATGTCTTGGCTAACTTCAACCTTCTTCTATTCTTTTTCTTATACATTCTTTTGTCTGGTGTCTCCAAAAGAACAGGAGGTTGTGATGTTGATAATGCAAGTAACAAGCAAAACTTAGTGGAATGGAAATCCCTATTAAACCTTGCAATACCTAGTTGCATTTCAGTTTGCCTAGAATGGTGGTGGTACGAGATAATGATCATGCTCTGTGGTTTGCTTGCTGACCCAAAATCAACCGTTGCCTCAATGGGTATCCTTATCCAGACCACATCACTGATATACATTTTCCCCTCTTCGCTAAGCTATAGTGTGTCGACCCGTGTTGGAAATGAACTAGGAGCAGGCCAGCCTGACAAGGCCCATCGAGCTGCACGTGTAGGGGTCGCATGTGGGGCGGTTGTAGGCATCATGGCATTTTGTTTTACCCTAGCTATAAGGGATATATGGCCCCATGCATTCACATCAGATTCATCGATCCTACGACTCACGGCAACAGTGCTTCCTATACTGGGAATGGCAGAGCTGGGCAATTGCCCTCAGACAGCAGGGTGTGGTGTCTTGCGTGGAAGTGCAAGGCCACGTGTAGCAGCAAACATGAACATGAGTGCATTTTATGGGGTCGGCATGCCAGTCGCTCTAGGATTTGCATTTTGGGAAAAAATGGGTTTAATGGGCATGTGGTTGGGGATGCTGGTAGCACAAATGGCTTGTGTCATGTTCATGCTAATGTCAGTGGAAGGTACTGACTGGCATCTACAGACTCAAATGGCGCAACGATTAACCGGCAGAGGCATGGTTATTGAAAAGGATAACAAACAAGGTTTAAAAAATATGGTTGCATTTGATGAAGAGAAGGAAGAATCGGTGCGAATGTTAAGAGTAGACACTAATTATGATTTGGCAATTTCCTGATAAGAATTTGTTTTTATATTCTTTTAATTTTTTCGTTATTGTAACGTTGGTCTATTCATAGGAAAACGAAGAACATTGATGAGATAACCAGGTCGTTTAGCATTGATGAGCTAACCAGATCTCATCAGGTCGTTTAGCCGCGCGGTATGGCATAGCTTATTTATTCGATAAAAATTACATAAAAAATACTACACACTTGAAATATCGATACTGAAAAATGTTATTTATCATATAATGTTATTGATTCATCCCCCGAAGAAAGAAATATCACATATATATGTCAGTTGCCACAACTACAATTTTGACTTTTAAAATCGGCATAATATGGCATTTAAAACTGGACCTAAGACCAGTGTTATGGGAGGAGCTGTTATAGGGTTCGTGTGATCCGTTTTTAAAAATTGAACCTTTAAATCCGGATATGTATTGGACTCCGATGTTAAAGATAACATTTAACACCGGATTTTAGTAAAAGGTCGGTGTTAAAGATATATTTTAAATTGGACTTAATAAAAACCGATGTTAAAGATAACTTGTAACACCGTATCTTAGTAAAAGGCTGGTGTTAAAATTTCTAAAAAATGAAAAAGCGAATATGTAGTTGCATGCGTGACAGGTCGAAATTGATACCTAAGAGAGAACATTTTTTGGTCGAAATTGATATAGGCACAAAAATAAAAACACAAACAAGCAACAAAAAAGCACCAAGCAAGTAATAGAAACGATTTTTGTAAAGCAATATCTCTGTATTTGTATAAAATTAGAATAATATCAAGCCATACCGGTTGATTGTATAAAGTTGACAAAATTGATATAATTGTTGAGATTAGCCATACCGGTTAATTATTTAATTTGAATTGATATAATTGTTAAAACTTAGGAATTACCATTAGAGATTGAATTGTGCATTATTTGCAAAAAGAACTTTAGGATTTTTAAGTAACCCCATTCACTCTTCCCTCTAGAGTTTAACATGTGGTATGAGAGCAAGTTAAACTTGCTAATTAGAGTAATATTTAATTACAAGTAAATATTCAAAATGGTATTTTTTAGTCATATTGAAGAACCTCCAATACTAGACCAAGCTTGTTATAGTTTTTTCTATTGGAGCACATCAATTAAAAATTATCTAAGAATAATTGTTGTTTGGCACATGGTAGAAAAAGGATATGTACCAACATATGAAGTAGGAACCACTTACTTGACAAGAATCCATAACCGAAATACTTGACAAGAGTCCACTTACTTATGCTATAAATGTCATGCTATATTCAGTTGATGAATCCATAACCGAAATAGTTGATGAAAACATGAATGCTTGTTAAATGTGGACTACTCTTGAAAAACATTTTGATAAAGAAACCGATCAAACAAAAGTAGATTCAAATGTTATCAATTGTAGCAAGAAAAATGATAAATATTTTGGCATTGGAGGACACAAGACCGAAGAGAATCTCAAAGCCATTATATCCAAAAATAAGGTGACCGGTCTGGCAGTGATTGAACTTCTAATGAGCTTTGGCTTAGGAGGAAAGAAGAAAGACAAATCTACTAAAGAGAACAAGGAAAAATAATCCATCGAGAAGATAATGAATGAGAAAGCAAACACATCATTCTCAAATGAAGAACAAGAAAATAAGGTTTCAACCTCCAAAGTAAAGAAAATAATATATCTTGACTCAAAATCACATAAGGTTTATTTTTGTTCAAGATGTCAATCCTATGATGATTGCAATGATACTAGTAATATGTCTAATGCGGATATTTTTTTGGCTTGAATTTTTTAGGTTAAACAAACATTTTATTGAAAGAAATCAAACTTTAATGAAAATAGATTGCACTTTGAAGGGTTAAACGACAAATTTCTTGAGTTTGAGTAAAAAACAAAAGACTATGAGTCTAAAATTGAAAAAAACATGAATTTAAAGTGAAAGATTTTGAGGCAATGAAAAATGAATGTGATCAACATATAAAAAAAATAAACGATTTGAAAATTGAGCATGAGACATTAAAATCCAATAAGGTATCTAAGAATAATATTAAGTTTGACTTGAGTAAAATGTATGAAGGACAAAAAAGCCTCATGACAAATCAGATTTAGGGTATAAGAATAATTCAATTCTTTCAACATCTAACAACCCCCAAAGTCTCAAAGAAAAAGGTAAACAAATACAACATCATAGGAACATAATTTCTTTTCGGTATATATTTAGTAACAACAACAATATAAAAAAACAAATTAGAAAAGATACTTTACTCCAACATGGTCGAATAATTCATATCATAAGAAACAAACCAGTGAGAGATACGATGTCAAAAATAAATATCATGTCCAATACGGTGTTAAATCTAATGAGAGACCAAATATTGTTATTCAAAAGTCAAATGATTCAAAAGCATACACCTCAAACATCAACGATACATATCAACCGAAGAACCAAATTTAGAATATAAGAATATATTTTCAAACTCGTTTTGTGAAGAAACATGAAAATACTCTCACATGTACATTTTGGAACTATTGTTGTAAAACATAACATATTTCATTAGAATGCAAGTTTAGAAAGGGAGACATCAAATTAAATGTTGTTTGGTTCTCTAAAACTCAAAAGTAATTATAACACTTCAATAAAACTTCCAAATAATGTCATATATTTTGGAGAGCTAAGCTAATAAAATTTTAATATTAAAAATTTCAAATGAATGCACGCTTATCTTTACCTCATAAAATGTGTTATAAATTGAATAAAATATATTTTTAGAGTTAAAGAAAATTAGTATAAAAAAATATAATCTAAATTTCATTTTTATGACTTTGACACAATTCTAAGATCATTTTGAAATTAATTCAAGATAAATCACAATCGAACACACCATCGGGTGGAGAAGAAAAACTAATATAGAAATGTAAGCTCCAAGATAGAGCGATGAACGTCGTGCTTGTGAACAACCATATTCGTGAAAAATCTTCGAGAGGATCACTATAATTTCCTGCTTAAAACTTCAAAATTCAAAATCAAAGATCCTACCGTTACAGAACACTATGATAGCGTTGTAACGATATCTTGAAACTCTTCAATAATTTTGAAAAACCAACGAAATATTGACTAGATAATGCCTATCGTTGTGTAACGATATCCTAGCATTACAATGTTATCCTTATGAGATTGAATTTTTCCCAAGTAAATCAAATTTTCCGAGGAAGCCGTTACATAACGGTAACTCTATGTTATAATGCTATATCTACTACTCAAACTTCAAAATTACCTAAGTCATTCGTTATATAACAATATACAAGCGTTGTTGTTGTGTACAATATCTTCGTATTTGTCGATTTGCAAAACAACTTTGAATTTTACCTTTCTTGTGTTTAAGTTTTGTTGCAGGGACTATATTGTAAAATGGAAATTTGGACATGCAACTTAAAGACACGAGCACGCGGATTAGAGGTGTCAAGATTCAAATAGGTTTAAGTTAATTAAAATGTAAATTTGGCTGGTTTAGCATAATTGAGCTTGAGAAAATCATTTTCCAAAACTAACCGTTATATAACTGTTGTTAACTGTTATAACGGTTAGGTCTTATGAGGCATCCCTTCGAACCAAGTCCAGAATACACAATTTTCCAGATCCAACCGTTATACAACGGTCAGTAACTGTTATAACGGTTGGTTCAATGTCCTGATTAATTCAATTTTCAGACCTTAGATTTTTACTCCAGAAGCAAGCGTTATATAACGGTTATAACCGTTGTAACGCTTGGACCAAATATTAAATCTGACCATCTCTCAAAATTCAGAAATCAACTTCCAGAAACAAGCGTTATATAACGGTTGACAACAGTTATATAACGGTTAGTTCATACTGTCCAATACTCCTGAAATTTTGAACTAACCGTTATAACGGTTAACAACAGTTATATAACGATTAAACCCGAAAAACACTGTTTTGGAAAGATTTTGGCTGGTGGTTTATATAAGCTGATTTGTGTTACCATTTCCAGTTTCTTCTCTTGCAATATTCAAAACCCTAGCAGCAGCCTCCATCATTGATCTTTTGCTAAGCCATTGATTAAGTCAAAAACAACTCAAGCTCAAATACTCTAAATTAGCCAAATAACTTGTGAAATTGAGAGATTTTGTAGCTCTAGTTCTTATATTGCTTTCGTGCACTTCCTACGGATCTAGTCTCTTATCTTTGTGTGTAAAGAGCTAGATTTCGACCTTGTAAAAGAATACTCTTTGGTGTTAGTGTAAACGGCTCGATCCTATTACCAAGTCGGGGGATCGAGAGTCCCGGAGACGTAGGCTCGTCAATAGCCGAACTTCGTTATCATTTTGGGTGTCACGCGTTCTACGCACTGTTTGATCTTCCTAAACTCTATTTATTCTTAATTTCTGCAATTTATTTATCTTAAGTAGATTTAGTGTTTTGGTATAAATTGAGATTGAAATTGAATTGTGCAAATTTGCAAAAAGGACCCTAGAATCTCTTAGTGTGCCTATTCACCCCCCTCTAGGCAAATGAAAGTGGTATCAGAGCAAGTTGTGTTTGCTCACTAGAAAGGTTTTTAGTTGACAAACTAAGATCCGATAATGGCCGCCTATAGGCATGTGAAGGAACCTCCGGTTTTAGGTACCAATTGCAAAAACTTTGGTCATTGGAAACGGTGCATGGTGAATTACCTAGAAATATGTGACCTTTGGGATGCTATAGTAGACAAATATGTTCCTAAGTATAACACCGAAACGGGTAAACTAGATGTATTATGTCTACCAAGGAAAAAGGTTAATGATGCCGCAGTAAATGCAATTTTATCATCGGTGAGTGAAACTATAGCACCAATCTTTGGTAACCTCAACAATGCCCATGACATGTGGCAAGTTCTCTTGAAACGATACGAAGGAAATGACCAAATAAAAAGGAATAAAGTAGCCGGTTTAGATACTAGGTATGAGAACTTTAGAATTGAAGAAAATGAGAGTATTGAGGATATGTACCATAGACTCACTATTCTTATTAATGAATTTATTGAAATGGGAGAACCTTTAACTAACAATAAGATTGTAGGTAAGCTTTTTCGCACCATGATCGTGAGACCCGATTGACAAGGGTTCGTTGGAGCACTCGAGGTGGTTAACGGAAGAAATGCCGAACCATTCACACCGGATGAGATATACACCTCATTTCGGTCCTTTGAAGAAACCCTCAAGCAAACCTCTAGTAAAAATCAAGGAGGCAAGGCAATTGCTTTTCCGGCTCAAAGCTCCAAAGGAAATAACTCCTCGTTCACTCATTCTTGAGAAGATCCTGAGAACATGGGACAAGATCATGAGAAGGAAGCGCAAGTCCTAGCCAAAATGTTACAAGGGTTATTCGCTTTTGAGAAGAAATACAACGCAAAACGGGAAAGCAAGGGTAAAAAGGTGGTGTGCGCTATGTGCGAAAGAGAAGGACACACCATCCACACATGCTACAAGATTTTTCCGCAAATGAGGCCTCAAGATGGTGATGAGAGGCAAGAGCGAAAAGGGTTTGCGAAGAAGGATGGATACAAGGGCAAAAAGAAGCCCAAAGCAATGCATGCCGATCGTTGGAATCATAGTGAAGATGAAGAAAGCGAGGAATCCGAAGTTGAGGTCGAGGAGGAAAATAAGGTGAACTATTCTCTAATAGCGATTTGCAATGAAGAATCTAACATCTCCGACATTGACTCAATAATCGCGAGCAACAACATCATCGATCCCACCACAATTGAAATTCTCAAGAGTACTATCTTGGCCAAAGTGAAGAAGATCACAATTAACTCGGAGAATGATGAGAAGACCAAACAAATTGAGGAGGACACGTCTTCATCTCCCAAAAAGGAGGCAAAGGTATATCAAAACTCAAAGAACTTTATTACTAAGCCAACATGTGTCACATCTCTTTGCATTAGTGATGATGATGATGAGGATGATGATGAGAACCTCATCAATGATACAAGCATATTATCTAATGAGGAATCTTTGAAAATTGAAATTGTTAGGTTGAACAAACTTGTTATTGAGACAAATCGTGAGTTAATGAGAAAAGAGAGCATAATTGCGGGGTTAAATAACAAAATACTTACACTCGAATTAAAGGTAAAAGAAGGTAATTTGACAAAAGAAAAGGTATCACTAACAAGTGGCTCAAGGGTTTTCGGATCCACTAGTGTATCGAGAAATGACACTAGGAAGGATCTAACCAAAATGTTTGAGGGGCAAAAACCCCACGACAAGTCGGGTCTTGGATATAAAAAGAGCGCATCCTCTTTTCAATCCATCTCTCAACAAAACCCCAAATCAAAAGGAAAACAATCTCAGAACTTAAAGAGCAAGAACCAAGCACAATCAAAGCTTATCTCTAGGCCAAATCATGCATTTAGATATCGCTTTAATCTAAGGTCTTATGCCACAACCAAACCGGAATCTAGTTGTACCTACATAAGTCCATCTTGGTCTAAAAATGTCTACTATAGGGCACCAACTGGTTGGAGGTATGAACCAAAAGGTAAAAACCTTGCTCAAAATGGCTCTCAAATGAATGAGAAACCAAGAGTTGTTTTCCGACAAACACCTAATAGTCAAGGCAACATAATTCACGAATTAAAATGCGACTACCAAACTCGCTTTGTTAAATTACACACAAATCCTGTAACCAAAGCGTTTTGCAATTATTGTTGTAAAAATGGTCATATCTCATTAGAATGTGATTTTCGAAAGAAAGGTAACTCGAAAAATGCTATTTGGGTTCCTAAATCTAAAAATTAAGTAAAGCGGTTGTTAAACTCCTCATGAATCACCTAGCCATATACTTAGGGGGAGTTTTAACATTAAAAATATATTAGTGTGTTTTAACTACGAGTATAATCTTATAGGTTTGTTTGACGTCATCTCATAGAGAAAATGCTTGGATCATTGATAGTGGATGCTCACATCATATGACCGGTTCTAGTTCTAACTTTATTTCATTGAAACTGTATGATGGTGGTTCGATAACCTTTGGAAGTAATCAACGAAAGAGTAAGATTGTTGGCATAGGGTCCATCGGTAACCAACACTTAACTATCTCAAATGTATACTTAGTAGATGGTTTAAACTTTAATTTGCTTAGCGTAAGCCAACTATGCGATGTCGGTTATTACATAAAGTTTGATACCCATAGTTGTCCTTTAATGTGGTCCAAAACAAACGAAGAGGTGTATAAAGGTGAAAGACAAAATGGGATATACTATCTCTACTTGAATGATTTTAGAAAAGGTGAAATATGTTTGAATGCATTGACTAACCAATCTTGGCTATGACATAGAAGGTTAGCACATTTAGGTGCAAGCTCCATTAAGAAGCTTGTTAAACACAATTTAGTGAGAGGACTACCATTGAGCAAAATTGACTTGGATGGTGTATGTGAGGCATGCATTAAAGGTAAACAAATAAAGTCTAGTTTTGTCTCAAAGGACATGGTATCAACCAATAAGCCATTACAACTGTTGCACATTGACCTTTTTGGACCAATAAGCGTTCCTAGTTTAGCCAAAAGGAGGTACGTATGTGTAATTGTAGATGATTATAATAGATACACATGGGTTATATTCTTAACCCACAAAAGTGAAACATTTGAGAACTTTGTTGAATTTTGCAACATAGTTGAAAATGAAAAGGATTTAAAAATTAAGAGAATTAGAAGTGATCATGGAGGTGAATTTGAAAACACCAAATTTGATGAATTGTGTGCAATACGAGGGTACAAACACGAATATTCGGCCCCTAGAACACCTCAACAAAATGGTGTAGTAGAAAGGAAAAATCGTACCTTGCAAGAGCTTGCACGCACAATGTTGAATGATTTCTCTTTACCAAAGTTTCTTTGGGCCGAAGCAGTCAATACCGCATGTCACGTAATAAATAGAGTAGGTTTAAGACCAATAATTAAAAGAACACCATATGAATTGTGGGTTGGACGTAAACCAAACATTGCCTACTTTAGAACGTTTGGTTCAAAATGCTTTGTACTTGATGATTCTACTAAGATCACCAAATTTGACTCAAAATCAATCGAAGGAAATTTAGTCGGCTACTTGATGACAAGCAAAGCATATAAAATATACATTCCTACCTCTAAAATTGTTATTGAGTCGATTAATGTAAAATTCGATGAATCTACTAATACTTGGGCCGAGAAAGGAAATGTTGATATTGCAGGTATGGAAGAACCAAGTGTGACTCAAGAGGAACACGATCAAGGATCAAGCGAGATCATGATTATAGATGATTCATCTCATGCATGCGAAGATGGAGTAATGACATCGGAACAAGCGCATGAACATGAACAAGGTAGTCTAAATGATAATGCCTCTCACGAAGACGGGACTATGTCGATGGAGCAAACCGAGCATCAACCGCCACAAGATCTAAGGGAAGTAACCGCTCACCCTTTAACAAACGTGATTGGTAACCCTAGGGACGGTGTTAGAACTAGGTCCAACTTGAATCAAATGATTGCTCATTGTGCGTTTGTATCTCAAATTGAACCCACAAATCAAGAACAAGCGTGCAAAGATGCCGATTGGATTTGTGCCATGCAAGAAGAATTAAATCAATTTGAACGTAACAAAATGTGGGAACTTGTACCAAAACCTAAAAATAGAGGGATAATCGGAACAAAATGGGTTTTTCGAAATAAAAAGGACGAAGAAGGGAACGTAGTTCGTAATAAAGCTAGACTAATAGCACAAGGATTTAGACAAAAAGAAGGGTTGGATTATGATGAAACCTTTGCACCTGTGGCTAGACTAGAGTCCATTAGAATGCTCTTGGCATATGCCTCTTACAAAGGCTTTATCCTATTTCAAATGGATGTTAAGAGTGCGTTCTTGAACGGATTCATACAAGAAGAGGTATATGTACACCAACCACCCGGTTTTATTGATCCGAATTTTCCCGATTATGTATATAAACTAGATAAAGCCCTCTACGGTCTAAAACAAGCACCTCGAGCTTGGTATGGTAGACTTAGCTCATTCTTAGAGGAAAATAACTTCGTCAGAGGCAAGAACGACACCACCTTGTTCACCAAAAAGAATGGAGATGATTTATTATTGGTACAAATATATGTAGATGATATCATTTTTGGTTCAACTAATGCGGCACTTGCCGAGGATTTTGCCTCTTTGATGAGCAGTGAATTTGAAATGAGCATGATGGGCGAACTCAAGTTCTTCTTAGGTTTGCAAATAAAGCAACAATCCGATGGAATATTTCTCAATCAAGCAAAATACGCCAAGGAATTGGTAAAGAGGTTCGGGTTGGATGATAGCAAGGTGAGCAAGACACCGATGGCGACAAACATCAATCTTGATGCAGACGAAAGCGGCATTCCAGTGGACATTTCTCAATACCGAACTATGATAGGTAGTCTACTCTATTTAACAGCAAGTAGACCCGACATAATGTTTTCGGTTTGTCTTTGCGCTCGTTTTCAAGCAAACCCTAAAGAGTCACACATGAAAGCCGTAAAAAGAATTCTCAAATATATTAAAGGTACTTTGAATTTAGGTCTATGGTATGGTCGCCAATCGGAACTTGATCTCGTAGGATATACGGATGACGACTTCGCCGGAGATAGAATGGATAGAAAAAGCACAAGTGGCACATGTCAATTTTTAGGTGGATCCCTTGTGTCATGGTCAAGTAGGAAACAAACGTCTGTAGCTCTATCAACCACCGAGGCCGAATACGTAGCCGCCGGAAGTTGTTGTACTCAATTATTGTGGATGATACACACCTTAAACGATTACGATTTACGCTTCTGCAAAGTCCCAATAATGTGCGAAAACACAAGCGCAATATTAATCTCAAAGAATCCGGTATTTCACTCTCGTACGAAACATATAGAGATTAGGCATCATTTCATTCGAGACCATATTGAAAGAGGTGACATCGAATTGTCATATATTGATACCAAAAATCAAATTGCTGATATATTCACAAAACCACTTCAAAGTCAATTGCATTGTGAATTACGATTTAAACTAGGGATGCTTGCACTTCATTAGCACCAAATCAGTTCTTGAAAAAGCTTGAACGAATCCCATCAGTAACACAGTTAAATTCTTAAGGTTATAAAAGTTTTCAGAACAAACCGTTATATAACGGTTGTAACAGTTATAACGGTTAGTTCAGACTTTCAATTCCTGTTTTAATTGTTCAAAACTCCAGAACGATCAGTTATATAACACTTCACTAGCGTTATAACGGTTAGTTCAAATTTTCAAACCCTGTCAAAAATTGAGCAATTCTCCAGAGACATCCGTTATATAACGCTTTCATAGCGTTATAACGGTTAGTTCAGACATTTAAATCCTATCGAAATCCAAAAATTGTCCAGAGACATCCGTTGTATAACGCTGTACTAGCGTTATAACGGTTAGTTCAGACATTTAAATCCTATCGAAATCCAAAAATTGTCCAGAGACATCTGTTATATAACGCTGTACTAGCGTTATAACGGTTGGTTTAGACTTTTCAAACCTATCGAATTCAAAATTCTCCAGATACATCCGTTATATAACGCTCACATAGCGTTATAACGGTTAGGCTTGAGTCCTAAACGGCCTAACTTCTCATCTCTCCAGATATAACCGTTATATAACGGTACCTTAGCGTTATAACGGTTAAGTCAAAAGAAGCTACGAAATTCAAAATTTAAACCTAAGCGTTATATAACGGTTATAACCGTTGTAACGGTTCGGAAAACTCAGAAGCACCTTTTAACTGCCGAACCCTTCTCCTTCTCTCCCAAACTCACACCCATTCGTCTCTTTCTCTTCCTCTTCTAAAACCTCCATTACCCCACTACAAAATACCACCCTCTCTCTCTCTCACTCCTCTTCAAATCCTTCAAGATCTTGCTTCTCCCATCTCTTCTCTCCTCTCTCCACTTATTTCTCTTCACTTCTCTCATCCTCTTCACTCCAAACTCCGACCTAGGGTTTCTTCACCAAAACTTCAACAAAACCCCATGGCATCTCAAGAAGGAGCGAGTGGCAAGGGAAAGAACCGCAAGGTGATCGCCTACAAGCGCAATCGTGATGGATCGAGCATCGACCAAAACTCGGGTTCAATTACTCATATCGCCAACATCAACGCCTCACGAGGTAATTCCTATCTGTTCAGAGATGATGAAGCCTTTGCAAAATTCAAGGCGTTGGCCAAAAGGCCGAGTTTTTCTTGCTTCTACTTTGTAATTTTGGGAAAACTGGAAAGGGGTTTTGAACGTGAAAAGACTCAAGAGTACACCGATAGGTGGGGGATGAGGGCTATAATTGAGTGTAATGAACCGTACAATGACATTTTGGTTCAAGCCTTTTATGCCAATCTTAAGATCACCAAAGAACCGTTCGGATTTAAAACCTATGTATATGGGAAAGAAATTGTCATAACTTTGTCCTCTCTAGCCGAATGGCTTAATCTCCCTAATGATGGTGAAGAAGTGTACATAAACCGTGGTTGGCCGACTGAACCCGAAGAGACTGATGACCAATACTTAGAATGGTTTCGTGTTCCCCATCTTGCCCTTGGTAAAAGACCTTTCTACTCAACCAAGTTACCGGCTCTTCATCGTCTTGCATACATGTTCCTACACCATATTGTAACTCCAAAGGGCGGGGTCAAAACCAACATTGAATACAATGTCATATTCTACCTTCGTCAATTGCTTGAGGGAACCCGGGTGTTCAACATCCCTTTTGTAATAATCAAACATATGATCACCGCATGTAAGGACACCCAACGTATCCTACCTTATGGCAACCTAATTCATAAAATTCTCAAGGCAAATGAGGTAGTATTTCCGAAAAATCTAGACTTAACCGAACCAATAAATCTGTGGAATAAATTGGATGCTCACGGATGGGTAAGCACTTACCTCGATTTGGGAAACAGTCGCACTCCCGGGACCGGGAAACAAGTTTTTCATCCGAAACCCGAAGACAAGAATAATTGGCTTAGTTATCCAAATGCTAAGGTGAATCAATACCGTGACCCAAGCAACACTAATCCCCCATCTCCACCTCATGTGTCATCCTCGTCCTACACCCCTCCTTAATACACTCAAGAGTTTCAACAAGCCGTTCTTACGGCTTTGGGTGAGCTCCGCACCACATGTAACGAGATTAACACCAAGTGCGATCGGATTGAATCCAACCAAAATGAATTTTGTGCTTGGGCCAAAGGCCAATTTTCTAATCTCTATGACTCACATCTTGATCTTCAATCTCGCTACTATGAACGGTTCATATACAATGATGAAGATGGTGATACTTCCGCTCCGGCTCCTCCTTCGGATGGTGATGGAGATGATAGTGACAACGATGATGATGACGATAGCGATGGTGATGATGGCTTACATGGGGATGCTATGGAGACTTAGACTATGCCACTTTTTATCATTACTAAATGCTTAAGTAGTGTAATTTGAACTTGTCTGTTTTAAACTGTTTTAAATTATTGTGTTATGTCGGACCTACTATTGCTTCACTAAATATGACAATTCGCATTTTGCTTGTACTCTCTCTCTTCTTCTATCTACACTTGTGTATATGCATATCTTTAAAACATGACAAAAATTGAGGGGGAGCAAAGTTAGTTGCATACGATGACTTAAGCTCTATATCTCGTAAGCAATGATTAAGGGGGAGCTTTCACGAAATGCAACCTTTTGATCGCTTTTCAAAAAGGGGGAGAAGTAAAATACATGCGTAAATGGCTATATACATGTTTTGCAAATCGACAAAAGGGGGAGATTGTTGTATACAATATCTTCGTATTTGTCGATTTGCAAAACAACTTTGAATTTTACCTTTCTTGGGTTTAAGTTTTGTTGCAGGGACTATATTGTAAAATGGAAATTTGGACATGCATCTTAAAGACACGAGCACGCGGATTAGAGGTGTCAAGATTCAAATAGGTTTAAGTTAATTAAAATGTAAATTTGGCTGGTTTAGCATAATTGAGCTTGAGAAAATCATTTTCCAAAACTAACCGTTATATAACTGTTGTTAACTGTTATAACGGTTAGGTCTTATGAGGCATCCCTTCGAACCAAGTCCAGAATACACAATTTTCCAGATCCAACCGTTATACAACGGTCAGTAACTGTTATAACGGTTGGTTCAATGTCCTGATTAATTCAATTTTCAGACCTTAGATTTTTACTCCAGAAGCAAGCGTTATATAACGGTTATAACCGTTGTAACGCTTGGACCAAATATTAAATCTGACCATCTCTCAAAATTCAGAAATCAACTTCCAGAAACAAGCGTTATATAACGATTGACAACAGTTATATAACGGTTAGTTCATACTGTCCAATACTCCTGAAATTTTGAACTAACCGTTATAACGGTTAACAACAGTTATATAACGGTTAAACCCGAAAAACACTGTTTTGGAAAGATTTTGGCTGGTGGTTTATATAAGCTGATTTGTGTTACCATTTCCAGTTTCTTCTCTTGCAATATTCAAAACCCTAGCAGCAGCCTCCATCATTGATCTTTTGCTAAGCCATTGATTAAGTCAAAAACAACTCAAGCTCAAATACTCTAAATTAGCCAAATAACTTGTGAAATTGAGAGATTTTGTAGCTCTAGTTCTTATATTGCTTTCGTGCACTTCCTACAGATCTAGTCTCTTATCTTTGTGTGTAAAGAGATAGATTTCGACCTTGTAAAAGAATACTCTTTGGTGTTAGTGTAAACGGCTCGATCCTATTACCAAGTCGGGGGATCGAGAGTCCCGGAGACGTAGGCTCGTCAATAGCCGAACTCCGTTATCATTTTGGGTGTCACGCGTTCTACGCACTGTTTGATCTTCCTAAACTCTATTTATTCTTAATTTCTACAATTTATTTATCTTAAGTAGATTTAGTGTTTTGGTATAAATTGAGATTGAAATTGAATTGTGCAAATTTGCAAAAAGGACCCTAGAATCTCTTAGTGTGCCTATTCACCCCCCTCTAGGCAAATCAGTTGTAACCCATCATACAAAATAAGCAAAATCTCAGGATTTTTGCATAAGAAACTTGTAGCGTTAAAATGTCAAAACACCTTGTAATTTAAAGTAAAATCACGCTAGCGTTGTAGTGCTACCCAAGTGTTAGGTGATGCTATTGGGACGAAAATAAACTTCCTTTCTGCATGTGTCTCTTCTTCTCTCTCACCTCTTCCAATTTCCAATTTCTTCTCTCTTCTCTCTTCCATTTCGCTACTGCTTCCCACTAAAACTCAAAATACTCCCTCTCTACTCAAAATCTCTAAAATTCCTCGTAAAATTTAACTCTTCTCCACCCTCTCAACCTTTCCCCACTCTCAAATCACACAAAAAATTTCAATTTCTCATTCTCCACCAAAACCCTAGGTCTTACAAACCCTAACCCGTTTTACCGAAGTATCTCCATCATGGCCTCTCTATTCAAAGTTGTTAGGAAGAAGCGAGCACGCAACTTGGATGAAGGAACTTCCTCTCCAACCGCCTCTCAAGAATCAAATCCGATTCCAATCACCCACGATAGGAAAATTGAAATGGGAAATACTATTTATTCCGGGACGATGACGCTTATGCCAACTATAGCGAAACCAAGAAACGAGCAATGGACGATTCCTACTACTATAAATCCAATGGTGATCTTTCCAAATTGGAGGCTGAAATGTTGGAGGAATATATCGATCATTGGCCTTGGAGGAATTTGATCGAATGGGATGAACCTTACAACGAGACTCTCGTATGTGCCTTCTATTCACATTTAAATGTAACAGATTCCGACATTATTTCCTCTTGTTTGGGCGGAATTGAAATTCTCATAACTCTTGATTTCATAGCTGATACACTTGATCTTGTAAATGAAGGACATAAATGTATGTGTATAAGGCTTGGTCCGGTTGACCCGAAGAAAAACTTGAGACCTACCTATGTTGGTTCGAGGTACACGAGAAAAAAATTGTTATGTGACCAACTTACCTACGGTCCATAGAACCGCTTTCATTCTTCTTAACAATATCCTTATCCCCAAGTCAATATGTAAGACAAATTGAGAATATTTTGGTAGATTTTTCCTTCGGCATCTTGTAGCCCTTGATAACCTCAATTCAATATACCATATGTGATATTTCATCACATGGAAGGTAGCTTTAGAAACAAGTCCAAATCCTTACCATATGGTCATCTCATCCAACACATGCTAAAAGCTCATGGTATTCCCCTTAAACCAAATCTCAAATTAACCAAACCGAAGAACTTTTGGGATGAAATGAAAAGCATTGGGTGGACTCTTTTAAGTGAAAATGAAGAAATCAGGACAAAGAGGTATAAGATTAATTTGGACATCAAGGTCAATAAGTGGATAAAATTGTCCAATGCAAAACCTAACCAATATATTGACCCAAATGCACCTACTCCACCTATACCTCAAGGTCGATCGATACAAAATCTGATTGTTAGAAGTGTTGGCCCAAGGATTAACTATTCTTTTTCGGAAATTAGGGTTTTGGGCCGGTTGAGAAGAAGAGGGATTTTGTTCCGAATTTATTTGTTAAGGTGTAGGATTTGTACCTGAGTTTAAACTCCTACTGGTGTTGGATTTGTATGTGAGAGATGGTATATTGTTTGGTTGAGACATGGCCCTAAAATTCCTCTCTCTCTCTCTATCTTCATTTGTGTCTCCGCCTTTTTTCACTTTTACCACTAGCACCGGGTATTCTTGGTGGAGCCATGAAAGTAGCAAGCACAAGAAGAAAAAAATACTAGAAACGTTTTGTCGATCTTGAAGTAGATGATCTTGAAGAATTCAAGGTCGAGAGTAGAGTATTCTTTTGAATATTGCTTGAGCACTTGAGAATTTTGAAGAATTTTGAGGCTAGAGTTTCGATAAAAAAGAACTCGAAAAGGATAAATTTGGTTTGTATAAGGATGAGATCATCGAGAGAAGAAGAAGGATATTAATAACATTTCCAAAACTCTCACATTACAGGAATCCGTTATACATGATTTCCATCTGTTACCACGGATTCCCAGCCATTGTAATGGGTCCCTAATCCTCTGTAACACAAGGTGTCTTAAAAACTCTAACGGCTAGTTTTTCAAATCTAGACCCATTATAACGTGTTCCCAGCCGTTATAATGCGTTGCTAACCCATTGCAATAGTTTGCTGTAATGCAAGCACAATTTTCAATTTTAATTGAGCATTTCTTTGTTGCTATGCTCCTAATTTTTGTCTTTTATACTTTGATGGCTCAATTCAGCTGTGAAGATGTGTTTTGTAAACATGCATATGCTCAGACTGAGTATTAATTTGCATTTAAAGATCAATCAAATATTACAAAACATATTATTCACGTTCTATCAAATTCCTCTACAAATATTCATGTTCTATCAAATCTGAATATAGAAACATCATTTTTTTTATGTGTGCTGTATAGCAAAGGTGTATGGTCTGATTTGAATATTGTCAGACCACAAACTCTTACATTCTTAAATTGATCATCCTAATATGTAGAATATAAGAATATGTCTAATAATGCTAAGCAAGGTTCCAATCTTTTGTTAGTCAGGGTGAATTTTGAGCATAATAATTGATATTCCATCAATTGATTGTGGTTGATGAATTGATTAAATAAGCTAGCTCCTGAAATGTTAAAATTAGAATTATTTTTTCAAATCTAAACCTCGACATGTTAAAGTCTCCCATTACCAACCATGATCCCCCTATCTATTTCTCAACTGTTGTAATTTTGTGGCAAAATGCTTTTTTATGTTCAAAATTTGCTGGACCATATATTGTTGTTAATCCAAAGATAAATCTCTCTCCCTGATCTTTCACATTCAAAGATGCTGAGAATTTTCATTATGACAATACAAGATAGTAAGGTTTCTATTATTAATTTTTGTCAGTATCCCTCCTGCACCACCAAGTGCTGGTAATTGGTGTCATACAAACTGATTTGGTAAAGATAAAATAAATCTTTTATGAAACTTAGATCTTTTGGTTTTCTGAATACCAATGACATCTATTTTGTTATCAATTATCATTTCTTCAAGATATCTTCTCTTCCCAAATTTATTCATCCCTCTTATGTTCCAAGTTATAATTTTTATTTCAATATTCCAATAGAATTTACCCTGGTTAAAATCCTATCCAACTACCTTCTCTTATGTTTATCTTTTTAAAAAAATATATTGCCTCATTTTTAATCTTAAACTTCATCTCATCTACATCTGATGCAAACTGTTTCCTAGATAAAGTTCTAAGAAATTGCACAATCTTTATATTATCTTGTTCATAATCAGCTAGTTGTAACCCAAAATAGTGAAATAGTTCCACTACTTGATCATTTGAAAATTCTTGGAATGGAAATTGTTTAGTCAAAGCAAAAGTGCCATAAGAGGCTATCATGTTAATTGATATGTATTTCTGACTCATAGCTTTCTCCATGGTTGATTTCTCAGAGTTTTATAGCTTTAACCTGAGGCATTGTCTCACGGGTGGTCTCTGGGCCAAAGGAGTTCGCTGGTAAAAAATAGGTACTACTTGTTAGATCTTATTCCTTTCTTCTTTATGCATCTCGTCATGTTCTGGACTGGAGTCTAATAAACTATCTTCCTTCTCAACTTGTCCTAGCTCCTCTTCTAATGGTGGATCAATCTGACCATCCTTATTGGATTCTGTAAGAGTAGCCCCTCTACTACATTTCCCTTCTCAAAGTTACTTGGATGTTCTAACTCCACATACTGACTCAAATATAGCACATGAGACTCCTAGCTTGTTTATCACTTGAGTCTTAGGCCCAATTTCATTTTCATTAATCTCAACATCTACCTTTTGCTCTACTATATGTATTTGTGTACATTTTTCCTTCACATTGTGGATGTTTTGATCATTATGTTCTACAACAATAATCTCTTGAAGGCTTTGCACCAGCATAGGAGGATCATGAGGAGGCACTTCATCTTTATTCTGATCAAAATCTAACTCTTCTTCACTAAACCCTTCTTGCTCCTCTTCTTTCCATTCTCCTTACATTTTCAGCTTCTCTAGAGTTAGAAGGGTTCTTCTCCATCCATTCCTTTTGTTTTTTTTTTATCAATATTTATATTTTCTCTAGATCTATACATACAAATCAAACTTTGGTCCGACAAGTTTCATTTCTATCATTTCTAAATCCTACTTGTTTGCTAAAAGGGACATCAACATAATTGCATACCCCTAGACGAAGCTTAGCTTCGTTGAGATCTGTCTGATCTGGAGTAGATTGATCCATTTCTAATAGAACTCCAAATCCTTTGATTAGTTTCTCAAACTCAGCCTGAGATCACATCATACAAGGGAAGTCTTGAACCTTCATCCATGTACATGTACTCTTCCCATGGTGAGGTTTATAAGAAGTTGTTTTCAATCGGATCCCCTTTTGTCTCACAGCCTTGTCTCTCCATCAACTCGAGCCTTCAATGAGCACTTTGTAATATGATATCTTGATAACTCTGCACGGGAATGCTGGAGCTAGACGACGGAGCCTGTTCATGATACGATCTCTAGAAAAATCCTAATTTGATTGAAGCACAACACACTTTCTAAATCGCTCTTCAATTGCCTGTGGCTGAGGAGACTTCTCAAAGAACATATACCTCTATTCTCTCATTGCTCGATCCAGATGAGATATGTTCATACTCAGATCTGGTTGATTTGAAATTGTAGGGATCTCGATTGAGTGAGATTTCTCTGGTAGATCGTGTGTGATCTGAAGTGCATTAGTGGATCTAAGAACTGTGGAATTGATCTTAGATGTGCAGTTGTGTGATTGATGCCCCACACCTTCACATCTGAAACACACTAATGGATTTCCGCAATGTTTCACAAAATGTCCCTTGTCACCACAGCGGTAACAGTAAAGAATTTTTGCCCCTGAATATGAATTTCTACATCGAAATTTATCTGATTCCTTCTCTTTCCTTAGTGCATCTCCATTAAAGCGAACACTATCACGCTGTAAGATGTAAGCTGGTGTGTGTTACGGGACGCAAAGCAGAGGAGGATGGATGAGATGTCAAAGTTTCCATTTGTGTCGGTACCAGCATTTTTGTTAAAAGATTTAGAAGATTTAGTTTCTGTTTCTATATTGTTTTTTAATTATGTTAAGCAAGTGGAAAATAAGAAACCACTTGGCAATTATAGTTAGAAATAGTTTTTTGAATATTTTGTTGCTGTATTTTGTTTCTGAGTATGAATAAAAGCAAGAAGAGAAATAAAAAATGGTGCTGCAACTTTTGCACCACAACATCCTTGTCTCATCTTCTCTGTGTTCAAAATCTTAATTCTTGTGTTTTGCAAAATTGAATTCCAACATTTGGTATCAGAGCCTAAAAACTTTGAATCATGAAGAATGGAGAGGGAGAGAAAAGCCATACCAGTACATACACGAGAACAAGCGTTCCTATTCAATATCCAGTCTTGACTGAAGCAAATTATGGTCTTTGGGCTATAAAGATGAAGATAATATTGCGTGCTCTAGGAGTATGGGATGCAGTGGAGGGCAGTGAACCTGTTGATAAGGAGAAAGACTAGGGAGCCCTAGTAGCTATATCATAGGCAGTGCCAGACTCGGTGATAATGGCTATAGCTGAAAAGAAAACAGCAAAAGAAGCTTGGGTAATCATTCAACAAATGAGTGTGGGTGAAGATCGTGTCAGAAAAGCAAGGGCACAGGTCTTGAAGAGAGTTTGATAGAATGGTCATGCAAGAAACGACTAGCATTGCAGAATTCTCTCAAAGTTTGATAAGTACTGTGGGAAAAATCAGGTCACTTGGTACAGATCTGAAGGATGGTGTTGTGGTAGAGAGGCTATTCAGTGTTGTGCCAGATAAGTTCCTACCCATAATTGGGACAATTGAACAATGGGGTGATACAACAACAATGTCAGTGGCAGAAGCAGTGGGTAGACTAAGGATATTTGAAGAAGGAATGAAGGGTAGACAATCACACAAGGAGGAAGATGAAAGATTGATGCTCGCACGTGCACAATGAGAAGCTCTATCCCTGAAAGAAAAGAAAGGTGGGGAAAGGTCAGACAGTAGAGAGAATTGGCAGAAAGGAGAAATTGGGAAGAAAGCATACAAGAAATTCGACAAGTCTAAAATTAAGTGTTTTAATTGCTCAATTTATGGGCACTTTGCATCTGAATGTAGAAAGCCAAAGAGGAAAATGGTGAATTTAGTAGAAGTGGAGGAAGCTGCACTGCTCATGCACCAGGTGATCAAAAAGCAGCAAGAGAACTGTGAGATTGAAGCAAAAGTTGAAAGCTCTACTGAATTGCACATTGGGGCAAAGTAGGTGGTAAAATAGAGTACATGGTACCTTGATTCAGGGGCAAGCAATCACATGACAGGATGTGCAAAGCACCTTACAAACCTAGATACATCAATTCAAGGAAGAGTGAAGCTTGGAGATGGTTCAGAAGTGGCAATAGGAGGGTGTGGTACAGTGAACATCAATAGTCGTACTTGTGAACAAATAACCATCTCAAGTGTATACTACATCCCTAGTTTAACTAGCAACATCATAAGCTTAGGCCAGCTTGAAGAGAAAGGGTGCACAACCAAGATTGAAAGCGGTTGGTTGAAGGTATCATACAAGAAGGGGAGACTATCGATCAAAGTGCAGAGGTCAAAGAACAGACTGTACACCATGAATTTGGATTCGATACAACCTGTGTGTTTGAAGACAAGTGTTGAACTAGACACACAAAGGTGGCATGGAAGGTATGGACATCTTAACTACCAGGCTTTGAAGAAACTGTATCAAGAGAAATTGGTGGAAGGGTTGCCTAGAGTTGAGACTATAGAAGAAGCATGCACAGGGTGCATGATTGGCAAACAACGCAGGTTGCCATTTCCTCAAGCTGCTAACTTCAGAGCTAGTGAAGCATTAGAGCTAGTTCATGGAGATATATGCGAATCAATAACTCCTGCTACACCAAGTGGTAACAGATACTTTCTTCTGTTAGTAGATGACTATAGCAGGTATATGTGGACTGCACTCATCAAAACCAAAGAGATGGCATTTGCCTCTTTCAAGAAAATAAAAAGGGCAATTGAAATAGAAAGGGGTGCAAAACTCAAACCTTTCAGAACTAATAGAGGGGGTGAGTTTAGATCTCAAGAATTTGAAGAACATTGCAAGCTCATGGGTATCAAAAGGTATTTGACTGCTCCCTACTCTCCACAACAAAATGGAGTAGTTGAGAGAAGAAATCAGACAATTATGGGAATGACTAGAAGTATGATGAAAAGCAAAAGGGTACCAGCAGAACTATGGGGAGAAGGGGTGACAACAGCTGTGTATATCCTGAATAGAGCTCCAACCAAGAGCTTGGTTGGGATGACACCATACGAAGCTTGGTACAAAAGGAAACCAAAGGTAGATCATTTTAAAATCTTTGGGTGTTTAGTGCATGTGAAAGTAACAAACCCTCATTTATCAAAACTTGATGACAAAAGTACTGTGATGGTGTTCATAGGGTATGAAAAGGGGTCCAAGGCCTATAGGGTATACAATTCAATTGTCAAGAAAGTGTATGTAACAAGGGATGCCATTTTTGAAGAAGATGAGGCATAGGAGTGGGATGAAACAGAAAGTAGAACAAATTCTCAAAATTGTACTGGCTTTAGAATAGAGCAAGAGTTCACAGAATTGCAGAATGAATCAGGTGTAGCAGACCAACATGTTAGAGAAACTGAGATGGAACAAAGTACAAGTCTATCAGACTTTGCACATGAGCCAGAAGATGACACTGATCATGGTGAAGCAACTGAATCACCAAGAACACCTGTGAGATTGCGTAGTCTTGAGGAGATATACAATGAAACTGAGCCAATTGAACTGAACTGTACTGAAATGTGTTTGATAGGGGTAGAGGAACCAGTGAATTTTACTGATGCAGAGAAAAGTGTGAATTGGAAGAGTGCCATGATTGAAGAAATTGATGCCATTGAAGCAAACAAAACATGGAGCTTGGTAGAACCAGTTGAAGGGCAAAAGGTCATAGGACTAAAGTGGGTGTACAAACTGAAGAAAGACTCAGAGGGCAAAATTGTAAAATACAAGGCACGCTTGGTGGCTAAGGGATATGTGCAGAAACAAGGGGTTGATTATGGAGTATTTGCTCCTGTGGCTAGGATGGAAACAGTGAGGATGATTATTGTTCTAACTGTTCAAAAGGGGTGGCTCTTGCATCACATGGATGTAAAGTGTGCCTTTTTGAATGGAGAAAATTAAAGGAAGAAGTGTATGTATCACAACCACCTGGGTTTGAGATGAAGGGCAAAGAGCACAAGGTATTGAGATTACACAAAGCTCTCTATGGTTTGAAACAGGCACCAAGAGCTTGGAACTTCAAATTGGACAGCACACTGAAGCTAATGAAGTTTGAGAGAAGAGATTTGGAGCATGCAGTATACATGAGGAATGAAGGAGGAGACAGCATCCTAGTGGGAGTGTATGTGGATGATCTACTTATCACAGGTACATGTGAAGAAGAAATTGTCAAATTCAAGTCTGAAATGATGAAAAGATTCAAAATGAGTGATCTGGGTTTACTTGCATACTATCTTGGTAGAGAGGTACAACAAACACCAAATATGATAACACTGTGCCAACAAGGATTTTCTCAAAAAATTCTGAAAGAATATGGGATGGAGGAGTGTAACCCAGTGCAGGCACCAATGGAGGCAAGACTGAAGCTCAGCAAGAATAGCAAGTACCCTCGAGTGGATCAAACCAGATATAGAAGTATTGCAGGCAGTCTCAGGTACTTGTTAAATACCAGACCAGATCTAGCTTATTCAGTGGGGGTGATAAGCAGGTTTATGGAGGCTCCTAAAACTGAACACATGTCGGCAGTAAAACACATTCTGAGGTATGTAAAGGGGACAACAAACTTGGGGTGTTGCTATAAAAGGGTGCCAGAAGGAGATCAAGGCCTTGTGGGGTACTCAAACAGTGACCTGGCTGGGGATCAAGATGATAGGAAAAGCACATCTGGTGTGATTTATTTACTTGGGAATAATCCTGTTAGTTGGTCATCAAGGAAGCAAAAGGTGGTTGCTCTATTTTCATGCGAGGCCAAGTATATAGCAACTACAGCAGCAGCATGCTAAGGTGTCTGGCTTGAGTCTTTGAGGGCTGATCTTCTGAGCCAGAAAACTGAGAGGATAAAGCTCAGAATCGATAACAAATCAACAATATCACTGTGTAAGAATTCAGTGTACCATGATCGAAGCAAGCACATTGATACTAGATATCATTTTATAAGGGAGTGTGTGGAAGAAGGGAAGGTGGAGGTTGAACATGTCAGCACAGATGACCAGCTGGCAGATATACTGACGAAACCTTTGGGAATAATTAAATTCATGGAGCTGAGAGGAAGGATAAGGGTGCAAGTGATCGAGAAAGCACAACCAGCTTACGGGAGAGAATGTAAGATGTAAGCTGGTGTGTGTTACGGGATGCAAAGCAGAGGAGGATGGATGAGATGTCAAAGTTTCCATTTGTGTCAGTACCAGCATTTTTGTTAAAAGATTTAGAAGATTTAGTTTCTGTTTCTATATTGTTTTTTAATTATGTTAAGCAAGTGGAAAATAAGAAACCACTCGGCAATTATAGTTAGAAATAATTTTTCGAATATTTTGTTGTTGTATTTTGTTTCTGAGTATGAATAAAAGCAAGAAGAGAAATAGAAAACGGTGCTGCAACTTTTACATCACAACATCCTTGTCTCATCTTCTCTGTGTTCAAAATCTTAATTCTTGTGTTTTGCAAAATTGAATTCCAACACACGCTGACTTCGGGTCCCATTGAGCACGACATCTCTATATGACGTATCCTTCAATTGATGTGCCACTTCCACCAAGATATTTTCATATTGCACTACATCGCTACTAGACTGGAGATCCCTTCTGCAAATTCTCAATAACATCTGCGATTTTCGCCATTAACGGACCTTGCTGCCCAACTTATTCCTTTGGGCCATGTTTCGCCGCTAAAAATGCCTTTTTTTATTTTTGCTCTTTCTCTTGAGCCTCCATCTGTTGTTCAAACGCTTAATTAGCTAAGTGCCATCATGTTTAGATAATCTATCTCTTTCAGAGCCCACTAATGTCATCCATTAGACAGAGCCAATATATCTTGATGACCCCTGGTAGTGCAAGATTGATCTACCAACCAGTTCACTGGCATGCAAGCATCCAGCTAGTTGTTCATGATTTTTAAGGCACAGCTCAATTGGTTTCGGGACCATCCGACTGGGAGGCTAATCATGTAACGTGTGCTGGTGGTTTAGTAGGCCGGTCGGATCGCTACGCACATGTAGTAGTGGCCTAGTAGAGAATGACTTGTCATCTAACTAACACATGTGTTGTTCTTGTAACTAATATAATAAAAATGCTGTGATCGATGTTATATATGGTGTTATATAATCCAGGCAACTTATTGGTGTAGTACACTGATTAGTTATGTTGAATTATGCATAGTACATGGTTGGTCTCACTAATTGCTGAAATGGCATAGTACATGCTGCTTAATTAATAGGCGTTGCAATTTTAAGAGAAGTATCCTATTGCCTAAATAATTTGGTATCAATACATTTACTGGCATATAGCACATCAAAATTAAACCATTCTGGATATATAGTACACAAATCTGGTATCAAACTGTACTAATAACCATCAATACTATATATAGGACTACCTATATATGCGTACCGATATACATACCAGCAGACTGCAAGTCTTATATTAGCTAACATGAAGGCGTAGTCCCAGTATCTATGATAAGTTGTTATATTTGTGTCAACCGAAAGGTTCCCTCTTAATCGCCACAGTACTTCAAATTTGTGGTAAAAAATATTTCTTACGATTAATAATGAAAGGTATCATGATCAATCAATATATACAGCAGGAGAGTAGAGTCACGTGCATGGGGTTAGCTAGCTAGGAGAGAAATGCCAGTGCACATATAGCTAAAGGTAAGCTAAGTAACAAAAAAAGAGAGATATCATCTGTGCACCTACCCTTCTCCTACCATATCTATCCATCTATGGATGTGGTTTAATTAGGTTAAAGAAATCGGGTTCAACCATCCAAGAGATAAGGAAGCAGTGGATGTGGGATTGGAGGGAACTCTTAAATGGAGAAAATTTTGTCAACATTTCAGTGTATAATTTAAGGGTAATGACTACAAAAGGACATAAAAAAAAGAAGCCAAAACGACCCCTAGATCATTAGTGTAAAATATTAAATTCACGAAAGGGCATGAATGTGAAAAGCGAGGTGATTGGATAATACTATATATAATTGTTATTAACTAGGTTATATTCTGTGGCTAGTTGACTAGAACCATACAAAGGCTGTATTATATTGTTGGAATGAATTAATTGTATTCTTGGTTTAGGATTTGAAAACTATATATGGTCAGGCATTAAAAAATGATGCAGAGATCTTTGACGATTTATTTTTCAATCATCTAGATATACAAGTTCAAATTAGTTTGTTCAACTCATATATAATATATTCAAATTATGTCAAACGCAACATGCATGCATTGGCATGCATGTCGTCTAGAACAATAATTAATGCCGCCATAAATACATAGGATAATTTGTTTGACATTGTTGTTTATTGAGAAGAAATTCGATGTTTATATTTTTTGTTTGACATAGGATAAAATATGTGATGATGAGGAATTATATTGATGGCAAAGAGTTAATTTAAAGTGGCACCTAGAATGTGATAGAAATACAAAATTTTATCACTATGTTGCTAATTCTAGGAAAAAGAAAAATCTTATTTGTATCTCTAAAAATTGATTTTGATGTAGAATTTGATTTCAAAAAATTAGAAAGACATGTTACTAGCTTCTACGGAGATCTTTTGAGAACAGAAGATACTAGGATAGTTCAGTTACAAGAAGAATTTTGGCTTTTAGAAAATAGCTAGACTTGCTCAATCGTCACAAGCCGATTCACTGACACAACCATTTACGTATGATAAGTTAAAAGTTTAGTTTTTCTTGTAATTCTAATAAAGTTCCAGGACCATATGAAATGTCCTTTCTTTTTTATCAATCATTTTTTTATTTAGTCAAAGAGGATATAATGACTCTAATCAAAGATTTCTTTTAGAGTTTAGAGTTTATGCTTTCTTTTTTGAGGTTGTGTGTATGCATATTTGAATGTTTGCTCTTTAGTCTTTAAAGAGTTATGCTATGAATTTAATATTTTGTTGTTTGGGTATAGATACTGATATCAATGTTGATAATAAAAAAGATTATAATAGGTTAGTTTTTTCAATGACTGGTTGTAATAGGTTGTTTGATAAAAATATTTTCTAGGAACTTCATGTACTAAGAATTTGTTTCAATGGAACATATGGATAATCTTCATTTTTTAGTAAAAAAGTTAAATTAAATATTTTAAATCTTATTGAGCAGACTTTCATTTTTTAAAATCCTTAGTGAGATGAAAGCTAGAGAATCAAAACTTAGGTTCTTATGAGAGCATACCTTCGTTTTTGTGTGGGTTTCTGACAAAGATCCTATCAGTCAAAACTTCAATTTTTAATGTTAATATATTTTCCAAAAAAAAAAACAAAGATCAAATACTCAAACTGGCTTCTTGTTTGAAACCTAAACTTCAAAGGAAAAAGAAACAAGATACGACGAGATACTCTAACAAGACAAAATAATGTATGAAAAGAAAGAAATCGTAGAGTAGAAATGCCATTGTAAATTTCGCGCAATGATAAGCTCCGGTCAATGATGTAAAATAGAATATAAAACAACATTTTTTTTAATATAAATTCTAAGTAGGTCATACTACTTTCCTCAAAATAAAACAAGAAAAAATAATGTAGTTTCAAGCTCTTCTTTTTTGTCCCCTTGAACGAAGTGGCAAGCAAGGCAACCCATTATTCTAATTGTTCATCAAATAATTTTTTATTATCTACTCGAATGAACCGCTCAATAATTATCTCCCGTTATCTAAATGGACGTATAGCTCAAAAAATAAAAGTAAATGCTGGAGAAATATTATAGTTTTGTGTCCTTAAATATTATCTCTTAAATTTTCCAAACTTTTTTAGTATTGGTTCTTTTTTTACAAGATAATCAAATGTTCACTTTGCAATAGACTAATTTCACTACAACAAAAAGTAGATTTAGCAATACACATAAAACAACGGTCAAATGAGCTTTTGTAAAACACCATTGACATAAGTAGAATTTTCTACGAAAAAATAAGGCAACAGTTTCTGTATTATTTGACCAAAATTGTCATACTTTTAAGGATAGTTGCCCGAACTTTTCAGAATTACTTTTTTTCCTAAAATTCTAAGGCAACGATTATTTTAAACAATTGTTGCTCCTATTTAGACTGATAGCAATGGTTAATGTTTGATAACCGTTGCCCTGTCCCAACTTTATTTATAAAAAGGATAATGTTTCGTAGATATACCACATTTCATACCAATTATTGATACTGATTTTATTATGCACCTTTAGTTGAGTTATCCTGCACATTATTTGAGTTATTATGCATGTTATACCAGAACTATTTTAATACAAAAAATAACATGTATAACTATTTCAATACAAAAAATAACGTGCATAATAACTCAAATAATGTGCATGATAACTCCACTAAAGGTACATAATAAAATCAATAACATATATAACTATCCCGGTACAAAAAATAACATGCATAATAACTCCAATAATGTGCAGGATAACTCAACTAAATGTGCATAATAAAATCAATATCAATAGTTGGTATCAAATATGGTATCTACGTATCAGCTCCCTTATAAAAAAATATCTTCCCCATCTTTTTTCTTCACCTCTCTTCTTCTCCCTCCTCTAGTCTTTTTCCACCTTTTCAACTTTTTCAATTTCTGCCTCTCATTCCTTCTCTTGCTGCCTCCACACCTCTAGAAGATATGTCTCTGCTAGAGGTGTGGAGGTGATCTGATAACTCCACTAAAGGTACATAATAACTCAAATAATGTGCATGATAACTCCACTAAAGGTACATAATAAAATCAATAACATATATAACTATCCCGGTACAAAAAATAACATGCATAATAACTCCAATAATGTGCAGGATAACTCAACTAAATGTGCATAATAAAATCAATATCAATAGTTGGTATCAAATATGGTATCTACGTATCAGCTCCCTTATAAAAAAATATCTTCCCCATCTTTTTTCTTCACCTCTCTTCTTCTCCCTCCTCTAGTCTTTTTCCACCTTTTCAACTTTTTCAATTTCTGCCTCTCATTCCTTCTCTTGCTGCCTCCACACCTCTAGAAGATATGTCTCTGCTAGAGGTGTGGAGGTGATCTGATCTGATAGATTTTCCACTCTCTTCCTCACATGACCACTAGCTCCACCTCTCGTGTTGTTTTCCTCTCGCCACCTTAAGATAATTGCTTTTGATTTTTTGCTTTCTTTTTTGTATGAGGTGCCACTAGCACGGCCTTTTGTTAAACTAAATAAGTTAGAACTTATTGCTTGAACACTTTGTTTGGTGATTTTTGTTATGGATCGAGTCTATTTAGGGGCATGGTACTTTGCATTGTGATGTGTTTTTTGTTAGTAGTATTGGACACTTTGTTTAGAGACATGGTATCGTGTCAGTAGTATTGAACACTTTGTTGCATTGTACTTTGTGAGGTATTTTTTTAGGGGAAATAAATAAGTTAGAATTTTGTTGTATGGTACTTTGTGAGGTGTTTTTTTTTGTTAGTATAAATAAGTTAGAACTTATTACTTGATTTGTTCCTTCCACACTTTGTGATGTGATTTTTATTATGGGTCACGTATATTTAGTGTTTAGACTTTAGGATTTAAAGTAGTATTGCATGCAACTCCTTCAAGCAATTTGTAATTTACATGCAGCCCCTTCTAATTTGATTTTATTTGTTGTTTGTAATTTGTTCATATCCCAACAGTTCAATTCTTTAGTAGTTGGTATATATGTCATGCTTTGCAGGTGATAGAGAGTTTATGGCCATGGAAATGATCGACTCCGTCAGATCATTCATGTCCCCCACCGATCTCGTATTTTCTCCTCTCGCTGATGAACGTTGTTGCGTTTTCCTCATCTCATTGCGTCGTATGTCCTCTCTTCTTTCAGGAGGTAATTTCTTATTTAATTTGTTAGTTCCAACAATAGTTTAATAGTTAAATATGCAAGCAAATAGCAACAACTTTTGTCTAAAGAAAATAATTAGAATGTGAGTGCAATGCTGTTATGATTTCAATAATTTAAGATCATTTATATTTTGATTGGAGAATTATGAAGATGCAATATGCAAGAGGAGTGAAAATAAAAAAGTAACAAAAATATTTACATAGAATAGCTCGCAAGGTGTTTGTAATCTAGACAAATCGTGCATTATTCTCTAGAGTTGATTTCATTTGCACTCATTTTTTGATCAGCTATAGAAAAAACACTAGTGGTTTGTATGCTTTCTTTGTACTTTAAAGGATCCTTAAATTATAATACACACATAAAACAAATAAGTTGGTACAATACTTGACGAAAGTGAAATATGGTGAAAATCCAACGATAGAAATTAAAATGTCTTGTTTCACCCTAAAGAGCTCTTATGTTTCATCCTAAAGAATACTAATTAACAAATTTTCACTTAGATAGTAGATTCATCTTCATAGGTGGAGGCTTTTGTTCATGTAAGACCTTTAGACAATATATATTTACTTCAATACAAGATCATCCTCTCATGTTCGATTCTTTCTCTTGAAATACTCGCTCTATTTGGTGACACTATATGTCCCGCCAGAAGAGTAGAATAATTTCTTGGAAAGCACCCTAATAGGAGACCACTCTTTTTGTATCGTTATAAATCTTTTGTTTATATGAACCTTAAAGCAACAAAAATCTTTACGTATGAAGATGATTATGCTATCTAAGTAAAAAAATAGATTAAATAGCATATTCTTTAGGGTGAAACACATGAGTTCTTTATGGTGAAAGCAGACTTTTTAATTTTTATTGTTGGCTTTTCATCATGCTTCACCTACATCAAGTATTGTACTAACTTATTTGTATTTCTGTGAGTTTTGTAGTTTAAGGACCCTTTAGAGTACATAGAAAACATACGGGTCACTGGTGTTTTCTCTCTCGATGATCAGAAAATGAGTGCAAATGAAACCAACTCTAGATAGGAATGCACGTGTTGTCTAGAAAGCTTCACAAACACCTTGCGAGAAATTCAATGTAATTATCTTGTTACTTATTTATGTGTTTTTTGTAGGTACTTTTTCACTAGATCTATGTCTACTCTTTTTTTAGGAGGTAATTTTTTATTTATTTTGTTAGTTCCAACAATAGTCTAATAGTTAGAAAAATACTCGTGTTGTTTGGTATTTAGAGGGTTTACAAGTTTGATAGTTGGAAATACTTGAGAATAGTTAAATCAATGTAGGATATGAAGGATGTGTGTTTTGAAAGTTATTTTTTTTAATGAATTGTGTATTGTTTATGATTTAAAATGTTATCATACATTTTTGTTCCTTGAGATTAACATGTTATATCTTTAGAAGTGTTCAAGAAGATGCGCTTGATCTTGAACCATAGAACTCTTCAGATGAAAAACATGTAATCTTAAATATGTTCACAATCAAGATAATTAAGGAGGAACATTAATTATCGTATAAGATTGTCATGTCAATTAAAGTACATTACAGTTCTATAAATGTTGATAAGTGGTTATCATTTAATGACATGAATATATAAAATGTTTATTATATATTGAACATGACCTAATTAGATGGAGCATTATATGGATTGTGTTTGTGTCATTAATGTTTCCATAATGTTTTTGAATCTTAGATATGAGATGTATAGATTTTTCACATGAGAAGTTTATAATGTGATTATTATTTAAAAATTATCTCATGATAGGAATAAAATAGTAATTCATTATTTATGACTTGTGCGGGAGAAATTTATGTATCAATATTATCATTGTCCCTCAATTAATTTGAGTTATGATATTACTGGGCCCCTTGGTAAAGTAGAATTATATTGCATGCACTATAACTAATGTAGTTATAATTATAATTCACTTGAGAGATCAAGAAAATAATATAATGCAAAAATGACACGATCCTATTTTGCATATCATTCATAATATCATGCGACAAGGATAGACACAAATTTAAGTGGATAGAAAAATAATAATTACTATGTGGTTTGGATGACTATAATGTAATGATAGAACCTCTTATAGTCAATAATATAAAATATTTTATATTATATCCCAAGACGACATAGATCATCTGTAAGGTCACACCAAATGAATAGAAACAACAAGTGTTTTGCATTTTATATGATATATTTCTTTTCAAGATATATGAAATAAAATACATGTGATAAAATGATAAAATAAAAATGTCATCATATGACATGCTCAGTCGATAAATAAATTTATGAGAATATGTGAGTATTATTTGATATAATGTTCGAAAATAACATTATAATAATAATATGAATATCACATATAGAATAATATAATTATATTATTGAATCGTAAATTTATTTATTTAAAATCATTGCAAGATATGATTAAAGAGTAACAAGAGAAGGCTATTATATTAGTGTAATTAATTCAAATTAGCACTAAAGGTTGCCCTAGGATTTGGCTATATAAAGGGATGTGTTTGAGGTGAAAAAATCAATTTTTTCTCTCTTTTGCTACAGTGCCATGAATAGTGCCGCCCCCTCCATCTTCCTCTCTTGTGTGAAGAAAAGAAACCCTCTCTTCTCCTCTTTATCTCTTGTATAGTTTAGCCACCAAATAAACTAGTTTTTCCATTGAAGAATGAAGAGCTAGGTGGTTGGATCTAAGCTTTAAACCATACATCCATATATCTAAGAGGTGTATTGGTTTGTTGTTTAGCTTCAAGGTGAACCAAGAGGTTGGAAGGTACTTCCAAACCCGGTGAAGAAGACAACGGTTTTTCCAAGAGATCTAGAAGAGAAATCGACTTCTCTCTACCAAGAGATTTGACAATCTCTTTAGGTATAAATCTTTAACCTCTTGTGTAGATGATAAATAAGATTACTAGTTATTTATTTGATGCACATGAGGTGCTTGATGAAATGTTTATGTGTAGTTTGCTTGCTTTTGTCATAAAATAAGGTAGATCTTGTGTATTGAGTCACATGGAGGAGAAAAATTTTAATTTTCTACCTCTTGAACTTACACATGAAATCCCAACAGTGGTATCAGAGCTTAGGCTTGTTTTATGACAATAATACTATTTAATTAGTGCTAAGTTAAGTACACAAGTGTTTAGTTAACTATCTCTCAAGTTTCTACTTCATAAATCTGTCATTTTAAGTTCTTATGGGTTTTAATCACTTTGGTACTATTTGAGTCATGAATTTTTATGAATCCAAAATTCCTACATTGGTTTATAATGTGTGGATGAAGATTCTAAAATAAAACAGGGAGTTTAGACCGTTTTATTAAGACAAACAAAAATAACAAAAACGGGTACAGTGCTGGAATATCTGTGTCCAGTTTTCTGTTTTCGTTGAGATTCAAAATTACATATCTCGAATTTGGATGAAGGGATATTTGCATTTAACCTATCACTGGAAAGGTCATGAAGTGTAGTTTCCAGAAAACTATATTGTGCAATACAAAAATATTACGAAATTTTGTGAAATTATTAAAATACAGAGGTGACTACAATCTGTTTTTCAGATCTGAAACTCTGGATTCAAACATAATTTTCTCACAAATGGTTAAACAAATTCCAGTTTTATTTTTATCTTTAGAAAGATGCTTAAGTCTAGTTTTCAGAAATATTTAAATTGTAATTTAATTCAAAACACACAATTTATAGCATAGAAAACATTGACAAGTGCGCAGCAGATCGAAACTGGAAACTGTTTTTGAAATTTGTTTTTATATTTAGAATTATTGCACAAAGGGTTATTTTGCAATATCTATTGTATTATAACTCATCCAAGTAATATTAAAAATGAGTAATGTTAAAAGTGGTGTGAAACTAAAATCTTATAAGCTGCAATAATAATTTATGTTTTCTTAAAGTTTCATATAAATTTCAAACGCTTGAAATATATGAATATTAGAAGACATTAAGAATTCGTGAGTAGACCATATGAAATGACATTTAAGTGATAGATACATATTAAAATCATTTTTTGGGATTTAAAATGATTTAGATGGATTAAGAACTTGAGAGATATAGGCTTAACTAAATAAGATTGAATAGTGTGGTAATACTACACATGCATGCTAACTTTGTTTTGTAGGAGGATTGTGGGTTTGTATGGCTCAAGATTTCAATGTCTTGTGTGTTGTAATGAATGATGTGTGTGAATGATTGTAATACGGCCCAAAGTGCCATTAATATTAAATTATGGCAAATATGTTAAGTTGCCATTCATGTATTAAATTATTCATGGCTTGCATGCCACTTAGTAACTTAGTATTTGGGGATTCTAAATGTTATTTCTATTTTATTTTAGAATACTATAAAAGATAGAATGAGAATTGGGTGGGTGCTTGTAGCTTAGAAATGTATCTTTCATGAGGTGATTGGTGGAGCTACAAGAATGCAAGCGGGAGCCATACAACCCACAAATATTATGAATATATGAGATAATTGAAATGCTTAGGATAAGTACGGTTGTTTGAATACATGACCTACCAAACTTATCAAAGTCATCATATATTTGTCATGTCCATGAAAAATTTAAGAATATCTTTCCTTCTCATTTTATCCACTTTAAGCTAGTAATTAGGAATAAGTATGAGTGTGATCTTAATTACTTGAAATTGTGGAACTTACATAATTTCGTCATTAGGCCATAAATGAGTGGGAGTTGTGTGAGGTACACCTCTTCCTTATTATGTGGGAATGACTATTTATGTTTGTTGTCCAATAAAATGAGTTTCTTATAACAAATCACCAAGATCTAGGCTTGGGTTTTGGGAAAGAGAATTTTATTAAGAAATTGGATTATTATTTCTTAAAGAAAAACAACAAGAATCATAAGGTTTAAGTTTTGCTTAAAAGTTATGATTGGTAAATGATACCTACCTAAACAAATATTTAGATGAGTCTATTTATTTGAAAAGGATCTTGTGTGACTAACAAAAATGGACAGCTTTAAATATTTATGTTAGTACAAATTTTATTTTATTCATGAACATTAACACATACCCTTAAATGAATTTTGTAGCTATGTCTACACTTCCTAATTTTCTGCGTTCTATGATCGAAAAACACCCCCTTGCTAATGACGGGTCAAACTATTCTGATTGGATTCTCAAATTGAACATCGTGTTGCGCTTAGAGGATCTCTTACATATACTGAACAACGATTGTCCAGTTGAAAAGGATCTAGGTAAGCCAACTGATGAAGAAAGGGAGATCCAAAAGAAATGGAAAGAGCAGGAACGAATTGTGCAAACTCTGATCTTGGCCACTCTTGGCGATCAATTGCAAAGAAAGTTTCTAGACACTCCAGCCATGGAAATTATGGTTCAATTGGAGAAGATGTTCACTGATAGTGCTCGTAAGGAGCGTTATAAGACCACCATCGCACTCACAAGGTGTAAGATGTTGGAGGGTGACTCTGTCTCAATGCACTTTCTTAGAGTGTAGGGCCATATGGAGATATTGGAGAAGTTGAATTCTCCGATGCCCGAAGACATTGCTGAGGATATCATTCTTGGGTCTCTTTCATATTCCTACAAGGATTTTATCATGCATTATCACATGCGTGAGAAGAAGATGACTTTGAATGAGCTTCATAATGCCCTCAAGACTGCTGAGATTGACATGGGAAAGACAAAGGAAAAATCTGTCTTAGCCGTCGCATCAAGTAGCAAGAAGATTGCCAAGAATAAAGGCAAGGCAAAGTGCAAGACAAGTAAGGCGCATCCCTCAACCAAGGGCAAAAGTGGAGGAGCTCAAGTGAGCACCTCCAAGGGAAGCAAGAAGAAGAACTCTCCAAGTTCTGACACTGAGTGCTTTCATTGTCACGAGAAAGGACACTTCAAAATGAATTGTCCCAAGTATAAGCGTGACTTGGATGAAGGCAAGGTTGAGCGCAAGCGCCCCAAAGGTATACTTGTTATTGAATTAAATTTAAATTTAGCCACAACTATCCAAGATTGGGTAATCGATACCGGATCATGTGCTCACTTAGTTTCTAATGTGCAGGCACTAAAGGATAGGAGATCACTCTCGAAAGGAGAGGTTGTTTTGAAGGTTGGAAATGGTGCGAGTATATCTGCAGTAGCAGTTGGCACCCTCGACCTTCACTTATCTAGTGGTTTATGTTTAAGTTTAAGAGATGTCTATCATGTTCCTTCTGTATTTCGAAACATTATTTCTGTGTCATGTTTGGATACAGATGGCTTTTGTTTTGTAATAGATAACTCTCGTATGGTTATTTCGAAGGATGGTTTATTTTATGCAAATGCTTTCATTTCAAATGGATTATATTTGCTTGATTTGGTTAATGATAGACATGTGTTGAACATCAATAACAAGAGACTCAAGATATCTTATACAAACGAGACACTTTTGTGGCACTATCGCCTTGGTCACATAAATGAGAAACGCATAAAGAAATTGCAGCAAGCTAATCTTCTAGATTCTCTTGATAGTGAAGCAATTGGAACATGTGAGTCTTGTTTATCTGGAAAGATGACTAAATCACCATTCAAGAAGAAAGGTGCAAGAGCGAATGGCTTATTAGAACTAATACATTATGATGTATGTGGTCCAATGAGTAAGAGTGCAAGAGATGGTTATAGATACTTCATTACCTTCATAGATGACTATAGTCGATATGGCTATGTGTATCTTATGAAGAATAAGAGTGAATCCTTTGAAAAATTCAAAGAATACAAGAATGAAGTAGAAAACCAACTTGACAAAAGAATTAAAGCCTTACGAACTGATCGTGGAGGTGAATACTTGAGCAATGAGTTTAGCACATACTTGAAAGAGTGTGGTATCATACCACAACTCACTCCACTCGGAACATCACAATGGAATGGTGTTTCCGAGAGAAGGAATCGAACCTTGCTTGATATGGTTCGTTCAATGATGTGCCAAACAGAGCTACCTTTGTATTTTTGGGGTCATGCACTCCAAACAGCAGCTCACACATTAAACATTGTTCCATCAAAATTCGTTGAGAAAACTCCACATGAGTTGTGGATGGGTAAGCCACCCAACATATCATTTCTCAAAATTTGGGGTTGTGAGGCATACGTCAAGCGTATGATGTCAACTAAACTCGAACCCAAAGCGGATAAATGCTTCTTCATTGGATACCCAAGAGAAACAAAAGGGTATAGCTTTTGGCACAAGTCAACGAATATTATATTTGTTAAGAAAGGTGCAGTTTTCTTAGAGAAGGAGTTTCTCGAAAGAATCAAAAGCAATGGCAGTAGGATAATACTTGAGGAAACTCAAGTAGACCTACAAGTACCCGATCATGAAATGAATGATGTCATTCAAGATGATCGTGAAATGCCACATGAAGCTCCTTTAATCAGTGGGAGTACAAACAGTCAAACTTCACAAAGGTTTGTCGAAGAGACTCAGACCTCTCCACCAAGTGTTTGTTCAACTCGAGTTGAGCGTGAACTAATTCCGCAAGAAATTGTGGAAGAAGTTCAAGAAGCTCAAGAGGAGTTACAAGAACAAAGAGAGCTTAGAAGGTCGACAAGGGAAAGAAGAAGACACGACTTTTATATGGGTCTTCATGAGGTATTGGTAATGGATACCGAAGATCCCTTGACCTACGATGAAGCAATAGAAAGAAAAGACTCCAAAGCATGGCATGAAGCCATGGAATCTGAAATACAATCCATGCATGACAACCAAGTATGGAACCTGGTTGATCTTCCTGAAGGAAAGAAAGCCATTCGAAACAAATGGGTTTTCAAGAGGAAGATGGACATGAATGGTAACATGACAACCTACAAGGCAAGACTTGTAGCAAAAGGTTTTAGTCAAATTCAAGAAATTGACTATGATGAAACATTTTCACCAGTTGCCATGTTCAAATCTATTCGGATTATGCTAGCTATTACCGCTTTCTATGATTATGAAATTTGGCAATTGGATGTAAAAACAGCTTTCCTAAATGGTAAGTTAGATGAGGATGTGTACATGTTACAACCTCAAGGTTTTGAAGATTCAAAGAATAGCAACAAAGCATGCAAGCTTCAAAGAGCTATTTATGGCTTGAAGCAAGCATCAAGGAGTTGGAACAAGCGCTTTGATGAAGAGGTTAAAACCATTGGATTCATTCAAAGCAAGGAAGAACCTTGTGTATACAAGAAGGTTAGTGGGAGCCATATACAGTTCTTGATCTTATATGTCGACGACATATTATTGATGGGGAATGAATTATCTTTGATGGAGCAAACAAAGAGCTCATTGAAAACAACATTTTCAATGAAGGACATGGGCGAGGCTCAATATGTCTTAGGGATTAAGATATATAGAGATAGGTCTCGTAAACTCATTGGTTTAAGTCAAAAAGTGTATATTGACAAGATCTTGGAGAGGTTTCATATGGAAAATTCCAAGAAAGGAAACGTGCCAATGAGGGTGTCTGTGCAACTTAGCAAGTCACAGTGTGCTACAACAAGCAAAGACATTGAATACATGAACAATGTTCCCTATGCGTCTGCTATAGGTTCCATTATGTATGCTATGACTTGCACAAGACCCGATGTCGCATATGCTCTGAGCATGACAAGTCGTCATCAAGCTTCACCTGGTCCTGAACATTGGACTACAGTCAAGAACATTCTTAGGTACCTGAAAAGGACCAAGAATAAGTTTCTTGTCTATGGTGGTCAAAGAGAACTCATTGCAGAAGGTTATACTGATGCTAGTTTTATGACCGATCCCGACGACAGAAGATCTCAATCTGGATACGTCTTTCTTCTGAATGGTGGTGTTGTGAGTTGGTGTAGTTGGAAGCAATCAACTACAGCAGACTCAACTACCTCAGCGGAAGTCATGGCGGCTGCAGAGGCAAGCAAAGAGGGAGTCTGGATAAAGAAGTTCCTTGAGGAACTAGGCGTCGTTCCATCCAGTGATGGGCCCTTGGAGCTATTTTGCGATAATAGTTCATCTATTTCGCAAATTAAGGAGCCAAAATCACATCACAAGACAAAGTACATGGATAGAAAGTACTTTGTAACTCGAGACTTCATCGACGAAGGCAAAATTGCACTATTATGGGTAGACACAAACAACAACACAGCTGATCCCTTCACCAAGCCTCTATCACAAGCCAAAAGCGAAGTTCACTTCGAGTCCATGGGTTTGCAAGACCATGGAGAGTGGCTTGAAGACTGATAGTATAATATTTTTCCATCTTTAGAGTTTATGGTACATGGTTATGTATATATAAGAAACTTTAAAAACAAGTGGGAGACTGAAGGATGTGTGTTTTGAAAGTTATTTTTTTTAATGAATTATGTATTGTTCATGATTTAAAATGTTATCATACATTTTTGTTCCTTGAGATTAACATGTTATATCTTTAGAAGTGTTCAAGAAGATGCGCTTGATCTTGAACCATAGAACTCTTCAGATGAAAAACATGTAATCTTAAATATGTTCACAATCAAGATAATTAAGGAGGAACATTAATTATCGTATAAGTTTGTCATGTCAATTAAAGTACATTGCAGTTCTATAAATGTTGATAAGTGGTTATCATTTAATGACATGAATATATAAAATGTTTATTATATATTGAACATGACCTAATTAGATGGAGCATTATATGGATTGTGTTTGTGTCATTAATGTTTCCATAGTGTTTTTGAATCTTAGATATGAGATGTATAGATTTTTCACATGAGAAGTTTATAATGTGATTATTATTTAAAAACTATCTCATGATAGGAATAAAATAGTAATTCATTATTTATGACTTGTGCAGGAGAAATTTATGTATCAATATTATCATTGTCCCTCAATTAATTTGAGTTATGATATTACTGGGCCCCTTGGTAAAGTAGAATTATATTGCATGCACTATAACTAATGTAGTTATAATTATAATTTCACTTGAGAGATCAAGAAAAGAATATAATGCAAAAATGACACGATCCTATTTTGCATATCATTCATAATATCATGCGACAAGGATAGACACAAATTTAAGTGGATAGAAAAATAATAATTACTATTTGGTTTGGGTGACTATAATGTAATGATAGAACCTCTTATAGTCAATAATATAAAATATTTTATATTATATCCCAAGACGACATAAATCCTCTGTAAGGTCACACCAAATGAATAGAAACAACAAGTGTTTTGCATTTTATATGATGTATTTCTTTTCAAGATATATGAAATAAAATACATGTGATAAAATGATAAAATAAAAATGTCATCATATGACATGCTTAGTCGATAAATAAATTTATGAGAATATGTGAGTATTATTTGATATAATGTTCGAAAAAAAACATTATAATAATAATATGAATATCACATATAGAATAATATAATTATATTATTGAATCGTAAATTTATTTATTTAAAATCATTGCAAGATATGATTAAAGAGTAACAAGAGAAGGCTATTACATTAGTGTAATTAATTCAAATTAGCACTAAAGGTTGCCCTAGGGTTTGGCTATATAAAGGGATGTGTTTGAGGTGAAAAAATCAATTTTTTTCTCTCTTTTGCTAGTGCCGTGAATAGTGCCGCCCCCTCCATCTTCCTCTCTTGTGTGAAGAAAAGAAACGCTCTCTTCTCCTCTTTATCTCTTGCATAGTTTAGCCACCAAATAAACTAGTTTTTCCATTGAAGAATGAAGAGCTAGGTGGTTGGATCTAAGCTTTAAACCATACATCCATCTATCTAAGAGGTGTATTGGTTTGTTGTTTAGCTTCAAGGTGAACCAAGAGGTTGGAAGGTGCTTCCAAACCCGGTGAAGAAGACGACGGTTTTTCCAAGAGATCTAGAAGAGAAACCGACTTCTCTCTACCAAGAGATTTGACAATCTCTTTAGGTATAAATCTTTAACCTCTTGTGTAGATGATAAATAAGATTACTAGTTATTTATTTGATGCACATGAGGTGCTTGATGAAATGTTTATGTGTAGTTTGCTTGCTATTGTCATAAAATAAGGTAGATCTTGTGTATTGAGTTACATGGAGGAGAAAATTTTTAATTTTCTACCTCTTGAACTTACACATGAAATCCCAACAGGATAAGCTTCAATTGTCGATTCTTCGTCTAAATACCACAAGATGTGAAATGGTGAGATAATCAAAATAAGTATAAAATACTACCTTATACATCCAAATAAGAGTATCAATTATGATATGTACATATCTTTAAAGTATTTTACTATTCTAGATTATTTTACAACAGTTTTTTAGGTCAACACGACTGATAGGTGAAAATCCAATCATAGAATGATTGATTACACCTATCAAAGCATTTTATGAAGGTCAAGTATTTCAAGTGTTTCAACTTAAAGAGAGAGATCAGTTTCTCACCTATAATAAGAGTATGTTATTTAATCTATTTTTTCTTTGACATTTTATTGTAGAGTACTAATTATTTGTTTTTTGTATTTTGTAGGGGGTCTGTGCGAGAGAAGAAATAATTGATGGAGTCAGCTAGACTTAGTAGTTCTATGATTGTGTCTTTTTGAGCTATGTTCGTATTTGAAATCTTGAGAACCTTAGCTTTAGAACTAGCTAGAGATAAGTTCTGAGGTTACATAAGTTACGTGTAGAGATAAATAAGTAACCAACTTCACCAGCATGTCTTCGCGAGCAAGCTAGATTTTTTAACTAGCTTGATAACTTCTTAGGATTTAGAAATCAGAAGACAAGTTCTTATGATTCAAGATTTAGAATTTAGGATTCATTTTTTATTGTGATCATGTTGTAATTTGTGACATATTTATAATATATTAATGTTTTATTGTGTTATCTATGTTTTATTGTGCTATTTATTTTATTTGTGCCAATTTTATAAATGGTATAATGGCTAGCAAAATCTGGAACTAGCCATTTATAAAACATTTTCTAAATAGTCACCTAAGGTAATAGTTATTTACAAACAATTATTGTCTTATCCGCACCTAAAGCAATGAATAATAGTAAATAAATGTTGTCTTAGCCGAATATTAAATTCTTATTATCTCTGTGGCAAAATGCATTTGCCAACGGTTCTTCGCACGATTCAGCAACCCCTTAGACAACAACAGTTGCATAATCGTTGCCAAAAGTGTTTTTAACTATTAGTATATCCCTTTTATGTGGTAGTGTGTGTGTCTTGCATCAATCAAGTGTATATTATTTAATAATCAAATTTATATTTTAGGGTGTTTCAATAGTCTTGATAAATGTAAAAAATTAAAATAACAATTGCCCATTTTATAATAATAATATGTTATTTGAGGAGTTTGAAAACTACATGTATATTAACTTAATCACACTACCACAAAAAAAGAAATATGCCAACGGTTAAAAATCTCATTCCCCAATAGTTATGCAATCGTTGATGTTTAAGGAGTTGTTGAATCGTACAAAGACCGTTGGCAAATGAGTGTTGTCGAAGAGAATTTAGCAATTAAAATTCGAAATAAGGCAATGATTATTAGTAAATAACAGTTGTCATAGAGCTCGTAAGCAAATGTTATTACTAAATAATTGTTGCCATAGATATCTAAGATAGCAATTATTAAATAAGTAATAATTGTCTTAGGTCTTTATTTTTTTTAAACGCTTATAAATTGTGGCTAGCCCCATATTTGCTACCCAATAATGTATCATTTAACTGATTATATCATCACAAACATTCCAAATCAAACATATAAACATACAACATAAATATCTCATTACAATCTTTTCAATATAACAATGAAGAAAAAAAGAAACAAAATGGAAATAAAGCACCTAACTAGAAAAAAGACTAGAAGAGTTATAACAAGACAAAATATATAGCAGAATTCTTATCATTTATTTCATCAAAGAAGAAGCATCCATCTTCATACCTCTCTCGAGCATTTCTGTCTAAAGTTGGTTTCAATTGCACTAAGAATAAGTGTGACAACTTGGTGAAGAATAACATATTTCTCAGGATTTCAAATAAGAAAGCAGCCAAAATACATGCATTTGCTATCTAAGAAAATCAAGGTTCTAAATAGCGCCGATATAGCGAAAATAGCGGAATTTTGGCTTAGACACAAGATATTTCTTAAGCACCACCGATATAGCGGATATAACGGATATAGCGGTGATATAGCGGATATAGCGGTGATATAACGGATATAGCGATGAGATTTTTAAATGTTAATTGTTTTGCTTTGGAAATATGCATGTTTTTGTTTTAATTTATCATGACGGATATTATGCTCTTATGCATATGTACATTAATATTTGATAGTTATTGATATTCATGGAAGTTATATTAGTAATTTTAACCACTATATCGTTGCTATATCGTCGCTATACCGCTAAACGCTAAATGACTCCCGCACTGCTATAGACCGCTAACCGCTATTTAAAACCTTGAACAAAATAAAAGATTTACAACGAAACAAATGCAGGATATCCTATTAGCTTTTTAATCAGGAAATTCTAACATAAGGGTTCAATTTCTTGCTAAAAACCTAACAAAACATCTGACTTTATTTGATATGTTGCTCGTTGTTAGCTAAGACATCAAATGCAAGCATTGAGCTACTCATTCAATTTCTTGGTACAATCTTATTGGGATATAACTCATTCCTAAAAGGATCCAATATAGAGACAATAATCAAGAGTATGTGTAGATAATTCTTGAGAATACCAACCTAATTACTTGTTTATGTAACTTATTCTTAAAGAATATAAAGGCAAAAGATTAACACGACAACTTATACATTCAAGCATCACTTAACACAACAACTTAGTTCAAATTAGGGTTTACATTTTAGCGAATGAAGCTATGAGAGGAGAAGGCGCGACGAGAGGAGAAAGACACGACAACGGTTGTCGGCGAGACTAGAAAAACACGAGATATGTGGAGAACATAGATGATCTGACGGAGTAGATTATTCTCATGCCCTGGTTGAAGGTGTTGGCCAGGGGAAAACACAAAAATAACATCTCCTTCCTCTACAACTCAATATACCAGAAATATTTAAGAACCAAATAACACTTCATTATAATCGAAACAACACTTTTACTAACCAAATTAGTAGTTAACTATTCTTAACCTAAGATAAAAACAGCAAACATCACAATTATTTCGCTACAAAAACAAAACAAAAAACTACCTTAAATGGAGGAAGAAGGAGGAGCAGCCTTGCGACTTGAAGGCATCGTGATCGACCAAAACTACGCATCCTGGAACACGAGGTTTGAGACGCAATTTGGGCCATTACTTAGAGTATTTTAGTTTAATTTTCCAAAAATGTATGCAAGTTCTTGGTTCTACCCAGTTTCGTTGTTTTGATGCAGGTACAGGATAAACGGAGCCACAATCGGAGCTCGGGATGTGATGCAGAGCACATTGAAGCAAATTACAGCTTATTATGGTAGGGAGAATTCCTTGTGGGCCGCAAGTTTGTTGTCCATGCTTCTAGAGACTTTCAGGACAAGCTTTGCGGGCCGCAATCCCATACACACGATAAAGTAGGCAAGCTGGCAAGATAGCAGTTTCTTCAGCTCTTTGCGGGCCACAAGGAATCTTTGCGAGCCACAAAGAACATATTTGGAATGTCTCTGCTTAGATTTTAAAGTGGAAAATGGTGGAAACTTCCATTCTTATACTATCTTCTTCCTCCAGATCTGATTTAGAGGTTCCTGAGGCGATTTTTGAGACAAGAGGTGGTGGCTAGGGTTTGGCACAAGGAGAAGAGATTGAATCATCCAACGGGAGGTGTTTTCATTTTTTTTTTATCCTATTCTCCCTCTCTATTCTCTTTCTCGTGTTGTTATGGCTTGTTTTCTTGTACTTGTGATAGCCATGAGAGGCAAAATACCTCTCTAGGGTCTTAGATGTAGCAAGGAAACTTGCTATTTAGTATTGGAATTCTTGTAAATGATTTGTTATTAGAATATTGCTTCTTTGATTGGTAAATTATATTGAGAAATCATTTGTCGAATCCCGATTGAGAAGAAGCACTTAATCGCTATCGTACCTGATAGGGACCCTAGTCGATTAAGAGGCGGGTTAATTGTATTTGAATTGCGATACCATAACGTAATTGCATGGTACCGAGGTTTGGTAATAATTAACATGGTGTGTGCGTCGATTCTAGCATATTCGATGGTTTGATTAATCCTCGGCTTCGGTTTATGCTAGAGTAGGTATTAGCTCGGGAGACCAACCGCTAATACCTACCATTGTCACCTTGACCTATTCCGTAGCGATTGTTGAATCGATTGAATTGCTAAAAAGAAGTTGAATAGCGAACCTAAGGACCTAGCCATCTAATCTTGATTAACAAAATCACCTTGTTTGCTTTGTTTATTTTAGTTTTGATTGGTTACGAAACAAACATCTTTCACGAGCACTTTACTTGCTTAGGAATTTTAACTGTCCGGTTCTATTTAGAAATCAACTTGTCCTCGTGTTCGACACCCGATTCATACCAACAACATTGTACACTTGCGATCAAACACATGAATTTGGGTATTTAAAACTTGAAAATTAGTAATACGCGGTTCTTGCATCATGTCGACCAAAGGAGAAAAGCACGAGATCGGTGTAGCGGCCAGGCGAGAAAGAGGAGAGAGCGACAAGTTTTGTGTGTGTGTGTGTGTGTGTGTGTGTGTGATCGAGATCAGCATAGAGGTGTGGAGGCTGCTAAGCGAGGACAAGAGAGGTGAGGAAACGAAAGAGATCTGCTAGAGGGAGGCAGCCAAGGAAGGAAAGAGAGAAAGAGAGAGAGAGAGAGAGAGAGAGAGAAGAAGAAGAAGAAGAAGAAGAAGAAGAAGACGAAGAGACGCGAAATTTATTTTAGAGTTAGAGATAAGATAATAGTTATTTAAAATAACTGTTGCTCTAAGTAGAGCTACGGCAATGATTATTTAAGAATCATTGCCTTAGAATTTTCAAAATAAAAATTCTATAAAGATAAGATAACAATTGTTTATAAATAACCGTTGCCATTGATATCCCTACGATAATGGTTATTTTAAATAACCGTTGACTTATCTTCAGAGATTTTTTTTTGCACTTCTACCAACTGTGTTTAATAATCTCTTCAGTAATCGTTATTTTCTGAAAATCGTTAAACTTCCTTTCTGTGGTACTTTCAAGTAGCTTGGCCATTGCATTAAGTTTATAGTTTTTAGAGAAATTATTCTTACGTCTCATTACCTCTTATTTACATTCCAAAAATATTTATTTTAACTACTAAGTTCTATATATCAAAATTTGTAAGTTTTGTATCTGGAATTTATTACTTTTATTATAAGTATAAATATTTTCGTGAAAAAATATTAACACATATATACATGCAAAAAGGTTCATATTAAAAGTGTAATAATCACTCTATATATCTTTTATAATAATAAAATATATATTTTATAATAGACATGCCTAATTAATTTTAAGACGATGAAAAATCTATATATAAAAATTAAGAGTTGATGGAGAGATTTATGGCGGATCCGTGTTGGAAGGAAAGAGGCAGAGGTGATCTTTGACCTTGGACCGTATCATCTGCAGCAACTGCATGCCTCCGCCTCTCTTCTCTCCACCAATCAAATTAAATCTCCGTCAAAACCAATCCTATCAGCTGTTGGTATATTAATTTCTGATATGCTAACTATTTTTTTCTTTTGTAGGGCCGGCTGGGTTTAGAATTTCATTTTTAAGTATAAAATCAGTGGGAGTTGTTAACCGTCTCCCTTAACCGTTCTTCTTACACGTCTTTCACTACAAGACAAAAAAAATTTTAACAGTCTCTCCTAAATAACTATCATTAGCAGAGCTAATTTCTATTTTTGAGAATGGAAATTAATGTTGTACGTCTAAGTCTTTATATAAATCATATGAGGCCTTAATAGTTGTGCGTCCAAGTCTTTATATTACATAAAAACTGCGTATTTTAATTAAATTTTGCTACAATTTTACGATAATTTGATTGCAATTTGCTGTAACTTTGCTGCAACATGCTGCACTTTTGCTCCAATTTGGCAGTAATTTGCTGCAAATTAATACTTCGCGCATCCAAGTCATACGAAGTCTTAATAATCACGTGTTCAAGTCTTTATATCACATAAAAAGTATGTATTTGAATTCAAGTTTGCTTCAATTTGACTACAATTTTTTTGCAGCAATTTTAAATATAAAGACTTGTTTTTCACAATATAGAAACTTGCTTTTTCTAATATAAAAACTTGCAAGTTTTAATATAAAAACTTGCAAAATCACATTGATACAAATTATAGAGAGAAACTGAAAGTGAATGCAAATAATTGTTACTATTGCTAGGTGCTACCTTAATTCATTAGACATCAGGCCCCATAGCATCTAGCGTAACCATACTTAAATAGCATACAAACCATGAAACATCTCATTAGTAATGTGTTGGCACATTTGAAAATTACTCCATTACGATATCTAGTCCTCTTGTGTGCACGATTTGCCAAAACATGAGCTGGTACTAGCGCATCCCTCCTTGCAAATCTTATTGATATACTAGTATAGAAAATTGAATATGTACTAGCGCATCCCTCTAAAATGGAATAACAAATTCAAGTATAGAAAATTGAATCTGTACATCAATTGAAGTACACGAAATTCAATCTATAAATCAGTTCAAGTACACGAAATTGAATCTGTCAAGACTAGAATTGCAATGCATAATGTAAAGTTCATCAGTAAATAATACCTTGCAGGAAATGAAAACTAGGCGATGAATAAATTGCACAAAACACGATCAGAACAGCAGGATCAGAAAACGAGATAGATCATAACACACGATTGAATTGGGAAATTGAAGTGTAAATCAATTAGAACAAACGATTCAATTGTAAATTGAACTAAATCAATTAAAACAGAAGATTGAACTGTAAATCGAGATTTTGAATTATATTATCTGGAATAGGCGATGCAATACTGATGGAACAGACGATGCTGCAAACCGAGAGCGACAATCACAGGAGAAGAGAGCACCGCCGTCACATCAGATGCCAGAGGTTGGAACAGAGTCGAAGAGGAGCACGAGAATGGTTAAATTCGAATTGGCATCTTTCACACAAAAAAACATTATTTTTAACCACTAAACTAAAAGTCAGCCTATTAAAAAAAAAAGTAAGAGCCAGAACCTCTGTTTCTAGTTCCCGATTAAAATTTTACGTCTCCCTCGTATAAAAAACATTGTCTCGATCAATTGTGCTACGTTAATTTTCATGTTCTTGCATCATGTGAAAAAAATACTTATTTGAAAAAAGTCATTAATAATTTAATATTGAAGCATCTTCTGTAGGCTAACAACTGTGGAAATAAACTTGAATTAAAATCAATAATGCGTGAGAATCTATATAATTTTGGGCCTACAACAAAAAAAATAAAAGAACAAAATTAAAGACCTGTAATATAAACACAATCTTACTTGGAATTATTAGAAGCCTTTAAAGCCCATTACAATATTTCTCTATTCTATCTTACCGAGCTTTAAAACCCAGTCCAATAACAGCCCTTCCCAATTCCAATTTCTCAGGATCCGGATTTTCTGGCACCTCTGAAATATGAATCGTTGAATTAGATCGCTTAATCGTCAATTATATGATTCATTGATGCTTATGTACTATATGCATGTATATGCATGATGTTTCCAGACTGTTCTCATGAATTTTCTTGTGATATAATGCCCCTCTCTGATGAAATATCAATGTTGGAAACAAAAGGTGGTATATTCTAGCATCCCTTTTGGCTCCCAAGATCCATCTATAATTATGTGATTTCCACATGCCTATAAGAAATTTCATATTTTGCCTTCGATGTATCTTTATTAATCTAAAAATAATTTCTATCCATTGCTACCTGCACACTTTGCAAAATCTTTTTCATATCAAAACTATCCCCTTAAAAATAATCCCACACCTAGCCTCCATATTTCCCATGCCAGTAAATAAAACACCCCCACATTACATTCACTCATATTTTCAATGACCTACTTGAATATTTGCACACATTGTTGGGGAAATTATGCACTTTAATTTCCAATGGGGAAGCGAACTATAAAGCTCCGTATGTTAGACAATGAAACAACAAGTGAGTATCTATCTCCTGATTCTGACCCCACCTTATACAAATTGGGTTTATGGTTTGAAACAATTCATATAATCTTGATGTTGTAGGCAATGCTCCTCTAATTACCCTTCACACAAAAATCAGGACTTTTGGTGGAACATAATTACATTTCCACATTTTCTTTCAGTTTATCATTTGTATATTCTAGCTTATCAGACCTTGATCTTGACCATGTATTATATATGATATTGTTAGGAATATAGGTTAATGATATTGCTAGATGCAAATTATGTAGTTGATTATCAATGTAATTGAGGGTAGGAGATTATAGAGGTAGTAGAATGTGAGAGATGGTTAGCATATCTCCCTTCTTTCTCTTTCTCTGAAAGAGATCGAATGCAAACCAAAACTACTCTCTCCTCATACAACTATAATCAATCAATCATGGATCAAGACAGTTCCTTGGTGAGGGAAGCCATTCGAGATTACGAAACTACTTATGGTGTGCAGACAGCAGCTCCCAAAACTGTGCATCTCCATTTACTTTTTTCCCAGCTAAGAATGATAGAGGGCCGAAACTGGTACATGGAGTTATGCACGACCATGGGTGAACTCAAACTGGCGCATGCGTACTTCCAGTTCACTTTCAAGACTGCAAGAAATTATGTCGACAAGTTGCTGATTGAACTACAGAAGGATCTTGATGCTATTGAAGCCGAGTCGGATATGCCTGACGTGTTAGAAGAACACAACACAGATCTCACTAAAGCTTCTGAGACATCAAGCACCACCAGCCCCATTAAATCGAGAGCCATCGTTGTCGGGCATCACATCCACCTCATTACTGCAGAGAATGCTTGGCTCGACAACTGTTCGACGAAATGCCAGATCAAACGCCACCGCTGCTTCGTCCCACACGATGACCATCACACGACTCGACGTCGCCCCGCACCACCTCAAACCTCAGACAGTGGGTTGGTCAGGCATCTCCAGTGCAAAAACCAAAACCTCGATGGATCTATATCTCCTATCTCTGACTCGACAAGCCACTCAGGCGCCGCTACGGTCAATGGACGATGGTTACTGGTTGCACAGACGGTATCGGTCGCGCTGTCTCGTACCAGCTCGAGATATGCCATGGCATGAATCTTGAGATCTAAAATCGAGACTCAACCTGCTGTCATCGATTTCTGGGGAGATTTGATTAGATTTGGAGCCGCCATTCAGAAGAGAGTAAAAATTAATCGTGGCACATTTTTGGTGTTGTTTTGTCTATAGCTGCACCCCTTGAAGGGAGCGATTCCTCTGCCGCGCGGTACCGACGGATCGTCCAGATTTACTGTGCTGTCAGCTACGGACGGTCCAAATTTGATTCAGAGGGTCTGATATTATAAAGTTTAGCTTGCACGAATCTTGATGCAAATTAAAGGCCGAGATTTGCTGCGCGGCACGCACAGTGACGGTGCCGCGCGGTAGAAGATCTCGTTTGCCCCTTGAACCACTTGCTCCTCTCTCCACAAATAAGCCAGCATCTCTCTTGTCTCAAAATGTGCCTCACAAATTATCAACAGTAGATACTCAAGCCTAGTTCCGTATAATGTCACAATTCAACCAATTTGTCAAAAACACGTCTGACTCAATTCAAATTCTAATTGAAGTCAATTCGAAATGATCTCAATTCTTCTTCTTTTCAATCTCATCAAACTGAGACAAGAGAGTCAAGAGCCTCTTGAAATTATGTACGAAGCCAAAGAGCTAGGTAGGAGAACCATTAAGCCAAAGAGTCAATGAGTCAAAGAACCATTGAGCCAAATAACCAATGAGTCAAAAGAACTATTGAGACAAGAGAGTCCAGAGCCTCAATCAATTGCATCTTTTAAGTCATGGTCCCTTGAAAATCCTAAAAATTATTGTCCGTTTTCTCCTCTCGTATGGATCCCTGCAAAAACATAAAAATACAAATAACAAATAATTAGTACTCTACAATTCAAGTAAAATGTCAAAGAAAAAATAGATTACATAACATACCCTTCTTTAGAGTGAAAAACCGATCTCTCTCTTTAAGATGAAACGCTTGATTTTAATCATGTGTCTTGATAGGTGTAAAATCAACCATCATATGATTGAATTTTCACCATAGTTGTCGCGTTTTCTCTACATAAGTGTTGTAAAATAATTTCTATTAGCATATATAAGCTATTGGGTGCTTAACTTTCTTAACAAACCCTAAGGTTCTCCTCCAAAAACAAAGAAAGATATCACTATTGTATCTCAAGTTTCCACAACCATTACTTTTTTGCTCTAGAAAGGTGTAGAGAAGGTTTATTTCTAACTATAACTATTACAAGAACTAAACAAATAATAACATAAAAATTACCTTAAAGAAAAGGATGCAGACGATATGGCAAGAGGAGAAAATTATGACAATGTCATCGATGAGAGGAGAAAAACACGAGATCAACATTGGCCATTGATTAGGCAGAGAAGAAAACAAGATGTGTGTGTGTGTGTGTGTGTGTGACAGAGATCAGTAGATAACCTCCACCTCTCTAGCAAATTAGATTAGCTAGAGGTGTAGAGGCGGCCAGACAAAGAAGAGAGAGTAGACCTCCATACCTCTAGCATATTAGATCAGCTAGAAGTGTAGAGGCGGTCATGCAAAGAAGAGAGAGCAGAGAAGTTTGAGAAAATGTGGAGGTGACCAGAAAAGAGAGAAATAAGAAGAGACAGGAAGCATTTTTTATAAGGGTTGAAATAAGACAAGAGTTATTTATAATAATTGTTAGCTAGAGCAACAACTGTTTTGAAATAACTGTTGTCTTGGAATTTTAAAAAACAAAATCTGATAAGATAATGCAATATTTTTTTGGAAAGAACCGTCGTCGTTGTTCACCCTAGAGCAATGGTTATATTTAATAACTGTTAGCCTATACTGATATAATTTTTATTCGGTTCTGCCAACAGTGTTTAAGAAATTCTTAACCGTTGTTTTATGAGTGTTACTAAATATTCTTTATGTTGCAATGATATTGATATTCATAAAAATACTTTTATAAAATTTACACTTACCATATCGGACACATCCATATCCCACAAACTATATCCCACAAACTGGACAGCACTTTGAGAGATGTTTGGGACCGAAAGACGCCGTAAATTCATGATAGCACTGTAGCAAGTAGTGTTCCGACAGCCTCAACGTTGTAGCCATGTCGAGACTGCTTAATTGGATCCTGTCTATTTTGTGGTACGAATATTTCATCAAATATGAATTCATATCGAACTAGATTGATGCACACAAACGATGTAGCAGCGTTGAGACTGCTTGAACCCTTGTCCATTTTGTGGTACGGATACCTTACCAGATTATAATTCATATCGGACTAGCTAGGTTGACGCACACGTCTAGAAGCATTTACTTCAGTATACGAGCGAAAAGTTGTTTCTTGGAAGCTCATTTAATTGTGACGTGGTGAGTACATGTGGTGACGAACCTGTTCAATGCCACAAATGCGTCATCTAGTATGTATGAATCACTAGTCAAACTTGATCTGGTTCTCGAATAAAACACGCTTACCTCATTCGTCAACAACTCTAGATCTCTATTTAATTCTCTTCACGTTGAATTAAAAAGTTACGTACTGTTGTTAGAGTTCGATAGTTTCATTCAATTAGATCTCATCCGTAACATCAAGTAATACTTAACTTTTATAAATAATTTGGATCATCATTCATAAATTTTAATTAAAATTTTGTTCGTTATATAATTAACATTTTTTATTCCAAAAATGAATCCTGCCTGGTTTTTCCGGTGAATGAAATTTCTTAGATATAGTTTTTCTTTTTTTTTATCGAAAAGAGGGGATCAAGGTCCCTGGTTTCATTAATAAAAATCATCATAGCGGTGAGATTTTTACATGGAAAAAAAACTGGTAAGACAAATAAAGAAAAAATAGAAAATTTGTTGTCAGTGTCATTCAAAATTGAAAATTTGTGACGGGTGACGAACCCGTGCAAATACGTCAACAGAATTGTCGGAAGCACCTCTTTAAGCCATCGGATAAAGAAACAAACATTAGGATAAGGCTGTCGCCTGTTGACACAATGGCGTATCTACAATAATTTAAAAATTGCACCGGTGAATTTTAGCACAATGTCAATGTGGAACATGAGCATATTATTTAGTTGAGAAATCAAGGGAGGTTGAATTTTGCTTGCGGTGTACGCCTAAAAAGTTATGTTTTGTTTTCTTCCTATCCAATCGAACACTGTTGACCATCCTTTTAGTTAAATTATTCTATTGCAAATTAGGAAGCTCCAGATCACGGAACCACAAATCCGCTGCTTTTATAATTTCTTTTTGTTTTCTATTTGTTTCGATCTGAACTATTCAAAATTCATCTAATGATAGAACACTTGTTTTCTGACTAAATCATAATCATTTGTAACAGTCGATCAATTCGTGACGATCAAATTGAGACAAACAGATCCTGCTTGTAGCAGATTCGGATCCTGCTTGTAGCAGATCGAATTGAGACAAAGACCGTTATCTGACTTCTTCAATCAAATAATGATTGCAATGCTGATACAGTCACTGTATATGTTTATAAGAAAAGTAAACAAAATGCAATCCAGAACTTTTTTAATCAAATAATCGTTAAATCTTAATCTACACAGCGAATATAGATATATCTAACATTTCGATCCGAAAAAATTTGGAGTATCTTGTGTATTTAATTTTTATGTATCTAATTTTTTTGTATTATAATTCAACTCTTCTAAAGTAATCTATATGAAAATATTTTCTCCTGATACATCTGAATTGATATACAAGGAACTGATATTTTATTTGGATATTTATTGTTTGAGTGAGATTATGGTGCTTTCGTAAGTACCGGTCTATCGTACTTGTGATCACATATCTCGAATTTCAATTTGCAAACTGTTAATTTGAACTAGTGAAAATGTTATCCATACTAAAATCGACTTAGGAATCAAAATTTTTGAAATTTTTAATATTTCTATTTTATCAAATGTGTAAAAAATTCATTAAATTGAAGATATTTATAATCGTTAGATCAATGCATTTACCACCCTTCTGATAAAATAGTTAAAATAATCTACAAATTTAATATTTTGAATCCTGTAGACTTTATTACGAACAACGTTTGCAACGATTCCGATCACCCGTTTTCACTTTGAGGTTTGAAATGTATGTTCTCAAACAAGATAGAGCTTGTGCTTGCATAAGCATCATAGTTTTACTCTTTATAGTTTTTTTGCAGGTTTGATAGAACTTGTGCTTGCATAAGCATCATAGTTTTACTTTTTATAGTTTTTTGCAGTGTTCAGTTCTACTACTCCATCATCTTGCTATTATTTAAATATCATTTTAGGTGCCAAAGTACTTGATGTTAATTCAAAATCGAAATTTAAATAATAACAATGCCACAAATTTCATATTATAGATATACATCGATTAATTCGATTATGGATCAAAATTCAATTGTTGTGCTGTTAACGGTGGCAAAATTAATTTAATTGTACAATTATTAATTGTAATATTTGTATTTATTTTTTTGTTTATAATTAACCCACACTATACAATTTAAAATTTAACTTCAAACAATCTACATCATGATAAAGAAATTGCAAATTCCTTGATAATATTACGTCATCTTGTTTCTTAAAAAAATGTTATGTAATTTTTAGTGCTAATTGTTTATATGGTCATCTCATAATCATTGAATTGTGAGCGAAGTATATTTTTCTGTTGACTCTGACTTTATATTGGAGGTTGACTCTGACTTTCAACTTTTAAAGTACAAGTAAAATTTTCTCCTTGGCGGCGTTCGCTGAGTTTGAACATGTGGCAACAGCGGTAAGCGATGCTGTCATTGGGCATTCGTGCTAAAACGCAATAAATTTGAAGAAAAAAAAAAAATTCGAAGTTGCTCAATGAAAAGTTAAACTTTTATTTTAAATTTTCTAATGAAATATTATTTTTAACGAGAACAATAAAATAAAATTCCCACCTAATCCTAAAGCATATAGTAACTAAAAAACAATTTATAAGCCTAAGTGTCTAACAGCCAGAGAAAAAGTAAACAGTCAAAAACCATAACCATCGTAGAAGAATTCTGAATTCCTCAGAAAATGAAAAATCAAGTCGTGAGCACTGACGTCATGCCTCGGCATCAGTTTAGCTCGAATGCAAACCCAAGAGGCAAGAGTCACCTCTTAGCTCTATTTGACATGGAAAATGACATGTTTACCCTCAAAAGGCAAAAACCAAGCGCAAGCCGCAATAATCGGATTCTTCCCTCTTTCCTCGTTTTCAATTTCTGATGCTGTGCCTCGTCTCCGCTCTCACATCTCACATCTCTATCTCATTTTCCGCGTAAAACAGAAGAAATTTTAAATTCAAAGTTTCAAATCATATAAAGTCATACAGATAATAATTAATAAACCCCCTTTACCAACCTATAAATACATCCTCAGAAAGTCAGACCTCTCAAGTGAACTCAGCATCAACGCTTCAACAGCCTTCTTCTCATCTGATCTATACACAATTCATACAAATCATCAACATAAGAAAAATAAAATGAGAATGGTATCATCGGCAAGTGAATCGGGCTCAACGACAACCTCATCTGAGTATGCGACTGTCTGGTCGTCTCCTCCGAAGAAACCGGCCGGCCGCACAAAGTTTCACGAGACACGCCACCCCATTTACAGAGGGGTCAGGCGTCGCAGCAACTCGAACCGATGGGTTTGCGAAGTCAGAGAGAATAAGAGGTCCCGAATATGGCTCGGAACATTCCCTAGCGCTGAAATGGCAGCCCGAGCGCACGACGTCGCCGCAATTGCACTCAGAGGCCGTGCCGCTTGCCTCAATTTTGCTGACTCAGCATGGCTGATCCACATGCCTTCGAGTTTCTCGAGTGTGCAAGAGCTCAAGCGCATGGCGATTGAAGTCGCTGAGTCATTAAATGGGACGGGGACAAGGGAAACAGAGACAACTGCATCGTCCACGTCAGAAAATCAGACGTCGGGTGAATCCGAAGTGGTCAGTGGTGCACCGTCGTCTGAAGAGGAAGTAACAGAGTCTGATGGGTTTAATCGGATTGAGTTTGATTTGGGTAGAACCGGAGAGATGAATTTGGGGCTATACTATTCGAGCCTCGCTGAGGCGTTGTTAATAGAGCCTCCAATGGTGAGCTATGGAAGTTGCGATGAGGATGAAGAGAACACAGACATGACATTGTGGAGCTACTCTTATTGAAATTTTAAGATTTTAAGTTACAGATGCAGAGTGCTCTGTTTTGCCCCTGAATGCTAATTTAATGGAGTATTTTCAATTTTAGGAAGTGAGATTAGATGTAAATATGTTTACGAGAATTCAGTTATTTCCTTTTTTATTATTTTTAGCTGCAAAAATGGAAAATTTGTGTGTACTTCAACAAACAAAGTCACTCAAATAATTTATTTTTCAAATATTTAATTATCCAATTTATTATAATTTCTAATTTCTCCTAAAATGAGTGAAACATCTTTTAAGCACCGTATAATCGTATATAGTTAATTTGAAAGTGCATTGCGGCTATATCACGTCTTTTTTTATTTTGAATTTGTGTTGTTGTATTAAATAAATGCATAATCTCACATTACACAACATGTTTCATATAAATTTGACTGAAATTGTAGTTATGTAATAAATCTTTATTATGTAATTTTCTTAGAGTTATGAAAGAAGCAAAAATAATGTCATAGTATGCTGCTAATAACAATTAAGCCTAAACAATAATATTTTAAATTGTCTATAGAATTTTTTTTCTTCTATGGTTTTTTCATCAGCCCTGAGTCATAATTATTTATGTATATTTAACTTGCACAATATAAATAAAGATTTAATCAAGAAATTTTATATTGATTAATTAAGCACAATATTATTTTTATTTGCATCTACAAAACTGATACAAACAAGTATTTGTGTCTCCAGAACTGATGAAACATGTTCAAATTAAAATAACTAGACTTATTTGCATCTACACGTTTGATACAAAATAGTATTTGCATCAGCTTGCTTGTTGTAATATGTTCAGATCATAATTTCCCTAACCGGATGCAAATGTTGCATCTTCCTGTAGTGGTGCTTTTGTGTCACAACTAGAACCTACACATTTCAAAGAAGCCAACTAAGACCCTAATTGGATTCTTGCAATGCAAGAGGATAGTTGCTTTCATCTATAAAAATGTAAGAAAAAGAGAAATACTAAAATGTTTATTACATCAGGAGAATAGATTCAATAACATTTATGTTGATTTAACATTCGATATGCTGATGCAAATATATATATTAATTTTAAATTCTAGAGACGCTACTTAGATATTATTTGACTTGTTGAAATTTGACTAGAAAAGTTTGAGGAAATTTTGCCTCCAAAACAACACTCTAACCCTAACCTCACCTCCACTGTTCTCTCTCCCCCTCATCTCCACTGCCTCCAAAAAAAATATAAACGTGACCTCTGCAACCAACCAAAAAGAAAAAAAAAGAAAAGAAACCTCGTGGCTTTCGCCACACAAAAAAAAATTAATTTAGAACAAAACCGCTCTTCTCCCTTTTGTAGCTCCTTGTTACACCTTTCTCTCTCTCTCTCTCTCGATAGAACCAAGAAAAAGAAAAAAAAGGAGAGAGAGGAGGTTGCCGCTCTCCTCAGCCACGTCGGAGGCTGCCGCTCCTGCGCCGTCTCCCCGTCGAACTCGACCTCCAGCAAGGCTGCCCCTCTGCCTATCCCTCATTTCTCACCCTCAACCTCCTCTTCTTCCCCCTTACTATGTTCCCTCTGCCAGAAAGAAATGGAGGAAATCACCGACGTCGCTGTCCCGCATGACCTTCTCCACCTCACAGACGGTCTTCCTTTAACCCCATGTGACGTAACTACAACCCTTCTTCCTCCTGGGTCCTTTCCTTCGCTACCACTAAACCGACACCGACGCTGGAACCTTCACTTTGGCAACCTCGGTGCATGCAACTCGAATTGACTTGCTTGGCTCGTAATTTCTCGATACATGTATGTGGTAATCGTTTAACTCTTATAGTTTTTCATTTTGAAATTCATACAAAATCCTCAAATATGTCCTAACAAGAGACCTTGCAAGTAATTGATTTGGTTTAGAATCTCACTCTTGTTACATGCAAGTTGATTCAGACTTTATTTCTCTTCGGATTTTTGGGTATGTCCTCAGTAAGTGCCTATCTCAACTCTTAAAATCTTTCTTGTGTCATTTGAGGCTTTAATAGGTGAGTAATTTCAATTGTAAGCATGTCTAATTAGTATCATGTGACCCAAATGAGAAATTTAAAATCCACTCTATTGACCATTTCTGGCTCACATGAGGATTTGTACCACACGGGTCTTTTCTGCTCCTTGTTTAACAAATATACTGTCCTTTGATATCAGCTGTCGAGCCCTAATGTGTAGTCATCTCTTTGTCATTTGTCCCATCTTCCTCTCTCTATAGGTACTCCACCTGGTGGAACAACTTTGCTTGGCGTTGAATGATGATTTCAGAGCATACATGCTGGAGATACTGCCCTACTGCATTTAAGTCTTAAATGATGCAGAACGCTGCAATGACTACTCCCATGTTCCTGATATCCTCCACACTCTTGAAGTCTTTCGCGGTGGGTTTCTGTTGTCTCATGAATTAATTGCCATATCATTTGGTCTGGACACATGCCAGTTTATTAGATATGTAGTGGCAAACATGACCATGGTATATCATTTGCAATGGTTTGTCTTGCTCATAATGGTACTGCAACCTGTATAAGTAGCGATATTTTAGGTTCAATGCCTCTCATCTAGATTGTTGTCTTTGTAAAAAAATATGGCTTGTGTTTACAGAAGGTAAGAAACTTTTGCTGGAACTGTCAAATAACAACCACTAACTTCAAGCGTACATTAAATGGGCTTAACCATGCTGTTTTACTCTATGGTTGTTAGCCAGCAAGCTGATTTTTCTAGACTGTTCCTTTATCAAGATTATAGTCTCTAGTCCTTGCTTGTGTCATTTTTGGGCACTAAATCGTTATTGCTAGATCATGTGGCTTTCTTGTTGTTATTGAATTGTGGTGAAATTGTTGAACAAGGTTATAATGAAGACCAGCAAATGTGAACTGCACTGTGAGTGTCGGAAACTTGCTACTTCGGTTTCGTTTGAAACTTATTAAAAGAATAAACTAAGAAAATAAAGAGGATGATGTTTTTTGTCTTAACTCAACCCAGTTTTATAATCAGTCTCTTATGAAAATTATTCAAGTTGCAAAATTCAGTGCAGTCAAAGCGAATGGTGTATTTGAGTCGCAAGGTTTGTAAATTGCTTGTGTTGCTTATTTTCTGTAAGTTGTTTGGGTTTTATTTTGAGAAATTTTAGTTAGGGTGTAATATTTTGGGAAATCTGACATGTTGTCATGAATTTATGTTATGAATGTTGCGATGAACAATTCGAGAATCTTTGGAATGTTTGTATGGATCTTGGTTTGTTTGTATGAATATTGATATGTTCGGAAGAATTATGAAATTTGAATCAGTTTTTTTTTGTTCAATTGTTAACAGTAGCATCTGTTATAAAAATGGAAGAGTAATAATTAACCTATCCTCACAGATGCAAAAAAAGTATAACATCACTAAATGAGATGCAAAAAATGTAATACATCACATTTGCATCACCCTATTAGATGTTAATATCAATAATTGCATCAGTAGTTATGAATCAAAAGTAAAAATTTGGATCTAGAAAGTAGATGCTAATGAAGACATTTGCATCTGCAGTGTTTACGCAACATAGTAATATTTGCATCCTGCAAACTAATGAAAATGGTACTGATCTTGCATCTGTTTAAATTGATGCAAATAAAACATTGATGAATCAGATGCAATTGCGTATTTGCCGCTAGTGTATTTGCGTCAATATCGTTGTATCTATTTTTTGATGCTAAAGCCTTTTAGCATCTACCTCCGGATGTAAAAAGTGTTAATTGCATCTAGCTCTGTAGATGCAAATAATATGTTTTCCTGTATAGCACAATGAGATACCATTTGGCTTAATTTAGAACGAGTTGTGACACAAATTCTTAGATCACCTATAACATTGTCTAGAAGATGTGCATTAACTTCCGTAAGCACCTTGGATGCTTGGTACTCTAAAAGGTTTGCATTAATACTTGCTCTTTCCTACAAGAGAAGCTTCTTCCTTCTCCTTTGCTATTTCTTGCTTCATTGGTGTTTATCTCCTCTCCTTCTTCTCCATTTCAAGGTTAGTTTTGTTTTTTTTTAAATCCGTCCAAACAAGTAAAAGGTGAACAAAATTGTGCAAATTAGTGGCTATTCATGATTATTGTTGTTGAATTTAGTAGTTATGTGTATTAGTTATTTTTGTGTATAATTGAGTATTTGTTAATTTGGTACCAATAATTTATATTCTTAACTGAAGTAGTAATTTAAATTTTATTGAATTATAAATTATTTTATATTATTAATAATGTTATAGGTGGCATTTCGAGAGAATTGATCAGGATGGTCCAGACTGGTAGCCTTATGATGAAGATGTTTTGGCACTTTTGCTCCTGATATGTAATGATCAAGACCATATGATTATTTGTCATTATAGGGGGCCTCTGATTTTCTTCTGGATTGTCAAGTGGCATGATCAAGCCCGGGTTGCGCGACAGTTCAATTTAACAAGAAGTACCACCTCCAGTGCCACCACTCAATTTTGGCGATCTTCACAAGGTTTGTCATAATAAAAAAAAGTGAAGGGCACGATTGGGAGATATACCATGACAACGTGGGCGAATCGCTTGGCAATACCGTGAATTTGGGACATGGTTTTATGAATGTCAATTTGAAACATTATTAGACATGATTCAACCGTGAAGGGATGCAAACGCTATATTGGCGCGGGTCAACTGCTTGAAATGCTTATAATCGGCTAGCACCACAGGTCCATGTGATCAAAAGAACCTTTACCGTGCAAGACAAAATTGTGCAACGAATAATAAATCAAGACAATATTTTTAAAATTTTGGTCAAATAAGCTGAAGTACTAACTCAATTTTATTTTCAGGTGCTTCGCAACATCAATCTTGAAAGGGAAGTAATTGGTGTTATTGCACATAATGTCAATAATGCATGAAAACTTTTATGAGAAAAATTCTTAGAACTTGTCGGAGAAACATTCACGATGTCGATTAAGGAGTCGTCTTCAAGAACTTGGATGATGGAGCATGGACTGCGAGACGAGGATTTGGAGCTGTCACTAGCGGAGGGTTTGCTTGTTCAACTTGATCATTATGAGTGGTTGGATCAATTAGTTGGCAACGAGCATGCAGTCAAATGCTCAATGCACCACTGTTTAATCCTCAGTACTCAAAGCTATCGCAAACAGGTATATGGGAGACCGACCAACGATCGGGTGTGGTCGAGACCGAGGCCAAGGTCGAGCGTATGGTCGAGGATGATATCGAGTGTGCAGTCGAGTTTGTATTTAGATCTTCTAGCCAAACCACAAATCCTGAGCAAGAGGGCGATGATTTTGTGTCATTAAGACGCACTACTAGAGAGACTAGAGCACCAATGACTTATACTCTATCTGCTTATGATAATCGTGATAACAGTAGGAGTCGTATTAGCACGGTAGAGGTGAATGAAATTGTATAATACGTTAAAGAAGTTAAGCTATTATGTAGTAAGTTGTTGTTTTTGCTAGTTTTTCGAAACTTCAGAACTTGTTGTTTTTGCTTGCGAAGACAATTTAATTTAGATTTAAGTTTTAGTTTAAGAATTTGTTTGTTGTGATTGTTGATAGTTATTAATTTTCATAGGTTAAGTTTTGGTAGTTATTAATCTACGAAAGGGGTATGGTAGTGTAAAAAAATAGGCAGATCTGCGTAGATCTCAGAAGCACCTAGGAGCACAAGTATTATTTGCGCCCCTGTATTTTTGTCTCGATGACTTGTGGGCCCAGAGTTAAGAAAATATGAGCGCAACTATTACTTGCTTCCCTAGATGCTTTTCAAATTTGAAACTTCTCGAACAACATGTCAGAAGTGAAAATCAATATTGGTGCGCTAGTAGTATAATTTAGGTGCGCTAATAGTACTTGCGTCCCTGAGATGATTTCAAATCTGGATCCTATATGGAGCTTCCAGCAGCGAGTTCACACATCAGGGGTGCAAGTATTAGGGGGAATCGAGTCCATGCCCTCTGTCAAACTCAATGCCTCTAACCCAACCCTCATGCCGCTAGACCATTCTTATTTCATGTAAAGTATGAGACAAATATTATACTTATACATCTTCTATTTTATTATTATTTTCATTATTATTTGTGTTACTTCCATTATTATTGTTGTATTATTAATATTATTATTTTCATTATTATTTTTATTACTTTCATTATAATTACTAGTAAGATGCCAACGCAATGCGGTGGAATAAATAATATTATAATATCTTTCGTGTTTTTCATAATAAAGTATATGCAAGATTTAATATCTAATGAACAAATTATGTTGATGTACATTTTTTTATATTTCCGATTCATGAACTTTAAAATAGGATTAAAAAAATGTAGTCGAGTTTTTTTCTCAAATTACATAAAAGATCTTAAATAGCAATATCATAAATATTCCTGCTGCTTTCAAAAATTACACAAAAGATCTTAAATAGCAAGATATATGTCAATAATAAATGCTATAGAATATCTTGTCTCCACGAGAAGATATTACATGCTCTTATTATGGTAAGAAAATTGAAAGTCTAAGGGAATTGAAAGTCTAAAATTGAGCGGTTGTGATTGAAAGAAATGAAAATCTCACGCTCTGTATTGATCTGAGAGGTGAATAGAGGTTTGGAGTCAAAAACTCCAATCTCCTTTTATTAGTAGTAAGGATTGTATTATCAACATTATTACTATTTTTATTTTTATTACTTTCATTATTAATTCATATTATTCATATTATCTTTATTATTTTCATTATTATTTTTTCTTTATTATTTATTTGTATTATTATTTCTTTTATTATTTGTGTATTATTATTATTATTATTATTATTATTATTATTATTATTATTATCATCATCATTATTAGTATTATTAAAATCTTTTTTACTAATTTTATTCATATTAGTCCTTTCATAATTATTACTAGTATTAGCAAACATGGGGGCATTTTTCAGAAATAAGCTTAAGAACGCAAGTAATACTTGTGTCTCTAAGTTTGAACAACAATTGAGCCCCACAACTGCAAAAGTGTCTAAAAAGCATGGAAAAAAATGGAATCTAACTAGAAGCACAAGTATTACTTGCGCTCTTGGCCCTCTGTTAAATTTTTAGGATGGCATTGGTCCTATCTGTTGAAAAAGTTTATTCATTGATCCTTTATGAAAATTTTCCCTCTTGAACACATATGATATTTACACGTCTCCTAACCGCAAAATCAACTAACTCTCATAGTTTATCTGTTCTCATAGTTTATCTGTTAAGGATCCTACATTCCAACTACCCAGACAAATCATATTTTCCTCGGCTAGCTTCCTTACCCTCGCACTCGTCGAGTAAGGTGCGAAGATCCTTGCTCATTTGTCACTACACTCGTGCACCGATGTAGCGCGTCACTAAGGAAGTGATGACCCGGTTCTTGCATATTTAACACCATATTTGGGTTCCAATATGATGCGCCACTAAGAGAATTACGCCCCAATGAAAGTCTATTGGTTTCATTTCCATGGAAGTGACTGGAATTTTATGTTGGCTCACCAAGCCTATCACAACCCTCCTCCTTTTCTGAACTTGGGACCGACTATGTTGAAAAAAACACATGCAGAGTTTTTATTAATTTTTTAATATTTTCATATAATAAAATATAAACAGCAAATCATCCACAAAAATCTGATAAATCGACCATACAACAATTAGTCACTTGATGATAACTCCTCCGTCCGTCGAGCCCAATTTGTTTTTTAGAACACTTGTTTGTAACTTTAACTGTGGAGTGTGCCGAGTCATGTCTAGTGTAGTGGTAAAACACAAAACTTTCATAGAGGAGATTTGGTGTTCAAGTTTCAGTGAAAACTATTTTTAGAGGAGAGGTTTCAAAATTATTTTCGAACTTGTTTGTAAATGTTTGTTGTAAGATTGTAGATAATAAATCAAAAAAGATAGAGTGTAGAGAAGCTCTAACGATGAGTTTTACAATCTATGAACTTATCCAAAATGCTACTTTGGTTATTATCTTCTTTTAAAAAGATCAAATTATTCTTTCAAACTTCATTTTTTAACAGCAATTAAATTTATAAAAATAAAAGTTAAGAAGTAATTGGTTTATTTAAAGAAAAAATTTGAACCGACATATAATTTTTTGATAATAAAAATTATTTGTGTATTTAGTGTTCAATAAAATCAATGGTCTATTGGCACATTCGTGTCAATATTTTGCCACGTGGGCAAATTACATTTAAATCCGTTGTCTATTATAACAGAATGAGTTCATGGGCACCCAATCATTTATATTTTCAACAGAATGACGGCTCTACACTCGGACTATGACGTCAATGGTCTTATTTGCTGATATTTTGTTTATTTTGCGATTTATTTGACACGTAAATATGTAATATTCGATCTATTCGATTTGCGGACGTGAAACTGAAGACTCGATCGATTCATGAGGATCTTGTCACGTCCATGAGCTACCGGCCAATAGTCGTCAATTTATTTTTGCATTTGTGAATTTATCTATTTCTTCAATATATTACTTGAACGATATAAAACTTATTATACAATATAATTATAATAATTTAACAGTAAACTTAAAAATCAATATATTCATTAAACAATAAATTTTCATCAATGAGTTTATTAAATAACTAAAAATCTCATCGTGAGTATAACCATAAAAATCTAACAAATTATTCAACAAATTCATGAACTATCGATGAATACAGAGTCACTGTTCATTATTCAACCCGACTCGTCATTTAACCCGTCCTATCCGATCCACCGTAGCAATAAGTCGAGTGAATATAAGACCGAGTCGGATGAACATAAGCGTACCGATGAATCGATATGCTATATTAACATCCCTAACTAAGGACTGTACCAACCTACCAATAGTCCAAACGACGGTCAAGACGTAGAGAAAGGCAAGAAAAGAATAAATCAAACTCCCATGTGCGCGGAACTAGATAACAGATTAACAGCCCATCAAGAGATTCAAAACCAACGCTCCAGCCGCTGATATTTTGGAAAGCAACACGCAGTGGCAGGTCCCCAAATAAAAATCCACTGCCCCAAAAAGAGAAGCAATAAGATAATGAGACCTCCCAGAGTCCCAGTTCCAGTCACTTTCTGGTCCGAATCTGCTACTATTTTCAACAAGAGGAGGGTTCTATTATTTACATTTTGGCCGTCAAAGAAAAAATGAACGATTCAGATCGGCTTAATTTTGATTGAAGGGTCTTTTTTTATGAGATCTAATCCGTTCGTTCAAATCCGACAGTTCAAATGTGAAAAGAAGGGTCTTTCTTTTGTTGTGTTGAAAAGTAGATGATTTCAATTCGTCACTTTCCTATCTGAGCTGTCTTTGTTCTTTTGAGGTGATCCTATCTGAGCTGTTGCTTAACACTGAACACTCCGCGTTAATGGGTTCTTTTTCCTCTGCATAACCTATAAATACTTCCTCTATATCCATTTTCATACTTACAGCACCATACACTTCACTAGCTACTTCAGTCTCCTCTCCTCGCACTCCCAAAATTTCCAAAGGTTGAGAAATCAATTGATATTTCAATGGAGTCATCTAGTAGCAGCAACTCGGACTACAAGACAGTATGGTCGGCGCCTCCGAAGAAACCGTCGGGCCGCACCAAATTCAAAGAAACAAGACACCCAGTCTACAGAGGAGTTCGGCAAAGAGGTACCTCGAACCGGTGGGTCTGCGAGGTCAGAAACCCCAATAATAAATCGAGAATATGGCTCGGTACTTTTCCCACCGCTGAGATGGCCGCTCGGGCGCATGACGTGGCAGCAATGGCTTTCAGGGGCCGTGCTGCTTGCCTCTACTTTTCCGACTCAGCATGTCTAATCAGCATCCCGCCTTCCTTCTCAAGGGTGCAAGAGATAATTGCTTCATTCTGGAAATTCGTCAGTTTCAACTGAGAACGTCTCTTCATCAGCATCATCAACGGAGATTATTGAAGTGAAGGAAGATATCTTGTCTACTACCAATTTAGAGGCAGATGATCACATGAGATTCAATTGGGAAGAAACCGGTGATATTATGAATTTGGGGATGTACTACGCGAGCTTGGCAGAGGGACTGATGATGGAACCTCCTGCTGAGTGGTTTTCTTATTTAGACGACAATCAATGGGGTACCACGGTGTCTCTGTGGAGTTGATGTTTAATACTTTAATTTGAGAAACTTTTTTCGGGCCTTGAAATAGGATTGGTTAAAGTAATTAATGGAACCTCCTCTTCATTTATTATTACAAAAAACGAAGATCATACAAGCGATTTGTCACCAACACTCTCACATCTCAGTATCTATACCGATCTTATCTCCATAACGGCATTAGTGCTTTGGTCTAAGCACTAATGCCTTATTTCTATCTATATTTCCAACGTTTATACTCCCTTTTCCATGTAATCCCACCCCCTGCTGTATAACTGCCCCTGATAAACACAAACAAAATTGGAAAATCCACACTGCTTACTATCACATTCTGCAGTAAAAGAACACAAAATACTGAAAAAAAAAACACTGTCAGGGACAAAACTGCATTTTAGATACACTCAGTACGTATCATCATAAAATCTTAAAATCTTCATCCCTCAGCAGCAACCTCCTACTAGTTTCTTGTCTTCCTGTCCCAGTTCCACGCCTTGTCTTTGTCCTCATGAATTCCTGCCATCTTTTCAGTTGTTCTTGCATACGCTTGTCCCATAATCCTCCCAATACATCAACACCACACTTACATTAGCTCGAAAAGAATTCCTGCTCAATTCTTTACATCCTTGGAAACACCTTTTGTTTATGTTTAGCCATATCAACCATAACAGAACTGCACTAATATGATCAAAGATTGTCTGATTTGTATAATTGATTTTGCATCTCCATAAGTACAGCTTCCTAAAATTAGAAGTTTTTGCCACAATATTGAAAGTACTAAATACCCATTCCCACAAATCACTTGAATGATGACATGTAAAAAACAGATGGTTGATTGTCTCTAACTGAGGACAATACACACAATTTGTATCCCCTTTCCACCCTTTGGTAGCAAGATTAATTTTCACTAATATTTTCCCTTTGACTGTTAATCAAATGAAGATTTTCACTTTTAAAGATATCTTGAGCTTTCATATAATATTATAAGAATTATCAGGAACCCCTCCAAAACTTAACGAGTTATATATATCTTTGTTCTTTATTTTGCTGGTAGAATTTTGACCTTGCCAGCTCACCACATCAATTTCTTCATTTAAAACAAGGTTGGACACTACCTCGGGCTGAAGGTGAGCATATTTTTCCCTCTATAAATGAGAGAGTTGCTTCCTAAATTGCAAATTCCTTGGACCTGTCAAGTAAGCATCAACAACAGTGATGTTCTTTTGTTCCACAATATAGTATAGAGAAGCATATTCTAAAATCAAGGGGACTTGAGCATACCATATACCAAACCAGAATTTGATATTTTGCCCATTTCCCACCTTAACTATCATATTAGTATTGATTATATGTTCATACAATTGTAGACATTTTCAGAAAGGAGACCAGCTAGCTTTGTTTTTTTTTTTTGTTCTTGTATTAGCAAGCAATATACTTTTCCACCACCCTGAACAATAAGGGTCATTGAGTCTCCAAAGTTATTTACATAATAGTGAAATGTTCATATCCCTCAAATTTGAAATATCCAAACCCCCAAATTCTTAGGTCTACAGACTACACTCCATCTACACAGGTTATATTTTGTTTTATTACCATCATTCCACATAAAATTTCTTCTAGTCTTGTCTATCATTCTTCTAATAGATGCTGGCATCCAATGGATTGACATCATAAAGAGGGGTAAGGAGGACAGTACACTGTTGATCAAGACTACATTCCCTCTTATTGACAAAAAATTACCTTTCCAACATTGTAACCTGGATTGATACTTTTCAATCACTGGATCCTAATCTCTCTTTCTAGATTCCCTCCAATGTATTGGTATATGAGCCATTATATTATCAAAAACCCTAACTAGCAATTGCAACAATTCATAAAATTCTCTGTGCTACATGTTTGAAATAAAAATGTGACGGAAGCGTGAACTTGCTATTCATCTCCTACCTTCTCTCCTTTCTTGAGTTCTTGAATGCGTAGAGATGTCCTTGCGATCGCGAAAGTGTCTCGAACAGGTCATTAGCCACTTGAGTCCTTCCAAGCGATTACGGGGCGCTTTCTTTTCTCCGAGAGTACGAACACCTCAACGGGGTATGATCACTTAATGAAGAAGTGTATTAATAGCTATGCACAACACATGTGCCCTAAAACATCAATGTTTCAACTGCCCGTAACGCTTGGAGACCCTGCTCTATTTATTGGGGCGTTAGTGTATCTTAGAAAGATGCAAAATTAATTATCAAGTATTCATAAAATATTTCAAATTATATTCTCTCTGATTCTTTTTCAAACTCTACTATTTACTATTGTAAACATTTTCACGAATTTGGTATAAAAGCTAGAATATCCAATCAGAAAGATAACGGTAAATTTAGGTAGCCAAAACTTGTCATAAAGCAAGTCTTTTACGGTCGCAATGAATCTCATTACGATCGCAATTGACTTGGCAATTCCAAACTTGGAGGTTTCTACCAGGTCACTTGCGACCGCAATCAATCAGATGAAAATCAGCATATTTGTTGCCAAATATCTCATACTACATGTTTGCAAAATCAGCAAGACTTATGTTTGTGCTGGTCTTTGATCAAATACTAGGAAACGCAACGTGGCTACGCCGCATTTTTAAATTTATTCTTTGTTGTATTAAATGATGTATAATATTGCATTAAATATATTTTTTGTTGTGTTTAAATATATTATTTGCTTTGTTATCTTCATTGCTTAAACATTGAATTAGAAAATAATAATTAAATAATGTTCCTTACTAAAACAATTATATGTCCTTGCAGTTATTATCTCTATAATTATCAAATCATACATGCAACATAAAATTCATCATAAAAAAAATTTAAATACCAAATAGTACATCGATAAGTGAATCCATAAGCAAAAAATAAAAAAACATAGAAACACAACAATATTGTATATGATATTTGCACATCCTATTCGATTTTTTTTTCTAATGATGTAGTGTTCCTTAGCAATCCAGCATACCATTTAAGAATATTCAAATAAGAATACTGAATCAAAATTCACAATTGACTCCCGTCATACCTGCAATAACACATCATGCAATTCAAATAATAGATTAAAAGTTAAATTCAAAGTTTTAAGCTCGTAAGCTTTACCTGATACTGGTTTGTCTTACAACCATGAACATTCTATTTTAAAATCATACATTGAAGTATTGAACTAACCTGTTAAACTTGATTACCATCAACAACTATATTTCCATTTATACAAATAAAAGTTAGAAATAAACAAAGTTTGATAGCTTGTTCATACAACAACAAAAGTTGAGACTTTCTAAAGAAAACAAAATAATCAAGAATTTAAGGGTTGAGCTAGCTGTCTCAGGCTTGAATGATTGCAAAAGCAGTCGTCGATATGGCATTTCTAGCTATAGTTAGAAGAGACTACAACTTATTTATGCTTGCGTGATTTCCTATGTTCATTAAACGTTGAAGAGATTGTAATTTTTTATCAGTGTTTTTTATCCTCTCTCTTATCTTAGTTCTAGTGTCAATTAAGTTGTTTGTGATATTACCCGAAGAAGCTTTCTCACATATAATCAGATAATATACAAAAAATGTACAATAATTGAATTCCACTAAAAGGTTCCTATTCAATGATCTCATTAGTTAATATATATACTGAAAATAATTCAGTACAAATATTCCAAAATAAGTTTTTTCACGTGCATTGTATATACAACAATTGCCACAATTAAATTTTGTTTATTGTTTTTAAATTATGAACTATGCTGTTATGAATGATCATATTAAATCATTATTTTTTATTTACATGTTTATGAAGGTTAAGTACCTTAATCTTCGTTTATTACTTCTTCTCCCATGCTAAAATCTTCTCCAGTGCTACATAGGAAAATATATTACATTGATTTATAAAAATAAGTAATTGTAATAAAATATCTATTGAATTAAAGATTGTATATATGAAAATAATGCATGGCTTCATTCAAATTTCAAAGACACATTACTGGATGAATCATGATTCAATGAACCTTGCTCAGCATCATTTACCTTCGTTCCTTTTTCATTCTCTTCCATAATCTCTTTTCATAATAGTAATCATTTTCTCCTTATCACAGTATATCTTTGCTTTGGTGTATACCAGCAAAACAAAAAGGATCAACTCAGCCACACTGTAGTTATTAGCAAGCTCAATTAAAAAAATTATAACGATACAGAGTATTATTAAATATTTGTCTTAATTAATTAGAATAAGTAAAAGATAAATTAAAAAATCTTTTCTGTTTGAGTGTATAATAAATAAAATTTTATATTACTTTGATAATTTATTTATTGTATTCACATATCTGTTTTTTTATGATATATAAGTATGATCCAAAATTAGACAATGTATATATAACAATACATAATATTATTATCCATTTGTTTTGATTAACTTTAATAAGTAAAAAAACAATTACAAAATTGATTCTATTTGAGTGTATAATAAATAATATTTTATATTACTTTGATAAATTGTATTAATTGTATTCACCTTTGCATTCTTTTATGATATGTGGACATATTTTCAAATACAAGTTAAAACCAACTTGCACCATATTGTAAACTCTGATACATTTTTTTTTACCTGATAGTGCAAACTTTTACCTCAAACCTGCACAATGTACACATGACACAACCTCTAGCAAAAGCATCACCTCCCAATGAATAAGCATCAAAAGCTTCATATTTCTATCCCTGTGTCTGTAAACTTAAAATTTACCACCTAAAAATGAAAAAGGTAACAATGTAAATATCATGAAATAAAAAATGCAAATATCAGTATAAGAAATAAACCTAGAAATATGAATATCATGAAATAAAACATAAAGAAGAAACTGAATGGATCCAAACCTGCACATAGCATCAGTATAAGAAATTGAACCACCACTCTTTGAAGTTTCAAGGAAAACACCTGTCTTTTAAAAGATACAATCATACATAGCCATTTGGTCATCTTTACATATTCATCCAAATAGTGCTAATGTAGAAGTTCCAGTTCCATTCAGAACTTCATCTCTTTTTCTTTTGAAAAATGAATGGATAGTTTACCATTGTCACCTACATTTGGGTTTAATAAAAAATAGTTAAGTAAAATGCAAACATGTATTTTAATATTAACAGTATTAATTAGCAAGGATCATTTCTTGTTCTTCTAAAGAAAACAAAATAATCAAGCTTTATTCAAATATGAAACTTATGCACTTTCCAAGCAAGTGAGGTTCTCTGAAAACAATTGGATGGTCTAATTAATTTGCTACATACACTTGTGCTAAAAAATTATGCGTTGGGGACACCACAAGGCAGCAAGTTGCATGCATAATATATTTGCACCATCAGATTTGAAGCAAATAGTTTAATTTTGCGTATAATTGGTCAAACAAATCTGATACTATGTTGTAAAAATGAGCTCTATCAGGACCACGATGCATGTACATTGTACACAAACCACGATGAACAATACCAGTAAAATGAACCTGACACATATTTTAGTTTGCAATCCAAACAAAATCATCCACACAGACCACACTGAACAATATTAATATTATCACATTCACACCACTATATTTTAAAACATTATTTCTGTTTTTATTCTCCTCTAAATTTAGATCAGGTCTTTACTAAATGGACCATAGAAAAATGATCCTTCCAAACTCGGTGTCAGTATCTTGTATATCAGTACTTGTCTGCGTTAGTTGAAATTCACCAATGACAGAGTCAAAGCCCGAGGGAAAGAAAGCCAGTGTAGGGAAAAAAGCTATCTATAGGCAAGTCACCTTCCTTTTGATGGTTGTTTTGGTACAAAAGTAGGCTGGCTAGGCGCCGAGAAATAGACATTCATTGAGGTAGAATTTATAGACCTGGATTTCATGAAAGGGATTTTGCCAAAAGCCTTATATGCTTTGCCATTCCCTGAACCCTTATAAAGGTTGTTTAAAAAAACCATGAAGAAGACTCTCCTTTATCGAGTTGCTTTGCTCACAGATAGCAGCTTCCCTTTTTTATGTATTATGTACGCAAAAAAAGTTACTTTTGAGAGAACAAAAAATTAACAGTAAGAGTTTGAATCATGAGATTGGGACAGCTTAAAACTCTCCATCCCCATCATCAGAAAAAAGAAGCATCTAGAAGCTGAATTAGAGGAATACTATTGGACATTTCTCTTACAAAAAGAAGATTAACTTGCTAGCGAGCAGTCGGCAGCCATCCTAGCTCCAAAGGCATCCCCTCCACGTGCACTGGCACCTTCGAGCCTGGAATTCTCTCTGTACCTAGCCAAGAATTCAAGTAGGCAATGATATGAGCACCAATGGATCAAATGCTTTGATAAAAGAATGAAAACAATCCATAATCTGCCAATCACCCAAGACCCAACGAATTCCCAGAATCCTAGCCTCCAATGATAGCAATTCAAGACTTCAAGTGTGGAGCCATATGAGAAGACAAATAATAAAATCTAAGATTCTAGGGTTCAGATTGTACCGAGCTAAATAAGAAGACAACACAGCGACCAGCGGGACAACGCAAAGGCGTGGAGGCGCGGAGCACCTAGCAAGCCAGCGGTGGCGGAGCAACTAGAGACGTCGCGTTGTGATTGGAGAGTGGAGAAGATAGAAAATAATGGAAATGTAGCCACTAGACAGATACAAAGAGGCCAAGGAGGGGGCTATTTTTTGGGTTTCAATAGAACTTGGGCCTCGATACTCACTCACAAAGTTGGAGAAGAAACAACGGGAGAGGGAATAGGAGGTAAAGATCGCTGATTGAGGTTACTTCTAGAGGTGAGAGAAAGCACTTGAGGGATTAGGGGTTGAAAAACGAAAGAGGCGGGTGTTCGACACTGATCTGTACCTCTATCAAATTCGCAAACCTAATTTTCTCGCAAACCCTAGCTCTTGCTGTTAAAGAGGAGAAAAACAGAGAGCCGAGTAGAAGGGCAGAAAGAGCTACAACTACGAGGGAGAGGATAAGCTTTCAGCACATTAAAGAGAGAAGAAAGAAAGACGGAGATGAAAGTGGAAGGTGAAGGGGGAGAGAAGCGAGTAGAGAGAAAATAGAAGACGGTCGAGATGCAGATACAAATACTGCTAAAAACAATTCTCTACACGCGGAGAATCAAGAAACCATGCCATATTAAATCTTGAAGAATATCGGAAGGTTCATATTAGCTGCGATTTTTATTCGACGGTGAGGATGCCGTGTCCACTGAATTGCCCAGCAGACACGGAGGGAGAATTATCGTGTTGCGATCACTACTAGAATTGTTGTTATTACTCTGAAAGAAAAAATGTCTGTTCTGTGGCCATAAGGAGGGAAAAGATATCATTTCCGTCAAGTAATCAGGGAAAAACTTTCAGGGAACTACTCTCGACACAAAAGATATCTTTTCCGTAGAATATTAGGGAAATACTCTATTTCCGTGGAGTTAACCACGAAATTGATTCGACGGAAATGAGTTTGCTTCTGGGTTCGCCTCTACTTATTTCTGTGGGTAGCATTGAATATTTCCGTGGAGCTGAGCACGAAAAAGTCATAAATAATCATTTTTGTTCAGACATGGCCCCCACTAAGTTATCCATGCAACAAGTCATATTATTTCCCTGGTTATACTTCTACAAAAATAATTTCAAATATCCACGGAAATAACATGAATAATTATTATCTGATTACGTAGATTTTGAGAAAGATGAACATTATTTCTATCGGTAGTATACATTATTTCCATCAGTAAAGATATTATTTGTGAAATTCATTTTTTTACAGTAAAATATATTATTCGTCACAATAGCATTCTCAATTTCTTTTTCATTTTTCAATTGTAAACTGATCACATTTAATAAACAAATACACATTGAAAATGACTTAAAATTATATGAATATCATATAAAAGTACCAATTGTAAATATTGAAAGTAGTACCAAAATTTACAGGTAGGTCTAAACTGCACAAAATATGAACCTGTATCTCATGCTACTGCTAATTTACAAAATGTAGAGCATTTCATTTTCCAAAAATTTAAAAAACTATAGTGGATTGTCTCGATTTGATTCTGTGCCCATTGATTCATGGTTGCCTCGCCACTTGAGGCATGCGTTGCAAATGCTTGTATCCTACTTTCTAGTATACAACATCAGAAAAGAGAATTAGAGTTTTCATGTTGAAGCATAATATAGTTTAATATTGCAGAAGTAGCATAATTTGGGGGCATTTGCATCTCTCTATTTGAAGAATTAGTACAGTACAGTTTAAAATTCTTTGCTTGATCTCAAGCAAAACAATGAAGGTTTACCCTTTTGCGCATGCTTAAAACCAACTTTCAAAATTAATCAAACCCCCTCCTCCAACACACACATTGACGATAAAATAGATTCTATATGTTTTGTTCTTACTTGGAAGGTAGGTAATTGCATTTGGGACACATGCACTTGCATTTCCAATAGTGCACTATAATTAAGGGCAGCATGACCCTAAGTACAAAAATTAAAATGTCAGCACTATGATGATATTAAAAATCCTCAAAACAGCACCACAGTTTTGTATTATCCCTAAATTTTAATTTTAAGTTATGAACAAATATTTTTTCTGAATAGAATTATTTGTACTATAAATATGATAATTAACAACATTTATACCTCTATTACAATTCCAGCAAAGAGTAAAAAAACACAAACTAAAACTAAGTTATTTGCATACTTATCTGAAATAAAGACATATTAATTCCTAGGGCTCCTTGAGCAGACTGAGAAACAGAACCATGATCCTACAAGTGAAATATACAATGAATAACAAATTTTAGTATCAGCAAACATCAGAACTTGACACAAACAACCTTACTCACCATAAAGCCAAAAATTTCAAAGTATTGACAATAGGACAATAAGCATACTCTAATAGGAAAAGAAAATCTATTTCATGGTAATTTGGACTATCTCATCAATGAAGTTATATTCCATGGTAATTGAACTATCTTCATTACTAAGTTCATATATATATGACACCAATGAAAAGAAAAAAAAAAAGAAAATTGTAATTACACTACCTGAATTCGTCTCTGATAAAGCAACTTCAATACCAACTACCAAAAGAAAATTACAAATTTGCATAAGAATCCATCAATGTGCTAACACCAGTGGTAGGAATGATATAAAATTGGGCAAATAACCATACTCCAATTATTGCATTACTCTATTTCCATTGATAAATTTAAACTATTCCATGGTAATTTGGACTATCTTCATTACTAAGTTCATATATATATGACACCAACAGTAAAAGAAAAAAAAAGAAAAATTGTAATTGCATTACCTGAATTCTTCTCTAATAAAGCAACTTTGATACCAACTGCCCAAAAAAAGTTACAAATTTGTGTAAGAATCCATCAATGTGCCAACACTAGTGGTAAGAATGATTTAAAATGATATAAATTGGCCAAATAACCAAACTCCAATTATTGCATTACTCTTTTCTATTGGTAAAGTTCAACAATTCCATGGTAATTTGGACTCACCAACAGGAAAATGAAAAAAAATAAAATTGCAATTACATTAGCTGAATTCTTCTCTGATAAAGCAACTTTGATACCAACTGCCAAAAGAAAACTACAAGTTTGTGTAAGTAATTTTGATAAAGCAACTTTGATACCAACTGAATTCTTCATTACTCTATTTCCATTGGCAAAGTTTAACAATTTCATGGTAATTTGAACTATCTCCATTACTAAGACCCCAATCTCCATTATTAAGGTTTCATCAGCCAATCAATGTGCAAATCTCAAATTTTGTGACTTACCTCTTTGCCGTTGAGTTTCTTTCTGGACTTCATTTTGGGTGGAGGAAAAGGATATGCGAGAATAAGAGAGACAGAAGAGGTTGACGGGTTCGACGAAAATGGGGACATGGAGGCGACTAGCTGGGGTATAAAGCAAGCAGCTAAAAATGGGGGGGGGGGAATGAATTGGGGGGAAATGAATTAACCAGGTGGGTCCGATCCAAATTTTTTGGGAGGGAGAAATGAATTCTACGTGGTACCAAATAGAGATTTGACCATAATCAAATTCAATACGTATCGTCCGATTAAAATTCTACGAACTCTTGATTTGTAAAATTTTAGTACTCTTTACCATCTGAAATTGAAATAGAATTGAGCATGAGGAGGGAAATTTCCCGTTGGAGATAACTCTGTGAAAATTTAATTCATTAAAATTTTAAAACTACAATAAATATATAAATTAAATTTTTATAAACAATTTATCAACAACTTAACACTTTATCAACAATTCACAAAACTAGCATAAATATATAAATTTAGATTATAAGTAGAAAAATTTTTAATTCAACACTCTATCAACATGAACACTAATTAACTTGCACTTCCAATTTTTATAAATTCAGTTTTTTTAAAACACGTGAATTTATCAAATCATTTTAATGCATATATCCCGTGCTAATGACTTGATTAATTAAGAAACAAATTGACCAAAAACTAAGGTTCCGTTTCATTGAGAAAAAAACTCATTTCAAGAGTGCCAATGACATATATATATCTTGTGCTAATGACTTGATTAATTAAGTTTTCATTTTTCATCAAAACCTATTTGTTTATTAATTTATGCATGAAACATGATCATTTTGATCAAAACTTATTTATATGAAACATGAAGATCATGTGCAATATCCAACAACATTAGCATGAAACATGAAGATCATGTTTCAAATTGTATAAATTTATGCATGAAGACCACTTTCAAATTGTATAAATTTAATTTTTATTAAAACACATGAGCCTGAAACATGGAAGATCATTTGCAATATCCAACAACATGACCATTTTCATCAAAACGTATTTGTTCATTGATTTATGCATGTCTACATGGTTTGATCACATATTAAGTTAATGACTTGCACTTTCAAAATTGCGTAAATTTATTTTTTATTAAAACACATGAACACGAGACATGAAGATCATGTTCAATATCCAACAAAATGACTATTTTCATCAAAATCTATTTGTTCATTGATTTATGCATGTCTACCTGGTTTGATCACCTATTAAAGTAATTTTATACGTACGCACTAATTGACTTGCACTTTCAAATTGTATAATTTTATTTTTTATTAAAACACATGAACATGAGGCATGAAGATCATGTGCAATATCCACCAACATGATCATTTTCATCAAAACATATTTGGTCATTGATTTATGCATGTCTTCTTGGTTTGATCACCTATTAAAGTAATTTTATACGTACGCACTAATTGATTTGCACTTTCAAATTGTATAATTTTACTTTTTATTAAAACACATGAACATGAGACATGAAGATCAAGTGCAATATCCAACAACATGAACATTTTCATCAAAACTTATTTGTTCATTGATTTATGCATGTCTACTTGGTTTGATCACCTATTAAGTTAATTTGATATGTACGCACTAATTGATTTGCACTTTCAAATTGTATAAATATATTTTTTATTAAAACACATGAACATGAGACATGAAGATAATGTGCAATATCCAACAACATGACCATTTTCATCAAAACATATTTGTTCATTGATTTATGCATGTCTACATGGTTTAATCACCTATTAAGTTAATTTGTATAAATTTAATTTTTATTAGAACACATGAACACGAGACATGAAAATCATATTCAATATCCAACAACATGACCATTTTCATCAAAACCTTGTTCATTGATTTATGCATGTCTACTTGGTTTGATCATCTATTAAGTTAATTTGATATGTACACACTAATTGACTTGCACTTTCAAATTGTATAAATTTAATTTTTATTAAAACAGATGAACATGGGACATGAAGAGCATGTTCAATATCCAACAACATGATCATTTTCATCAAAACCTATTTGTTCATTAATTTATGCATGTCTACTTGGTTTGATCACCTATTAAGTTAATTTGGAGAGTTATTAGAAAGCTTTTTAGAGGTTCAGCAATGGAGGCTGCTAGGGTTTCAGATTTTGCAAAAATTAATTGAGAAAGACGAAAGAGGTAGTATATATAGCAGGAGCAAATAACCTTCCAAAACAGGGGATTTCGTCCTGAACCGTTATAACACTTAGTAACCATTATAACGGTTAGTACAAAATTCTGCAGTTTCTGGGTTGATTCAATCAAATCGTTATAACACTTAGAAACCGTTATAACGGTTGAAACAAAGTAACAGGTTGTAAGTCTGGGATGAACCTAACCGTTATAACGGTTGGTAACGGTTCGTTCTGGAGAGAAATGAACATTTGGTATTGCAATTCGATTGAGCTAACCATTATAACGATTAAGAAGGGTTATAACAGTTAGTATAAAATTTGGATTTTCTCAAGCTTGATCATACCCATATTAACCAAATTTGATTTTACATATGAATTAACTTTAAACCTATTTAAATCTTTATTTGCTCCATATGCTCATGCTGCACTCTACAATCTTCCGGATATCCATTTTTGCTATACAGTCCCTGCAACAAACTCAAAACGCACGAACGGGTAAAATTTAAGATTGTTTTGCAAATCGACAAATAAGAGACATTGTTACATTGTTAGACACAACAGTTTGATCACCTATTAAGTTTATTTGATATGTACGCACTAATTGACTTGCGCTTTCAAATTGTATAAATTTACTTTTTATTAAAACACATGAGCACGTTTCATCAAATTAATTTAGTAAATTCACAATATCAAAAAATAATAAATTAAAATAAATGTGGAGAAAAAACAGTAAATTGAATAAAGTTGTGCCTTTCAAGATTCGAACCCTAGACCTCCAGTTAGAAAACAACCAACTCAAACCATCAGACCATTCAATACTTCATAGCATAATGTAAACCAAATTTTACTTATTATTTATTTAACAAACTCTCATCAATACTTTGTTTGCAAAAAAAATTGTCGATCTCACTCTTTCTCTCGTTTACCTGTTTTAGGTTTTTCTCCCCCCATCGCCACCCCTCTGAGCTTCTCCTCCCTCAGCACCTTCATCTCAATCACATCCTGCCTCACTCTCTCCACAACACATCTCCTCTCTCCTTGTGCGGATCACCTCTTCTCTATGGAGTTTGCTGCGTCGCTCTCTATCTCCCGTCGTGCAACTAAGTAAATTTCTCTAATTTTTATTCTTTAATTTTGTACTACAAAAGTTGCTATTTGTTGGTTTTATTGAGAAAAATAGTTGGGTTTCGATGAAAATTGATGGCAGTTCCTTTTTGTTCATTGTTGTTAAGTATGCTAAAATTGATTTTATTGCTCTATTGAAATGCACTGTTGTTAAGTATGCTAAAATTGATGTTATTGCTCCAAAATTGATGATAGTTCCTTTAGTTCACTGTTGTTAAGTGTATGCTAAAATTGAAATGCTAAGTTAGATTAGAATGCATTGTTGTTAAGTATGCTAAAATTGAAATGCTAAGTTGGTAGTTCCTTTAGTTCATTGTTCCTCTAATTCTTGAGTCGCTAGATTTGATAGAGGTTACTTTTGTGAAGTTGAATTGAAACTGTTTTATAATTGGGTAATAGTTGTATACTGTGGCTATTCGTATGAGTCAAATTTAAGGTTGCTTCAGTTTTAGTGTGTTCAAAGGAGGAAGATGCTATTTGATTTGAGGAATTAGGTGAGAGTGAGAGAGAGAAGTTCAGTCACAGTGGCATGATTAGTTGCATATAGTTAATAAATTATTAAGTATGTATAGCTATAACCATACTAGCCTTGCTAAAATATTGAACTATTACTCACTTGGTTTGAAATAATACTAGTCTGACTTGTTCTTCTATTTCGACATTCTGTTGTAGGAGTAATTATATGCCTAACAATTTATTTAAATATTGTCTTCTAGAATGCATTTAAAATGTAAACTAAGCTTTATAGTTATAAAGATAGGTACTATTACCATAGTGTACTGCACCATAGAGGTGAGTTGCTTACATGCATGATTTAGATACTGCTTCAGCATATTAGTATTATCAATCCTTACTGTATTTAGTTGGCATTTTTGTTAGGTGACTGAGGAGAAGCTTGTTGAATTATTTTCTCACTGTGGACAAGTAAGTTGCAACTGCGTCTTTATTTTCCTAATATAAATATACTTCTCGTCGATTCATATCTTTGTCGTTTTCATTAATTGAACTAGGATTTTATTCTTGTGATACTTGTCTCATCTGGTGGATATGTAAAATGAGACATGTTAATTCATCAATTTAGATAAACATTGTTGTAGTGAGGTAACCTTGTAGAACAATAGGAATATTTGTTCACTATCTCCAATTCTTATTTTCTTTTTTAAGTTGGTTTGTAGTTACTAAAATGTTCACTCACTGATATAAATTGTGCCTCTTGTACTCACTGAAGAAAAAAGAAAGAAAGGCTGTAAGTAGAAACTTGATGCACCTTAATGCCATTTTGAAGTACTGATGCAGTGTACAATTACTTTGGAAAGGTTACTATGACCATAACTTAAAATAACTTAAAATAGAAGCATCCCAATATGTATTTGACCCAATAGGATAGTTAATTGGATTTAAAAAGCTTAATCTGATAGTTCAGATTGTTCGGTTGTTGGAACTTAATCTGGTAGTTTTTATTTGCTGAAATTGTATGAATCACTTGTCACAGGGGATGACATCCACTAATGTCCGAAGATCAAAACAGCTAAACCTGTGACTTAATCTAAACCAAGAGGAGACTGCTTCAAAGGCTGCTGAGTATGCCAAAGCGCAACCAAGAGTTGAACCTGAACCTGAACTAGCTGCAAAGGCTGCTGAAATTATAGACTGATATTGCTGGGATATTTAAATTCCAAATATGTTTGTTGTTGGTGAATATTAAAGGAGATGCTTGATTGTTGGGGTTTGTTATAACAGCAAGACATTGTTGTCGGGATTGGGGTTTGTTATAGCAGCAAGACATTGTTGCTGGGATTGTGGAACATGAATTTAATGAATTTATCTATTTTATTGCGTACAAATTGGGTACGTGAGAAAGCTTCCATTAATTTTGAGAAGAATAAACCATTATTTCCATCGGTAAGGCAATTATTTATGTGAGTAAGACCATTATTTCTGTGACTACGACCATTATACGAAAAAAGAAAGGTAATTCACACAACCATCTCTTAAGTGCATACCAATTCCTTTAAAAAATCATGACATTCCTCCAATTGAATCTTTAACCAACCAATCATGTTATTTCAAAACTTTTTCTCCACTCATTGAAATTATCGTTTTAGTTGTAAGTTCAAAATGATGTATGGAGAATTATTATTTTGTTTAACTTTTAGTTAATTATGCGCTCTTCAGATATCATATATATATATATATATATATATATATGTATAAACTAATCATCTTATGTTTATAAGTACTAGTTTTATGTTGTGTACGGTTCTCAATACTATTTTTATATTCACATGGTAGGAAAAATGATATTAAAAATAGTATGAACAAAAAATAAATATTTCCATGTACCTGACCACGGAAATGATGAGAGTATACACATATAATATTTTTGTTATGCCGATATAATTTTTCCGTGGAGTTTAGACTTACTTCCGTGAAAAAAATAAAATTTGAATTGTTTCCCTGGAAGCATGGACAGTATTTCTCTGGAAAGGCGAAACTTTATTTCGTGCATATTTGTTCCGTGAACTTATGAACGGAAATAATCAGCGTCAGATGCCAACTTTATTTATTTCCGTCGAAGCATGAGTTACCACAGAATAAAGTATAGGTAACCACAGTAATAAAGAAAATTCTAGTAGTGGATATGTATCCGATATTATCTGATTGTATCAGAATTCATAATAAAAAAATTCATATTATATATATATAGAGCAAGGCTAAAATAATATGCATATTACACCACATTTTGTACTATGCATATATATATATATATATATATATATATATAGAGATGCTATCGTGCTTCATGAAGTAGATGGATCTCGTGCTTCATGCTTTTAGAACCGTTGGATTGAAACTTTCTAGCCATTCATTTGGGTGCCTTCTTAATATTACGAATGTAATGGTACTATTCCCCTCCCTTGGGTACTCTTTCCCCCTTTATCGCCTATACTAAGTACACGTCTCCCAAACTTCAAGCTTTTCGGTATTAATTAACCCTTTTCCCTTCTCAACTTAATTAGAATTTTGACCGTTCCATCCCTGTTTTCCTAGAAATTATGAAAGAATTTAGAAAGCCATGAAGGATACTAACCAAAAATTAAGCTCTGATACCAGGTTCGGGTTAGATCTCAGGATCTCAGCTTTCAAACTTCACAGATCACGACGGATGCGGGAGAGTAAGAAAGGTATTTGCGGAATATGAACAAGAATTAAAGGAAAAAGTGGAATTTTATTAATATCGTCAAACTTAGAGAAGTAAGACTTGTTGGTCCTCAGCGTGTCCTGCAACTCTGAATACACAAGGTATTTATAAGCTTCGAGACTCAAGAGTCTGGATTCTAATTTATCACATCGGGTGCTCATTGGGCCCCATCGACATGTGAATAAATTGATGTCCACAATACTCTGTCTCAAAAGACAACAAAAGTGAGTGGGTGACTCATCTAACCACTCAGACAAAGGACAAAGGTGCTCATATAATTGAGCAAAAGATAACAAAAGTAAGTGGGTGACTCAGCTAACAGCTCATATAATTGAGCACTACACTCCACTCAAAGCAAAAAGATGCTCATATAATTGAGCACTACACTCCACTCAAAATAAAGCAAACTTTTGGTGAACGGCTCCAATCCATCCACCTGTAACCCATTCTTGTAGAGCTTGTGTTCGTCCATCTGTAAAGGGACTTCCACTTGCAAAATAAAAGCAAGAAAAACACACAATATAGACTTAACCTAAAAAGACAGCAGTTACTCGTAGGACCTTGCCAGTCTGAACCTTAATTTATTTCACACTAATTCAGCAGCTCATGAACTACTACTGAATTTTTTGACTCAAAAATAAAAGAGGCTCACCATAGCTTCCTAAACTATACATTTTTACATTGGACTCAAGGATGAACTCAAGATCTTTTTCAATTCTTTTTAGTTTTTCAAGTTGCTCCTTAAGTTTCCAGTAGTTATCAGTTAAAATACAATCACTGCGTTGATATGGTTTACAGTATTTTTCTTCACGCGCAATAATTGAAACTAACTGTCGTATATCCACCAAGGAGTTTCGCACCTGCAGTTTCTTGGTGTCGGACAATCTTTGTGCGGTCTCCTGGTATGATTCAAGATTCTGGCTTGGCCTTCTGAGATCTTCGAATATGTATGCATGTTGTTCATCTGTATTGTCAGCGGAAAGATTTCCTTGATTCTTTCTTGCAATGACTGAACTTGTTCCTCCGGTATTGACTGTTTGTTTTGCTCTCCATTGCCTAGTTCGCCCAGTATTGGTTCCAACTTCTCCAACATTAACTCCTGGTTGTCTGTTAGACATTTCGTGCTGAGAGTAAATGTCGTTAGCCGAGAGAGAGTATCTGCTAGTGAGTTCAAGCGTCCTTCAATATGTTTAAAGTTTACCTGTATGCCTGTACCTGTTACAAAATCAACAAATTTCACCCAACGAACTCTCGAGGGTTTGTTAGATGAGGACTTGTTATAAAAACTGATTATTGCTTGGCAATCCGTCCTCAAAGTGATTTCGGATTTATCCAAGTAATGAATCTTCATCGCGGATAAAGTCTCCATGCAAGCATGTATCTCTGCATCAATCGTTGATTTTATAACATCAAATTTCCCGCTAGCATAGGCACAAATTCTTTCAGATGATTTAGGGTCATGTTTTCTGGGTTTCCACTTGCACACGCTTCCCCATCCTTCCATGCACCCATCAGTTTCCAAAACAATGTAAGCGTCCTCTGGTGGGAAGCTCATATTTGGTAAATTCTGGACTAATTCCTGAATTTTTCTGATAAGATCAATATCTGAGGTTTTCAAGCGTTTATCACCATGTGGACTAACTTTCGAGTAAAGAGGTCCTAGTAAAACTCCCAGTTTCGGGATGTAAGATCTGGCGTAATTTAGTATCCCAAGCCATGATCTAAGACCTTTTTTTTCTTTAAGTTGCTCAATATCAAAATTGGCAATCTTCTTTATTATATGCGGCTGGAGCTTGATTTTTCCACGATTTATCTGAGCTCCTAGAAAATCGATTTCTGGTACTGCGATCTTCATTTTCGTTGGTGATAAGACCAGACCATGTTTTTCACATATGTCTAACATCACCTCTAAGTGTTGTGCGTGTTTTTCTTCATTTTCAGAAAATACCAGAATATCATCTATGTATACCGCAATAAATGCCTCTGTTCCTTTGAAGCAATTATCCATTTTTCTCTGGAATATTGCAGGGGCATTTTTCAGACCAAATGGCATAACTAACCATTCATACAATCCTCCTGGCACTATAAACGTTGTCCAGGGTATTGACTTAGGACTCATGGCAACCTGATGGAAACCACTCTTTAAATCAAACTTTGAGAAAATCCTGTTATTACTTATTTTCTTTAGGATTGTATTAATTCCAGGCAGGCTATACTGGTCTTTATGAGTATTGTCATTTAACGTTCTATAGTTTAAGACCATCCTTTCTTTGGCTTTAATTTCTTTTCTCGTTTTCGGGTCAATAGACGTTCCTGAATTAACAATAAAAGTCATTGTTCTATGCATACTTGTACTTGGTCTAATGACTCCAATTTCCAATAACGCCTTGATATGTCTATCAAATTGCTCCTTCATTCACGGCGTTACATGCTTAAGCGGCTTATCCTCTATTGTAAGGTCCGGGTTAATTATATCTAATTTACACACGACCTTGTTTCTCTGTCAGTGTTTAAGAGGATCATTCCCGATAAAGCCTTGTTCTTTAAGCCTTAATAACAGGCTACTGAATCTTTTTTCAAATTTGGGATTTGTGATTAAGGACTGATGATATAACGCATCCTGAATTGTTATATATTCGATTTCGTCTAATCCCAATTCATCAATTGCAACTGTGTGGGCAACAGTTTCTGTTGTGGTTTGAACAATTGTGACATTTTTATAGAATGTAATCACATTGCCCTCGATTCTAAGACCGCCTTGCATCGATCTTATGAAGTTGCATCCTATCAACATTTGGATACCGTTTTGCATACCCATTGGAAAGCTATATGTAAAAGGGATCCTGAATTTATTTTCTCTAATAATCATTTGTCCTCCTTTCAACTTTTTATTCGCAATTTGGGTTGAATTAACTCCTGTGATTTGAACAGGGTATGGGCTAGGTTCAAGAGCTTCTTCTGGAATTGCTGTTTGATCAATTGAGCAATTTATTGCACCGGTGTCCAAGATAGCTCTTATTTCAAATGGTTTTACGTTTGGGATTTCAAACGTAACTATCAAATTGTATAGACGGTTGAATATTCTTTACTTTTCATGGTGTGGTGTAGAGGTTTCGGCTTTGTAAGATGATTCATCAATTTCAAATAGAACGTTTGCTGTTTCATCTTCCGTTACATCTTCTACCTCTATCTTTTCTTTATTCTTTTCTTGTGTAGAGAGGTTGTTAAAATCGTTTGTCAAATCTCTGATTAGTTCCTGTTCTCTCAACATTTGTTTTAACCTCTCATTTTCACCCTCAAGATACACTATGTAATTTGTTAATTCTTTAATGAGTGCATCTTTATTGTTATAAGGTCTCGATTGTAAGGAAACCTTTGGTTTAACTTGTATCCCGAAATAGAACGGGGCGCATAATGAACAGATTTGTAAACCACATTCTTCACATCTTTTACCGTATTCCGGTTTAATGGTAAGTTTACAGAAGCTGCAACTGCTTTGGACTTCTGTATCATTAAAGCTATGCTCACATTTTTCTTGGTTTTCGGGTAATTGTATTTTACTCCTCCACTCGAAATCAGTTATTTGTAACATCAAGTTTGTTTCTAATGGTAAATCTGCTATTGTCGTACGTACTTGATATTCAGTTCTACCGGATTCTCCTTCAGATACACTGCAAATAGCATCACTGTCCGGTTCGTTGAGATCAACAGAGACAACATCCAGGTCATCTGGTAAATCGAGGTTTTCTATGACCGCTGCTCTAACTAGATTGCCGTTTTTATTTCTACAATCTTTGGCAAAGTGACCTTCTTCGCCACAGATAAAGCACTTACACTTTCTAACCCTATCCGAATGTTTTCGCTTGAAAATCCTTACGTGTGAATCATGGGGTTTTCCTTTATAGTTTTTGGCTTTCCTCAACCCATACTTCTTTCTGTTATTCTGGTAGTAACCAGGAATGGGTATTTTACTACAAATTGTTAAGTCTTTTAGACTTCGTTGTAATGCAGCCTTCTTACATATTTCGGCTAGATATTGATAGGAGAAGTGTATCCGGGGAATTACCCCAATTGTGTTGCCAGGAAATTTCTTTTTGAAAGCTTCTTCGAGTTCTTTCCCTATAAGTGGTGGCATTTTCCTAAAGAACTTCTCAGATAATTCGGGAGATAGGTAAATCCTTCCCGATTTTGCCGCTAGAACTTTGAAATCATTCATGTAAAGAAATAGGTCATTTACATGTTCGCATGATAATCTCTCAAGGTCTTGATACGCGCGATCCTGCTCATCTGTAGTCCCTTGGTATGGATCTTCTAATATCAGGACTCTTCTTATTTGTGAAATAACGTTCTTCGTATCATCAGCTATGGCCTCTAAGTTTAAGTATTCAGCCTCAAACGCCATACGCCATTGTATCCAGATCTTCTTCTCGACTTCACCTAATAAGTTCTCGATGAATTGTACTTTTGTTTTGTTACTATCAAAGTTTCGCTCACTTATTAGATTTAGAGTTATGGATTCCCATCTGGATATCACATCGTTGTATAGGCCAATGTCTTCTGGTAGAACTAACATCGCGCCTTGTTCTTGCATTGCTGTGGGCAAGTTCCATTGTTCATTATGATGTCTTCCGATACCTCCGGGTAAGCCTTTGGGTCTTTGCATATATCCTCCACTACCTCCTGCCTCATGATCATTTCTTAGACCTTCTGGTGGATAATTTCTTAATCCCATAGTTGGCTGAGGTGGTATGTTGTAATTGGAAGTTACTGAGGATGATAAAGCTTTGTGTTGTGTGGTAGGTTTATCAAGGAATTGTTTTAGGATTGGATAATCAGTTTCTGGGTCTTGGCCTAAAACGTATACCGTTTCTGTTTCTAATTTTTCTAATTTTTCATCGTCATTCCCACCACCTTTCGCGAAAGGATTCACGAAATCCTCTTCATCATTTTCATCTTGGTCCCATATAGGTTCGTTATCCCATATGGGTTCTTCTTCTATATCTTCGGCTAGACTGGCCGTTAGCTTGATAGACTCCCAATATTCCTCATTGTTTTCTTCATCATCTGACACGTTAACGAATAGTACTAGGGCAGTCTCTTGAGTAATTTCATCATCAGATAGCTGTTCTTCATCGTTTACACCAACTGATGGTTCCTCATTTGGCTTTGTAGCAGAATAATTCTTGAATTTTAACATCACTGAACTGTCTGATCGTGTACGAATAACAGCTGCTTGAGGGTGTTGTACCTCTGCTATACTAGGTGGTCTGATAATCCATTGTAAACCCCGTAGACTTTCAGTTGTGTGTGATTGACCAGGGATTGCCTGGACACCTCTACTAGCTAAATAGTCAGATACCCTTTGTACGTTATATCTGAAACTAGTGTAACTAGTATTTGATAATCTACCAATCAGTGATCTTGTTAACAGCAAATTACTTTCGCCTGCTTGCCAATTCTCATATCCATGAGTTTGGACAACTAATTGGATATGGTTAAAGAAATCTGCTATACTAAGCATGATATTGGGTGCAAGATAAGCCAATTGGGTACCGGCTGTTAGGTCCATTTCCATTGTGCCAATGATTGACCTGTCATCTGCCCATCTGGTGTCTCGAATAGCAACCAGTGCGTTGACGCCTGCGTTTCTGCGATGTAAAGTGTACAGCCTAATCATAATTAACCCGATGTGCAAGTGTTGGAGGCCTGACCTACGAATTTCTTCATAGCTTTGTTGTGTGATGAATGGCAACTCCAACTGTTGTCCACCCGTTGTCAATATTCTCTGGTCAGAATAATGCTGATAAACCCGATGTTGTGTAGACGTCCAGCCATCTTGATACAACGTTTCTGCTGGAACAGATTGCGCTCTTCTAAACTGAGATACGTCTAATTCTGCGTCCGGGTTTAGTTGTGACTCTAGACTCCTGTTATACCCAATTTGTCGCCTTCCAGGTAATCTTCTTGAGATCTCCTGACGTAATCTATGACCACGTCTGTAGTTTCTTATTTGATCATCTATTGTTGGAGTCTGGTTTTCGTTACGGCTGTTCTGTTCATGGTTAGATATAGACGGCCGTGGTTCCGTAATGGTTTCCGTACGTGTTCGGTTCATTTTTAAGAAGACGAGGACTTTTTCTTCTCTTCTTCAAATATTTTACGTGGATCTTTGAACACGAAAAACGGTACTTCCTTCTTTTTAGGTCTAGGGACTGATTCTCCTAGACTTAGCTTATTTAGACTCTTTTGTAGATCTTCGATTGTATTTGTGATATCAAATTTTGTCTCAGCTGACGCTTGTTCAGCTACAACTTTTCTGATATCCTGGACGGTTTCTTTACAATCTTCAATTCCTTCGCTTATCTTAACCAAGAGTTGTATTATTGTGTTATTTTGCTTGATTATAGTTGATGTGCCTCTTGTTGCTTCAGTTGGTTTTACAAAACCAACTGCGGGTTCTTCAATAGGTTCAGTGGCTTTTAGGGCTTCTATGTAATTTGAGTTTTTTGACGTAATTCTCCAATCACTCATGTATCTTAAAATTCGGTTTAGTATGTGTTTTACTCACTTTCAATTTCAAGTTTTCTAGGTCTACAGTTCAGGATTGGTCATGATGAAATCGAATGGTTGAGATTATGTGAAGCAAAACTCACTTTTGCTTCATGAAGCATAATAGCATAGCTCTATATATATATATATATATATATATATATATATATATATATATATAACTCAATAAATAGAGATTTAAGTTGCTCAATAAATTCTCCATATCAAAATAATGAAGGAAATCAAATTTCGTGATTTTTAGAGCTTTCTTGATATTTTTCAAATATTTTTTAAAAACAATCCAGATTCAATACTACAAAAGTATAATTTCTGAGCAGTTTTTAAAAATTATTTAAAAATAGCAAGAAAGCTCGTAAAATCACGAAATTTGATTTAATACAAGATTTTGATATGAAGAATTTATTGAGAAACTTAAATCTCAATTTATTGGATAAATTAAACACGCATAACTGCATAGTACAGAAGGTGGTGTACTATTCATATTATTTTTCCTTGCTATATATATATATATATATATATATATATATTATTAGATTTTGTATGAAGATTACAAATCTAATTAATTTTATATATAATTTGTGTTTATGTATCACATTTTTTTATTATTTATTGATGCATTTGGATAAACATATAGCAAATAAGGATTATTTTATTATCCGAATATTATTTATTGATGTATCCGCATCCGTCCGATATCCGATTAATGTCCGATTCGTATTCGAGACTAACCGAATTTGTATTCGTATCCGAAATTTTTTAACGAATAAAGATACGATAAAACGATTATCCGTCGGTATCCGATCCGTTTACATCCCTAACATGTTTACAAAACATTGAAGTGCTGGAGGGTCAATATATTTTAATTGAACAATCGAGTGCATACAGTATCATATTTTTGTCAACAAAATAATTGACGGCCAAAACACAAATCTGCATGCTGCAGCGGAGTCAACAGTAACAATAATTTTCATGCCAGAAAGTTTCGAATATTCAGAAAAATTTAAAACCTAATAGTTCATCCAGAGAAACCAGTATTTTCAGAACTCTTATTTTGAAAATTAAATTATCTTGATTTATAATTATGATCTTGCATAGAGACACAATCACCGTTGATCACCGTAAGTCTTTAGTCTTCGATGATCCCTCTCTAGTTTGATAGAAAAAGCGAGAAAAATGACAACGACAACGTCTTCTGCACACACAAATTAAATATCTGAATTTCAAGTTCTATACCAAATCTCCTTTATAACTTTTATTCTCTTATCACTTAATTTTTTTTTCTTCTAAATATTTTCTGGTACTAACCTTGAAGAGAGTGTCTTGATTCACGATGTCTCTGTACCTTTAAATATATCCATATATCCAAATGCACCATTATGCGTCTGTACATAGACGTCTCTTCGTGTATACAATGAAAACATACGCGTCTCTTAATGTATACAATGAACTCAAAAGGAAATACATTGAATATATTTCAATTGACGCATCTGTACTGCTATTAAAATATAGCATAGGTACAATGAACTAAATTAAAATGGATCATATCCGCTTACATTAAATTAAATAATTAATTAATTAATTAATAAATCATTTTCTTATTGGATCTTTAATAGATCTAAAATCATAACTTGCTTATATCAGATATTTCTTTATTTGCAAAATATTGTCGTATTAAATTGTATTTTTCAGGGGATCAATAGCATAATTGTATTATTCGTATAACTTTATATAATTTAGAGCATCACTAAATCATAAAGTTATTAATTTGCATTTTACATATTAAAGATTCCGATTCTCATGACACATTGAACATGTAATGATCATTTTGTAAGAGTCTGAAATATTTGACAGCACATTATTCAATATATATTTATAGCACATATAAATCTATCTATTATTGTAATTAATTAAAATTAATTCTAACACGCAGAAGATCCGAATTATTGACTGATGTTGTGCGGTAGAGAATCTGAATCCCGAGTGAGAAATCACGTTCGAATCTATTGTTTTTGTTATAAAGATTTGCATTAATTTTCTATTAGCGTAATCCAAGATTTATGAAATTCACATCCTCTCAAATAAAATGACTGATTGACTTCTTGCTTGTCATCGCTACCACAGCGTTATTACATGTCCATACAGTATCTAATACAAGATTGCTACAGTACCGATCTAATAAATGCCAAAAATTTCTGACCATTTCAAAATATACGGATTCAGATTTATATGAGTCGATTGGGTTCTCAGTTCTCACAGTAACCATCCAATCGAAAGAAAAGAAAAACAGCTGCGGACCAAGGATTTTCAGTGGGGCCCACGTGTTGAAACTCAGGCCCATAAAAAGGAAAGCACCCCGCCCCCACTTGCTATAAGAAAGACAGCAGCTAAATAAAAATAAAAGAGACTAGAAGAAAAACCCAGGAACAAGGTAGGTTCGGATGCCAACTGTTTTAAAACCCACGCTCACAACACAATTTCGCATCATTCTGTACATGACGTCTTCATTTCCGCGCCAAAGACAGGACCCTCTCGAATATTCTTCTCCCATCGAGAAGGGAACGAGATCTTCTGCCGCGCGGCATCGTCACTGTGCGTGCCCCACAGCAAATTTCGGTCTTTAATTTGCATCAAGATTCGTGCAAGCTAAATTTTATAATATCAAATCCCTTGAATCAAATATGGACCGTCCGTAGCTGACAGCGCAGTAAATTTGGGCGGTCCGTCGGTACCGCGCGAAAGAGGAATCGGGTCCATCGAGAAGGATCCATCTACGGATATAATTGAAATTAGAATATCTGTTTTTATCTGTCCGTTAATTGTTACACCGCTGGTACAGTGTCATTCAGTAAAATTATTTATTTTTTTCTGAAATTTTTTTATCGTTTCAGAGAATACGGATTTCTACGGATATCCTATCTTGCGTCACTTCTATATATTTTTTAGTTACAAGTACATATTTGTTAATTGAAATATATAATTGTGACCTATCAATGTTTTATTTTATAATAATAAATATGTCTAAATATAAACAATTTTGATAGTTAAAAAATATTCACCTCTATTGATATTGTAGTTGATAATTTGAAGGCGACATATTGTCACATTTATATTGATAGAAAACAAATGAGACTACTTTGACACTGTATATATGTTCCATTTAAAGTACGTTCCATTTTTCCTCTCTTTGTATTTATAAATCTAGCACCGAAATAAAATACAAGTATGATTCATGCGAAACAGTATATAGGGCTTTATATAGCAATAAAGCCGTTTTTAAACATAGATATTTTAATAAGAATACATAAACAAAAGTCCTCAAATTGGAATTCTTCAATCCTTTGATTAAAAATTTAACTAATCAACGAACAAACCGATAAATGGATCAACATTAAAGTTTGGGTATTCACTAATAAAATCGGAATTATCCAGTTCTCTGTTCTAAGTAGAAAACGAGTTAAAACAGAGCAGGTTGAAATGTCTCTTAGAAATCTCAACTATTCAAAATTGTTTGTCATCCTCATCAATTCCACAATGACACAGCCGTACCCCATGTGCTATCATCACCATTAAAATTATTGAACCTCCCAACAGGAGGCTCCATCATCAGCCCCTCGGCCAAGCTCGCATAGTACAGCGCCATGTTCATATCTTCATTTCCATACCAATTCAATTCTACTTGATCATAGGCCAAGGAATTGATTGTAGAATCAGGCATTAGAGAGGAAACCACCTCTTTCTCTTCAACTTCCTCAACAGATGATATAGCAGAGGTAGACTTATTCTCAACTGAGCATGATAAATCCATCGAATGAAGTGCCTGAGCAACCTCAACAGCTACCAGTTTAAGCTCTTGTACACTGGAGAAAGGAGGGATGCTGATCAGAAAGGCGGAGTCGGCAAAGTTTAGACAAGCAGAATGACCCCGGAAAGCCATTGCTGCCACGTCATGTGCCCGAGCGGCCATCTCAGCGGTCGGGAAGGTACCGAGCCAGATTCTCGATTTGTTATTGGGGTTTCTTACCTCGCACACCCACCGGTTGAAGGTACCTCTACGGCGAACTCCCCTGAAAATTGGATGCCTCGTTTCTTTAAACTTGGTACGGCCCGATGGTTTCTTCGGAGGTGCCGACCACACGGTGGTATAGTCTGATTCACTGCTAGAAGATGAATCCATTTGCCCTTTGTGAATTTGAGCGCGAATTGTTAGAGTTGGATCGGAGAGAAGGAGTTGAGAGTGAGAGTGTGAGCTGTTGCCTGTTGGTGTTTTGAAATGGAAGAGAAAGTATATATAGGTTGTGATTCGTGGGAAGTAGAGAGAGGGTCATTTCTAACGCGGATTAGAGGAAAAGAAAAATGCAGCGTTAAGCTCTCTCTTGATAAGCAACAGCTGGGAGTGGAGTGGGTCTGGGAAAGTGACTACAATGTCTATTATTCAAAAATTGTTCTGTTTCTCTCATCTTAAATAGAAAAGTCTTGTGTTTTATAGTCCCTGACCTTAAAATATATATTTCTCTTCCTAATTATTCTATAGATTTGAATATGTGTCACCAAAATTTCAAAATTACAAATTTGTCACTCTGTATTTCATTTGAAAAAATACCACCTCAAAAGGCTCAAACCACAATAATTTAGAAATTTACCTACCTATTGTACAAAATTTTGTTTCTAAATAAAAATAATTGAAATTAACTATTATGACAAAAATATCCTCTATTATGACAAAAACAGCCTCGCAATTTCTCGTCCTAACTTGTCGTTCTCTCCTTCGAACCCCTAACCTACTCAGTCGCACTGCTGTCATTCAACGAATTCCTTCGATTACGCACCATTAATATGGACCTCTCTTGGATTCCCAATGAGTTAATCTTTCTTTTGCTAATTCATATCAAGCATGATTAAGACTTTGTAATCTTACTTGAATGCTAGATTATGATACTATTTATGTTTGTAATTTCTTATCAAAAATCTTCCACATGTACATTATATTACTAACATAAATAGTATCATAATTATCAGAAAGGAAATTTGTCCTTATGCCACTAAATAAGAAGTCAATTGTCAAAATGTCATCCGATAACTTAAAATAGTCTAAATGCCATTAAAATTATAATGAAGTGGTCTTTATTCCATTATCTTCAATTAAAAATTAAATTAATTTCAAAATACCAGATCTACCATCACCCCTATCTCTCCAACTCAACAGCAGAACCATTATTTTTGGGTTCCATCACAGGACAGAGAAAATCAGCAATGCCACATCTCCCTCACGACCCACAGCTTACGCTCCTGCTGAACATGTTTTCGATTGGTCTTATTTCTACCCGGTTTGAAAGCCATTGTCTCAGTCGGTGACCTAAGATAAGCCAACAACCAAATCAGATTAGCAAATCACTTCGTGCCTAAACAAAAGCTCTGCTCTGATGCAATGTTATCACTATACCCATTAATGTTTCTCGTGTGTTTTCAAATCAGCGATAACTGATAATTTTTTCGCATGGCACCTACTGCAAGTGTAGCTCCATGTCCTCTCATATGCATTCTCAAATTAGCATCTCTCTTAAACCCTTTTCCACAGATTACACAAAAATGAGTGTGCGGAGCCAAATTTTCCTCTTTCTCCAATTGAATAAATATTTATTTCTCTCCATCTCCCTCTTTGGTTTCTCTGTGCTGCGATGGAACAAAAAAAAACGTGACCTGCTGTTGAGTTGGAGAGTAAATATTTATTTCTCTCCATCTCCCTCTTTTGTTTCTCTGTGCTGCGATGGAACGAAAAAACATGGCCTGCTGTTGAGTTGGAGAGATAGGGGAGAGGGTAGATTTGGTATTTTAAAATTATTTAAATTTTTAATTGAAGATAATGACATAAAAATCATTTCATTACGATTTTAATGACATTTAGACTATTTTAAGTTATTGGATGACATTTTGACAATTGGCTTCTTATCTAGTGGCATAGAAACAAATTTCCCTTATCAGAAAAACTAAGATAGTGGGGCACCGAAAAAACTAAGTTTGAAATTGTACCTTATCAGTTATGCAGTGAAAAAACAGTTACAATTTCTTATCAAACTTAGTTTTTTTCTGTACAACTTCCACATGTACATTATATTACTCATATGTCAGTTATTATATAGCAATAGAAATTGAAATCAAACAAGAGATCAAGTATTTGAGAAACAAGAGATCACTGGACGACATCGACCGTGCGAACCTCGAGCCTGATTTAATGGAACGACGATGCATGGAGGAAGGCGAGATCGAAAAAGTGGGGGAGGGTTGTGTGATTTGGTCGCTAATCTCGTGCGATTCTAGGATTTGTCGAGCCAGAGAGAATAGCGAGGTTGTAATTAAAAGATGTTCTCAATAGATGATGATACATAGAGACAATTCTGACAGTGGGGTGGTATAAAAATTATATTCATACTAAGGGCATATTGGTCATATAAAAAATACATCCTGTAAGTATAGTATATTTTAAAAGTAATTAATTAAAAATATATAACAATAGTCTATCAAATTTCTAATTTAGAGGCGACACACTCGAATCTTCCATTACTCTAATGGCCACTATTATTATGTATGTCCTGCACTTAGACTTGTCAAATGTGTGAAACGATCACAAAAAAAGTATTTTGTTAATCGTGTTGTTTAATTAACGACTAATTTTTTTTTGTTTCGATAACTATTTCGTTAAAAAAACGATCGGAACAAATCAAAACGATCAAACTTCTTTCCTTCGCTCTTCAACCATCTTCTCTTTCATCACATTAAAGTAAATCAGAAATCAGAGATGAACAATTCTAATCATACACAGGAATCAAATTTTTCATCTCCTCTTTTGAGCAACCCTTCAACTCCTCTCTCATCATCTTCTTTCAGCATAGCTCCTTTTTTTCTGAAATCAAAATAATTCTAGCAATACATAGTAACAAACAAACGAAACTACGAAACAAACAATAAAAAAACAATATATTTTCGTTAACAATTTCGTTAGTTAAACGAAAAAAATTATTTGATCGTAATTATTTCAGTTGTCACGTAACGAAATAAAAACAATAAAACGATCAGCCATTAACCGTCCTAACTGCACTATACTATTGATACAATTACCCATCTCATTACCATCAACTCAAAATATAAAAAAAAAGAGTGCTTCTGCTGTGGATAGTGGCTTTCAACGGTTCAACATCGATATGTTTTAATCGGATGATCCCCTCTCCTCTGTTGAGTCCGTATCTGCTGTTATTTTTGGGGATAACAGAATTCTGTTATTCTCTGATCCGACCGTCAGATTTTGACGCAAATGAACGGACGGTTCAGATGGACTGTACGGAATCCGATTTATTATATATTTTAACTGTTAGATAAAAAATAAACGGTCAAATTTGAGAATAATAGAACCCTGTTATCCCCAGAATAACAGCAGATATGATTCCCTCCTCTATTTTGCTGAAGAAAACCAAAATTAGACGCAAATTTAAAATTTGTCTTGGCCATCGAATCTTGAGAATTGAACCATCAGTTTTTTCTATGATCCGTAGCAGAATCTACCATAAAAATAAACACCTATATATTAAGCAGACAATTTATTATGGAATTATATGTATATTAAACAAAATCTAGTAAAATCTAATGAACAGTTTTGATCTTAGAGCATCTTTATTTCTAAATTTTTTAAAGTTTATAATCTGACGTGATAGTTTTTAAATGAGTTTTTAAAATATAGATGAGTTTCTTATTTAATAATTTTACTCTATAATTTCTTATTTAGCAACTTTGCTTCAGAATTTATAAACTCTGACGTGACTTAATAATTGATCAAAATTGATCGATCTCCCACAATATTAATAGAATTTGCTGATATATCAACATTGAAATTTTCACTTTTTAATTTCAGAACCGGATGATTTAGAAACTAAAAAATATAAAAATTTTAAAAGTAAAAATTATTTGAAAAGATAAAAAAAGACAAAACTGAAGTCCACAGTCTCAATTCAGTGGTGTGACTGTGTGTGAGTTTACAGTTGCTGGCCTTTAAAGATATTTCTTTCCTTGATTCTTTCTTGACCGTCGTTATACATTATCTTCCATGCACCGTCAACTAATTTCTAGAATGGGTATTGTATTTGAATCGTCAAAGTGCAGGTTTATATATATATATATAAATAATAAATTAGCAAGTTATGATAAATTGATAATAGATACCTGATACAGTCTTTCATTTCAGCTATTTTTATAATTATGAAAATTAGGGGCGGAATCAGAACGTCGAGTTAGGAGGACCGATTTGGAGTTAGAGAGCCGATTTACAAGTATAATTTAATTTAAATGTTATAAAAATGTCAAAATTTAATTTTGATCTAATTATACAAATTTTTAATAAATATTTTAACAAAAAATCTTACTGTTTAACTAAATTTAATTAGAAAATTAAACAAGGGTACAAACTTTTCCGAACCAAAGGAGGGGCCGGGGCCCACCCTGGCCCCCACTAGTTTCGCCCCTGATGAAAATGATATTGACAAAAGTAATTAAGGAGTTGGAGTTTTTCGACTTAATATTTGATTAGAACGGTAGAAAAACTACCGTGCAGGACTTGAGTTTACTATTGAACGATAGATTTTCTACCGTTAGGCTATTGCATTTTTCAGTTTTGAACATTTAATTACAGTTTCCCCATACATAGAAAATTCATTACAGTTTTAATCATGTATAGCAAAAAATTTTGGTCATTTAATTATAATTTTGTCTTTTTTATGTTTTCAATCCACACCAGCTTCAGTATATATTCATTTCTATTTTGTATTATCAATCTAAGTGGGTCTAAATAAATAAAAAAATTGGTCAAAATTATAATTAAATATTCATATTTGTTTCTATTCATGATCAAATTATTATTATTTTTTTATAGATGGTCATATTTGTAAATAATTTTCCACAAGAAAAATATTTATTGCAAAACGTTAGAAAAATCTCCGTTCCTCAATTTTCAAAAAAGAAAAAAAGAAAAAAACTGAAAAATCCCAGTGCATCTAAAAAATTTCAACCCTTGGCTACTTTTTTCAGAAAATTTTTGATAATTACCAAAAAAAGCTTCTTTCATTCTATGTAATTTATGACTATCAAATTATTGCCAAGATTCGTGTGAAAATTAAAAAAATATATATTAACTTACTCTCCTCTCTCGATTCTCATGTCATTCTCGATTCCGCTTCCATTTTAATTTTGGCACCTTGACAATATCTGATGATTAAAAATTGCAAATGATGAAAGAGTGTGTCCTATGTATATTACCATAGCCTTTCTCATAATAAATAGGTGTAATTTTATGTATATCCTTAAAAAAGTTCATATTCTGTATCCCCCCACTAAAAATTCTGAGATTACGTATTTACCCCTCTAAATTTTATACTCTCAAACTTACTCATATTCTTTTGTATTAACACTCATTTTAAATGTGTAGAATATCCATTAGCAATATTTTATTATATTATATATACTTTATTATTATTATTAATATTATTATATTATCTTTATTACTAAAATAATATTAATAATAATTATTAATTATTATTACAAAAATTATATTTTATTTTATTATGTTGTATTATATTTATTTAATAATATTTTATTGTATTATATACTTACTTATTGTTATTATTATCGTTATTAATATTCTTATATTATATTGTTTCATTACTTTATTAGGATTTTATTATTATTATAATAATAACAATATCATTATAATAATAACAATATCATTATAATAATAATAATTATTATTATTAGTATTATTATTTTCATTTATTTCAGAAAAGAGTTCATATTATTATTAATTTATTATATCATTTAGTTTATCTATTTTATATCATCATCATTATATGCATCATAAGTAAAACTAATTTTCATAATAAATCATAAGTAGAACAAAAAAACATAATGAACTTAGCATATAAATCATAAGTATTTGACTGTTATGCATGTTATTAGATGCACAATAACGAAAACAACATGCATAATAAAGAAAACAATATGCATCATAAGTAAAACAAATTTTTGTCAGAACTCAACTGCATGTGTCCAGTTGGTATCGCTGACGGTATCGAAGTTGGGATCCGCGAAACATTTTCCTTAATCAAAATATCAAATATGACAAATAGGCATAACATACAACAAGCAAATATCTTAATATCGAAACAACAAGTGCATAGTATAAATATCACAATAAGTAAAAAGTTTAAATATCACTAGTTCACAAGCAACATTCAGTTTGTTGCCTCCCTTTCTAATATTGCATTCTAATGATATATGACTTTTTTTGCTACAATAATTACAAAATGCACAAGGATATTTTCTATTTTCTTTACAAAGTGAGTTTGGAAATTATTCTTCAGTTCTTGAGTTTGACTCTTTGATTGATATGTATATTTGGAGTTCGAGTTATGTGATGTTGCAATGTGTGTTTGTCGAAAAACAAATCTTGGTCTCTCATGTTGGTGAGAAGCTATTGTGCATAGGATTTTTATCATTAATTTCATACCTCCAATGGTCCAATCCCTTATGGTACATGTTGTTGAACCATGATGGATTGAAATGGTTGTACAAATGTCCAGATTTGTTCTTAGAGTAATTATCATTATTAAACTGATCTCTAAAAGAATGATTTGATGCATTTCTAATATTTTGATAATTTGTTCTTTTACCCTTGTGGTTTAGATTTTGTTTTCCTTTTCTTTTAAGGTTTTGAGGGTTGTTGGATGATGATGAGAGCAAACTCTTCTCGTATCCAAGATCCGATTTTTTATGAGAATTTTGTCTCTCATACAATTTATTAAAATCCAACCTAGTGTCACTCTTAGATAAACTAGCAGATTATAAATCCTATTTTCTGTTTGTAGAGTTTGCACTTTTACTTTTAATAAACCTATTTCTCCTAGTTGTGTTTAAATTCTTTTTCAATTTCTCAGATTTTTGCATTTTGAACTCATAATCTTTTACCTTGGGCTCAAGCTCTTATACCACTTTGTAGAACTCTAGAGGGGGTGAATAAAGTTTATTTAATTTTTTAGGATTATTTTTGCAAGTATACCACAATTCATTTTTAATGACAATTCTCAAGTCAATACAATTCTATCAATTCAAATCACCAACCAATGCACTTCTCAAATTGAAAACTCAAGCAATTAATATGGAGAAGTGCATGTACCGATTTGGCTTAACTTTATTCTAATTTGCGGAAGCGTAAATAATTAAATCAATTCAAACAATTCAAAACAAGAGTAATTTCTTACCTAATTATAGCAATTAAAATATAGATAGAGATCAAGAAATTGCAAACAAAGTGAGGAACGCGTTCCGGATATGATAACAGAGTTCGAATATAAGCGATATTACTCTTCGAAACTACCAACTCTCCGACACATAACAAGGTCGTGTCGACATACTAACACTAAATATTCAATACAAGGTTGGTATCTAGCTCTTTACAACACGAAGGTTAGAGACTAGACCCGAGAAAACAAGAGTGGAAACTAGCTCTTTGTAACACACTAGTTAGAGAATAGGCCCGACGTAAATAGCAGAAGAGCACAATAGATAAACTAAATAATAGAAATGATGTCTAAAATATTTAGATATTGATTAAAATGAACAATTAGATTTGAGTTTAGAGCAAAGAATTTGGCTTTGGTTTTCAGCTCTATAACAATGGTGGCTGCTCTAGGGTGTATTTTGAAATAATGAGACAAGAAAAGAGAGAAAGGTTGGGAGCAATTCCTTTTATACAGCTCAAAAAAACTAGGGCAAAAATTGCAGCCGTCCCGAACCACCATGACAGTTGCTAAACCGTCATGACAGTTTCCCTTTTTACCGTTTGATTTTGAATTTTGAAATTCCAATCGTCATGACGTTTGAGCTTCCAATTTACACGACGATTTGATATGTGAATTTTGAACTTGGCTGTAATTCTTGGATTTAAAATTAGGAGCTCAAACCGACGGTTGGGAACCGCTACATGACGGTTTGAACCGTTCTTGATATTGTAGTTTGTTTCTTTAAAATTTTCTTTCAATGGTCGAAACCGTCATAACAATTGGAAATCGTTACACAGCCGTTTGTACTGTTTGGTTTGGTTTTAGATTGATTCTTTGATCTTTCAACACAAACTTAATTATTGTAAATAATAAAACGATAGTTCAACTATTCTTGAAGCTTGGTCTTGACCAATTTAGTCGTTGCACACACTTGAGCTCTTAATCAACTCTAGAAGCTTATTCTCCATCCGATTTTGCATAATTGATCTCCTTAATTATTTTTAAAGCTTGTTCTTGAATATTTTGCTTGTTTTTATTTTGCATCTTTTATTTTGCATCTTTAATTTTGCGTTCAAGTCTTTGTAAAATTTTCAAAATACAAAAATTTATAAAATTCAAATTTATTTTACAATTCAACAAATATAAAAAATTATTTGATACAATGTGATCTACACTAAAAGACATAGTATCCAAATTTCCGGTGCATACATATATATATATATATACATCATTTTTGCAAGAGAAAAAGTAAGAAGGAAAAGAATTATGGGCATCACACTATCACAATCCTTAAATTAAGTGTGACAAAGAAGTTGATAACTTTCTTATTACTCATTTTCAAATAGTACGTAAATAAATGAATGAATTAATAAATTAATCATTACTTCTTAATTAACCAGTACTGCTAAAAAATTGAACATGAGTTTCCCTATTCAAGTATATGTTATTAAGTTATAACAGAGCATACCCAAAGCCTCCCTAAAAACTACCAAAAATTGTCCGAAACATCAACTCCAGAGAGAAAACTGTCTCTCCCCATTGATTGTCATCTAAATCACCAAACCACACTCAGCAGGAGGATCCAACATCAGTCCCTCGGCCATGCTCGCGTAATACATTCCGAAATTCATATCTCCATTTCCTTCCCAGTCAAATTCGATTTGATAATCGGCAACTAAATCTGTCTTTGATTCATGTATACGCGATGAAATTACGTTCTTTTCCTCAACTGTTTTGGTGTATGATGTGGACCCAGACATGTCCTCGACCGAGCATGACGAATCCCTCGAATGGAGTGTCTCGGCCACCTAGATAGAGGCCTTCTTCAACTCTTGCACACTGGTGAAGCTACAAGGGTTGTTGATCAGCCACACTGAGTCGGCAAAGCTTAGACAAGCAGAGGGGCCTCTGAAAGCCATCGCTGCCACGTCATGCGCACGAGCGGCCATCTCAGCAGTCGGGGAGGTACCGAGCCAGATCCTTGATTTGTTATTGGGATTTCTCACCTCGCACACCCAGCGGTTCAAGGTTCCTCTGCGTCAGACTCCTCCGAAACCGGATGCCTCATTTCTTTAAACTTGGTGCCGCCTGACGGTTTCTTCGGAGGCACTGACCACACGGTGGTATAATCTGAGTCACTGCTAGAAGAGGATTCCATTTGAGAATTGTAGTTCATGCTGAATACATCAGAAATAATAGAATAGAGTGAAGTTTAGAGTGTGAGCTGTAGATTTCTTGTCTAGATTTCTTCATTACTCTGTTCTGCTTACCATGTCATCGTCTTGATTCTTGACCGTCGTTTCGTCTAAACTGTAGATGCCATTACCCACGATCGCCAACTCAAATACAGGTACATATTTTATAATAATATAAAATCGCATGTGTCTATTGTACATATTTAATAAAATTAAGAATCAGCTATGATTGTATATTGTTAGAAATAATATCATTTTTTTATCCATCTGATTCCAATAATAATAAAAAAATAATATTTCTGAATGAATATATCCGGGTCATCTAGATTGCTAACCTTAAAAATAGACATAAATTTCGCCAAAACAGAGGATCAGATGACCATTGCAAACCGAGTTCATTCCCCTTTACAAAACAGAGGTGGATGTGGACAGGTAAGAGACTTAAATAGTGCTTTTTGGTGCTCTGTATTCGATTTTTTTTTAGTAGGTTTGGCAGCTCTGTTTTCAAGTCGATGTAAACTAGGCGTGCAAACGAGTTTCGCGTATATACATGCGACAGTCTTGTCATGTATCGAGTAGCGGAGGAAGCACAGAGGCAACAAGAAAAATCAACGAAAAAAAAATTGACACTGTTGCGAATGAGAAACGGAGAAGCGGTGGCACTGTCTTCTTTATTAGAAGACGAAATACGGAAAACATGCGTCAACCATCTGAACAAACACACAGTAAGCGATAAAAGAAATCAGCAAAAAAAGTTCCGCACTGTAGCAAATGAACAATACAATGCATCAACCATACGAAAAAATACGCAGATAGAGACAGGAAAAATCGCCAAAAAAACTGCGCAGAAAAAAAAAATTAACACTGTTCACAAATGAGCATTGTCAAATGTTCAACAATTATATAGTTTAATTTAATTCATCCTCCCTTCTCCACTAATTAGAAAATAATTTTAATAATTCCTGCTAAATTCATCCTCCCTTGTTCCACTTGTTGGAAGATAATTTAATCATACATAAAGTTGAATGTTTTCAAGAGGAACTACATGCTTCATGTTGGACGAAATCGAGGTAAATTGTGTCAGCACCGTTGTTACTAATTTACATTCCTCACTTTTGATAAAACCAAAAATGTAACATTTCACAGTGACAGTTTCTGGTTTTATTAGACATACTTGTAGTAACATAATTATCACAGAAAAATCTGACGGTTCATGTAACTTCAAGATTCACGCAAAGTAAATCTGTCCGATGCTTCATGCTGGGGTTGTAGTGTTGTACCCCTGATGGATTGAAGAATTACCTACAACAGAAACATTTATTTACTCGAATGTAAAAGCGAAGAGGCAAAGTTTCTTCGCATGTTGTACATTCTATCATCATCATCATCATCATCATCATCATCATCATCATTATATCGAAGTTATTAAATGAAATATGAAATGGGAGCTGATTACTTTCCACTGCTCATTTTCAAGCAATAAGTAAACAAATGAATTAACAAAATTTATAAAATACTTATTTAATTACTACTACAAATAATTAGTATACAACTCCTACAACTAGCCAAAAATGTTATCTTGCTACTACATTTAAACATAGCATATTGAAATTAGGAGACAGTTGCATCCTTCAATTGTTCTTCCAACAAGGTAGGAAGATAAAACAGAGCATATTGAAAGTCTCCCTAAAAACTATCCAAAAATTTTCCCCTAGTTATCAATTCCAGAGAGATACCGCAGCGCTCCATTGATTGTCATCTAAATCACCAAACCACTCTGCAGGGGGTTCCATCATCAGTCCCTCGGCCAAGCTCGCATAATACATCCCCAAATTCATGTCTCCATTTCCTTCCCAGTCATATTTGATTTGATCACCGTCAACCAAATCAGTGTTTGATTCAAGCATCCATGACGAAATTACTTCCGTCTCCTCTACTGTCTCGGCTGATGATGTGGACACAGACACGTCCTCGATCGAGTATGACGAATCCCTCGAATGAAGTTCCTTGGCCACCTCGACAGCAGCTTTCTTCATCTCTTGCAGGCTGGAGAAGGAACTAGGGATGTTTATCAACCATGCCGAGTCGGCAAAGTTCAGGCAAGCAGAGCGGCCTTTAAGAGACATAACTGCTACGTCATGTGCCCGGGCGGCCATCTCAGCTGTCTTCAAAGTACCAAGCCAGATTCTCGATTTATTATTCTAGTCTCTGACCTCGCATACCCACCGGTTCAAGGTGCCTCTGCGCCGAACTCCTCTGTAGATCGGGTGCCTTGTTTCTTTGAACTTGGTGCGTCCTGATGGTTTCTTCGGAGGTGCCGACCATACTGTCGTGTAGTCTGAGTCGCTGCTAGAAGAGGTTTCCATTTTTTTTTTTTTTTTAATTTTTTGAAACAAGAGGGAAATCCCCTCCTCTTCATTTTCTATTACTAAAAAACGAAGATATAACAAATGTTTTCACCTGTACCTCTAGACTTTCCCCTATCTCAATATCGACCTATATCTTCTATTTGGCATTAGAATTCAGGCCTAAACTCCAATGCCTTATTATTATCTACCCTTCCCTTGCTTATATCTCCTATATTTATCTATTACATTTCCATCTAACTGACTAACTATAGCATCATGCATCAAAAAAGCAGTATAACCCTTGCTTACTAACACCTTCAGCAGGAATCGGTAAAACAGGGAAGAGGTTTCCATTTGAGAATCGAAGTTCTTCATCAAGAGATTAGAGAGTATTAGTGGAGTTTAGAGTGTGAATTTTGATATGTTACAAATTCGGAAATGAATAGAGAAGAGTATTTATAGGTTGTGGGAAGGAATAACGCGGGGTTAAAGAAAGAAAGAAAAAAAAGGTAGTGCTAAGCTTTCTCCGTGTGAGATGTGGGGTTTCCGGTTTTGTTTACTGCTTTGATGGTTTGTTTGATTCTTGATTTGTTTACTGCTTTGATGGTTTGTTTGTTTACTGCTTTCAGAAACTGTTTTTCTGTCTGACAGTTAAACGGTTCAGATTTTCTAGGTGTGATAAGTTGCGAACGATTTAAATTTAATTCAGAAATCTATTATTATAAAATTAAATTTATACAAATATCGATGTAAATAAAAAATTAATATTTGTTACACACGCACATTTTTTTTTGCGGCGCGTCAGAAAATCTCGTTCGGAATTGGGAGATTGTTGTCGCTTTCAGTCTCAAACTCTCAATTCAGCGGAGGCGTCGTTTTATATATTTCCGGTTTTTTGAATTTTAATAGTTGCTTTATCCGCGCACAAAGAATTTTATTTTTCTTTCTTTTCTGCGTACTGTTTCATTTTCGTCCGTCTCGACTCTTGACTGTCTTTTCGTTTCAGCAGCTGATACAGTTCTTAGTTTCATTAGTGTTTATATTTTTATAAATATGAAAATAAATTAACATATTATATCAAAAATATTGCAGATCTAGTACAGATATTAAGATAGTATATTTTTAATAATTTAAAATTATTTATAGGACAAAAACATTATTTATAGGACATAAAATTGTAAGTAAATTGTTTGCAGTGAATATTTAATTTTTGAGATAGAGAGGTATATAGAAAGATATGAAATAGAGAGGAGGAAGAGACGGAAAAAATGAACTGAAATGTGAATTTTCTAATTTCAAAATTTTAATGTCAGTTTTTAAGAAGCAATCGGTGATAAAACATTTATCACCAGTTGTTTGTTAATAACCGATGATAAAGATAAATTTTATCACCGATTCTTATTAAAAAATCGGTTTTAATAATTCATAGTGTTTTTAACTCTGATTATCACGAGATTCGGTGATAATTAAACTGCACTAAAGTCTTTTCTGTTGCAGTGATCATCTAATAAATTTATTGTATATAACTTATTTCTCCAAGTAAAAATGTTAGAAAAGCAAAATTCTTTGTCGACATATTTACATGTTTTCTGGCTTATTTTTTCTCCAAATCTATTAACGAAAAGCCAGAGAAAAAAAAACTCTTTTTCAGCTAGAAAACATAGCACTCTGCCACTCTGTACAAATGCATAAACAACTAAACAAGGTAGCTCCATAAACTCATCTCCGTCCTCTCTTCATCTTCATCCTCATTCCAACCTTCATAACTCCCCATCGGAGGCTCCATTAGCAACCCCTGTGCAAGGCTCGCATAGTACAGCCCCATATCCATCTCTCCGTTTATATCCAACTCGAATTCAATCTGATCAAATCCATCAGAGTCAGATGTTTCTTCATCACACACCGGTGTGCCACTAACGACTTCGGTCTCATCCGACACCTGACTCGTTGATCGGGACGAACCATCAGTCTCTGTCTTCCCATTCTCAATGCCATTCAATGTTTTTGCCACGTTAATCGCTGTACATTTGAGCTCTTGCACATTTGCAAAACTCGACGGAATGTCGATCAGCCATGCTGAGTCAGTGAAATTGAGGCAAGCGACGGTGCCTCTGAGAGCAATGGCCGCTACGTCGTAGGCTCGGGCTGCCATTTCGGCACTGGCGAAAGTCCCGACCCAGATTCTGGATCTTGTATGGAGCTCTCTGACTTCGCAAATCCAACGGTTTGAGTTGCCCCGACGCCTGACACCCTTGTAAATGGGATGGCGAGTTTCTCGAAACTTGCTTCGACCGGTCGGTTTCTTCGGAGGAGATGACCAGACAGTCGCATACTCCGATGAGGATGTATGTGAGCCCGATTCGTCGGTTGATGATTCCATTGACACTTACTTTCCTTGTGTGTTTGCAATGCTAGAATAAGATCGAATAGCGTGATTTTCAGTTTCTTCGAGTGAGACGGTCACGGTATTAATAGGTGTGTTTAAAGCGGAAAAGGGTTAAATGTGGGACAACGTGGGCCCAATTGAAAACAAAGAAGAGGAGGAATTAAGGCAACATATATTGTGGATTGTTGGTTGGTTTTGTGGGGTTTTTTTTTTATTTTCCACATTTAGAGCTCATGGTTTGAATTTGGAAATATGTGGATGTTAATACTTATGTTATTAAAGTGTAGTCATGATACCTATGTATCTATGATGATCGCATGTTATGTCAGCACTTACTACTTTGGTCTTATCCATGCATCTTTTCTCTTTTGTAGTAATAGAAATGTCATAATCCTATTATCCTAACAGTCTGAATCCGTCCAGTAAAATAAGCCCAAAATTAGATTGCATTGGTTGCGGATGCAGATATCGTATACGACACGATGTAGGTGCGACGATATGTTATTTCTTTTTTTTTTAAAAAGTAGAATGCTGCATAATATATATAAAATAATAAAAATCATATTCTTATTAAAATATTTCAATAAAAATAATATTCTAATAATATAAATTATAAGACAATATATATAAAATTGAAATATCTCTGTCATATTCCAATTGTATCTCATAGTATCCTATCGAATTTGACCAGTCAACAATATTAAAATAATACCATACGTCACCTGAAATATCGGATGCGTACGAGACGCGCTTCGCACGCAAATTTGTATCAGATATGTATATAATACGTAGTACGACGGAGTTTGAGAGTACCCGGTCAACCTAGACCCAAAATGAACTGCAACAACATATCGATAAACCACTATATTTGTGAAGTGCACATTAATAAACCACCATATTTGTCAGCCATGCAAATTAACAAACCACAAAATTTGTCATCCGTGCAAATTAGGGCTGTCGCATGAACCGAGTAGAATTTTGACATTATTTTTATACGAATTCAATACAATTTTATGAATTTATATGCCAATCTATATTCATTAAAATTGTCAGAATCAGAATGTGAAATCATATTTAATATAGTAGTGAATTTCGAATCTAATTATTATAATAATTAATTTTTTTTATTCAAACATCCACAAATATTAGTAAAAAAACATCCACAGTATTTGTTAGAGTTCCAAAACAAACCAATCATCCGCAATATGTATCAGCCTTCGAATACTCGCTAAAATTTAAAGGGAAGTTGTACACTACTACACAACGCAAATGGTTAGAGACATTCATGTGTATATTTCCCGGAGAAATTCAAATCCAGCTGAGGCTGTTGTAATTGTATGCATATTTAGTTGCAGATTCAGAAGTTCGGTTAAGATCAGACACAGTTAAGTTCGGACACTGAGTTTGAATTCAAATTCGAACACAAATATTAAAATATCATTAAAAATCCATTTTTCACTAAAAAAATAATAAATAATACATTAAATTTTGCATATTTTTAAAAATCAAGCCCGCACGTCTACAGAATTTGCTCTAATATAGATCCGCCCCCGTATATCCGAGAGGCTTTTTAAGAATAAACTATAAAATTAAAGGAAAGCTTTAACTTCCAAGTTCAAACACTGAATCTCAACCACAAAAATAGAAATTTTCAACGACCTATGTGCAAATGGATATTTAATTAATAAAAAATAAACAAATAGAGGAGAGCAAGTAGATGGGTTGAGACCTGAGACAAACAGCACATTTTTTACACCGTGGATGCACTTTTTAGACAGTTGAGCACTTTTAAGACCATGGATGGACTATTTATTCTGTGGGTGCAAGGAATCTATGGGAGCCGGGAGATCATCACTTCACCCACAGGTTTATTTATTTGTTTCCCCTATGTTTGAATAGGGTGTTAAATTGTTAGGTTTATTTGATTTTGAATCAGAATTAGTGATTTGACAAAACGCGACCGAGTTCGATTCGGCTCAAGAAATCTAAGATCACGATCCGGCCCGATCCGAGGCATATCGCACGCAAATTTTTTTAAAAAATCCGACTCAAATCCGGCCTGAAATTGGACCGTCTCGAACTGACTCGATCCGTTCCAAACCCGTCCCAAACCCGCCGAAACCTGACGAGACCCGCCCAAATACGTTCAAACTCGTGCAAAATTCGTCCCAATCCGGGAATAATCCATTAAATTAAAAAAAATATCAAAAAAATTCAAAAAAAATAAAAAAAATTCAGAAAAAAATCCCTACAACCCGGACCGGCCTGCCACAAACTCGACCCATGGACCTAAGACGTGTTGCGGCTGACCTATAAAATTTGAACCCGTGGAAATCCGTCCCGGCCAACCCGTTGGACCAACCGGCCCCGTTGTCAAATCACTAATCATAACCGACAAATTTCGGATTAAATGATTCGGGTTTTTCGATTTAAATGAACGAGTTCTGTTAAATCTTTTAATTATTTCGATTTTTTATATTTCATTCAGTTTGTATTTTTCAAAATCGACTAAATCGAAATAATCGAATTTATTGATGTTTTGAAACTTGAAATGATTTTTTTTAATTGAATATTTTGGAAACATCAACATAATTTTTATGGAATTGATCAACTGAACAATCTATGTAATGTCAACAAATTCATATATGTCTTGATTTTTATATTTTTTCATGTTGATTTTATTTATTTGTGTATGATTGATATTTTAAAATATTATTTCAGTTCAACAAAACAGATTTAGATATTACCTCGCCTCGGTTAATTCGGTTGATTAGCTTCGAATTTTGAAAATGAAAAAAATTGCTTAATTTATTTTGGTTTGAACCAAAAATTAAACTTGAATAACCTCCTCTAAAAATAACTCCTAGCGGAGCTTGAACCTGGAGACCTGATCTTATCTCCGACTTCATTGATATTTTATAGTTCTTACGATGGTTTGAAAAATTTCAAGAGCTAAAGCCCAAAAAAAGTTTGAAGAATAACAAGTATAGCAGAAATATTAATGAGGTCTCAAAGTTTTTGGTTTGTGATTAGCTATGCAATTAGTCATGCATGACAGTAGTCTATTTATATTTTGTTCATTTAGTATTCACATTTCGTTCATTCGGTGTTCAATTATTACGTTGTTTAACCGATAAAACAGATAAATTATTCCATTTAATAATTATAGTTAATTATAATTATTAAATAAAAATTCATATCTAAAATGAAATAACGCATAGGCACTACTAAATTGTCAAAATCTGAATGAATTGCTATCTTTTTTTTCTTATGCAATACAAATTGACACACGCATGCATGCAGGATGAACTTCAGGTACTCAATTATGTGCTCCATCAACTAAATCTGTCGTTTGGAGCAAGAGGCCCCACAAATGCATAGAGCGTAAAATCCATGTTTTCTCTAGCTTCTTACTAACAGGCCATTGCAGGAATCACTGAATGCACAAATATGGATACTCAGACTGCCACTCAGAGTTACTTACTGTCAACAATCTTAGAAAGCGTGGATTTTTTTTTTTTTTAATTTCCGGTAGGCTTACAATACACCCACAAACGAATTAGAAATAAACTTGAAAAATCTACCTAAAAGTAATTTCTAACGGAACTTGAATTTCAGACATCTCCATGAATATCTTGTGCCTCACCACTACACTAGATAGAATTTGACGCGTGAATTCATTATACTGAGTTATTGTCATATGTGTGGCGCTGACAACGAGGGTGCAGTCAGGGTTTTGAAACTCGTATTTGGAATCAGAATCGTTTGTTTGACCGCCGAATCGGAATCGGATGAATCGGTCGGAATCGGAAGAATCGGCTCGGTAACTCGGTTTTTTTTGCAAAAGCCTCGTTTTGTAGGCAAAAAACAGAAAAAAATTATAAAAATAAATAAAACTGCGATTTAAATGATTTATTAGCTTGTTTGGGCTATGATTCGCTTGTACTACTATGGCCTAGCGTATTATGAATGAATTCGGTTCTCATCACGGGTCGTATGACTCGTTCCAAACTCTTTTAAGTTTAAATTCGAATTATTGGTTTTATTATGTTATTTAACTATTTTAAAATTGATTCAAAATCTGAAAATTATTATAATTATTTGAATTTAGTTGTATGAATTTAAATTGATTGAAATTATTTTATTTAAATGTTATTCTTATTTGCTTATTTGTGAAAATTTTGTTGTATGAATTTTAATTGATTGAATTTTTTACGTGATTAAGCAGTTTAAAATTTCATGTGTTCACGGTAAAATACAAAAAGAGTAAAAAAAATGTAAAATGTAGAGGGGTCATTTGTAAAACTCGATTGACTCGGCCTGGAGTCGGTCGGAATCAACTAACTCGGCACTGTTCATCCGAGTCATCGGATAAAACTCGCACAGGCGTGGGAATCGGATAAAACTTGACTCGGATCCAGCTGATTCCGAGTTGACTCGGCCGACTCGGATCGGAATCGGCCGAGTTTCAGAACCATTGGCAGTACGTCTGTTTCAGCAGTGTACATACACCATTCGAGTGTATATGTACTTAACATCTGGGACATTGCTTCTGACTTAATCAGCATATTGCAGACACTACATCTCAGTACATGATAAGGATTGCGTTGCACTTTGTCATTTGGCGAGAGCACTGCAGAAGAGTTTTTCCAGATGAGAGACATAACATAGAGCAGCTGGTAAAGGAGATTGATGCGGAGAACAAAGTTTGGTTTCCATATGCAAATAATCAGAATTAATGCGGGCCTCATCCCATCTGCTTTTTTTTTCGTTTTCTTTGTCATATGATTGTCGGAACGGGATATGGTGCTGCGCGGGACAGTGTAGCGCAGCATCTGAACCGTCTGATTTTCACTGATTGCATCAAAATTCGTGTCAAAGTATAAAGACCTCCCTTATTTCCATCTCTGACGGTCGATCGCGAAATTGACGATCGATCCGGACCGTCCATTTGTTGTAGCGCGCTACAGCAGATCCGAGTCCATGATTGTCTCTCTATTTATCTTGAACTCGGTACTAAACGGTTACTTGTAATTTGATTACTTTTGTGATCCAAATAAAATTTTAGAATTACATCCTCATCTTTTTCTAAAAATTAAATAAAACAGAACTCAGTAAGATAATTAACCAAAAATATATAAAAAGAAAATGAAACTTCCTTCTCAGCCTCCTTAAAGATGGCATGGGCTACATGACATGACCCTCACTTCAGTGCAGGTACAGACTGCCGATATTGTAAAGCTTTGAAGACAATAGGGGCGGAGCTATGTAGGTTTAGAGTGAATCAGCTGATTCACTCTGGAAAAAAATTTAAAATTGATTATGTAACTAGAAAAAAAATTCTGAAAAATAAGTTTATAATTTGAATTTTTTTAAAATATTTATGATTTTGAGCCATTAGAAAAAAAATTTCAAAATGTTGAATCATTCTGAAAATTTTCCTGAATCCGTCTTTCAGAGTCCACCACCTATATTTTAGTTTTCAGAGTATGTGGCAAAGAGCCAAAGATAAACACTAACAATTGACCTAATAAAAGCCATCTTGAAGTTATGGATTTTTTTTTTTTTTTTTGAGAAAGATGTTTGAAGGATTTCTAGAAAAGAGAAACCCACGATCCGGTCTACCGGACATAAATAGGCAATTCACGTGTGGTGAATAGAAGTTACCAGTGAATAGAAGTTACCAGTTTTTGCGTGTATATAGAAATTTAATCAAAAATTGAATTTTAGTTAAGACAAATTTCACTTGATCTACATGATTATATAAATACTTCTGATATTTAGTACGTACAAAAATTTATAATGGATATATTAGCAATGCTCTAGATATATAAAATGTTTGGGGTACTGGCGTACTGCTAAGAAATGCAGATAAGGAATGTAATTATTATTCTCTCTTTAATAATCCATTCATTTTATCTGGACACTTTCGTTCAGGCCAAAAGACTAATATTTTGTTCAAATACAACGTTGGATCGTTGCCAAGGGTTTAAAATTTTTAGCCGATCTGATGCGTCGATCTATCGTGACTAGAGGTGACAGAACCCGACCCAACCCGATAAACTCGTCTGACCCGACCCGACTTGAACCCGACTAGATTCGATATTTTGATAATGTCAAACTACCCGAATCTGACCCGAGATGATCTGTAACCCGAGACGAAACGACACATGAGCGACTTGAACCCGACCCGACCCGACCCGAGACGACCCGTAACCCGAGATGCAGCGACACATGATGACCTGAACCCGACCCGACCCGACTTAACCTGATACAACTTGTAAATTGATCTAATTTTATCTTGCCAACATCATAATCTAATTTTACCAACAAATTAACATCAGAAAAAGTCAAGATTTACTTGTACAATTCAATAACGCGATTCGATCTTGTCCGATTGAACTTAAAACTCAAAATAATACTTGAAAGTTGTCGGTGCAACCCGACCCAACCCAAGACTTGAAAGTTGTCGATGCAACCCGACCTGAAACCCGACCCGGTCTCGCCCGACCCGATCCGTCACCCGAAAAAGATCGACGCAACCCGACCCGAAACCCGACCCGACCCGACCTCGCCCGACCCGACACATGACTCGAAAGTTGTCGACGCAATCCGACCCGACCTCACCCGATCCGATCCCAACCCGCCTGATCGACCCGACTTGCCACCTCTGACCATGACCAGCACTCGACCAGATCAATGTGGGTCAAAATCTTGGTTCGGACCTGTCTAATTATGTCAAAATCTTGTTTTTTTTACGTACATATACATACCTTTTCTTCCGAAAGAAAATTTAGAAAGAGACCCTGTTCCTGTTTACCAGAAATCTAGGACTCCATAAGTTCATGAGAAAACATTCCTATGTCATAGATAGTAAGCAAATAGTATGCATCCGCAGAGAGCTCTTACAAAGTAAACATTATTGATTTTATTGGGTGCCATATATATTTATTTATGCACCACAAAAAAAGTTCAAGGCGAAGGAGGTTTCTACATTAGATAGCATTCTTAAACAAACACCTCATAGTATAATTATCACTGCAATCATATATCTCATCACCATTCTCGCAAGTCACTACCAAAGCCATAAAAGTCGACCAAATCTTGTCTACAGATTGAACATGACTTTGATTGCGTTTCCACCACGAGCACTCACCTCAAAAGCCTCCTCGACCTCTTTCTGGGAGAAGCCATACCGGTGAGTTATCAATGGCTTTACGTCAATCTTTCCTGATCTCAGAAACTCAAGGCATAATGGCCATGTGTCCTTGTAGCGAAAGATCCCTACAATGTCCACCTCTCTGTCCAAAATCAGATCAAATTACTTTCATCTTTTATTAGAGGTAAGAAATGAAACTAATGAATTGAGGAAAACATAAGAGTACCTAGCTGCAGCTGAGGTAAGAGGCACTGTCATTTCATTGTGGCCCATCCCTACCAGACACACTTTACCGCCAGCACGGGTGGCATTTAGAGCAGTTGACATTGTTTTACTAAAACCGGCACAGTCCAAACTCACATCTACCTCAGCCCCCATGGCTTCTTGTATATGAGAAACCTCATCATCTAAATCCTACACAAAGACCTAATAATTAACTGTACACAATAGAAAATAAAAAAAGGAAATGCTAGAGGGAGATTTATGCTATACTTGCACACTCGTTGAGACTTTGACAGTTTCATCAGCTCCAAGGGATTTTGCAACAGACAACCTATGATCATCAACATCCACTATAACGATTCTCGGTGCACCAAATGCACGAGCAGCAAGCATAGTGACAAGCCCAATTGGCCCTGCTCCCATGATCAGAACAGTCTTTTCTGGGCCCACATCTGCACGGCGGCATGCGTGGATTCCTACACTGAGGGGTTCACACATGGCACCTTCCTCTAAGCTTACATTGTCAGGTAACTTGAAGCAAAGATCAGCTGGATGTACGACCTACAGATAGAGGAAGAAGCTAGATTAAATATCAGTTCATACCAGTATATGCATATGTGTACCATTCACAACGTCTCAGCAATTAGCAAGTCAGGTAATGAATGAAACAATCTTAAACCATCGGTATGATCTGAAAACAAAATTCTAACTTACAGAATGATAACTTGTTGTTGAGCAATTTCCATGTGATGAAGAAAAAAGTCAAAAACAAACAAATCAAATAATTACAAATTTACAATAACCTGGTTAGCCAGAGAGCCATGATAGGGGGGAGTAGCAAAGAATTTCATGTCAGGACAGAGATTGTAGCGGCCGCCTTTGCAGTGTTTGCACCTCCAGCAACTGATTCCTGGCTCAAGTGCCACCCGGTCCCCGACAGCAAGTGCCTTTACCTCACTTCCAACTTCTTCTATGACCCCTGCACACTCATGGCCAATCACCATTGGCTCTTTGACCACAAAATGTGCACACCGCAATGTCTGAAAAAATAAAACAAATTAAATAGTGCGTACAAGGAAAGATAATGTTATTAGGTTGATAGTTTTGAAATTTGATGCGTGGGACTACAAGAGAGGTATACCTTGAGGTAGTGAACATCACTTCCACAGATACCAACTGCTTTCATCCGTACTCGTACATCATGTGGACCTAATAAGTAAATCATTTTAGAAAAAAATGATTGTTAGTGTGAAACGAAGGTTGGTAGATCAACTGGTGAAAAGGAAAAGTTTATGTTCTTTAGGAGGTGAATATGAATACTGAGTTAAAATTGAATCTGATTGAGTGACTGCAAACAATAATGATCCCAAAATCAGCAGAATATATCTTCAGGTCTGTGAAATTCTTAAATAAGTTGTTAAGGCTAACAGTGATATAATTTTCTAACCAAGTCAAACATAACAAATTCCTTTATAATTAGTTATCAATTAACAAATATTGAGTATCTAATAAATGTATTAATTTTAACTACATCCCCAACAATTATTCCTTTTTGGTAAAATTCAAAAATTTTAGTTCAACAAATCTGTTTGAATTACTTCTTAATTAACTGAACCACAATTATTTTTCAATCATTAAATTCAGTCAAGTACTATTTAGTCAACAAAATAGTGTTGTTTTTTATGTAATCTCATTACATAATCAGTATTATTAAACTATTAAACCAGACTTAATTTGCTATGAACCTAATCTTATAATAGTGCTAATACTTATTCTACATCCTTAAACCTGTGGTTTAATAACCATGAGCTCCTTAGTCCTTATTAAATTGGAAACAAATAAAGACAATAGTCTAGACATTGATTTTCAGAACAACTAAAAAAAATACAAAATTAGGAGAAAAAAAAAAGAACAAATTTAGCAAAAAGAGGCTGTACCCAGAGGTGGGAGCTCAAAGGGCTGGATTTTGAGAGTATTCACAGACACCAACCAAGCAGCCAAGTTCACCTCCTCTCCAGATGCACCTACCGCTTCGCCTCCGCCTTTTCCCATCTCTCTCTCTCTCTCTCTCTCTCTCTCTCTGATCAGGCGATCTCAAATTCTCAATTCGTGTGGCAAGTAAACGCCGAAGCGATTAGATGTTATGAATGAAAGGATAAAGCGAGTGATGTGAAAGATCAAAGAACGCATGATGCTGTTTGGCGCTAATGGATAATGGTTGGAAGAGAGACACGACCAAATTTAAGCTGTGGTTGTTCTAGAAATCAACGTATAGCGTACATCTGACAAGTGGTCCCGCGGAATCATAAACCAGTAGTAAACTATTAGAAAATGAGATGTACTCGCTACAATGTATGATGCTCTGTATTTGTCAAAGAGGATATTATGGAGTAGATATGATTGATTAGCTTTGGAAAAGGCAAAGATGCTCTGTTGTTATCTGGTTATCCTTTGTATTGTTATTATCCAATTTCGATCCGGAGATATTATTGGACATGTCGGATTGCGGTTCACTTAGTTTCAGTATCTTACTCCGGCCCAATAGAAAATGTTTCGGTACCTTATTTCAGCCCAATAGAATTTGTCTCGGCCTAAATCAGGCCGTGAATAACAATTTTATAACGAATGAATCAAATCAATATCAAAATCAAAAAGTACTTCTGAATTTCATCTATAGCGATCCGTCCATCCGTTTTTAATTTCACGGTTCATAAATGAATAATAGAACCCTCTTTTTTCCTGAAATAATAACAGATTCGGACCCCTTCATACAATGTTCATTGTCTATATAATTATTTTAACAAATAATATAAATGAATAGTACAAGTTAAATAAATTTAGACAATGAACATTGTATAGATGTGACATAATCCGACCACAATATATTGGAGAAAATAACTTTCATGTATTAAAAACAATAAGCAAGAAAATAATGAACAACTTAATAAAGTATTTGCTTGCACCTATTTATATTTAGGGTCTTTGATCACAAATAATCAATTGCTAGTTGTTTGCCTACGAGCACATTAAACGTAATCAATTGCTAGTTGTCGTAATATACAATTTGGTTCGTGCCTTGAAAGTGACCTTTTCCGTCTGAGTCTTATCTAGTGTAGTGGTAAGACATGGGGTTCAAACCTCGGCAGAGGCTATTTTAAGAGAATTTTCCAAATTTGTTTTCTAATTTCTCTGTACGTGTGTTGTAAGCCTACGGTCAATGAATCAAAAAAAATCAAGCTACTAGAAAAGATAGGCAGAACATGACCAACAGTCAACATATTTAAATTTTATTTTATTAATAATTATGAATTAGAGTTTAATTAATCCATCAAATATATATTGATTATGAAATTTCAAAGTCATATCAGTTGAAATCTGACCCAGCTGTATTAGATATTTCATATGGATGGCTCAATTTTTAATGAAGTCTCTAAGATTTGTCAAGTTATCGATTATTTTCAAACGTTGTATTAACTATTAATTATTCATGAATTCAATAGAATGTCTGCAGATTACTTTTAATTTTGTTACCAATGAATGTTTACAATGTGTGAAGTATAGCTGATTTTATAAATGAAATTAATTATTTATCATGCGATCATTAAACTATCTACAAAAGTTTAGATACTAATCAGGGGCGGAACAGGGGCAGGGTGGGCCCCGGCCCCCTTTCGATCGAGAAAAATTTGAACTATTTGTTTAATTTTTCAATTGAATTTAATTAAATGGTAAAATTTTAGTTAAAATTTTGATTAAAATAGAAAAGTTTATTAAAAATTTGTAAAATTTGATCAAAATTAAATTTTGACATTTTTATAATATTAATATTAAACGATACTTGTTAATCGGCCCCCCTAACTCGATGTTCTTGTTCCGCCGCTGGATACTATTATTTACATTTATCTCATTTTAAAGATCTTTAAATTGTATTTTCGACCAAACTTTGGAAATGATTGACACTCACGGATCGTAAATATTTCATTAAATTATATGGAATGCTATTATATGAGTGTTGTTATTTTGAGTTGTTTTTATTGAAAACTCGATTTACGTTTCTATTTTACTTTTTAATTAATAATGATAGTTATGTTTTATAATTGATAATAATAGTGATGTTTTATTATTATAATTATTTTGTCAACAAAACTCTTGAAACTTGCAAACTTCAACCGCTTAAAAAATGAAAGATTCATTTTATAATAGTTGTGATAAAATATTTTATAAAGCACAAAATTATGTATACTTTAGGCTTTTACTTTGAATTTCAAAGTACAAATCGCCGATTCGAATAATTAATAATGTTATTCATACTAAAATTTATTTGAAGATCAAATTTTACATTTGTAGAATTGTTTTTACTATTTTATCGGACGAGTAAAATTTGTTAATCTAATAATTTGCAGACATTTTAACGATTTTTTTACACATCCAATAAAATACTACAAAAGTTTCAAAATAAATTTTAATATAGAAAACATGAGTCTAAAGTATATGAATTTTATTGTTTTATTAGCACAAAGATTAACGATATTTTTGAATCATATCAGTAACGATCGAACGTTGATTTTTAATCTGACGATTCAGATTAACCTATACAGAATGAGCACGAAAAAGATTTCGTTTCCCAAACAATCTGCTGTAAAAAACACAGAGAATCCAAACAATCTGCTGAAAAAAAAACACAGAAACACAGGTCGTCACTCGTCAGGTCCATGAAACACCAAATTTTGGAAGAACCGGATATCTCCATTTTGTTCTTGTTAATCCGCCGCCGTAGTTTTGTCACCCTTGCTCGACCGAGAAGAAACGCGAACCAACACCCCCACCCTTTTCTCCTCCTTCCCCTCCCGAATCCCTCAATTTATCCCCATCTCCCTCCTGAGGCAACCGAATCGGGACTTACAATAAATCAATAGAGGATGGAGATACCGCAGGGATCGGTGAGGAACGTACTGGAGCAGGAGACCCTGAAATGGGTCTTCGTCGGAGGTAAGGGAGGGGTGGGGAAGACGACATGCAGCTCCATCCTCTCAATTTTGCTAGCGTCGGTGCGACAGTCGGTGCTCGTTATCTCCACCGACCCGGCTCATAACCTAAGCGACGCGTTTCAACAGCGCTTCACCAAGATTCCCACGCTCGTCAATGGCTTTTCCAACCTCTACGCTATGGTAATTCTATCGCTGTAGCCCTTATTAGATCGGTTTATTTGATTGGGTTGATTGAGTGGGAATTTGAGGGAATTTTGAGGGGTATACTGGTTAATTTGATTGGATTGTGGGTGTAGGAAGTAGATCCGAAGGTAGAAAATGATGAGCTTGCAAATGATGATGGTATGGATGGCATCTTGTCAGAATTGACTAACGCAATTCCTGGAGTTGATGAGGCTATGAGTTTTGCTGAAATGCTCAAGTAAGATAGCTCTAATAGCCCTAGTTTCACTAGCAAAGCACTGACAAAAGCAAGTTTTACCGGAAATAAGGATGCAAGTGGTAAAGGCTCTTACTGTTGTATTGATGCTAATATGAGATCTTTGGAGAGGTGAATGTTGTATTACACCTAATAGTTTACCATAATTCAAGTAACTCGCCACAATATTTATGTCCAACCAGAACTTTTGCTTATTTTTGTTCTCGAATTTTCTTATTAGGATATTTAATCAATGCATTCTTGTTCATATAAACTTGGAGAAAAGGTGCTAATGGCAATATATTGCAGAAATTAAACATTTTAACTCCACATACTGAAACATTTAACTCCACATCTTGCACCCCTTGCTGACTCAAGGAAACGAGCATTAATTCTGCTTTTGTTTTTCTTAGATTGGTGCAAACAATGGATTACTCAGTTATAGTGTTTGACACTGCTCCTACTGGTCACACGTTAAGGCTATTGCAATTTCCCTCTACATTAGAGAAAGGTCTAGAGAAAATGATGTCTCTTAAGAATAAATTTGGCGGCCTAATAAACCAGGTGTGTATTGTTTACTAAAGAGTACTTTCATAAAGTTATCTCAGAGAGCTTGCTGTTAAATTTGTGTATTACAACAGGCAACTCGACTTTTTGGCCTTGGAGATGAATTTAGTGAAGATGCAATGTTTGGTAAACTCGAGGGCATGAAGGATGTTATTGAAAAAGTCAATCAGCAATTTAAGGACCCTGTATGATTTTGTTTGAGTGGAGCTTGTTTAATTTTTTTTTTCCGATAGGTTAGTACCTGTTGCTGATGTGTACAGTTGTTTGTTGAGGTTACATTTCTATGTGTAATTTAGGCTAGTATGGACTAGCTTTAATGTTGCATTCAAATTGTATTCTCTATTTTTATTTGTAGAAATTTCTTATTTTGCTTAACAGGACATGACGACATTTGTGTGCGTGTGCATACCAGAGTTTCTGTCTCTTTATGAAACAGAAAGATTGGTACAAGAGCTTGCTAAGTTTGATATTGATGCTCACAATATCATCATTAATCAAGTTATTTTTGATGAGGAAGGTACAAATAAAAGATCTCATGATTTGGTCTTTTTTTATTCAACTTTATGTTTGTCTTTCCTATTTTGAACTGTTTTGTAAAGTCTGGTATTCATATTTTTCTGCAGCTGTTGAATCTAAGCTACTAAAAGCTAGGATAAAGATGCAGCAGAAATACATTGATCAGTTCTACATGTTGTATGAAGATTTCAACATTACAAAATTGCCTCTACTTCCTCAGGAGGTACTATTCCTCGTCCATTTTGTCTGTTCCATAATTACCAAAATGTTTAAAGTCGGTATGGTTAATGTATCATAAATGTATATCTAGGTCACAGGAGTGCAAGCTTTGAAGGCTTTCTCTCGGCATTTTCTAACGCCCTATCAATCGCGCTTGACAAAAGGTACAGTTGAAGAGCTGGAAGAGAGAATATCAGTCTTGAAATCTCAATTGCGAGTGGCCGAATCAGAATTAGATAGGCTCAGGAAAGGCAAACACAAGGTCTAATAAAAAAATTTGCCTCCTTTTTTGGCTCTATTTTCTTTTGAAACGGCTGTGTAATTTCATATTTTGGTGAGGCATGCATCTTCTTCTTTTCATAGTTGTATTATTTATGCTGCTTTCTATTGGGGATTGTGGGGGTAGTTTCTTTGTCGTGTACCATTAATGTACTGTGAGTGGACCAATAGTTAGGTCAGTGTTCTCTTGTTTATTTCCCTTATGAGAATAACTGAATAAGTCTTTTGTAGATGAATGATTATTTGGGAATATATCACTTAAATAATGTTATATAAGTCTGCTATTTGTGATCCTGTTGCAGTACTGGACAGGCATGGCTGTGATATTTGCCATGTTTAATTTACGCATTTTCCATATAGGCATTTTTCTGTATTCGCACGAGGTTGGTAAATCGAGGGAAGAAACGCGATAGGCTGCGAGTGGTGAAAATTTTGGAAGAAGAGAACAATTGTGATATGTACTAGAGGTGTTGGGTCAAATTAATGAAGAGGATGGAAAGACTTCTTGAATGAATATGACATGGTGTTTTTGAAACTAATGAAGCAAGCTGAGGACTAGGCTATTGGATCAACATCATGGCACAACAACAATCACCAAAATTAGAGCTGCTTTCACAACAACAATCACCAATTTAGCAATGCAACTCTAATTATTTGAATATAACAGTTTACTATCAACTTTCAATAGCCTTTTGATGATATAAATAAACAGTTTTCCAAATTCTGCTATGTTTGAAATACAATCTGGTGTCTATCAGATTGGTTTAAAATAAAAATGTACGATTGTAAAATTATGCAATGATTATCCAAAGAGATTCTGTGGGTGTTGCTATCTCATAACAATATCTCTATGAAATATCGGGTCCATATCTCTACTTCTCCATGAAATATCAGCTCCAAAGGCATTGCTTAATGATATGTAATTGTCAGTGTCGAAGTACAGCTTAATTATAGGAGTGTAACTTGAAACACAGATATAATTCACAATTATACTATAGAAGTATCGTTTATATCATGTTTTAAGTGACATGTGTTAGCCTTATGTCTCCCGTCCCAATTTCCTTAATTAAAAAGTATGTTTGCAAGTCAATTCATGACAGAAAAGAATAAATAGAGCTAGGGAACTTTGAGAAAACTAAAGATATAAAGCCAAGATTGTGGTGAACAGAATCGTATATCATGTGTATAAAGCATGAGTTCTTTTTGTTTACTGAGAGTGACATGGAATGAGAAGTTGGATATCCATGGGGTTATACCCTTTTCGATATGGCAGATGCCCCAGCTTTTTCTGATTTACACTATAAAAGGTTGTCGATACGGGACATGGAGAACTTGAGAAGCAACAAAGACAAGTTGAGAAGAGTACCAAAAAGAGATCGCAAAAGAGCAAGGCATTTGTACGGCTACCCTCCTTTGGCATGCAGTATGTGGAGAGAGAAAGAATGAGAGAGAGACATCAGACATGCACGGAACCTCCTTTACTCCAATCCAATGGCTTGCCAAAGGAGAGTTGCCCTATGACTTGCCTCAGCTTATGAGATAATTGTGCGTGGTAATTCAAGTAAGAGCTTCCATATTGCCAAATTATTAGCAACCGGGGCGGAGCCACTCTATGTATTTGTACGATTTGTAAATTTTTTTTTGCAAAATAACTATGTATATTTAAAAATATGCGTCATTTTGTTGAAACATTAATTTTGCCATCTTACCAGTATGCTATTATCTGTCACTTAATCCAAGAAGAGAATATGAAGGTTATTAGCAGAATACGAATAGGAATTTTGGCTGCAGCTGTTAGCAGGGTATGAATAAACTACAAATGCGTGACACAGGTCACAGGGATCAGGATAGAAAGGGAGGGATTAAGCGGAATGTGTGTGGTGTGTGTGTGTGTGTGTGAATACTCTGTAGCTTTTTGAAAGGCTTATGTGTCTCTCAAGGTAAGAGTACTAGTTTAATTACTAAGTCTCAACTGGTTACTTTCACAGATCAATTTTATTGAAGGGGGAATGAAAATTGATGATCGCAGTGTGTCACGTGGTCGGTGGTCCTCAGCATCAGGTATAAGTGTATAACAGTTTGCCGGTGAGTGGTCGCTCTGGAAGTCGACAACAGACACATTTTCAATTTGACACAATAGGATGCTTTCCCTCTGGTCCTGGGAGGCTGAGGCAATGGCTAGAAAATGGATGGCAAACTGCTTACCTTCCTATCTCATAACAGTGTGTTTCATTATTTATTTTTCTGTATGATTATATGCTTGGTCATGAGAATTTTGTTATGTCACTCTCTTTGTAACATTATGTAATACTATTTAAAACTTTCTTTCATTTCCTTTGATATAAAATGTTGGACCCTACGTCACCTACCGACCTTCAAAAAGAAAATATTGTCAAGCTGGTTTTTCTCTCTTAACTAAAAAGCTTGGTGTGAATTCTTCTTGGCCTTCCTGAACTTCCTCAGAAAAGAACTTGTCAAATTGGATTTTTTATAATGGTGCTGAAGTTAGCTGGTACAAGTCTCTGTACATCATGTTTATAATATGAGGTACCTCTCATTATGTATGAAATCAATGTATGAACTATGAAATAAAAGGAGGTACATCAGTATGCTGCATGTATTTAATATATGAATAAATTGTCCTAATATATTGCATGTGTACTTCAATATATGCATGTATTTTTCATCAAAAAGTATATTCAAATGAACTAAACCACGAAAGATACCACTGTTACAAATTACTAGTGGCAGCTTAAAAATTTCAGGCAGTCCCTGTAGATCTAAACGGAAGGTTAACAAGATATTCTGTAATTTGGCTAGAAGTGAAAAAGGAAGTGAAAAGATATAATAGCACCAAAGCTATGAAACCTTGGTTACTTTTGTTTTCCCTTTTAACTAGAACAATGCCCCTTCAGATAATGAAAAAACAATATATATATATATATATATATATATATATATATATATATATATATATATATATAGGAATATGCTACTGTGAAAACGTTTGCACTTCAGCCGAAGTGCAAAAATTACATATTTTATAACTTTTTGAGATCAAAATTTAAATTTAAGTTGCTCAATAAATTCTTCTTCTAAATCTCGTAAGAAATCAAATTTCGTGATTTTTTGAGCTTTCTAGCTATTGTTTAAATATTTTTTTAAATAGTCCAGCTTAATATTAAAAAACATGACATTTTCAGTGTTGTTTTTAAAAAATATTTAAAAAATAGCTAGAAAGCTTCAAAATTATGAAATTTGATTTCATATAAGATTTTGAGATGAAGAATTTATTGAGCAACTCAAATTTTAATTTTGAACTCAGAAAATTATAAAATGTGTAACTTTTGTACTTCAGCCGAAGTGCAAACGTTTTTACAATAGTCCAACTATATATATATCATTGTGCTACTATGTTTTGTAAAGCGCACGCTTCGCGATTGTGGATAATTGGATCGCACTTTGTGATTTATGCCAACATGATGATCAAATATCACTGATTCCACAATTACAAAGCATAGTAGCACAATTATATATATATATAAGTGAGTCTTTAGTACACTCTCCTTTTTAGAGAAACAAATTGGAAAGTTTTGACCGTGTGATTAAGGAGGGTCAAATTGGGAAAACAAAATATAGCTGGCAACTCAACATTGTTATATATATTAGGCACTAAATATAAATTAAATTAAATATCTCTCCTTCTTATTAAGGAGTTTGGATGACAAAACACCAAGGATCCTGATTTAATAGTTTTTTTGGGCGGACGGTGTATCAGTCATCCGATCAAATTCCATATGAAGCGCTTCTCAAGCAAATTTCGAACTTCAACACAATCGTTCTTAGGAATTCACCATAGAAGATCTCGTAGAACTTGTGACTGAAGAGTAAAAAATACATTGGAAATTAAGATAGACAACGGGTTTTGAATCTGAATCAAGCGTAACACCTCCCAAGCACTTAACTACTGGATTACTCATCCATTTTTTATATAGTACCTTATGTATTATATATATGCTCTTATAATATATATTTTTTATTATAAAACTGTGATTTATTAATATATATTAATATGCGAGTGATTTTTCGTCTACATTATTTTATCATGTTGTTGTGCCTGTGCACGAGTACGATTACTAGTAAATATATATGGCCGTTTATTTTGGCTGATATAATTGACTTATTGTTGTTTTAATTCCTTTGTTGTTTCCTCCCTCAATCACATTCCACACGATCAATTTCTTGTCTCTCAATCTAATTGTTGTCACGTCCTCATTTCTTTACTAGAAAACACCAGTAAAGACAGTGTTTATACCAGAAAGCATCAAACATTATGAAATTGTAATCAAATTTTTATAATTTATTTCGCAATAAGAATCTAGTCTTCTGATTTAGATAAGGGAAATTGAACTGATTGAAGATGAAAGAAGCAGGCAGAACTGATGATTTTGCTGGTAAAGCTGATTGCCAGCAAAATCAAAAAGGGGATACTGATAAGATGATACCAGCATACTAGATACAGATGGAGATTGGTACAGAGGAATTTTCTGGTACATAATGAGGCTGATACTGAAGTGTTGATAAATGTGCAGGGTGTGAGGCTGCAGGGTCAAGAGAGGTAGCTTCTTCATGGAAGTTGCTAGCCACACTGCTGAGAAGATTGTTGAGTTTTCGGGAAGAACGCAGTATCAATTATCATCTGAGAATCAAAGAGCTTCACAAAGAGAGAAATGCGGTACAGAGATGTTTGTGTGATAAAAAAGGAGTCAGGAACCAGGGTATATTTTTTGTTTCTGCTTTTGCTTTAGAACTTAGATTTAGACTAGATGTTATGGTGGAGATATTATGATTTGTTTTGGTTTTGAGTAATAGATAGAGCTAGATAGTAGATGGCATAGATAAAGTCAATGTATTTGGATTGTATACATTTGCTTCTTTTGAAAAGGAAGTGGTGAGGAGGATCATCTCACTTATTTCAAAAAAAAAATAAGAATCTAGTCTTTATGGCTTATTTGTTTGAGAAAAATACGAGCTAGCCCTTATTTTTGAATTTATTGGATTTTAAAATTCAAATACATAGGAAAAATAATAAGAAAGAAAAAAAGAAAAACGAAAAGAAAAGGAGAACGTATGTCATGAAAAATGACATCCTTGTCAGAATAAGATGAAAATAAAATTAAAATAAGTAAATGTGTATTAACATTCTTTACGACTAATTAATACACATATACCGATATACGAGATCACACCTTCAGTTTTTTATTGCTGAAGATATCACTCAAATACTCTATCAGAGACCAAAAGTATTGATAGCATTTGGTCTCTGATAGGGTAAAGGGTGGTTAGTGTTGGTACCGTCCCGGATGTGTATCGGTACCGTATGATCTATGTTCATATGTAAAATTTCGTTTTCTTAAATGAAGTGGTGAGGTGATCCCTCACTTGTTTCCAAAAAAAAAAAAAAATATCACTCAAAATACGCGTATATTGTCTGATGTATTTAATTAAGAAGTTGTCATACCATCTTTCAACGCATAATCACTTCTCTTTTTTACAGATCATAAAGCCATTGAAGTACCAATAGAAGGAGGTTATACAAGTGATGCAATCGCAACAGTGAGTTTTGTTTGTTTTTATGTACTTGCTTCTTTTGTTAAAAAAAGAAGCCACTAAACAAAATGATGCAATGCAGATTGGTGCTGATTTTTTTTTTTTTTTTCTGCAAAATCAATGTCGGTGATGGAGTAGTTACAATCACACAAGTTTTTGTTCAATTTTAATGATTATTGAATATTAATACAACATAATAAATTTTCATTGTGAAATTTATCCAACCATATATGATATATCCCATGAAGCCTTATTGTACTGCAACGATTGACCAATAAAATATGTTGAAATGAAAAATCATATTATTATCGAATCTAACCAAATCTATGTTGTTCTGTCCTGTATGACTCCTTGATTTCCTAAAAAATGAAAAAAAAATATATCTCCATTATCTTGAAACAACAGTATTTATTCAACAGTACTGATACATATTTCCTCGTGAATAATGAAGGGTGCTCAAATTTGATATAAAGAATGATAAATCAAAATTTAAAGGTGATTAAGAATGTTTTTGAGTTAAGAGCATGAGAGGTTTTGATGTTTAGCTGAGCTCATGTACACTTATATTATATTCAAATGACACGTGTCAGATCTCTGCCTCCATCCCTACTTCAATTAAAAGAAAATTCTTTGCAAGTTATTAATGAGAGTAAAAGAATAAATAGAGCTAGGTACTTTGAAAATTAAAGATATCAATTATAAAATTCAAGATTGGGATGAGGAAAATCGCATAACATATGTATAAAGCAAGACATCTTTATGTATACAGAGAGTGACATGCACTGTAGAGAGAATTGGATATCCATGAGGTTATACCCTTTTCAATTTGGAAGATGCCCCTGCTTTTTATATTTTACACTATAAAAGGTGGCTATTCGGGACGGGGAGAACATCAGTAGCATTTAGCAACAAAGACAAGTTGAGAGAAGAGTAGTAGACTGAAGAAAGAATATAGAGTAAGCGAGAGAGTTGTATGGCTACCCTCCTTTGGCAAGCAATGGTGAGAGAGAAAATGAGAGAGATACATGACCTCCTTTAATTTCTCCTATCCAGTGGCTAGCCAAAGGAGAGTTGCCTTATGACTCGCCTCAGCTTATGAGATAATCATACATTAAAATTGAAGTCTTCCATGAGAATTAGCTATATCCGGGCAAGTTGTTTCTTTACTGTTTGAACAACTCACAGTTGGTAAAATAAAATTGTTACTTTGTTAATTAACAGTACCTTCACAGATAAGTAGATAACCATATTTCTGAAGTAAATTAATCAGAACTATATGTCATCAGATAACTATATATTCTGAAGTAAATTAATCAGAACTACATATTGTATCATCAAATATTGCTTTCTTTTAGAAGTAAAAATGTTTCTAACACATAATAAAACACATATATATACACTGCCAAGAAATAATGTACTTACGAAAGGTGTAGAAGTACTTCATGAGTTATTAAGTTTTACTAATAATGACATTTTTACAGTAAACCAATTAAGTGCCTTATATTTTTGTTATGTTTTGTAGTAACTGTTAATTTTCTGTCTTGTTTCAAAGGTGCTATATTCATCTCAGATTATATATTTAGGATTAAAAAGACAAGTGCATTTTTCTACGTAGAACTTTGGAATGCTCAACTATTTAAAATGCTCATTTTTTGGAACAGGTCTCGAATTGATCGAATTAGGCTTAAACCTCTAGGAAGAACTTTAAGCTGAGTACATTTTGTACTAATTAACGTGTAAAAGTTCCCTACCTGATCTTAAATAATCTACTCTTGTGTTTAAACAAAACAGAGCAGCATAGCTTTCACCAACTCCTAACATGTCAAGATGAAATAGTTCAGATTTGAAATAAGTGAAAGACTTGTGACTGTAGTACTTGGTACTAGGAATATATTGTAGTTGAATGGAGCCAATTAATTGATCCATTCTCTTAATTTGCACAAGAAGGCAATAAAGACAGCGCAATAGTAGCAATGCTTTGGACTTGTAAAATATGCTTGGCAGAAAACAAATATGAACTGGGGTTTGGTTACTGAGCCACAATCGTTACTGATGTGGGAAAATTTGATAGAAGGGGGAATGATCATTGATATTTGTCGTGTCATGTGTCTTTCAGTACCATATGAGTCCGCAAATAACCTCTTCTGGATCGTGAATTTGCAGCGTGATACTATGCAACACCAGTTTGAGGATTGTGTGTTGAAAAATAGAAGATTATAAAGACAATTGAAGTATTTAAAAGAGAACAAATATGTTAAGAAAACTGAAGTAAAAAAATGTTTCTACGATTTGCTTTTAAACACTGTACATATAAGGTTTATATAGTCTAAATCATACAACGATAAAAAATAGTACTGTTAGACAGTAGATATGCGTCTCCTTATACATTTACGAATAAGAGTAATAAAATTATTCTATCATTCATCTTTCTGTTTGAACAAACTTGTAAAATCAACATTGTGCATTCACACAACTTGTATGGAACTGAACCGGACTAGCATCTCGCCAACACACTCATCCAATTAACCACTGTTTAATCGCAATGATGAGGAGCGGCTGAAACAAATAGACAAATGCTACGCCTTTCTCCGGTGGAACGTTTTCATGGAAGGATTGAAGCCGAAGGATCGATCTTTCAACAAAATTCCTCGCCAACAAGACAACTTGTGATCAGCATAATCCACAGGAACATACGAAATTGAAAACAAGGGATTCGGTAATCGTAGCATGTAATAGGACACAGCTTTGGATCCAGTGTTCTTTTTTTTCTTTTTCATCTTGTGTACATAATTCCATCCCCCCTCTCAGCGGTATTTAACTGTTCTTTCTTTAAAGATTAATGTAAGGTAGACTTTTTTTTATTCATTGCTCGTAGGCTTACAACACACACTCACAAATAAAACAGTATTCAGATTCTGCAAGTTTGATATACAATGTCTGAACTTCGCAGTCTACCAAATTGATATACAATGAAACTACTTGCCTGCCTATTAACAGTTTCATTACTATGATTATCCAAAGAATTTTCCTAGTAACAGTTTTAATTTTCCTAGTAACAGTTTTAACTTTACTATTTACTGTTGGCAAGTAGTTTCATTACTGTTTGTTTATCCCAGAGTTGGTCTTAAAAAAATTAAAACTGTTACTTTGTTGACGACATTATCCTACAGAAACTGGTATCACATACAGTCATACAGACAGACAACTATATGTCTGCATAAATTAGTCAGAATTAGGTGTAATGTAGTGTTAGGATTTTAAACTGGGCTTTTGAAAAAAGCTGGTGACTTGCTTCCAAAAAAAAAATGAAAAGAGAATAAAAGACAAGGCTGGTGAGTGCTAGACTAATAATTTCCCTGAAAAATAGTAATTTCGATCAGCCCAATATGGGTTTTTAAAGAACCAAGCCATTTTGAGCTTATACTGGAACAAAAAATCATGCCTCATGCTAGGCTCTATCCTCATGGCCTCCAATTTGGGCCTCTGTTTAGCTGATATTATATTATTAGAAATTAAACTAATAAATTATATTTAAACGGTAAGAGTATTTGAAAAGTTCGAAAAAATTGAAATGTGCGGAGTTGCTAACACCGGACATTTGAAAAAGGCTAAATGCACGGTGTTGGCAACATTGTGCATTAGAACATGATTTTGATTTGTACTTATTTTTTTATTAATAAAAATATTAATATTTTAATTTATAAGTTTGGTTGTATTTAGGTAATATTTTGTAACAATTTCATCTATGCTCGTCGGAATGGTAATTCGTTTTTTTTATCGTCGCAAGCCATCGAGTTGTAGATATTTGAGTCTATTTTCATCGTGTCGAGTCTGATTTGCGGTCGGAGAAATGTGCATCTCAAATTTGGCTTCATATTCAATTATGTATTAATTAGTATTTTTAATCCATCCATAATATTATTTTGTATTTCCTTAATATTTTGTCCTCGATTTTTATTCAGAATAAAATAAATGACTCATAAAAACCAATCATTGACAAATGTGTGTTTTTTATCTTCCTAAGATTTTTCATTAAAATCATTTAAAACTTTTAATTAATAAAATCATTAAAAAAATATATTATAAAAGCTTAATCTTATCGAGATTAGTAAAAGTTGAAGTTTGTATTTCAGTCCATTTTGGTGTTATCAAACCTAACTTTATTTGATTGTTCTATGAATGTTATTTGTGGTTATGTAGTCTTTAATAATAAGTTATATTAATATAATACCTTATGTAATTAAATTAGCTATTTTTTATTTTTTGATCTGGTTGCTAATACTTAACTATCAACTTGTTATTTTATTTATCATTATTTTTTGTAACATTGATAATTTATTAAATATAAAATATAAAAAATAAACAGTGACTCGTATAACACTCAAAATATAAAATTGGAAGTACAATAAAAAAAAATACAATTCATTTGACTCGTATAACACTCAAAATTCGTATAAAAGGTTAAATTAATTGTTAGATTAATACAGTGAGTGAACTGAGAAAGGTTTTTAACTCCAAGTAATGGTGAGATTAGGAATGAAAATAAGAAGGGACACATCCATTCTAACATAAATGGAGAGAAATACGGTCTAATAAATATATCTATCAACTGTACTGGCATGATTTATGACCTTTGAAGATGTCAATTTCTCTATCACCGACTAGTGGAGGCAAATTAAAGTTGTTTTCTCACGAGTGGATATCGTTTCTTCGACCAACAGTATATGTAGACATCAGAAAACAACTCATTTGTTGTATTAAATTTTTGTTGGCAAGAGAGAAAAGTTTCTTTTGACTAGGAAATATACTTATATACCCCTACTATCAAGCAAAAAAAAAGAAAGAAGAAGAAGCCATATGCGCTTATTTATGGAACTGTTATTTCAGATCAAATTGAGTCTTAAACTTCTTTTTTTGGGTTCAAACACAATCCTAAACTATGATTTCCATTCAATTTCGACCTTTTTTTTTAAATTGTATGCTGTTATTTTCATCTCTCCTCCTCCGTTATCTTCCTATCAGATAACCATTTTCAAATTCTTTGAGAAAAAATAATTTGGTAAATTTTTTGAGGTAAATTCATTTTAACAACAGAGAAAAAAAAAGATATTGTGAATTGAATTATATTCAAAGAAATTCGTTTGCCACTGACTAGGCTCGAGGTTGATTTTATTTGATGATATAATGTCACAGTTAACTCCCATATTTCTTTCCAGATTCTATGATTTGTTACTGTACTTTGATAAAATTTAATATTGATTAATATAATTAATCTTAATTTTTGCTTAAATTTTCTATTATAAACCATACTTATCAGATGACAAATAGTATTAAATTAATTATTATTTTTCAATCAATAAATAATCCAGTTCTTCATTAATAAAAGTTTGGCCTTTTAATTAAGCTATTTTGTTTGAATGTGTACCGCTGTAAATTGTTGTGCAAAGAAAAATTTCTTGGGAAAATATTTCCCTCGAGTGAAAATCTGACAGTTCAGCTCAATTAATTAATTAATTCTTTTATGATGGAATATTGCTCTCGCAAGAAACATAACGGAGGAGAGATGAAAAATGTTGAAATTGAACGGAAATTAATAGTTAGAAATTGTGTTTGAACCAAAAAAATTGTTTAGATCAATTTGAACCGTAAACAATAGTTCAAGAAAGTTCAGTATTTTTTTATTATTTGTTCGTAGATTTACAACACACATCCACACAAAAAATTAAAAAATAAATTTAAAACCTCTTTAAAAATAGTTTTTATTCAGCTTGAATTTCAGATTTTTTTCTATGAAAATTTTGTATCTTACCACTACAGTAGATAAGATTTGACATAAAGAAAATTTCAATTACAAAAACAAACTTTGAATGTAACAAGTGATCCATTACACAGTGAGAAGCAAAGTTGTGGATTGTAGAAACCCAAAGAAAACATCCCCGAAATTAAGGGAAAATCCAAGAAAATCAGGGAGGAGAGAGACAACTCATACGGTACTAGTGTTGTGCCAGACGGGCGGGCCGGCGGGTTTGGGCAACGGGTCGGACGGGGGGCGGGTGAGACGGGTGACGGGTCGACGGGTTGGACGGGTTACGACGGGCGGGTTGGGACGGGTGGGTTTGGGAAGAGTGACCCAAACCCGCCCTTAGACCCGTCGGGTCAAACGGGTCGGGCGGGCGGGCGGGCACGGGTTTTTTTTTTAAATATTTGAAATAACTCCAAAAAAATCTTAAAAAATTCACAAAAAATCTAAAAAAATCATATTTGAAAAAGTACAAATGAATTTAATTTTTTTTATAAAAAAATTTCTTTTTTCAAACTCGTAAATCCAAAATAATTCAAAGACATATAAGTTTTTTTAAATCCGAATATAAAAAAAGTGAATAAAAATATACAACTATTTTAGTTAACTATTTTTATTACAAACAAAAGTATACAACTATTTTAGTTAACTATTTTATTACAAACAAAAGTATACAACTATTTTTTTTAAAGAAATAAAAATTAGTGAATAAAAAATATGAACAATAAAACATTTTAAATAATTTTAAGTAAATTATTTAAAAAAAAAAGTTACTCTCCTCCTTTATCCGGGCTTGAGACCGGCTATGTTACCGTGTTAAAAAAATAACATAAGCGGAGTTCTAACTTTTTTTTTTGTTAGTAAAGATTTAAACTAAGTATAAAAATGTTTAATAATTAGAAAAAAAATTAAAGAGTGCATATATTTCATACCGAAACTACATTCCTAGATTGCGGAATCTCATATACGAATGCTCGTTCTCTTCTTCGGGATCGCATTCATCATCCGAATCATTATCCGTGATGCCGGTACTCTCTTGAGTATCAACACCGGATGAACTTGCTTCGATTTCTTTATATTGGATTCGTTCTTCCGCATCAATCCAATCTTTTAAGCATACGAGACGCTCAAAAATCGTTGGCCCCAACTTGCTCCTTTTATTGATAAGAAAAAATAAGTGAAAAATTAATAATTAGAAAAATAAATAACAATTAAAAATAAAACATGTACCTTTTATCGGAAAGAATCCTATTTGCCGAACTAAAACAAGATTCGGAAGGCACGGTTGATATGGGAATGGCGAATATGTCGCGGGCCATCATAGATAGAGTTGGAAAAATGTTTGCATTTTTCTTCCAATAATCTAGAACGTCGACTCCCTCCGGCGCCCCCGGTAATGCAAGATAGCTTTGTAATTCATTTGTGTTAATTGGCATCGCATTCTCCTCGTCATCTAACTCGAGTAACAATGCACTTCGGCTACTAGACCTATTAAGAATTAAAAAAATATATATAGTAAATAAAATATGAGTTTTTAAGTTGTAACAAAATAATAAGTTATAAAAAAACATGAATTTTAAAAATATATACCTCATTGTGTTACTCGTAGAGGGCATAGGTTGTGCGGCATTCCGTCGAGTGTTGTATTGGGTAAACATTTCTTCAACCAAAGCTCGTATTTGGGGCTCCTCGTTTCCTCTAGGTAAACCTAAATAAGACTTGTATTTTCGTAGCATTCTTTCTGTGTAATACATCTTGTATGTCGGATGGAGGATATTTGCAATAATTGTCACGTTCGGTACTTCTTCCCAATATTTTAGAAATTTCTTCCTCATAGCCTCTACGATTGGAGCGAGAGATTGATCGGTAGTTTCTATACCTACATAAATAAGTACAAGATTAATTGGAAACTATTTTAAAAAAAATCGAATTTAAAAAATATATATAAGTATATAAAAAATTTCGAACTAAAATATGTACCTTTCATCTCGTCGTACACTTTGGCGATGAATAAGAGGTGGTGAAGCAACTCATGCGCGGTCGGTGTATACGAGCAAGACAACTTAACGGTTGCCTTGAAAAAAGCTTCAAGAAAGTTCATTAATAGATGTAATTGGTTCCACTCACCCATGGAAAGCATCAAAGTCAATCATTCGGGCGAGGAACTCAAAGATTCATCGATAGCATCTCGGTAATTAAGACATCGAGCTAACATTCTATAAGTTGAATTCCAACGGGTATCTACATCCCATGGCACGCTTAACTTACTCAAATTTAACCTTTGACATAAAGCATGAAATTGTTGTTTTCTTACATTATTAGAATAAATATGGTTGAGACTATCTTTAAATTTCTTAATCAAAGCTTCTACACCGGGAGTTTTAAGTCCTGCCTTTACCGTGAGGTTGAGGATATGACAAGCACATTTTTGGTGAAATATTGCCCCATCCATAATTGGGTTTAGGGCACGGATCAAATATTCTACTGATTTAATATTATTACTAGCGTTATCAAAAGAAATGGAAGAAATTTTATTTTCTAAATCATTTTTCAAATTATATTCTCTTAAAACACCCATAATTGCTTGATAAATTACTTCCGCGGTGTGCGGGTAATCTATTACACGAAAACTTATTACTTTTTTTTGTAAAACCCAAGAGTCATCTATATAATGTGCGGTAATACAAGAATAAGAAAGACCATGCTTACCGGCGGTCCAAATATCGGATGTGAGTGCAACCTTGAATGGTGCGGTTGCAAATATAACTTGCAATTCATTCTTACGCTCGAGAAATTGCCTTTTAATTTCTTTGGCCATTTTTCTATAATGGAATCTTTTGTACAATGGTTGACCGCAACCCCTAATTATTAAACGGGCAAAACTCAAACAAGCACCCATTCTAATTGGTTGTTCCTTGTGGGCAATATACCGGGCAAACTCACTCAACATTCTTTTTTCGTCGTATCTTTGGTGAGTTCTTGTACCATCCGTATTAATTAAGGTTTGTACATGACTACATTCCGCATGTTCTTGTGGTTCTTCTTTAGCATGAATATGTTTTTCGACATGTCTACTAAATGTGCTAGTACCATTTGAGCTAGTATAAACATATTCGGCGTTACAATTGCGTACCTTACATCTTGCGCTTACCAAATTTTCGTTCTCATCGAGTGTCATCTCATAGAAACGCCAAAATGGCTTGTTGTATTTTGCTCTCTTTCTTTTCTTTGCCTCCGGCAGTGTGTCACTTCCCGAGTCTACTCGAATTTCGGTACTGGAAGTGTTGGCATCAACGGTTGAGCTAGAACCACCCATTCCACTTGAAAAGTTATACATCGGAGAGGATTGAGGATAATAATTGAGGTCTTGTGGAAATTGTGGTGATGGTTGGTAATATGGAGGTGATACGAAATTTGTGTTTTGTTGAAAATTGGGATTATGTGAATAAGTAGGAGGGAAATTTGGATTATGTGGATAAGTAGGAGGGAAATTGGGATTTTGTGAAAAACTGGTTGGAGGGCCAAAAATAGATTCGCCTAATCGTTGACCAATATCTTCAGCGGTTGGCTCAAACGTGTTTTGAGGGTTGTTGTTGGATGGAGATGCCATTTTTCACTATAACAAAAAAATCCGAATTAAAAAAATAAATAAAAAAATTCGAATATAAAAAAACCGAATATAAAAATGCTATACAAATAATAAAAAAAATTATATTGTGAAAAGAAAAATTATGCAAACTTTTTGAGTTAACTATTGTTATTACAAATGTAAGTATACAACTATTTTTTTAAAAGAAACAAAAAATCCGAATTTAAAAAAATGCTATTGCAATAAAAAAGAATTGTAAATTATGCAACTATTTTAGAAATAAATTATATTATGAAATTATATTACAATTATGCAATTATTTTTCATTATACAAATGAAGAAAAATAAATTATGCAACTATTTTAGATGAAAAAAGATTGATGAATTATGCAACCATAAAAAAAATTATGCAACTATATTATGAAAAATAAATTATGCAACTAATAAATTATGCAACTAAAAAAAATTAGGGTCGGGTCGGGTAGACGGGTCGGGCGGGACGGGTTCTGACACGGGTTTAGAACGGGCGGGTTTAAACGGGCGATTTTTCAAGGGCGCCACCCAAATCCGCCCGTTGACCCGCACCCGCGACCCGTCCGGGTTTCAACGGGTTTGGTCAACGGGCGGGTTGGGCGGGTAAAAGGCGCGGGCGGGGCGGGACGGGCGGGACCCGTTTGGGTTTTAGCACTAAACTATACGGTACCCATCCATTAATATATAGGAAAAATTATAATTGGAAAAGACTATTGTATTTCACAAAATTCATACTAAATTTGTTATCAAAATCAAAATTATTTTTATCGCAAAGAGTGAATTCAAAGTTCCTACATTATAAAGCTCGTATTTTACAAAGTACAATAATCTTGCTCATTATATTTTTATTAACATCCGTTATATCAATTCATAAGAGTTCATAAACTATGAATTTCTGTTATTCTGAGTTCAGTTTTTTAATAGGAAAGGTGTAAGAACTTATTGGTTTGGACTAAAAAATGTGTCTTTTTTTAGAGAAAACAGAAAACCACATTCATATTTGTCCATCCGTTACTTTGCTCAACAAATAATTAATTCCATTTAAAATATAAGTTGTTCCGTTTGACAATTATAAATACAATTTTCAAGATGCATTTTGTAAGTCGCATGAGAATTGCTAAAATAAATTTGGAAGGAAGTGAGAAAATCGAGATAAAATAAAGTAGAAAAACTAAATTTTAACCTTAGGATGATGATCAAACTTATGCTAACAGAACAAAATATAGTGACCCCATATAACATTTACCTAGAAATAGTAGTATTTATTTAAAGATCAAAGGAAATTAAGAAACACAGTATTAAAGCAATTACAGCAAAGAAGGGATAAACTTTGCAGCTCAGTAAGGCATTAGTAAATGAAGGGGAAAGTAATGGAAATTAAGGTCATCTTACCGAAATGCCCCTATATGGTAAAGGTGGATCGAATATTTAAGCACTTAAGTGTTATCTGAAAAGCACTTTGAATTTAGAAGTGCTTGATAAAATTCCATGAAGCATGCCAAAGACAAGAAGGAGACACCAAAATGAATTGGTATTGACTTACAGTTGACTAGTAGTTTAATTTACTCTTGTCAATTCAAGTTTTAGTCATCACTATGATCACTAAAGTTGCAAAATGAAAGCTCCAAATAAAACAAGAGAAGAAAAGGTGAGCAACTTTTCTGTATCACTAAAAGATATAACAATGGCATAATAAAAGAAATGAATCCGTATCTCCGATATAATGCGGGGTCTCGAAATGGTCAGCGGACAGCACTGTTACGCTGTAAATTCGTTGGTACTGTAGCAAAAACATTGTGCGAGCAGCGATGAGAATGCAGGAGGGTCCACTACTGCTGACCATTTCAGAAAATGTGAATTCAAAAGATATAGTCTAGACAGAGTTGAATTAATTACTGACATGTCTAGAGCATTTACAGATTTTTCATCCTTCAAGACATGCTCAGTTGTGGTTTCTACCAGCTGGTACCAAACAACTACCAGTTGAATATTTGATTTTTTTTTCCCTGAGGTATTTTAGCAAACCTAATGTAGCCTCAATTGCTCAAGCAAAAGAGTCCCTTGGTAAAAAAATGATAACAATCACTGTTTGCTGACACCTCAACCAAACAAAATAATTAGGTACATGTCAGAAGTTCACACACTCGTTCCAAATTCAAGCAAATTGGTGCAGATAGAGAGAACTGGCACAATCGGTAATTAATCTGCACGAATAAAAATAAAAATAAAAATCAAACTGCACCATGAATTTATAACGAATGGAATATCAAGCAATCATATATACTTTGGATGACAAATCAATTGGCTGCTGGTCAGAAGTCATAACCATGAGAGCATTCACACCTGTCCACTATTTTGGATTGGCTATTGCAATTTGTCTGAATCGAATTACATAGCTAAATCACTGAAACCATACAATCCCTATCTCATCCAACTAAAATTGCCAAATAGGTACTGGTCTCACTGTCCCACATGAAACCATTCACCATACAAAATGGCATACACAAAACTCAATAGTCAGTCAACGGCCAATTGTTGACCAACCAACTCAGCCCCATGACTCTACATTGCCACCATCATTGATGGTGATATATACCGTATACACATGATTAAATATATGTATAGAATTAGTGATAAAAATTCCGTCTGTCTATATTTTACCTAGTTGGTTTCAAATCCGAAAAGATGAGAGTTATGATAGACTTGACGAGTCAACATAAAAATTCAGTTAATTTTATAAAAATAAAATTCAATATGAATTTCATTTCTAATCTATCCCAACTAATTTGGGATAAAAAAACTTGGTTGTTGTTATAAAATCAGAGATAAAGACAGTGAGTGAGACCTGCATAGAAGATATTTCACGTAAGAAAGCTGCATCCACTTCACAATCACAAAAACTTAAGACCAATTACAATAATTCATGAAACCCAGCCAATCATTCACCACTGCCCAATTCCCATTTATGTTGCACAATGCTTCCCCTCTTCAAGAAATACCTTAAGAGAAGGCCTCCAAAGAACACCAAAGAAGAGATTGAGAAGAACAACAAAAGAAACACTACTGAGATGCCACCTGATAACAAACCAAATGGCTCCAATTACATCTGTTTCCGTGGTTGTCTGACAGCTGGGGCCAACCTAACTCCCGTCGACAAGAGCAGCTCGACGACTACTGGTGCCAGAGCAGCCGCCACGACCACGACCACGACCAGGACTACGCGATCAAATTTTTCTAAAACTACAACTTCTTCTCTCTTCCCCAGCACCGAGTTCACTAACCACGAGTCCCTCCCATCCATGTCTGAAGCCTTCTCGATATTCCTGTCAGTCTTTCCCCAGTATAGTGGGACCCAGATGGCAGACTCGATAAGACAACTACAGTACAGCCACCTGTCAAACCATGCTTGCTTTGATTATTCAGGCATCAGTCTGTTTTCTCACTCACAGATGTATTCAGACTTGACTACAACATCCAACTCTGACACTGTCCCACCTTCCAGCCTGAAACCTCCCTTTTTCGAAATTGCATATAAATCAGCTAGCCTGAGGTCTCAAGTTCAGTTGAGGGATAAAGATACAAGTCTTGAAATGGAGATTAGAAAGAGAATTATGAAACTATTATCAATTTCAGATGAAGAGTACAGCATGGTATGTACTGCAAATAGAACTACTGCTTTTAGGCTATTAGCAGAATCATACTCCTTCAAATCAAATAACAAGCTATTGACTGTGTATGATTGTGAGAGTGAGGCGGTGACTGCCATAATAGAGACTGCCCAAGAGAAAGGTGCTGATGTGGCAACAGCTAATTTTGCATGGCCAGGGCTGAGAATCAAAACAATGAAACTGACAAAAAAGCTCACACAAAGAAAGAAGAGAAAAGGTTTATTTGTTTTCCCTCTTATATCAAGGATGACCGGTACAAGATACCCATACCTATGGATGAAATTAGCACAAGATCATGGTTGGCATATTGCATTAGATGCATGTGCACTTGGCCCAAAAGATATGGATTCATTAGGTCTTTCTCTTATCCAGCCTGACTTTATAATTTGCAATTTCTTCAAGGTCTTTGGGGAAAACCCATCAGGGTTTGCAGGGCTTTTTGTCAAGAAATCAAGTTGTGAAGCACTTGAGAGGTCAAGTATTGCCAGGAGTATTGGAATAGTAAATATCGTACCAGCACGAAGGTTTTCTAGCATTGGAGATTATTACTCTGGTACCAGTTTAGAGGCATCTCAGCCTCTCAATATAAGAAACGAAGAAGACTCGGAAACAACAAGTTCATTTTCTGGGCCAGTTGGAGCCCAAAATAGAGAGGATAAGTCACAAGATCTTGGTGAAGTTTCAAGGATTTTGGAGGAAGAAAGAACACCAGAAATTGAAATGGAAGAAGAAACCCGAATGGAAATAGAATGCCATGGTTTAGACCATGCCCATGAACTTGGTTTGGTACTGATAACCACAAGGCTAAGATGCATTACAAATTGGTTAGTAGTAGCTTTGTCAAAGCTTAGACATCCCAACTCAACAAATGCTTATTATTTGGTAAGAATATATGGGCCTAAGGTCAAGTTTGACCGTGGCCCTGCATTGGCATTCAATATCTTTGATTGGAAGGGGGAGAAAATTGATCCTTCCTTGGTGCAAAAACTTGGGGACAGAAGTGGAATTTCACTAAGTTCTGGGTTCTTAAAGAACATTTTGTTTGAAAATGTATATGGAGAGGACAAAATTGTTTTAGAGAAAAAAGAAGGGAATGCAAATGATGTAGGAATTAGTGTGATTAACATTTCATTTGGATTTTTAAGTAGCTTTGAAGATGCCTACAAGCTTTGGGTTTTTATTGCAAAATTTTTAGATGCCGATTTTGTTGAAAGAGAGAGGTGGAGATACGTGGCATTGAATCAGAAGATGGTGGAGATCTAAATAATTTAATGGGTTATCCAATTGTTGAATAGATTTGTTTGTGAAATTTGGTCCATTTGAAGTGCCACTATTCTTCTACTTATCTGATTATTTTAGAATTGAATAGAATTGTCAAATTAGATTTCTCTTTCAATTATAATTCTTGCTTGTCAGATGAAAACTTTTGAAAGAGCAAAGCTTCTCAGAAGTTACAATATCCAGCAACTTATAGTGCCTAATGAAACTAAAATATGAAATGTAAAGGTGTCTTTCTCAGATTTTGTTTTTCTAACAACCTCAGTATCTAAAATACTGCATCAGTCATCTCAGTTGGTACCAGTTGTTCTCCCAGCAAATGATAAGACTATGGTTTTTTGTTTGAACCAATTTACCCCACAAGATAAAAGAATTTATAAAAAGGCCCCTAGTAAGTTATAGGATACACCAATAGAACCTTATTCAAAATGATGGCCTTCACTTCAGTATATATCAGATAGCAAAGAAAAACTTACCAGAAAAGTTAGAGGTGTCAAGCTTCAATTGAATTTGGGGTCGACCGTTGGAGTCAGCTAAAGGAGGAAGAAGAAGAGAAGCGGATTGGGCCACGCCTTAACTGATGTAATTAAATTATAGAAATGAACTTCCACTAGAGTACCACACTCGCGCTCTGCTCTAAAAAATTAAATTTTAAATTTTTGTATTACAATAATAAAATTATAATAAATCGTTTAAAAAATATTATATAATTTACAGTAATCTTAAAGTTACTGTATCATAAACAGTGAAAATACTGTTCACGCTACTGTAGAAATGAACAGTGACAGCTATATCGCCATTAGTATATTAGATTAGATATCTGACCATTGATTACAAGATCCAACAGCTGTAGTACTCACAGGAATAGAGGCTTTACTCACAGAAATGGTCTTACTCACGAAAATAGTGTATTTCTGTATTGCTGGATCTAGAAGCTTTTATTCTGGCTGTGCAAGTAGTTTAGAAAACCCATCAAAAAGCCAAGGCAATTGGGCTTTTTATCATAGGCCCAGAAATATGGCCCAATGTATATTTGCTCTGGAAAAACAAAAAACTAGAATTTGGAAAACGCTGGCTGACTGAGCAGTGAAATTCACATCCATTGCCTAAACTAAAAAATTAGAGTTTCTTAATTATCACATCAGTAAATACTAACAACACATACTATCAGTGTTTTTTTTTTTTGAATGAGTGTAGGTTTGCCTACCTCTGATTTGTATTAAAATTATTAGTTGTATTCACATACTACCAGTGTTGTTAGAGACAAACTAATTTTAGTCAATGATTAAGTCATATTATAATCTATAAACTCTAAAGTAAAATTTTTAAATAAAAAATTCTTAAGTAAAATTGTTAAATAAGAAATTCATGTACATTTCTGAAACATCAGATTAGAAACTTCAAAAATTTCAGAAATGAAGATGCTCTAATAATTTGTTAACACTAATAACTAGGATTAAGAATAACAGAAAATTAATCATTGTTCTTTGTAACTAACCAAACTTAGATGATAGCTAGGATGTAAATATGTAGTTCTGAATTTACTTTGTAAAATAAGCAGTGCGATGTCATATATATAAACAAAATAAAATTTCTGTGAGAATTATAAAGGAAATATAAATTCAAAAGTAGAGGACACTTTTACATGAAAAAATATCCCAAAAACATGGTTTTTCGGCCTCGTTAATGATAATAATATTTCTCTCCAAAAGTTGCAATAACATCTAATAGGTAACGATCAACCAAATTCCAAGTTGCATTTATTAACAAAGGATATTATTAAGAATTGTCTTTATCGAATATATGCCTGATGCATGCATAAGACAAGACGATACATTGGAGGCGTTGTCACACATACTAGAAATTAATTCAACCGCATTTAAATTATGCTCTGTAGCATGACATTGGAGGCGTTGGCACATGCTAATTGAATTTCATTTCAACAGCATTTGAAATTATGCTGTGGCATGACATTTGACGTTGGCAAACAGTCCATGTCGTCTTCATTACCAATCTACAAGTGTAACCAGAAGAAGAAAAAATGTTGCAAGGCATCAGAAAATGGCAATGCTTTAGTATAATCCAACTTATTGAAGGTTTATTGCTACTAGCATGACCACTTGTCATATATCATATATATATATATATATATATATATATATACAAATCATTGCACAATATTGTTTAGAAAAATTCAATAGTAGGCTCCAGCAGAAGACAAAGGTACTTAAACTATCGAGTCACTGAAAGCAACAGGAGAGTCTGAGAGAAGTGCGTCAACTGGTTACAGTTGAGACGTGCAAGTCACGTGCCTCCACATGCTGTCAGTATAACTTGCACATGGTACTTGAATACCACTGTGGTCCACCTACCCCCAACTTAAATATTGCATTGATGATTTGATGTACATGTATCTCTAAGGATGCGTTTTGATCATGTCATAGTCAGTGCAAAAATAATGTTATTTAGATTAGTGATTGAAATAGTGATTATTTTTTGCTATCTAGATTAGTGCAAAAATAATGATAATTTTGTGCTATCTAGATTAGTGAAAATATTGTTTGAATTGCACATTTGGAGTAGTGATAGTGAGAATTAGTAAACTAATAAATTATTTTAGTTTTTTTAACGATAATAATAATAAAAAATAATTACATATTGATATCAATTTATAATATAATAATAATACAATAATAATAAATTATAATAATAATAAAATAATGATAATTACAATGATAATAATAAAATAATGATAATTACAATAATAATAAATGACAATTATATTAATAATAAAATAATTATAATTATAATAATAATAAAAATAATAATAATGACAATAATAATAAAATAATGACAATTAAAATAAAAAATAATAAGAATAATAAAATAATAATAATTATAATTATAATAATAATTACAATAATAATAATAAAAATAATTATAATTATAATAACACTAATAAAATAATAATGACAATAATAATAATAATAATAATAATAAAATAATGACAATTAAAATAATAATAATAATGACAATTATATAATAATAACATAATGATAATTACAATAGTAATAATAAAAATAATAATGATGACAATTATAATAATACTAATAAAATAATAATGACAATAATAATAATAATAAAATCATGACGATTAAAATAATAATAGTAATAATAATAGAATAATAATAATGACAATTATAATAATAATAAGATAATGATAATTACAACAATAATAATAAAAATTATAATAATAAAAATTATAATAATACTAAGAAAATAATGATGATGATAATAATAATAATAATAAAATCATGACAATGAAAATAATAATAATAATAATAATAATAATAAAATAATAATAATGACAATTATAATAATAATAATAATGACAATTGTAATAATAATAAAATAATGATAATTGCAATAAAAATGAAAATAAAAATAATAATAATTATAATTATAATAATACTAATAAAATAATAATGACAATAATAATATTAATTAAATAATGACAATTAAAATAATAATAATAATAATAATATTAAATAATAATAATATCAAGATGATTATTACAATGTAATAAAATAATAATTTTGCTAACCATGACATGTGCTAATTTGCTAATCCTACCATTTAATTGAATTAACAAAATAGCACTAACCAACACTACTCATAACTTACTAAATCATATTTGGATCACATTTTTGTGTGGATAACAACACTTACTCATGGTTAGTGCTATTTTTTGTGATCCAAACACATCCTAATTTTATAGCAAGTTTGAACCTTTTTTTTTTTTTGAGAAAAAGCAAGTTCAAACTTCAAACCAAGCAATGATGGATTCTTAGTTATAATAAACAGTATGGAATGTATTTTGCCTTAATGCATCGGTACTATAGTAGCATTTTGGTCCCTACTTGCAGCAAATCGTACCTACCAAATTCCAGTAAGTCAAGTTGTTTCCTATGTATGTGCCTTAGCAACTATTAAAGTCTGAACGGCTAAAATCTGAAACTAGCCAACTGATTATAGAGACATTCTATTTAACAGTAGTATTTATTTAAATCTCAGCTAATAAGTACTGGAAAGAACATAGCACAAATCATAGAATTGAAAAGAACATTGCAGATTTAGCAATATGAAAAAACATTGCCCCCTTGAATGCACCACAAATAGGTACGAATAGTGTAAATCTTAATGACCATTTGCAATTTTTGGGGCATCCTTTGATTCTTCCCCTTTCTTCTTGTAGTATCTTCGATACAGGGCATCGACATTTGTCAAATAGTAGGTACCAGGAGATAACATGCTTGTGTCGTTGCTTGTCACAAAATCATTGGCCCCATATCGGTGCTCACTGAGCTTCAGTGTCTCCACAAACTTCTCAGGTGAAACCTATTAAACAAGACAAACACGTAAATTGTAATGCCCTTGTACTTCTGTTTTTTTACCTCTTATGTCATCTTTTAAACTTATAGTAATAAAGCTCAAAAACGTTTTTCTAGACACAACTCAAGAAAAGGAATGACTCAATCTATGCAACTACCTAGTTCTTTCGAGAATATCAGATAACAAACACCTAAGAAGTGTGATAAACAAGAAAACACATTCTTCAAATATTTACAAGTTACCCCTTATGTTACTAGACGCTAATTTATTTCTAAGCCTCCAATTGGCTAAAAGTCCTAACCAATAAATTTAAATATTGACTCTCTTCTTCATAATAATGTTTTAAAGAGATTTCGCGAGAGAAAATTATGTAATTAGATAATTTTGCTTGACGTTTCATATAATTGGTTGATTGGTTGGGAATATACTGGCATAAATCATGTTCTCTGTCGACCTCACAAACCGAAATATTGTGTAACAATCAGATATGGTGAAGTATAGGTTATAGTTGTCAGATTAAGAAAAAAAAAAGTTATTAACCTCGTGTCTGGCTTCGAGTTTCTTTGTTACATTAAGAACAGAAGCAATGTTACAGAGACTGAAAGGATGTTGCCCCTTTTTAGCCTTCAAAGAGAAGACTGTAGCAGTGCTGCCGCTCCCATAAGAGAACATCATTATTCTCTGACCTTCCTGTAAGATGCAATATTTTGCATGAAACCAAGCATTTCAATTATCATCTAGAACACAATGACAGTCAGAGAGAAGACGAATAATTACCAGAGTGGCATGCTTGTTGTGAATAACCGATAGAAGCGCAGCATAGAGAGATGCAGTGTACATGTTACCTACTTCCTTTGGCAGTAGGATAGAGGGACCCACTTTTGCATCATACAAAGCTTTTGCCACTTGTTGAGAAGTCTATGCATTGTTACAGTCATAGTCAATTAATGAGTTTGGAGAAAATAATAATGGGCAAAAAGGAATTCAATTGCTTGCAGCAAAAATGGGAGAATAACCTTTTCTAGGTCACGATTTTGGTAACTTTCTTCTCCTACCAGATCTAAAAAGGGCTTGAGTTTCTCAATTGCATCCTGATCAACAGTGCTGGATTTGAAAAGACAATTCAGAAAAATAAAATACATTAATAGCTGCTTTGATATCTCTATGGTAAAAACTTAAAAGCAAGTTTTAAAAATGAATGATAACCTGCAGTTGCGCAAGAAATCATTGTAGTACACCCGAGCAAAGCTCTTCTGTACAAGCTGTTTAGAGAGCAAAAAAAGTGTTTGTTATATATGGTCGAGAGTATTAGGTAGTAAAGAAGTGCAACAATTAATAACTATGGTTACCTTGTTGTAGGGAGAATGGAACACACAATAATCAGCATCAGCAACAGAGAATTGCTTTCCTTCAAACTTCTCAAACCTATTACCAAAATTGAAAATAAACTCAACCATTAACGCACTGCTACAAACAGAAGAATCAAGAATGAAATCTCACTAAGAAAGAAGGTTTTACTTTTCACAGAAACGACTGTAGCATTTATCGACCGCTGTTAGATAGCAAGTTTGAGAAAGCTTCCCATCAACAACCTAAACATAGGCATGCATTTGTGAAAAAATTGGAAAAGAGACAATAAAATAACTATAATTGATATATTAGAGGGTAAAAAAACGGAAGATAGCTAACCGGGTATTCACTAGCAAGATTGGGCTTGTAAAAATCATAGACATGCGTCATATGTGAAGCTCTATATTTACTTTCAAAAACAACAGGTGCATTTGGTCCGATTAGCATTGCAATAGCTGCTGCCCCACCAGTTGGCCTTGCTGCACCCTCAGCATAAACCTAATAAATAAGTATATTTAGAGAGATGTACAAATGTGTAGGTCTTTTGCAATAAGAGGGAACAAGGAATTTATAATTTTAGTAGTTACCATAAAACACCTATATTTCTAATAAGCCGGGAAATAATCAAACAACAAAAGTCCTTTTTCTTCTCAAGGAATTGCATTCTAAGACATATTTGCCCCTTCCATTGTCTCACATAAACCACTTTGAATATAATTCTGTCTTTTAATACGAAACTAAGTTTAAAAGAGTGCATTCGTATAGGGAGCACAGAGGGGGATCACCTTGTTCTGCTAGGGGCTTAGGATTTTAGAAAAATGCAAACTGATAAAGGAAGCAAATGTATAAAAGACGATGAGTAGCAAGTAGAGGAGGTCATTTGTCATCTCATGGCTTAAAAGATATTAATTAACCTTAAGGATATACAGTTCCTATTTTGCTTTATTTTTTCTGCAGTGTTCACATAAATTCTGAGGCTTTATGCAAAGATAAATCACGAGTGCCTTTGTCAAAACACCGGAGGTAGCAGCAACTCTTTAATGAAAGACACTAGATGATTTTGATACTAACTTACCGCACTATCAGTACAAACAACAAGGCCATAGCGCCCATCCCAAGAGCTACTCTCGACCCAATTCACGCAATTAAATAAGGCAGCAGTCCCACCATAGCATGCATTGCTCGAGTCAACCCCCTCTATGTCAGTGTTGTCATGCTCCTGCCATTTTTAACAACTTTGTGTTTAATTTCAGAACTGTAAGAATATTAGTAATGAATGCTCAAAGGGTGTTATATAAAGTAAACTACCTCAAAAATTTGCATGAGCCAAGTCTTGATAGATTTGCTCTTGTCAATGACTGTCTCACTACCAACTTCGAGGCGGCCGATCATTTTTGGGTCGATCTGGTACTTCTTTAGAAGTGAACTGACAACTGTCAGGCTACAATTTTGTAGAAACATATGAATATTGCAAGAGGCCATCAATAAAAATAAAAAGGATCCATGAGGACAACAACAGAAAAATATATTACCCCATAGAAATTACATCTTCAACTTCTGAGCAGAAGGCCATGCAGTCTTGTCCCAGACCAATCGTGTACTTCCCCTTGCTTGCCCCATCATGAACCTCAAGTGCCTCCTAAGAAAGGTGAAATTAATATTAATTCAAAATTATTATCTTCTGATAATTAGTTATTTCCTTTGCAGGTGTCAACTTGAATACTGGTGGGGTTTTAAATGTATGCAGATCACACTACAATATAGTTTTAGCCTAACTACACTAGAACATAGTAGTTAGCTATTAACACAATTTCTGCTCATTTCTCCCTACAAAATTGTTAATCTGATTAAACAAGGAGTGATCATGATCCGCCTCGTGTTGGCTCTCTGATACTCATGCGCGTAGTTCTTTCCGCTAAAAAAATAGAAATGTTACATTCTCACAATTCTACCGGAATAAGCTACTCTAAGCTCCTTAGTCCTATGCACGTCACTTAATAACAAAGGTTAATTTCCTTAGTTAACTTTACTAGACAGATGGTTGATGATTTGAATCTCATTCAACCTCATCCAAACGTATCTGATTCGTCAATAAATTAAACAAAAAATAAAATTTTAGCCAAAATTTACAATCTAGAATTAGTCAAATTTACTATGTTATGTTCAAATGTCAACTGTAAGGGTAAGTAGATCGAACAATTCTTTTAGGAAAAAACAAATGGAGTTCCGTGCAAGCAGAAGCAATTAACATTGTGCACGGTATAAATCCTACTTCACACGCGATTAGATGCTAACAACACTTAAAACCCCTTAATGAGGTAAAAGAAGGTTTAAAACCCTCCTTTATTTTCAACAAGTTCCTTCTAGCACAAAACAGGAATAAAACATTTCCCAATCTAGACAAGCTGAACTTACTGGTAAACTGGCAAAATGAAAAAAAAGGAAAAAATCAAAATGAATCACAGCAACATCGAAGATAACAAACGATCAGCATTCCACCACAAAAGGAAAAGAAATTCAAACTCTTTTTGTAGCAAAAACACGATACCTGCTTGACGCAAGAAGGAGGGAAGTAGATGTCCATGGCAAGGATTCCCACATCTTTCGGATCCATTCTTTCTCTGCCTCTCTCTTTCTCTTCTCTCACAGAACCTAAATTCTCCTTCAGAAAGAAAGGAATTGTCAAGCGACAAGCGGAAATTCCTATGTGAAGAAAGGAGCGGCGTTTCGCGTGTTTCTCCAACCTGGATGGAGCAAGATACATAGGTCGGTCTGACACCTTCCAATATATAGACAAAAACCAACACTATTCTATCGCAGCTCAATGCGATCGTATATTGGTTTGGTGGACAATCCAACGGTCAGAATACAACCCAGTGGTGGGATGCGTTGGGAATCGAACGGATGACAAGCAATTAGTGGTGAAAAGTGAAAACGGATTAACGGAGTGGAGATCCATTTGCATATTGAAGGAATTTTTGCATAAAGAGCCAGAGGAACAACAGTTTTTACAGATAAGACCAATTTCTCTCTAAAAATATCACAAAAAGCCAATAGCGCAAATAACATGCGCCGATAAACTTTTATAGAGGCGCAAGTAATACTTGCATCTCTAAAGTGTAAATTTATACTGAAATCTTAAGAGAAATGCACGAAAGTTGAAACAAAAGTTGAAAAAATTCAGAGGCGCAAGTAATACTTGTGCCTTTGATCTTTGTGAAATTTTTAGAATGTCATTAATTTTATCTTTTAAAAAAGTTTGGACCGTGATCCTCTATGAAAATTTTCCCATATTGTAATACGAACAATTACGAATCGGAGTAATTAGCAGTACCCAAACGGATTTGGTTAGGCTTTTTGTTGGAAAAATTCTATGATGAGGCATGAATACATTATACATGGTAGGGATATCCAATGAAAATTTTCTGTGGCATAGTTACCATAAATAGTTATAGTAATTAATTGTTAATGACATGTCATCCATTTATTTGTATTTCTTATTAATTTTGCGCACCAATTCAGAGAAGAACTGATTAACAAATCAAGTATGCATCTCCATTACAAAACTTTGCTCCTTTTTTTGTTCGTGAAATTAACAATAAAAGGAAATAATAATAACAATAGAGCATGTAATTCTGTGATAAAAAATTGTGAGATTTGACACTCCAAGCATGAGAAGCGTTGTGCTTGGTCAAATATCGTAGCCGGACTCTATTATTTACATATTATTTCTATAAAATATGCTGGAATTGTGGTCAGTTTCACTATAGAGTTATTTTAAGTTTAAGTAATAAAATTTAGTGATCATTAATGCAAGTAATATTTAAAAATATATGCAATAATACAACTATGAAATTACTTTTTAGCATATGATTTATTTTAAAGTTGTGAAAATAAATCGTTCTCAAAATCATCAAAACAATCTCAAGTGGTCCCTCGTCAGTGTAAATCATTAGGAAGCAACCGTCAAATCTTATCTAGTGTAATGGTAAGACAAATGAAAAGATTTGAGGTTTAAGTTTTAATGAAAGTTGTTTTAGGAGAATTTTTTCAGATTTATTTTCAAATCTGAAATTGTGTGTTATAACTTGTAAGCCTATGAAATGAATAAAAAAAATAGTAAATCAGTATGATGAACAATTCAAATAATCTGATTCACATGATAAAAGAATTTAAAAACTAAAAATATCAAAATTTAAATTGAAGGTTTTGGATTTTGTTTGTTCAAGTATATTACATATTCACAAGACAGTATTACTATGTAAGACAACTTCAATAAAGTAGCAAGGCACATGATAAATTTAATAGAACGAACAGCATTAAAATTATGTTGAATGTTAAAATTTTGTCTTGTCAGTTGTATTTTAACACTGAAATATAACTAAATCATTTTCTTGTATACATGATCACTCTTGCGGTTCTATTGTAAGTTTTTTTTATGTCACTATATATAACTATACAAGTAAGCAACACCATTTGCAACTTGAGAAATAATTATTCTCCTTTTTTTCTTTTTTGAGTATTGTTTGTTTATTTTATGAGACTAGTGAGATGCACATGTGATTTGATGAGACAGACAAAATTGTATAGTTTTTGTTAATTGATTACAAAAAAGAAAATATGAAATATTATCTCTCTCTCAATTAATGTGATTGTCATCAATATATGTGGTATTGTTTTATTTGCACAGAAGCAATAAGGATTTGTTTAATTATTTTTTATTTTTGGGTTGTGGAAGATGAAAGATAAAAGTTTGAACAAATAAAAATTAATGATTATTATTTATTCAATCAGCTGATATATTAACTCTTGATCAAAATAGAGACTTCAAAATCTTCTTTTAGTAGAAGTAAATATATTATTTAACTAAATTATATTTAGTCATATTTATCGTGATATCGAAATTATCTATATTTGTATTATTATTTAGTATTCATGATATTTGAAATCCAAACCTCATCTATTATATAATATGTTAATATTCTATTTTTTTATGCATTGAAAGAAAATGTAAAAGATACATTAAAAAAAGACTAAATGTTTAGTTTATCTACTAGCGATTAGCCATTTAGCCTACTACGAGCTGTGTCCTGTACTCCTGTGTAGGATTGTTCCTGAAAAAAAATGCAAATCAAATCATTCATTCCTAAAATTTCTCTAAATTATTTTTAAATTTGACAAAATATACAAACAAAAGATATGAATATGATGTTATTATAAATATCTTCAGAAATTTATATATATTTAAAACTAATAATATTTTTAATATAATATTTATATTTTTTTTATTGTACGTCATCTTTTTATTAGAGGTCGGATTTGACGCTCAATTCTTTAAAAATGCAAATATTCCTTCCTAGCGTTCACTAAAATTCGAACTCACGACCTTAGCAATAACGACTGTATCACTGATCATTCACACTAGACATCACGTCATTTTAATTTATATTTTTTTAATATAAGGAGTTACGAAAACAAAAGCTTTTTTTACTAAATACCTCTTAACGAGTTTCTCACATTTGTGTTCACGAAAATTTAGCTCGTAATCTCATTGAAGTATTCTATTTAGCTACTAATCGAGCTATTACATCATTTGCATTTTAATTATAATTAAAAGGCTATCTTAAATTATACTCCTATTATACTTGAATGCAGTGGCGAAGCCACATGCACCCAGGAGGTGCAGCTGAACTCCTCTGAATTTTTTTTTTCAAAAATGATCATATATTACGTTTTATTAAAAAATGATCATGTATTTGAAATTTTTTGTACAAATAACCATATAAGATACATCTTTTAAAGAATAACTATCATTTCGAACCTCTAAAAAAAAATCATAAATTTTGAACTCCCAACGAGAATCTTGAATCCGCTTTTGCCTGAATAAATTTTGAAGTTTTAGATAACGTCGGATAATTATCAAACTTCAAACTCCGGCTACGCTACTATCCCACGCGTGTCCACTCCGCTACTAATCCAGCAAGCAAAGATTTTTGGTCGCAGCCAGATGCGACGGGAAGGTCGACTGAACTGCAAAGATTTTGGTCGCATCCAGTGTTTATCTCACACCGTCTTCCATGGAAGACTTCATATATTGGAAAACAAAACTCCGTCAAATCTAACGGGCGTTCCTTTTCCTCCTAGCTCTTGCTCTTATTTATTAGAGAAATACTGTTTTCTGATTTGTACTTTTGTTATATAGACATATAGTGGTTAAGACTTAAGAGCAATCTTTTTGTGTGAGATATTGTGGATTTGAAATTCGGATGGAGAAATTTTAGGTGATTTAAATTTGTGTAGCTTGATTTTCATTTTTATTTAAAAAAAGAACATTTAAGTATAAACTTGTAGATGCATCAGAAGTAAATAAATGAATTATTTGCTATCATAAAAATAAAATATTGAGGAGAGATTGAACTACTACTTAATATATAATTTAACCAGAAGCTACGAAGCTATTTATAGGTCTCTTGAATCTTCTCCTTCCTATTTTAAATTATAATTTTTTATCAGATGGTCAATTATAAAAGTAGAAGTTTTATTTGATAAACTATATTTTTTATGTTTTTAATTAAGAGTAAAATTAGTATTTTACACATTTAAAACGGGTTTTAATATTAAATGCAATAAAATGAATAAATATGTAAATTTTTGAAATTTAAAAAGAAAAATACGTAATATCAAAATTTATAAGAGAATATACGTAATTTTGAAATTTTTGAGGATATCTGAAATTAAGCCTTATATTTAAGGAGGCGTTGACAATTGATCCATGCATTACTATTTTTTACTCAAGTAATGCGGTGGAGGTACCTCCATTGCTAGCATGATCTTGATAACCTGAATATTAAAATAAAAAATAAATAAATAAATAAATAACATGAATATAAAATGAATAGTCTTTGAAACATCAAATTACTATATAGTTAAATAATGAAAGGGCAGAAAAAAATTGTTAGGACAAGGACATATAAATTTTATATTCTAAAGATAGAATAATTTAGTGAGTTAAAATGTCTTGCACACATTTTCTATTCTGTTGCTTTCCTCTAATTTCTGCATGGATAATGTTTCATTGATATCAATATTGATACCGACTATCGATATCGATATTATTATGTACATTTAGTTGAGTTACGACGTATATTATTTGAGTTATTATACATGTTATTTTATGTTATTTTTGTACTGAAAAAGTTATTATGCATGTTAACAAAATAATGTGCATAATAACTCAAATAACATGCATAACTATTTCAGTACAAAAAATAACATGCATATCTATTTCAGTACAAAAAATAACATGTATAATAACTCAAATAATGTGCATAATAACTCAACTAAATGTGCATAATAACATCGGTATTGATAGTCGGTATCAATATTGATATCTACGGTTTAGCTTCCTGCATTGCATCTTACTTTTTGGCTTGACACTTGGCATAATTATTTGCCACTTTAACTACAATTCCCCTTTTTTTTTATCAACTTGTCAACTTAAAAAGAGAGGCATTAGTGAAGTTATAAAATTTAATCTAGTGACAAAGGCTACAAGTGAAATATATCCAAAATTGTGTTTTATCAATTTATCAATTTATGATTACTTGCTGTGTAAATTAATGTAAAATTATCATTTGATCTGCAAACTATCTCAAATAATTGATATTTAAACTTTTCTTACACCAATTTAATTCTCTAACGTAAAAAAATGAACAAAATTAATTCCTAAACTTGTTTTTAAAAAATCAAGTTGGTTGGGATCTTCCATAAATTAACTATTGAACTTCTTAATTAATGTAATTAACCATTGAACTTCTTAAATGTAATTTCTTTTATAAATTTGAGTATTAATTTGATGCAATTGGAGATTTCAAAATCAATTTGATTTTTTAAGTTGAATACTAATTTTATTTTTTAATTAAACATTAAATTGGTGAAAAAAATTTAAACACCAACTTGATTTTTCAAAAAAAAAAAACTCACAGATGAATATGGTTAATTTTCTCAAATTAAAATTTGCGAAAGGAGCTAAACTAAGGAGAAGGGTGTTGTCGTGTTGATGACACGTAGAAGGAACGGTTTCTCTCAAATTTTCCTAATTTGAATTATAGCTAGCTTCCTCTCCTTTTCCATGCCATCTCTTTTCTCTCTCCGGTAATTCTAATTATATTGGAATAAATAAGCATACTTCCACTTGGAAAAATGTCAATATACGTACATTCGTAGCCAGTCTTGATAGTATTAGATCGGTATCAAGTACGAGGAATTCGTCGGATCAGAATTAGACGATAGGATGAAAGAGAGAGACAGAGGAGAGAGACCGAGGAGAGAAAGCGTCTGATCCAAACCGTTCGATGTGAATCGAATGATGCCGAGAGGAACAACAGAGTCTTGTTATCTCCTCGTAATAACAGCAGATTCGGACGCCAAGTAGAGGTCCTAGCCTCCTAAGTTATTGTCACAGTGTACAAGTGTACACTATGCAAATTGTTTATAGTTCGAGGTTTTCAGTCATTTTTTTTAGTGACAGAATTTGTTTTTATACGATAATTTCTCTTTTGTGATCAAATTGTACAATTTTTTTTTTCAATAGTTACTGTTAAGTGATGAAATTCTTTTCGTAATGTCATTGGCTGATATCGTCGGTCTTATCTAAGCGGGTCTTTTTTATTAGACTAACATGTTAAAAAATATGTCGAATCATCAGTCCTCGAATTTTTTTTAAACAAAATAAATATTTAATTTTGAATATCAGGCTCATTTTTCTTATATGGATAGATATAATGTGAACCAAATTGAAGTCGATTTTTGTCACGAGATCTTGTGAAATTAGTCTTAGGTGCCAATTCTTTCAAGAAATCCTTCAATATTAGACTTTCCAATGAGCATTCGAATCTAAGCTTTCTTAAAAGGGAGCTGATATAGTGATACACAATTTGATACGCAATTGATACACTCGTTCATTTCGTCCTAAAATCATCTCTATTTTTTGCAAACTGTTCTCTCTAGTTAATTTGTAATGCATATTAATTTATTTAAAATTAGTAATGCATGCTAATTGTTTTGAGTTACAATTTGTAATGCATGTTAATATATGATAGATTTTCATTTCGTATATATGTGAATTTGTAATGCATATTAATTTATTTATAAAGCATATTAATTTTTTGGTGCATATTCATATTTTCCCAGTTGTTATACATATTAATTTTTTCCCATTTGGTATGCATGTTATTACAACAAGCATGCATATTAAATTGACTAACATGCATAAAAGAACAAAATTAAATTTAAGCTGCACAAAAACTAGAATAACATCCATAACACCAGAAAAACTTGCATAATAACAAATATAACACGCATAACAACAGAAATAACATGAATAACAACAACTAAATAAGTATGCATGTGTTTTTCAATTAACATAAATAACAACAGAAAATTAAATTTAAGCTACATTACATCACAAAAACTACTATAATAACATGCATAACAACCAAATAAGTATGCATAATAAATTAACTAACAAGCATACCAACAGAAAAATGAAGTTTAACATGCATAACAACTAGAATAAGTAAGTATGCATAATAAATCAAATAACAAGCATAACAACTAGAATAACATGCATGACACTAGAATAACATGCATAACAACTTATAACAAAAAATAAGTATGCATAGTAAAATCAATCAACATGCATGACAACTAGAATAACATGCCTGACAATCATATTTTGTATGCTGGCGTTTTCAATTAACATGCATAACCAAATTAAGTATGCATAGTAAAATCAATCAACATGCATGACAACTAGAATAACATGCCTGACAACCATGTTTTGTATGCTGGCGTTTTCAATTAACATGCATAACCAAATAAGTATGCATAGTAAATCAACTAACATGCATGACAACTAGAATAACATGCCTGAAAACCATATTTTGTATGCTGGCGTTTTCAATTAACATGCATAACCAAATTAAGTATGCATAGTAAAATCAATCAACATGCATGACAACTAGAATAACATGCTTGACAACCATATTTTGTATGCTAGCGTTTTCAATTAACATGCATAACCAAATAAGTATGCATAGTAAATCAACTAACATGCATGACAACTATAATAACATGCCTGAAAACCATATTTTGTATGCTGGCGTTTTCAATTAACATACATAACAATAGAAATAACATGCATAACAAATATAACATGCTTTCCAGAGAAGAAGAGATCGGAACCTGGAATTAATCGGAACAATGACGCGATGAAACAATTTCAAATAGGGAAGAAAATGAAACTATCCAGTTGTCACGGTGAAAAAAATTACTGGAGGTGTCCATTAACTGGAAACGTCCATTCGGTATCAATTGCGTATCAAATTCGGTATCCCCAGAATATTTTCCTTCTTAAAAAGGCTCTTGATGCTAAATTTACTGAGAAATTCTCAACCTATTTCTTCTTGAAGAGCCCTCAATTTCGAGCCTTTTGAGGATGTTTTTGATGCTAAATTTAGTTGTTAAACATCATTTATTTTCGAAGAGCTATCGACATCGACCGATAAGATAATACGGGACCAACGAGACGCGAAATTAATCACAGATACAAAAGTTGATTAGATCTAACTTAAGTGTGTGCTTAGACCTTGTGAAAAGCCCTAAGCATGTAATGTATACAAAATCTTACATTGTCAACAGGACCCTATATATGTTATATCTTATTCAAATTAGCAGTTAATTATGGAAAATTAATATAATCTAACATTAATTGCTAATTTGAATAAGGGGTCACATATTAAAATTAAACACCTCTCTACGTGATCGAGGTCACATATTTATATCCTAATTAATATAATCTACCTAATATATTAATTATGGTCACATATTAATTTTGTATCCATTTAATCTAACATTAGATAGATATAGCTACTTTTAGATATAATATGTGACCTCAATCATGTAGGAACAGAGCTAGAAAATTAATATAAAATAACTAAATTTAAATTATTATATAATTTTAGTTTTATAAGGAGGGACTAATTAGCACTAAAAATAAAAAAGTGCAATATTTAATGTAAAAATTTACATTTTTTTATTATTTAAGAGAGGTATTTAATTAGGATGTATGTACCTCCGTCTAGGGGTGTAAACGGATTGGATACTACTGACTTTATTCGTATCCGAGAAACAGCGGATACGGATATTCGGATACGGATATTTTTCGAATACGAATACGGATACGGATATTTATCAGATGGATACGGATAAGGTTACGATTTTGAATATCAAATCGGATACAGATACGGATAAATATCTGTATCCGAACATTCTTTTTAGCGGATATCCGAATAAATCCAAAATTTCAAGTCAACTTCTCTTCTGCCTCTCCACACTCGTACGACCTCTCCTCTTCACAAGACTTGTTAGCACGGATGTTACTAGTTATGTTTTTGTTTTGTTAAATTACTGGTACTATTTATATTTTGACTTCTGACTTGAATGACTCTTAGATAGATGAAACTCAACTATTTATCACTTCTAAACTTCATTGATTGATGTTGTTGTAATTTACTTGTAAAGTTCTTCAATCATATAATATCTGATCATTATCCGATATATTATTTTTCGCACTCGCATCCGTCCGATATTCGATCCGTATTAGATAACCGATTAATATCCGATTCGTATTCGTATCCGAAACTTTTCGTATTTGTATTCGCATTCGAAAAATTATAACGGATACGAATACGGTAAAGTCATTATCCGTCCGTATCCAATCCGTTTACACCCCTACCTCCGCCCCAAACGGCATGAGCTATTTTTTTTTCACTCCATGCACTACAATTTGTATTCAAATGACTTAGAATTTACTAAATAAAATTGAGCTGAGTTTGTAAACATAAAGAAAATAAAAACATGGTCTTAAATTCTAAATTAACTTAATATTTGTTTTTTAATATTTTTGTGAAAATGAAATATACACATTTTTCCTAATGAGACAGTCTGTCGTGATCTACAACAACTTTATAATTAAATAATTGGCACAGTTATAAGATTTTTGAGAATTGATTTTTTGTTTGCATTAAGACTTGCTATGGCCAACTACTTATATCTAACAAAAATTGAAACTTCTTTTCAATGGCCGACGTAATTGCAAACTGACTTGCGATTTATGTCAATACAAAAATTTAGTCTCCTTTCAAAAAATTTAACATTTCACTTCACACGTCAAGTGGGGGATTTGACAAAATGTGCAATTAAAATTGCATGTACATAAAAAAGCAGATTAAAGTCGTAAACCACTCTGCCACTGGCCCACTGTCAGCACATGAATGGATCAATATTCGATGGGTAGCATTTGTGGCAAAATAGTAATTAAATGGTTAACAGAACTTTCACATTGGCATGTGCAATCGTGAGTCATTATGTTGTTATTTTATCGTATAGAGTATTCCATCTTTATTTGGCTAAAAATTAACTCTAAAAAAAATTCTCTATAATGATTAAATTTGATGTTAGATTGCTTAAGTAAGATAATTTCTGAACTTTTTTTATGCTTGAATGCTTGGAATATTTTTCATGTCTTGCAACGAAGATATACACCTCTATTTAGAAGTCAATACTTGTCTTTCGCAAAAATCTCAGTGAAGCGTTATAATGAGTTCATGACTCATTATAACGATTTGCAGTATTTTAAAAATGTCATCCGCTATAATAGGTCTATTATAGCGGATTGAACATAAATGTCGCTATAATAGAGTCTTTCCACGGATCACAATGTAGTATGAATCCAACGCTCCAAAATTTCACAGAGTTCCACGGATTAAGACAGATTTTCTTCCCAAAAATTTTCCTTCTCTATATAAATATCAACTCTCCATCATTCTTCCTTCACTAAAATCTTCTCTCATTCTTCCTTCTTCACACAGAAATCTGCCCTCATTTTCCTTTTTTCACACAGAAATCTGTCATCATTTTTCCTTCTTCACACAAAAATCTTTCCTCATTTATTTTTGTCCTACAAATATTATTGATTTTAAGTATGTTTGTATATATATATATATTGAGTATTGAGTATGGCTAATATGAAAACGTTTGCACTTCGGCCGAAGTGCAAACGCTTCATATTATCCAACTTTTTTTGATCAAAATTTAAATTTAATTTGCTCAATAAATTCTTCATATCAAAATCTTGTAAGAAATAAAATTTCGTGATTTTTAGAGCTTTCTAGCTATATTTTAAATATTTTTTAAAAACAGCCCTGAAAAGATCATGTTTTTAATATTAAACTGGATTGTTTTTAAAAAATATTTAAAATATAGCTAGAAAACTCTAAAAATCACGAAATTTTATTTCCTACAAGATTTTGATACGAATAATTTATTGAGAAACTTAAATTTAAATTTTGACCACAAAAAATTGGCTAATGTGAAGCGTTTGCACTTCGGCCGAAGTGCAAACGTTTTCACATTAGCCATACTCTATATATATTATATATAGAATCTGGCTACGGTGATATGCATAGTTAGTGAGCATTCGTGCTATGCATTTTTTTTAGTCGGATTGCTTTAATCAACACCAATTTAAGTTGCCCAATAAATTCTTCATATTGAAATATAGTAGGAAACCAAATTTTGTGATTTTTAGAAATTTCTAGCTATTTTTTAAAAACATCCCTGAAGAAGTCTTTTTTTAATATTAAACAAGGTTGTTTTTAAAAAATAGCTAGAAACCTCTAAATGTCACGAAATTTGGTTTCCTACTAGATTTCAATATGAAGAATTTATTGGGCAACTTAATTGGTGTTGATTAAAGCAATCAAGCGAAGAAAAAAATGCATAGCACGAATGCTCACTAACTATGCATATCACCATAGCCAGATTCTATATATATATATTTGAGTTTTAAGTATTATTGTAAAAAAAAAATCACAACGCACTCAGTTATTACTGTAAAAATAAATTTGGATTGTTTCATAAGGCCGTTTAAAAATAAAATTAGGTTGTTCAGAATCAACAACATGATATATGTGTAATTAGTCAAATTTTCTCTCGATTATATATTACGAATGAACATTTATGCAAAAATACCTATCAAATTAGTCAATTTCGCAATAAATGAAAAAGATGACAGCAACATTTTTAAAATATATTATAGCGGATTTTTAGTGAGATCCGCTATAATAGGAGGTCTATTATAACGGATTTTGCTAAAATTCCGTTATAATAGATGGTCTATTATAGCGGATTTGTCCTAAAGACCGCTATAATAGATTCTCTATTATAGCGGATTTGTCCTAAAGGCTGCTATAATAGTCCGATCTATTATAGCGGACCACATGAATCTTTAGCAGCCCCTTCTGTTATAGCTCCTAAATCTCTTATAAATTCAGTATAATATCTAATTTTTGTGGTAGTGTTATCATCTCTTTACACACCATGTTTCCGCTTTGTTAGCCCATTCCAAGAACACTTTCACGCAAAGAGAATATGCTATCATTTTTTTTTCATTCATTCATTTGGTATTATATAATATTCCAAATTATTAAGATTATATTACAGATGTGGTTTGTTATCAAACCTCGTCAATTTAAAACTCATCTAGCTATTCATTAGATATGTAATAACTTCAATTATACAGTTATCAACATTTTTTTGATGAAAAAATCAAGCAAATTTTGAGCTGAACCGTACCTCATTAATTGTATGAAAAAATCAAGCAACATTATTATTATTAAATGAGCGATCTATGATTAAAATTGATTGAGGACTCCGAATATTTTAGATGCGTATCATCTAATGATGCATCATGCATCAAGTACTTGTCTATGAGACTAGTACTCACATCGAGTCCAAATCTGTTACTATTCTTGGGAATAAGAACTCTGCTTTTCATTTATTCTTAATTTCTTACCGTCCGATTGATTGAATAATATAAGATTTATATTTTTTTTTTCTATCAGCATCAAATATATTTTTCCCTGACCTTCTGCTCTTCCCAAGTTCCAAACACTTCTCTTCCAACGCGTTTTTTTCTCCTCTTTATTTTTTGGATGCTGATACTAGAGTATTGCTAAAACTCGCGGGGTATATCCGCTTGGATCCGACCTGACTCGTTCCGTGTCCGACCCGTCTCGTGATTCAGATCCTATCCGATTCGTGGTTGGCGGATCCACGGATCTATGACGGATCGAGTAGACCAAAAATCTCATATTCGCCCGAACTCGTGCCCTACCCGCCCCAAGACCCGACCCGTGGAACCGTGCAAAAATTCAAAAAATTCAAAAAAATTCAGAAAAATTCGAAAACAAAAAATAAATATTAAAATAATGTGCAAATTTTTTTTAAAATTCAAAAAATAAAAAAATCGAAAAAACCGACGGACTCGCCCCGACCCGTGCCCGACCCGATCCGCCCAGGTCGAGTTGGGGGTTTTGGGTTCGGACCCGTGGAGACCCGTCCCGTTGGACCCGTGGACCCGTTGAACAAGTGGATCCGCACGGGTCGGATCCACGGGTACCCGACCCGGCCCGTTTGTACAACACTAGTTGATACAATGTCTCGTATTATGTACCTCCATCTCCTTCGCTGGCACTGACGCACGGGTTCCACGCTTTAACCGCGCGTTGACAATAAAGAGGCATGTGTTTTGAGACATTTCAGGAGCAAAACACGAAGCAGCTGATACATTTCCTTTGAGTCCTATTTTTCCAACAACCCAGCATCACCTAAAGCTTCCTCTTATGTATGTAATATATATTTGGTCATTTTTAAATAATTTTGTCTTGTCGATCTCAAATCAGCCTATCTTTTTTCCATAAATTCAAATAGTGATAATAAGGTGAAATTCGTTATTATTTTGAAATTAATTATTTAGATATAATTGCTAATTGTATTAGTAGTAAGTACCACCTATTCGTTTGACTCCAAATTAAATTCAATTCTAGGGTTAACACACCATCTACCAAAAATGATACTATATATATATATGACAACAATGCCCCAGTCAACCTGTCAATTGCAAATCATAAATTTCGTTCAGGTTTGATTCATTATTATACTAGATAGGTACATATGGTACCAAACACGCCTCTTCTTGCAAGCGCTTATTAGGCAATATGACAGTAACAAATAATGAAATTGATAAATAACAAAGAACATTACCAAACACACAGGTACAACACTATTTTAACTTCTCAAATGCTACCACAGTACTACTTTAAATTTCCAATAAAAAAAACATTTATCAGCACTAATCCAAATCCGTTGAGAAACTTCATGGAAAATTTTAAGTGTATGAATCCAATGATGCTACAAGATTAGAAATAAAGTGAGAGAATAGCAACTAAGAATAAAATTAGAGGGAACTGTTAGTGTGTGTTTAACAACATAAGAAATTGCAAATTGTCGGATTGGCGTTACTATTTCGAGCGTTATTCCGACAAAAAAACTTACCAAATACAAAATAAAAAGAATAACATGGAAGAGTGAAATATTGTTATTTCAGTATATAAATAAAAAATAAAAATAGCAGAATAGTGCAAAGAGAATAACGCTTCTCTAATCAGTTATTTATCAAACGACTGTATCATTCTTAGAAATAATGAAAACATGATTCTTCTGTCAATCTTCAATAAGAATTTTCTATAACCATTCTATTTATTATTCGAATAACACTCTTTTGGTTGTTGTGATGCTATTCCTTCATTTGCTGAACTGATGTAAGACACTAAGAGACAGTTTCAACTGAGAGAATTAACATTCTGGCAGCGGGGCAAGATAATACAATAGATCTAATTCCAAAATGAAAGATATTATCTGAACCATTATCTAAAGTTAACTATGGATATAAATGAACAGTAAGGTCCTACTTTTTTACCAGAATAAACGAATAATACCATATTCGGTATTGAAGGTTTGTTAGCAATGTGACCTTGCTGCAGAAATTAGATATGCTATTACTGCACCAGTGCTGATCAAAGGTTACTGCACTACTCACATTTTAAGTAACTCAAATTCATATTCAGATTTCAAGGTACATACCAATTGCAATTCCCTGGCTTAATAAATTGATTAGAAAGTAGAAACCCAATATATATTTCTGGACTCTGGTTCAAGACTAATTAAAATAAGGCCCAGTATAATATTTCTGTATTCATTTTTTTGAAATCTCAAGATATGAAGCAATAGGGGCCTCTGTTATAACAACAAAAGTTCCCTAGATTTTGGGTTTCTACACCACCAAAAAAGCCCAACTATCAAATGATATTATTTGTTACTATTTGGGCTCTTATTATCTTTTTATTACATGGAAAAAGATTTGCAAGTGAAGCTCCAAACTGTGAATCTGTGACAGGCTAAGCCACTAAACTGTATACTGCTTCTACAAGAAAAAGAAAAAAAATAAAGAAAGGGACTGCATATCCAGTGTTCTATCAAATGCTAGGCAGTTATTTTAAGTCCTTTGATCAGCAGTAGAAAATGGTAAAAATAGTGCATTTACTGCTTTCTTTCCCTATGTTTATGAAACCATCCAGGATTGGAGGTTCATGTTCTTATTAATTTTGCTAATTAATTGTATCATGACGGATTGAGATCCTCTATTTTTTTTTCTCTTAATCTGAATCGTTAATTTATATTAAACGGATCAAATAAATATAAATAAGCCCCCTAAATTTAATCCGATAATAGAACCTTCTTTTTTTCGAAAATAATAGCATAATCGGACCCGTCCATGATATGTCATTATTTGATTTGCACGAATGACCTAAACGTTGCTACCGTTAGCCAAGTATAAATATATTGTCAAATGGATGGAGACTTGAAGACATATATTAACAAGTTGTGTGGATTTTAAAAGAGAATTGTGATAATATTTTTGTGAGAGGTGCCACCTATTTTTCTCTAAAAAGGACATCAAATTAAGAAAGAATATTTTTATGTAAAATTATTTACGCGTCACTTTTGCTAAATTTGATTTGTTTAATTTTTTTTTTGAAGCTATAAGCCCTTAGGCATGTTTAATTTCATTATCAAAGACTATGTTAGAAAACTTTTTAGCTGAGAAAAATTAATTACCAAATTTTAATCTTACAGGCGATGTTTGGTTGCGGAGTAAGAGGTGGATTAACTCTCTTACTCCACACTTAATTCACCAAACGTGAAGTAAAATTGATGGAGTAAGTTGAAGTAAGATTTAAATTAATTCGAATTAACTTACTCTACCTCTTTAGGTGAATTAGCTTAATCCATCAAACATTATTAACTTACTCCATCTTAATTTGAAGTAAGAAATTTAATTCAAATTAAAGTTACTCCACAATCAAATATGACCACAAGCGTTAACCTTTGATCACCACTACAGTGAGCCGTCGTTTGGGAGGAAAAAAATTCCTTTGGAAAACATGTTTTGGGTATTGGTTGGAACTTGGAACTTGGACGGTAGCGCAATTAAAGAAACAACATAGATGATCACATTAAGACATTGCAGAAGATCAGAACTATAAAAGGAGAGGTCCCATCCTTTACGTAACACAAATCGTCATTGTCCCCACTTCTCGGTTGGATCCAGCTGCACCAGTTCTGGCCCCACGTAACAGTTCGGGATCTACTGTGGCCATTCTTCACTGCACAGTGCAATAACGGCTCTGAACTCTCACCCTTCAAATAGTCCCACCATGTGCACTATTCAATTCCAGTCACGATATGAACACAAAGTTCACTTTTCCATTTCTACGACTACTTACTTTGTTCATATGATTTGATGTACTTCCAGTTGATTATATGTTTAGCAATGTAGAATTTTTTAACATCGGATTTATAAACTCGCGAAGACTTAAAGTTGTCAGCGGAAGGGTCGCTGGTTTGCTAGCTGGCGGGCCCCGCATCCTGTGACTTCTTTTAAGCGGAGAATAAATAATGGAAATAAAAGAATAAAACCGACGGTTCAGATTTTCGAGTTTCTCATCAAAGAGTGGTACTGCTGCGTACTGGGAGAAAATTCTGAGTGTCTGATGGGATACTTTTTTGGAAGGAGAAAAAAAGTAGCGGGTCATTTTCAAGGGTTTTTCTTGTGTATATAGACTCCGCTATACGAAAGTTTATAGAGAAAATTTTCAGAATGAATGAGATGGATCTCAGTTGGGTTTTCAAACGGAACCGAATCTTACCCTAATCTTGATTCTAGTTTACGCACACCTGCTATTATTTTAATTTAGAGAAGTTTCAAATTGATCCAAAGAAATTAGGTATTTACGTCGCCACTACATTTTACTTCTTGGATCTCTTTCGGGAAATAATAAATTCTTCCAGGTTATATTAGTCACTATGTTTAATTTTTTTATTTTGATCAAAAGAGTATTTGAGAGTTTTAAGAACTGATTTTTCCTGTTCAGAGTCAAATACAACTATGCAAGTATGCAACTTATACACAAAGAATCTATTAACAATTTTAGTTCTTCATAGAAAGGTAAGCTGTATGTACAACAATTTTTGCTTCCTTTTGGATAATTATTTTAAATTTTTGATGAAGCATATCTCATATATTATGAAGTCGTACTATTAAGAGCATAAAATTATTTAGCTATGAAATTTTATTGTGATGGTTCATTGTGGTTATTTAGCTATGAAATTTTATATCTAAACAAGTTTCAAATGAATAGTGTTTATATTAAAAGTAGTGATATTCAGTTATGTATTTCATTAGAATTTTTTGCCAAAAAAAGGTCGAGGTTCATGAAATTATGTATTTCGTTACAAAAAAAACCATTTATAAAGCAAAAAATGTGGAGGTTAACGAAAATCTTTGTAAAAAATATACCATGCGTATACAACACAAACTATAAGAATTTGTTTTTCTTTGGACCTTTATATTTACAATTAAATCATGCAATATTTTTATTTAAGACAAACTGACAAAGTTACCAAGCTTCCAACTTCATATATAGAAAAAAGAATGCTAAAAATGTAATGACATGTCTTAAATATTAATTAGTGGAAAAAACATGAAGTAAAAAATGATTGTAAGATATTCACGAATATTAATATATAAAGAAAAAAAATTGAATCTTGTTAACTAGAACGAATTTGAGCTACTAAACTGAAATTGTGCAACAAAAGTGTGCAAAAAATATAGTTTCTAGGGTTACTGCCGCAAAATCCTAACGTAATATTTTCCCATTTAATTTACCAAATTGACCATGCACTAGGGGTCCACAGGCCTATCACATAAAACGACAAAGCATCCTACACCGTTGGATCCACACCGGCTCACCATTTAATGCTATGCGGGCCCTAGCTCACATCAGACGGTCCCCGCCATTCATGAGTCAAGAGGCGGTGGGTCCATTCCCATTATCACCCGTCCGATTGGCCAATGAACCTACTGGGCCCCTTTTTAAAGAAAAAAAGAGAAGGGATAAAGAAAGAGCCGCATAGAAGACTCGCGCCTCGCAAAATCGCAAGTTCTCTTTCGCGCTAATCCAATTTCTTCTCCTCAAATCAAAGGACGACCAGAGGTTAAATCTTTGAATTGGCTCATGGAGACCCCGATGCAAGACAAAAGCGATGATTCCGACGAGCGAGCGGCTGCGGCGGCGGCTGAGAACGCCGGAGCAATGATCATACCAGTAAACCCAGGTTCCATACCGGTACAGCGGTTCATGGTACCGAAACCAGAACCCATGGAACTGTTTGGTGGCCTCCAGCTTGTAAGAAAACCTCCAGCCCGAAACAGAGACCGCCACACAAAGGTTGAGGGTCGCGGGCGCAGGATCCGCATGCCCGCTGCATGCGCTGCCCGAATTTTCCAATTAACCCGTGAATTGGGGCACAAATCGGATGGTGAGACAATACGCTGGCTGTTGCAACAGGCTGAACCGGCTATCATCGCTGCCACTGGTACCGGTACCATACCGGCCATAGCAACGACTATTGATGGGGTTCTCAAAATCCCGACAGAGTCATCTACCTCTGCGGGCCCGACAGTTTCAGATGTTGTGGAAGTTAGCGGTAGTACTGGTAAGAGGAGGAAGAAGCTACAGCCTACCCGCAATACCGGTGTTGGTGTTGGTGTGGTGCAAAATGCACAGGTGGCTCCTGCGTATTACTCTGTTATGACGGACCCATTACTCAGTGGTGGGGCAATCTCTTTATCTTCAGGTCTGGCACCTATGACATCTGGACAAATGGTACCACTTATTGCTCTTGCGCCAACTGGTAGTGTGGGTATGCCACCCGGTGCGGTATGGATGGTACCGGCTGCAACTACTGCTGGTGGTGCTGTCGGTGCAGGTAATCAGGTTTGGGCCATACCATCTGGGCCACAGTTAATAAACCTAGCCGGCGGTCAAGCGGTATCAGCTGTCCCAGCTGGTACGATGTATCAGGGGATTAGTGTTGCAGCTCCCGGTCCGGGTATGGAGGTGCACCAACCTGGACCCGATAACGGGAGGGGAAGAGGGAAGGGTCCAGCTATGCGGCAGCATGAGCAGGTGGAGGATGACGGAGATGCCTCAGAACTTTTGTCAGAATCGAGCCCGGAGAATTGAGGGGTTCTAGATTAAATTTTTTTTATTTGGAGGGGGTTTAGGAAATATTGAAATTTGCTTTTTTATGGGGGGTGGAATTGTTATATGTCATGTGGTTTTAGGTAGGGGCGTAGAATTAGCTGCAGTATTTTAGGCTGATAATGTTAGCAAAACTTATCCTTTTTTTTTTCTAATTTTAGACTTCAACTATTCAAGAATTAGCAATTGTACTAAAACCGGCTGGTTTGTATCACTAATTGTCTCAATGCCTTTTATTATATGGGATGGCGTGAATGGTGTGTTGATTGTTAGACATTGAATCCGGTAGTATGTTGGTATACCGGAGGCTGTGCTCCGTGCTCCGTGCTCCAATGGAAGGAAATGGGTGGGAGGGAAAGGGAGAGGAGAGGAAACTTTGTTCTCTTGATTTCGAGTTTAATTTTATTATGTGAATGAAAGATAGAGGATGAAAATGAAGAAGAATTCTTCTTTCATTTTTGTTAAATTTGTAATCTCTAAAATGAGAGTGTAATAAAATTCATCTTCCACTCATTTTCATTTCTATTAGAACTCGGAAAGCCTGATGTAATTCTAGATTTTCTTCCTTCGAATCTACCTTGTTCTTTTGAGAAATTAGGTAGACGTTTCTTTAGTTATGATGGGTAAATATGTGAAAGCATAAATGACTTTGGATCAGAACTGATGTTTTGGTTTGGGTTTTTATAAAGGAATTTATACAGATCTTTAGGCTTTTAAAGAAGATAACAGGTAATTACAGATGCGCATAAAGCATAATGGCTCAATCACAAATGCAGAATTTCGTCTTACCAGCTTTTGCTTTGTTCAAAATCCTGACAAAAACTGATTCAGAATTTCAGATGAAGAAAGACAAGATAAAGACTAAAATCTAGTATTGAAGTAGCCTTTGCCATTGTTGGCTACAAAGGTTGTGCTTGTGCACGCACTTTTGTTTTTTTTCCCCATCTTTTCATTCAACTATGCATGTTATTATTTCTTTTATATGAGAAATTCCGTTACTCGATTTGAATATGTGTTCTTTCAACTATGCATGTTACTATTTTTTTTATATAAGAAGTTCCGCTACAGCATACAGGAGCTGTGCGTGGTATTCATTTGTTTATAACAAGTAGGGGTGCATGAAATATTTGTAGCTCGTGGTTAGTTCATGTTTGATTCGTCAAAAACTCGTTATGAACTCGTTCGTTACCAGCTCGAGCTATTAATGATACGAGCTGGTTAACTCGTTAAGTTAACGAGCTGATTTTGAACTCTGTCTAGCTCGACTCGTTAACGAAGCACACATATTATATAAAATTAATTGATATATATTAATATCTTAACTTCAATAGTTGAGTACAAGTTGCACAATATTAATTAACATATAGTCTAGGAGTGCCAAAAATATTTGTAGCTCGTCCGTGTTCGACTCGTTTGTTACCAGTTCGTTCGTTAAGTAACGAGCCGATCTTGAACTTGACTCAGCTCGTTTGTGTTTGACTCGTTTGCACCCCTCATGACAACAACATATTGTGTGCGTTTATGGATAATTGTGAGTTGCTTTATATATGACTTCGATCATCTCTCTGCTGCTTTTGAGAGATCAAATCTTCAGAAAATAATTTACTGTTTTCGCTAAAGAATCAGAGCTTGAGAACTAAATTTAACAAAATTTACAGGACTTCCAAAATCCAACTAGCTGAAATTTCCAAGTTCTTCCCACCGTTTTATTGGATCTTGTACCCACTTTATTTTTTTTTTTACTTCCTTAAAAAATTACCTTTTTTTCAAAAAATTTCAATTTAATCTCAACAAATAATATGATTTATTTTCAGACAATATGTTCAATAATTTTATTTTAATTTTTTCACCAGTAAATAGCTTACTATTGAAGTCTATAGGGTCAAAACACATAGAGTTCGTTTAGCAAATCAAGGAATAGCATTAGAAGAGTGGAATTAGAATAATAAAAATAGAATAGTGTGATTTTGAAAAAATGATATTCTTGACTATTCTGAAAAGCAAAATTATTGTTTGGCAAGTGTCAATTGGAATAGTAGAAATATTGATAATTATGATAATAATAATGATTATAATATAATATTAATGATAACAATAATAAACTAAATAATATAATAAATTAATAATAATATGCATTATTTTTCAAAATAAATAAAAATAATAAAATTTACGATAATAATAATAATAACTACAATAACTAAAAACTAATAACACAATAGTAATAATTATAATATAAGAAAAAATAATAAAATACTAATAAAGTAAAGATACAATATAATATAATAATATTAATAACGTAATAATACTAATTAAGTAAATAGTACAATAAAATATTATAAATTATTAAATATAATACAACATAATCAAATAATAATGCTAATTATAGTAATAATAATAATAATAACAATAATAATAAAATTATATATATGCATTATTTTAAAATAATAATAATTAATATTATTTAATAATAAGGATAATATAATAATATTAATAATAAGCATCTAATATACTAAAATATTGTTAATTATAAATATAATACAACATAATCAAATAATAATGATAATAATAACAATAATATAAAAATTATAACAATTTGCATTATTCTAAAATAAAAATAACTAATAGTAATTATTAATATTATTTTAATAATAAAGATAATATCATAATATTATATATAATATACAAAAATATTATTAATTACAAATATAATACAAAATAATCAAATAATAATGATAATTATATTAATAATAATAACATTAATCTATAATTATCATAATATGCATTATTTTAAAATATTAAAATAATATTATAATTAATAGTAATTATTAATATTATTTTCGTAATAAAGATAATGTAATAATATTAACGGTAATAATAAAGTATATATTATATATTAAATTGATAATTACATTGCAAATTTAGTTGGTTAGTCATACGAAACAGTGTATTCCGGTATTCCATCTATATGGTGGTATACCGGAATAGTCTATTTTATCATTATTCTATTTTTTTAAAGTAGGTTTGGCAATCATCTCATATCAAAATAGAGCTCTATTACGGTATTCCTTTTGTGCCAAACGGACCCATAATGAATAGAATTGAGTAACATTTCTCTAAATATCATCTAGCTTACTATCACTAAGTAGCTATCGTCTCGCCCATTCGTGCATTAGCGAATAGTAATCACGTGACAAATTAAAAAATGATTAATTTGAAAAGATGATAGTACTTGCATAAGAGTCATGTGTATTTCTCTTAATTTAGAAAATATATTTTTCATCTAAACATAGCTCATAGCTGAATCCTTATTTTGAAAATTTTGGAAAAATAACTATTGTTGTATCAGTATCCATGGAACACCACATATAGCCACATCCACACAACATAAATTTTCACCTCACCTTGTAATATGCTCACTGATGAAATTTAAGAAAATAGTCGATTTTATAAAAAATGATGAAAATGCAAAGTATATTTGCATATCTGATCTCTATTTTAGACGGTCGCCCTATTTATATCTTCTTATTTCCAACCAGTCGTTTCTATTTGATCTCCTATTTATTTTCAACGCCCCCATCAAGCTTCGAGTATAGATGTCAAATAGTCCAAGCTTGCTTATGATCTTCTCCAATGGTGATGGATTTAATCCATCGGTGAACACATCGGCTAGTTGATTTTCATTCTTGGCATATCGTGTTTCGATTTTCCTTGATTGCATTTTTTTTCTTACAAAGTGAAAATCAACTTTTATGTGTTTAGTTCTTTCATGAAAGACCGAATTGGAGGCTATATGTCTCGCGGTTTGATTGTCGCAAAACATCTTCATAGGTTCTTGAATCTCGATGTGAAGATCCTTTAGAAGTCATTTTATCCAAACAAGCTCGCTTGCAATGGATGTCATTGCTCGATATTCCACTTCTACACTCGATGTTGTTTCTTGCTCTTCCATGTGACTAAATTCTCACCTACAAACGTGCAAAAACTGATAGTAGACTTTCGATCGCAACTGTCGGTACAGACTGTATCGGAATAGCCACATATATCATTAGAATTATTGTTCTTTATTAGTATCATCTTTTTGGATATACCCTTTAAGTACCTCAAGATTCTATGAATGACTTGTAAGTGTAGTTTAGAAGATTGTGAAAGATAGATGCAACGATTCCTCTAAAAGATACTTTATTAGTGGAATTAATATGAGAGCTGTTATATGGAATGTTTGATTAGAAAGAAATAAACTATGTTTTACTAATAAAAAACCTAAATCTCTTAGAAATATAGCTTTACATATTTGTAATATGTTAAACTACTGGTGTCAAAACAATAAGAGTTCTTCGTTCTTAAAATTGTACATAATGTTTTCACAGGATGTGCATGACCTTTTCAGACTTATTCCAGGAAGGGGAAGCCTGACGGAGGAATCAGTTCTTAGTTAATGGGAGGATGTGGTGGAAGGTCATTGTTGTGGAATCGAACCAAGTTGAATTGTCTACTTATGGATGTAGTCTTTTTGGTTTATATGATACAATTGTTGGTTCTTTTTTGTAGTTGTAGTGATAAACATGAATTTCAGTATGTGAGATTTGATTTTGATGTAATGGGACTAGACAATAGATGCTAAACATGTTTTAGCATCAATGACGATTTCGATAATATGGTTTTTTTGATGTAATAGGTTAGTTGCTTGCATATAAATATGTGAGCTTTAGAAACAAAAATGCTATTATTATGTTTCAATGAAACATGCGGATTTTTCCGCTTTTATTCAAACAAAATGTTGAACTATCAATGTCTTAAAAATCAACACACTTGGAGGAAACGACTGAGATTCACAGTTGCATAAAAATTGATAATTTACCAGCACAAATTTCAACAAATCGAGATGGTGAATTATGTGACAAATACAAAATTTCTTAATTTGAAGAGATGAGCGGACAATAGTTGGATAAGAATAATGCGTCTTTTCGATAATTTGGAAAAATATTTTTCATTTATATGCAGCTGCATTCTTATTTTGAAATATTGAATTATATCTTTATTTGTTATTATTAATTTTTGGGGGGGTGATTGAAAAATTGAAATAGAACAGATGAAGATGATTATTTAATGTCTCCTATTAGCCTTCCAACTCGAGCGGAGAGAAAAAATGATGATGTTGATGTCAAACACTTCTCTTATTAGCCTCATTGTTGCATCCTTTACAATAGGAAATATTAATTTTAGGTGATCATAAACGAACTAAAATGGCGGCAAGCAGTAACCATTGGAACCCGCAAGTCTTTATATAAGAACAAGCAAATCTTTGTATTATAACAAACATGCTGTTGTAACTAACAATTTCTTTATATTTCTCGATTTGCAAAACAAATTGCATTTACCACTATTTCTTTGTTTGAGATCTTTATAGGAAAATTATAAGCAATCAAAGGAAAATGGAGAAATAACTGTGAAGAATGAGCTCAAGCATGAAAAACAAGCTTCTAGTAAAATTTTAGGTTTAATTGTAAAATAATAATATTTAAATTTGAGATTGAAATGAGCAAACTACCAACAAAACAGAGTGTAGGTTATATAACACTATCATAGCGTGATAACGCTACACTTTCCAATTCTCCACAAATCCAGATCAGGCTTGACCACATGTTGATAGAGCAATTTGTTATACAATGCTAACTTAGCGTAATAATGATAGATCAAGAAATCAGAAAATTGGTTAGGTACCAAATTGACAGAGCCACCAGTTACGTAACACTAGCATAGCGTTATAACGATAGATCAAAGAACCCAGAAAATTGACTAAGTACCAAATTGACAGAGCCACTAGTTATGTAACGCTAGCCAAGCATTATAAAGGTAGATCAAAGAACCAAAAAATTGGCAAAGTACCAAATTGGCAGAGCCACCCGTTACATAATGCTAGCCAAACGTATAATGCCAGACCAAAGAAATCTGAAAGTTGGCTATGTACTGAAATGATAGAGCAATCAATTAGGAAACAATAAGATAACATTATAACGATATACCTTGAAACATACTAGAATTTGGCTAGGCACTGAATTTTCAGAGCCACCTGTTATGTAACGCTAAGTTAACGTTATAACGCTAACATTTTTTCTTTTTGAAAATTTGAAAATAAAATAGGAAACAATCTTTCAGATTTTTTACTTAGCGTTATAACGCTAGAAATTGTGCACAGATAGCGTTATAACACTACAATTTTTTTGCCCTAATTGTGCCTGATCTGGAATCTATAAATATATGATATTTGGCTATCGTCTTCTCAACGATTTTCTAGCCTCTTTTTTTTTCTGTTAGCAGTATCCAAAACCTCCATTAGAGTTCAAACTATATTATAATATTCTTGCTCCACAATCTCAAATTTAGATATTGGATAATCAAGTTTTTTTTGTCTCTTCAAGTTATTCTTGTGTTCTACCGGTCTATTCTCCATCATTTGCGTGTAAGGAACTAGATCTCGACCCTTGTAAAAAACCTTTGATGTTTAGTGCAAACGACTCGTTTTTGATACAAATTGTAAATCGATCTAATCTTATCTTGCCTACATCATAATCTATTTTACTAAAAAAATAACATCAGAGAAAGTCAATATTTAATAACACAATTCAATAACGTGGTTCAATCTTGTCCGATTGAACTTGACATTCAAAATAATACTCAAAAGTTGCCGGTTCAACCTGATCAGAACCCGACCTGATCTCTCCCGACCCGACCCAAGACCTGAAATTTGTCAATGCAGTCCGATCTGAAATCTAATCTGATCTCGCCTGACCTGACCCGACTTGACTCGACCCGACCTGTTACCCGAAAAAGACCGATGCAATCCGACCCATGACTCGAAGTTGTCGACAACTAACGACCCGAAACCCGACCCGACCCAACCTACAATCCGATTTTTGTCGACAGTCAAACTAACTTGACTTGATTCAAACTCGCCCGAACGATCCAACTAATCACCTCTAATAACAAGTAACAACCAACACTATTCGATTATTAGTGCTATTTTTTATGTTTCAAACACACCCAAAGTGAGTTGCTTAACCAAGGAGTAGTTTGCACGTGCGTAAGTGGCTACTAGTGCTGGGCGGGTGGTGCGCCGTGCGCGTGGGGCTTCATTTTAGGGTTTGGTGGTCCCAAGAGGGGTATTTGTGGGGCCAATAGAGGCGCGAGTGGTGGCCTGGTGGGTCAAAGAGCTCCGTGGACCGTGCCAAGAGGTGGGGTTAAGTGCGCAGAGCTTGGAATGTGGGCCACCCTCTGTCCACTCATGTGATCCATTAGTGTTGTGTTGCCTGATTATGGAATATTAGCTTTGCTAAACTTGGTTTAACCCAATCTGTTAGGATTTTGCATAGAAGCGAGATTTATATTTAGTAGCATACTCTCTTGCAGATATAAATACGAACAAAGGTACAGAAATCTATGTACATTTATTAGTAATCTAAATAACATCAAATTTTCTGCCATGGTGAAACAGGAAGTTTTTGTATCCCAACTTAGAGTTATAATTTATAAATCATCAAAATTTGGGGCAGTAGCAGGCTAGCAGCACAACAATACAAAATTTCAAGGAGACCGGTTCATGTAGACCAAGGGCAGTAAGGAAATCTCAAGTATCACTAATTGTGTGGAGATGGGAGAGCGCGGGCCACGAGGATGTGGGTACCACGCCAACGCCTCGGGAGAGCCGTTCAGTGGGCCCCACTTTTAGTTGTTGGGAGAAAGGTAAAGGCCAGAGAATCTAAACTTTCATGCTCTCTGAACTCTGTAACTCGATGCCCAAGTGGGTCAGTGTAACCTTCTAGTGGTTAAAAAAAATAAAAAATGCTTGGTTTGATCTCTACTACTGACTCGCAATATAAGTAGAAAAAGTGATTTTTAGTAAATGGGACGCATGCGATCCGAGAGAGGAAAGTGGTGGCAGCGTTACACGTGTCGCCTTGCGATGGTGGGAGAGAGTATTAATATCGAATACGCGGTGGCCGGTGGGGACCGGGGAACCAACATGGAATGACGACACGTGTTGTCGATGACGTGTCAACGAGAGGTACCACTGTTGTATTACAAAAAATTGTTTTCCGGCCTTTTTAGACCCAAGAGGCCTCTTTGTATATTTGGGTCGGAATCGTTTTGGACCACTCGGCAACAATTTTCAGGTAAAGATTTTTTTTTCATTTTCTTTTATGGGCCTGTATATTGATAGACCATGTATTGGATGGATTGTCTAAGACATCGCATCTGTATATTTATTAGCAAATTTTGCTATCGTTTGGTTGCACTATTATCAATAAATGAACTTGTTTGCATAATTATTATTTCAAATCTTAAATTGTAAACTCTAAATTTTAAAACAATCAGCGATTATAATTTATTTTTATTTTAAAATTCTTGTCCATAACATATTCACTCCCTCCCCATGTATTTGTTGTTTTATATTTGAGCAAAATTATGGTGCTTGCAAATTTGAACTCTCCGATGCATATTGAAATTCGTGAAAATTTATGCGCATCGAATCTTAATACACAACAGAGAGTCCACATGCACAAGCACAGTGCATGCGCATCCACCATAACTTCACCCTTATACTTTTAACTAAGAAGTTTATGGAATAATCATCATGCTAGAGACAAAGTTTAATAAATTTTCTTGTTCATGATTGGAAATATTTTTTAATGCTTGACACATTAGAAAGAAGGGGAGCCTTGGTGCAGCGGTAAAACTGTCGTCTTGTGACTAGAAAGATACATGATCGAGTCGTAGAAACAGTCTCTTGTAGAAATGCAGAAAAAAATTGCATACAATGCTCCAAAGTGGTATGACTCTTTTCCGAATCCCGTGCAAGCAGGAGCTACGTGCACCGGGCTGCCCTTCTTGACACATTCGAAACAAAGGGACCTTGAATATATTTTAGAGATTCTTCTTGTAACTTATATAAATAAAATTTTATTCTACTCGACAATGTTCAATTCTGGCAAAGCTACATCTCCTTCATTGCAAACGGAAAATTAGCCTTTAGATCCCCTTTAGTGCTTCTGCAGAGCTAATAGTATTATGATGCCTGTTGTGCAAGGCAGAGAGTAGTTAAGACAGATTCAGTGAAAGGAGGGCAAAACACAGTAAATGATTTTTTTACCGAAGTAACCAAATTGAAATTATGAGTGAACAGGCTTTTCTGGCATGAAGCCTGAACCAATTTATTGCCATATTGTCAGTTCTTTCAAGACCTGGAAAACTTTCCTTCTAAAAATTTCAGATTTTAAATTAATCGAATTCTCTATGTAACGGAATTTTCAATGTACTGCCTTTGTTCTTAATTATGCCATTCTTTGTAAGGCCGGATGTTCACTGATCTGATAACACAAACTGGCAGACAATAACGATTAATTAATTCAAAACTTAATTACAATATTTAATGATTTCGGCTTCCAAAAACAAGTTATCGTTCAAAACTTCGGTTGATTTCAATTTTAATGATGTATTTGATATAAATATATTTTTAGAGCATGGCATCATAATTAAGCCTTTCTACTCAAAACCAGTAGGAGGACTGAATTTCAAACGTACAACCAACCTCTGATATAAAACAAACTGTTGATTGGCTCGCCAAGAAACCCTAAAAGAGACATAGGATATAGCACATTATTACAGTGAAGCTTTTCATTACACATAAAAACAACAATTGGTAAACAATTTATTTAATAACTGCTAACACCCTTATTTTTTAGTACTGTTTCTTTCTGCTCCTCTATTTTATGATGTCCCCATCTTACATAATTAAGTAAAGAACCAAAGTATCATCCCATACCGGGTACTGGTACACACTATTCCGACCACGGATCAGACTTCTCATTTCTATCAAAATTTCTATCACACTCCAATACCAAACTGTTGGACTTGGGACCAGTACCTAATCCTAGTGGCAATATTATATGACCCTTTTTACCTTCACTTTTCCATCCATATATGCCATTTGGTACCATATGGAGGCCGATGATTGGTTTCCATACGATAAAATGTTGCAAAAACTGCCTCAAGTTCTTCCTCGTCAACTCCTAACCCTATCTCCCAATGGAAAGCAAAGGTGATTCACTGCTTTCTTGAAATCTGGAACATATTGTATGCCATCATTGCAAATGCGGTACATGACATACCGGATTTTCTCTTGCCATGGTAGGATAGTTGACCCAAGATATTTAAGGTGGGACCAGAGTAGGTCTAACACTACATTTGGCATATGGGGCTCAATTGAAAAACCAGTTATGCCTTCATCATCCTCCTCAAGTGAACCTAAGTGGTATGCCTTGTCATCGAATGCATGTTGGGTCCATAGCAAGTGTCTGAGACGGTGCTTTGGCTCGAGAGTCAAGATACAAGCTTAATTTAACCTGGTTTGTTATCAGTACCATGGCACAACCCATTCTAAAGAAACAATTATCTGCTTGCATGGGTCCTTTCCACGGTACCTGGGAACCGTATTCTCTGCCTCTCTGGTGCACTTTTTTTGCACCAGAGAGGTGCAAACTTTGTCTGTACCGTCCGATCTATTTTAGACGTTCTTCTTAACAATACAAAATCCCCTGAATCATATCGTTGACGGTCGAGCGTCCGATCTTAATCCAACGATCCTGATGAGAGCGCACATGATACTGGTCCCTGGTACCTGCGATGCATCAAATTAATATCATCTGAAACGTTGAAGTATATGAATCCTCTTGTTCTCAATTAGGTTCCTAGTGTATTAAAATGTCTAAAGATTGTTAGAAATTGATTTAAATGATAAAAATTACATCTACATTTTATTTTTCCGATTTGAATAATGTTAACAAAGTGTCCAATAGGTACACCTTATAATATGTATAACGAGTTATTTATTGAGCAAAATTTTTGTTCTTAATAGATCAAATTGTTCTAATCATACCTGCTCATTATTAGAACAATGATGCTCTCATTCAAGAAATATATCTCTAGCTATTTGGTTGTCTGTATCTTAATATGTTAATAAACACTAAACAATATTTGAGAACAGAAATTTGTTTGCATTTATCGAAAATCCTAGCGCCGTCCCTGATTCTCATAGACTCGAAAAACTTTTGAGATATTCAAATCATCAATTATTTTGATACTCTCAGCTAAAAAATAGAAAGTGAAGACAATTATGGTTTTGGTTGTCAATCAAATCGTATATATTAAGATCTACAAAACACTTTAGTTAGGTGGAAAAAAAAGGGTTATATCATGCAGCTGTACACATATCATCCAGTGGAGAGTATCTCTGTGCTGACGACCAGAGCATACGAACTTGCTCTATGTTTTTCAAGAAAGCGTTTTGCAATGTCTGAAATGTTGTAACTTTTCACATACGACCGCATATTATAGTGGTTCACTATTATTGAAGAAAGAGAAGGAGAACTGGAGAAGGACAGAAGCCACTACAATTCACCACAATCCAGTGTACTTGGTGCGGCAAATTAAATCTTTGTTTTGGCAAAGAGTTCGTCAAGAGTTAAAGAATAGCGTGCGACTTTCTTGAATTGCATCTTCGTGTGTGGAAGAAGGTGGAATGAGATGGAGAGAAGGTGGGAAACATGTTTCATTTCCAATGCCAGAAGAGCTTACAATCATGGACATGAAAGAAACATTCTCTTGGTTAAAGCAATGGATAAGGGACATCGGAACATTGAAATGGGAACTTCTAAGCTCTTTGGAGGCTTGAGGCATGAGAAATCTATTACATAGGTTTGAGAAGGTGAGAACATGCAATGGAACTATGCCCATTGCAAGAGAGATTGGTACAAGGTAGTAGTTTATTGGGTGATAGTTAAAGAGGAAGAAGAAGGTTTGTATGGTGATGCGAAGTAGAAGAGAGAAAAGAGCACTGAAATGGTGAAGGAGAGAAAAAAAATGTGATCTTTGTGGGATATGTCCATCTTGAATTTAGTTATAAGTGTTTTGTTTGTCGGCGATTATTAATATAACAAATTAGCTTATATACTTTGCTATTGGGGTTTTATCTTAGCATTATTGTTTTTTTTTTATGAAAGATGAAAGTGCACTCATCAACACCAATATCTACAAGTGATCTCACGCAGTTCGAATCAATTCGATACAAATTAAAAACTTGAAGGATCCATATGATAGTTTGGAAAATTCAAAGACTACACTGGAGTAATAAAATCGTGACATGAAGTAAATTTAACTTGAGCCAATTTATTTTATTGAGGTATTTCTAATTATTATATATATTGGATGTATATTTTTTATTAAGAGTGGTACTGCCGTACTGGTACTTTACAAGTACTATAATTTCTGATGCAGGCCAGATTATTAAGCATTACAAATTTACAATCCATTAGATTATTATCAGGATGTTTGTTTGATACTATGCTGAAGTTGGCATTTTGAGCTGAACCAAGTTTTAATGTTTGGTCTTCAGGCTTTCTTAGGGATTCATGGCCCTTTGGCGTTGGTACAGTCTCTGATTTTGACTTTAGATCAACCCACAAATCACTTTTTTTTCCCTTCTAAATTTTGTAATAAATGCTGTAAGATTCGTCTGTTTGAAAATGAAAAATATTGAAAGGCTTGTTTGTATACACATTTTTTCTTGTAGAATTACATGCATTTCAGTTTCAAATTTACTTTTTTCTTTTGAGTTGAAAACATTGTTTGGTTGACAACAAATACTTATTCCTGATGGGTAAATTTTTTGAGAGGTTACTAAACTTTGTATCAAATTCGTTTTCGATCAGTCACTTTGAATTATCTATTTTAGTCACCGAGCTTTAATATATTATCAAATTTAGTCACTTTCTTAGTGTTTTCATAAAATGCTAATAAAAAATGATATGGTGTGCATTTTTTCTACCATAATCTTTTTAATAATTCATCTTCCAAATATAATTGTTAAATTCATCACTTTTGTTAAAAAGTTCATGAAAAGTAAAGAGAGAGTGATTAAATTGGGAGATATAGCAAAGTTCAATAACTAAAAATAAATAATTCAAAATTTTAGTGACAAAACAAAAAAGATTGATACGTTAACGTGACCTCTCATAAAATTTACACGGTTCATGATTTGTGAAATAATCACATATGATATAAATACCAGTCAAACAGAAATACATAGATTAAGATCGAATAGCAGTTTTATTTGCATTATTGTTGCCATTTCAAAATTATAACATAAGCTCCATATATATATATATATATATATTATATCTCTTTACTTCCTGGCTTTCTTATTCTAACCTCCTAAACAGAAGTATCATTGCATGATTGCTGGGTATTGGTGCAGAAACTCACCCCATGGATTGTTCTTCAAATCACTTTGAAAATCTCTAACACACCTGAGCACCAAGCAGTTGCACTTTGGGCCACTCCCCCAACCAAATAACAGCACTCTATCTCCCTTGACCACCCTTCCTTTTCCCTCCATATATGCCATTTGGTACCACATGGAGGAGGATGACTGGTTTCCATACCGGTGGAATGTCGCTAAAACCGCCTCAAGTGCAGCCTCGGGCAACCCTAACCCTTTCCCAACTGTCATAATCAATGGCTGGCTAGATGAAGGAATACAAAGGTGCTTCATTGCCTTAGCAAAATTTGGCACAAACTTTTTCTTTAACATGCAGCACAGGACATATTGGAGTTTCTCTTCCCATGGTAGGATTATCGGCATGAGCTGTTTAAGGCTCGACCGAACTAGGTCTGCCACTGCTTCTCCTATATGTCGCTCGACTGAGAATCCGGTTATGCCCTCATCATCCTCCTCACGTTGAGCAGAGTTGTATGCACGATCGTTGTACGCGTTTTGGGTTCGGAGCAAGTGAGTGAGGTGGTACTTTGTTTTCATGTTGGTTTTTGCTTTGTTTGTCAGAAGCACTGCTCCACAACCCATGCGAAAGAGACAATTAAGTAATAGCTTGCGCTTATCCTTACCATTGTACCTGTATTTTAACGCTGCAAATCAATTAATTACAATAAATTATGTATGTAAATTATTCTTTTCCTTTGGACTTCAAAAAATATGGAGAGCATATATATTTTCTTTTGAGGTGGTCACTTTATTATGCTGTCTTCGGTGTCCTAGCTACGCCCTAGCTATATATCTAACTAAATAAATACTTAGATACATACTTATAATTATATTTTTCTAATTTAGTAATATTTTTCAAATATATGTATTATAATTAAGACTTGAGTGTATTGTAAAATTTGAATGTATGCTAAAATTACTCTAAATTAGAGTTGTCCTTAATTTTACGACTATATATAATAAAATATATGCATGTCATGGTGATTAAACTAAAATATTAATTAGATTGAGAAAAGAAAATCATCATCTTGGTCAAGCCGTTTTTATATATATGATAAACTCATCAACATGGACATTTAATTTAGATGAGAAAAAATATCATGCAGTGGTATGCGCACCATCCAGTGGAGATTATCTCCGTGTTCACAACTAGAGCATATGAACTTGTTATATGTTTTTCAAGAAATCGTTTTGCAATGTCAATTCCAATGATGACTGCCCCACAACCCATGCCTGAAATGTTGTAACTCATCACATCCGACCGCATATCATAACGGTTCACAATTATCGAAGAAAGAGAAGGAGAAGGGTAGAAGCCACTACAATTCACCACAATCAAGTCCACTTCGTGGGGCAAGATCTTTGTTTTGGCAAAGAGTTCGTCAAGAGTTGGAAAGAATAGCATGTGACTTTCTTGAATTGCATCTTCATGTGTCGAAGAAGGCGGTATTAGATGGAGAGATGGTGGGAAATATGTTTCATTTCCAATGCCAGAAGAGCTTATAATCTTGGACATGAAAGAAACACTCTCTGTGTCAAAGCAATTGATTAGTGACAGATGCTCTTGGAAAGATGAATTTGGGCTTCTTAATCTCTTTGGCGGCTTTAGGCATGAGAAATCTATTATATAGGTTTTGGAAGGCGAGAACCAGTGATGGAACCACAATGCAAGAGAGATTGGTATAAGGTAGTATATTGGATGATAGTTAAATAGGAAGAAGAAGGTTTCTATGGTGAAACAAAGCAGAAGAGAGAAAAGAGCACTTAAATGGTGAAGGAGAGAATAGATATGATCTTTGTGGGATATGTCCATCTCGAATTTGAACGAGTGATGCATGAGGTGATTTGGTTGAGAAATGAGGTGAGGGGTATATATAGTGCGAGATAGGTTGGGTATCCATTTATAATGAAACTAATTGATCAATGATCACAAAACCAATTATCATACTAATATCTCAACAATTTTTTACATCACTTGCAAAATTTGAAAATCCAAACTAACTCAACGGAGAATTCTGAATAACTAGAATTTGGAAACAATGATAATTTTTTTAGATAAAAATGAAAATCAAAACTATCAAATTTAAATGGCCTAAAGTCTCTCACTCGAATTTCGAATCTATAACCTTTCACATAGAAGCTATTGCTCTTAGCTATTAAGTTAAGGCAGATTCTTTATACATGACAACCTTAGATAAAAACATATTGAAATCTTTTTTAATGCCTGATTCAAACTCCTCTGCATAAGTGTTTGTTGGTGTGAAGACAACTTCCTCACCACAGAATGTAATATATTTTTTGATCGGAAAATAATGTGATGAGCTACTTGGCTGTCACTTTTCTTTTATTTGAAAATGTTTGATAGAGAAAATATCTTGTGATAGATATTTGCATTAATTATGTTTTGTTGTCCTCAAGTTGTTACAGGCTATATAAAAGAGTCTAGACTTCCTCTTGCAATTATCACTCAACTACGGGGAAAAACAGTTTCCACACCGATTTTTTTTTAGGCTTATACATCAGTTATCTTCCGTTGTAAATACGAGGGTTGCAAAAGGTAAGTTAAAACTCATCGTAGAAATAGGAGGCGTACTCCACTTTTCTTCAGCCAATGTACATTACTTTTTATTATTTAATATCCGGCGTGGAAGATTTAATAAGTTTTTACTCGCTAACGCCTTTATGACTTGATATGATTTGTACCCGGTGTAATATATACTCTTAAATTACATTCTTTGGTAATAACCGTCATAGAGCAACAATTTTTTTAGAAAGTTTTTGCTGCTTCATGGCTAGCCTCTTTTGGCTAGCTCATCATAATTAACACACACAGATATATATATATATACACCAAGCTTTTAAAAAATGTCTAACGGCCCTTAACGGTGAGGTGGTCGCTTAACAGTTAACGTTAAAACAGAATTATACGTAAGTTAAATTAAAAAACGGCCAACCATTTTTATCTATTATTTATTTATTTTAGACCAAATTATGGTGCAAACATACACACGTTTTGTCATCTGTATGACTCTAATTAACTATGTACTATATAATATATTTAACATTATTATTAGCATTGCTGCTTTTTTATTATTTAAAAATATGAATGATGTGATATGATATGTTTAATAATTAGAATTTAAAATGTATTTTATTTTGAAATGTGCTTCGATATTTTTTTATAAGCTCCACTATTTAATTGCATAAGTCGCACCAACATACAATATCTCATGCCAACATCAATATAACACACAAGACCAGTCTACCCAAACAATCAACACACCATCATAACACTAGCAACTATCCGACTAAGCTCACAATAACTAACCTCAAGTTAGTAAAATAGTAAATAAAAACAGAAAAACTAAATTAATCCAACAAGTTGACAAATCACCAAGTACATTACAGTAAGCATCCATAAAAAACACAAATAAAAAAATAAAAAACGGCGTTAAAAAAGCCTGTTTTTAACGGATTTTAACTGTTTAAACAGAGTTAAATTCATTAAACTGCAGAAAACCAGATAAAAACATTTTTCCTGAAAACTTAACGCCATTACAAGTTTTTCCCATTAAAACGGTTAAATCGAAGTTTAAACTCCGTTTTTAAAAGCTTGATACACACACACAATTTGATGTACACAACAATTAATAAAACATTCAGATCATGTCATTCATATTAATCAGACATGATTACACATGCATCCAGATCATGCAATACATCAAGAGAATCATCGGTCAATAGTTAAATAATTAATAATAATATCCATGACATTAATTGAACAAAAATAATTACATATCTAGTTGAATTATAATATTTTTTCATGTCATGACTACCCTTTATTATACAATTACCATTTTCAATTCTGCCCATGCCTCATTAATTCATTACGAATCGAGCGATGACTATCCTTGTATTATACAATTATCATTTCCAATTTCTCCCATGCCTTGTTAATTCTGTAAGCAACCCCTAGAAAAATACATAAATACAAACTTAGACAAATAACAAACAATTAATACTACAATTCACAGTAAATGCCAAAGGAAAAGTAGATTAAATAACCTCTTCTTTTAGGCTTATAGAAATTTCACCATTGCAGTTTGCAAGCCAAAAGAAGAAAATAAAATCATCATTATTCTTCAATTTGCTCAGAAAAGTACTTCAATTTCCAATTTCTCTCATGCCTCATTAATTAACCATCTGTGATATCAAACGAAATGACAAAAAAATAATAACAGATCATAAGCTTTTTTTGCAAGTAGAGAGAGATAATATCTTTTGCACATACCACATTTATTCACCTATGTAAAGCTACACTTTAGAGGATTGATAGACCAAATACTTGAAGGAAAAAAATGATTTTGACACCACTATTTCTCCATCTTTTTCATTTCCTCTTGTATGACATCATTCTTGATGCATCAATTTGCTTCTCAGAATACTTCAACAAAGAAAGGAATATGGTTTTGAAATATAGTGATGACTACTTTTGTATACAATTTGCAAAGGCAATAGAAAAAAAATCAAATGAATTAATTTATAATTGAGGGAGCTTCTGGAAAGTATGCAATATTCTAATATAAAAGTATGCACTATTCAAATCTTAAACAACTGAAAGTGAAATTATATATACTTACTTGGGAGCTAAAAAATATTTTCATCATATAGTACATGATAGTGGGTGGACTAGCTAGTTTCCTATCAAGCACAAATAGTGCATAAATATAATTAGCAGCGAAAATGGCATAACAAAGAAAGATTCATTTATATATGCTATCTCATGAGAAGACAAAACACAACTTAAATATTACTTCTCAGTTTTCTTTTATGTTGTAGAATAGAAAAAAATTTCAACTGAAAGTGAAATCATATATACTTACGTGATAGTGCCTTAATTGTACGTTGGCAATGGCAACACCACCCCGATGAAATCATATATACCTATGCGTCATTTTTATTGGAATAACAGTCATGCTCTTCCTATACATAAGAATATATGAATATCTTTGACCAAGAATTATTTGACAAACCTACAAAAATAACACAAACAATCAAAATTAGGTCAAGAGAGGATACCATGACTTCATACAAAAAGACCTAGAGAAGATACAGAACAACAAACCTTCATTGATCTTGCAGTGTACCATAAGAAAGTGAGTGGATCATCTCCTTTTCATTTCCAATTCCTCACATGCCTCGTTAAGTCGTTACGAATCAAGTGACTATAGGCCATAACACTTCATTCTATGCTAGCACTCTTATTTCTCCCTTAATAATTCCAAATCAGCACCCTTGTTTCTTCCTTAATAATCTCAAATCCCAAATCAAATGCATCAAGAGAGATTGTAAAATGAGAGAATCATGATCGGAGCAAAGAAAACTATGTTGTGAATTCCAACCTCAATACTCGGTCGGACAACCTACACTTCTTCGCTACGCGCTTCTACTGCCTCGTCGCTATCCTTAAAGAGAGACTGGAAAAAAGAGCATGCTACGACGTGACGGACTTGAAACGGGCGAGGCTCAAACGACAACATGGTTTGAGAAAATGAGCAGTAGGGAGAAGAGACACTCAACACAGTGGAGATGAGATAGAGAATGAGTGTGTGGGGGGGGGGGGGGGCAGAGAAGAGTGAAATAATAAGCTAGAGTTTATAGAGAAGAAGAGAGAGAGAGAGAGAGAGATAGATAGAGAGATGTGATATATTTGGGGTTTTGGCAAAATTAGGGTTAGAAATAGGTGCAAATGTGTATTGGCATTCATTCATTCTAAATACAAACACGACAAAAACTTAAAAAAAAAAGCTGTAAGCCTCAGCAGGTGAGTAGGACTGTGTTTAAAGTGTTTAAGGTGCTCTGGACTGTGTAGATTCGAACCCCATGGACTGTGCAGATTCGAACCCCAGGACCCATTTTTTTCACATCAAGATTTTATCCTCTGTTAACATTTTTTCCACATCAACATCAAATCCACATAACAATTTTGATTATTTTAATTATTTTAACCAAGTTCTAAACATTAATAAAAAAACAAAAACAAAAAAGGGTTACAAAATAATCTTGAAACAAATATGTTATAATATTTTAATCGACTTCTACCATTTTTTAATGTTAAGTTTTTTACACCGGAGTTCTAATAAAGGGCGTATATGAGGGACTGCAAAAGAATTTACATATTTTTACACCTGGTGATTAAAAAACAAAGGACATAGATGTCTGGCGCTCTACACCGATGTTTTCGGCATCGGTTATACTAAATAAAGGGTGTTGATGTCTTGATTTATACACCAGTTATTAGAAAAACTTGCGGAGAATTAATCTAGAGGATGGAACCATCGCTTCTACATCCGATTTTAATATAACCGACGTAAATAGGGGTTGCCGAATAATTAATAAATGCAAAAGATTTCAAAATAATTTGAACTTTCGTGTCTATCCGTGTCTATTTGTGCCTACCCGTGTCTATCTGTGTTGTGTTGTGTCGTCGTGTCGTGTCTAGACGTGTTCTCGTGTCGTTCCGTGCCGTCTCTCCTCGTAAACGTTTTGTGTCGTGCCGTGTCCTACAATAGAAAACCTAAGCACGACACGCTTAAGACACGACACGTGAACAGTACTGTGTCGTGTCCTTATCGTGTCGTGCCGTTTCGTGACGTTTTCAAACATGCAGACACGATTTTGAGAACTCTAATCTAATATGAAAGATTTTCGACTTTTCTAAAAAATAGTAAAGAAATTAAAAAATATACAAAATTCGGTCTCCAAGAAGATTTTAATATTAAGATTAAGTTCAAGGGTTTGAATCAGTCGTTTGAACTTTGAAATCAAAGATACGAAGACGAAGTACTGTGTGTTTGGTGCTTTTCGCAACATCATAACCACACTCATCATTATGGCATAGACTAAAACTTTGACTTGAAACTCTTATTGATAATAGTCCTTATTTGAATTTAACGTAATAAGATAAATGATAATAAAGGAAAAAGAAGACATATTCAAAGCTTTGTTATTCTTGAGATTTTATTGAAGAGAAAAACGATTCTTATTAAAACAAGCATCAGATATTCAGATTTAGTAAGAACATGAGCAGATTTCAAAGAACTTCCTTCGATTGATTACTATGGAGTAAGCGCCAAAAGAAAAAGAAGATTTTTACAGAAAGCAATTGTCAGAAAGTTAAACTAGAAAGTCAATGCAATCTTTTTACAGAATTCCATTTGCAAATGCTATAGATCAAACCATATGAGAATAGATGTTATATACAATGAAGATTAAAGAAAATCTTAAAAGTGAAGTATCCTTTATAAGATTTTGCAGAAAGAGTCAAGATAGGGAATCAGATCATGGAGGGTTGTAATCGGATTAAGATGTGTTATTTACGAAATTTGATCAGGTTTTAAGTCGGGGTATGTTAGGTTAGACGAGTTGATTTGAGTCTTTTTCAGATTTGATTTAACACGAATTTTTTTCAAACAAGTATATAATCGCTATCCGTATTAAGTCCTTATTTTTTTTAAATGAAATTCGCACAAATTTGCTTTCGATTCGGATTGCGCCTCGGATTTTCAGGAACGGGTAGGATCCGGTCGAATTTTTCAAACCATTACTGGTCCCGTGATCTGCAATTTAAAGAAGTCCATTCCATGAACAGTGAATAGTGAATACTATTTTACAATTGGAAGCAATTACCTAATAATGTACGTATATAATCGGCGCAGTAATTATGATGGACCACTACCGGTCTTATGGAGACTGTGCAAACGATCCCAGAGAGGTACGGGAACTGAAGATTTGGGGTCCGAATCTGCTGCTCTTAAATTCCTGCTTGCTTTTCTGTTTGTATCTGACCGCTCGATCTTCACGGACGACTGTGATTTGATTCAAAAGGCAGATGCTTTTACCGTTAGATGAGTTTTGAACGGTCCAGATCGAAACAAGTAGGAAAACAAACAGAGATTTACGAGCAGGAGATCCGGTTCCGAAGATTTGGGAGCAACTTGCTTTTCGATTGTACTATTAAGATGTCACAAAATTTTGAAGTCGGAGATGTTCATTGTCGGTGCAGTGTAGAAATTTGACTTACAAATTTTCGAAATCGGAGATGTTCATTGTCGGTGGAGTGACGAATTTAGCGTACGCACAGTAATAAAATAATAAAATCAATTAAAAAAATTATAGAGTAAATAAATATAATGTCTCGCTCTTGATCGTCTTTCTTACATGTCTTCTATTAGAAAAAAAACAATTAATGCTCTGCTCTGTCCGCTCCACTACATGTCTTTATATTTAGATTTAAAGTCTTTATATAAATTCACTACAAAACAACTACAAAATTTCTAATATAAAGACTTGCAGTATAATCATTATAAGTCTTTATATTAGAAAAATAAAATCTATATATTGTTATCTGCATGTTTTTTATTTAAATTTGTTGAAAAACTGTTGCAACATTTTCTAATATAAATGATTGCAGCAAAAAAAAATCAAGACTTACAGTGATATTAAAACTTCAATCCTAAATATAAAGACATGCAGACAGAGCAGACAGAGCATAGCAAAACTTGAGCGGATGCAAAAATTGCAAGTCTTTATATTAAAATAATAAAGCCTATATATTGTTGCATGCAAGTCTTTATATTTAAATTTGTTGAAAAATAACTGCAAAATTTCTAATATAAAGACTGCACCAAAAAATAAAGACTTGCAGTAATATAAAGACTTGGGAGCGATAGGGCAGACATAACACTTTTGTTGCAAATTTTAAATATAAAGACTTCAGATCTAAATATAAAGATATGCAGGAGAGCGGACATAGCAGAGCATTAATTACTTTTGTCTTCTAACGAAGGAGCACGGAAGGAAGACGATTAAGGAAGGACTGTTAGCATCACCCAAAATTATAATAACAAAAAAGTTTAACATAAAAAATTATGCTTTAAATTATATAATTTTACTATTACAAAATACATATTTTTTTCATAAACCTTACCGTTTGTTTTGATAGTTGTCTCTCTATCTATCACAAAAAGTTGAAAAAAAAGAAATGTGTTTTTGTTAAATCCTCTTTATTTGCCGTCGAAGAGTGTTTTAGAAAAAACTTGTAACATATGTTGTCTCGGACCGGCTTGTAGATATTGTCTTCTTATAAAGTCTAAATTGTTTGGATTGTAGTCGTTCATAGGTGGTCGAAGGCCCGAGTCAAAAGGAACCTCAAAATTTGATCTACAATTCAAACATGTTCGCTTACAATTCGATTCTCATTCTGAGTCTCAAATGATGGTGAAATTGCTTTTTTGAAAAACCTCTCTCTATAACTAGAACAAATAAATTTAAAACAAATACTCAATTAAATTTCAAGATTGATTGCATGAACCTACTAAGAAATTGAGCAAAGCTCGTTCAACTCACTGATTTAAAGAAACAATCAAACATGTGTCAAGTTTTTCTAATTTTCCTACTCACTATCTCACTGTATTTTCTTTTATTTTCAAAATTTTCCAATTTTCTTACTCATTCGAAGGAAAGAAGATAATTAGAGAACAAATGTCAGATGGCAAGTACCAAGGTTTTACTCAATGCATCACAATTTTGAAAGAGAGAATAAATTCCTAATTTCCTACTGACTGTATCGCAATTTTCTTACAATTTCAGTATTTTACTATCTGTAAAATGAAATTAATGCATGACAATAATCATAACCACTCTAATGCAGGACGATAGATATTAGAATTGCCCTTCTTTTGATTTGAAATTGAACACAATGATGTCTCGCATGGTATTGTATTAAGCTAAAACTGGATATCTCCATTATCTTCTACAATTAAGACATTTATTATATATTGATTCTCTGAGAATAATAACGGCCATTTGTTTAGTCTTATGTTTAGCATCATATCTTGCATTTCCTACCTTACCAATGAGATACGGATATGCAGTAACCTCTTTATATAGGCATGTAATCACCTTCTTCAATTGATATCGAAAAACAATAGAAAATTTCAATACCAATAACTTTTATGGTATCAGAACACATTACAGGAAGATGCGTTATTTGCATCTGAGCAATCAGATGTAATAAAGTCTATTTACATCCGCAAACGGATGCTAACGATCTTTAGCATCTGGACGCGGATGCACATGCGCGGATGAGAATACGTTTGATGGTGATAAGTATTTGCATCTGATTTATTATTTGCATCAGCGTTTTATTTACATCACATAAATCAAATGTAATATCTAGTGTCATTTCCATCAGCATCCTGAAACAAATATATGTTTTTTGCAAGAAGACCACTGATGTCAATATCTGCACTAGCATCATCTTTGCGGAACCAAATGTGCCTTGATTGCACCACAATTTGGCTTTTGATACTTTACTGCTGATGTTAATATCCATATTATCATCTATTAAACTGATGATAGTTTATCTTATTACATCTATTAATTTGTTGAAAGTTTTTTTCATTTACATCTAATTAACGAATGATATCTACAGTATTTGCATCTGTTAATGTAATGGCATATTGTTTTTTTTTTTTTGCATCTGTTATTGTTATGACATTTTTTTTTGTATCATTAGAGCAGATGTAAATATTTTTATTTAGCATTTGATAAAAGATGCAACTATATCTTCTATTTCTATAACAAATGCTACTACTGCATGTTAACATCCCAAAATAAATAAATAATTGCCCAAAATCAAAAGATTGAAAGCAATATTTGTAGTGTCATTAATCACAACATTCATACAAACATTCATGATAAATATTTATCACAAAAATCCCAAAAATTTTCAAAATATTGCACTCCACAAACAAAATTACCCAAAATAAATCCAAACAACTCCTAATTCATCACAACATTCACAAGATTGAAAATCAAAATATTGCACTCACATCACGAAGATCTGGTCATCATCACTTGATCTCCTTGATCTTAGCCCAACTTTTGCTGCATTGCCACCTGAATCAACTACATGTTCAATTTATCATCATTCATCAACAAAGTCAAAATCAAAATTAATAGCATCAACTAAGTTAAACCTACATGGTGAAAAGTAATAATTTCTAATTTTCCTTGATGTATCTAACCATATATAGGAGCGGAGCTGACCCACCCTGAAAAAAAAAGTTTCAAAATTGATCATGTAATTAGAAAAAATTCTAAAAAATAGACTTATAATTTGGATTTTTTTAAAATATTCATAATTTTGAACCATTCTGAAAAATAATCGAAATGTTGAACCACACTGAAATTTTCCTGAATCCTCTCCTGACCATATATAATATCAATTATTTTAACTTCGGTAAAGTGATATCATTGACTGAATATTACTTCTATGGAACTTTAAAATTATCAAGTATGAGTCAGAGCCCTCAATGAAACAGCTTCCTAGATGTTGAATAATTCTTGATGTCATCCATGTCATTCCATGCCAGCTTCTGACATAAATAAAATATCAAGTATAAGTCAGAGCTCTGTTCATTTTTTAAAATAACTAAAGCAACAATCTGGAATTAAAAAGTAACATAGAACAATCCATCATTTGAAATTGTAAAGGTTGTCAAGTGTTCCTAAAGGCAGGACTTTTTGGTACAAATATAGGTACGTGCATTACAAAGCCCAAGCGTACCGAGGCTCAGTAAAGTATGCCAAATCAACTCCAATGCTGGTACAAAAAATTCTGTTGAACCTTTTTTGGGATAAATGTAATCTAAGTATTATATACAGTTATACACTTAAACACATTACAATCTGAAACTAAAAAAGGCAATAGATTATACCTGATGGCTAGGAGTATTCTCATGCACAGTATTGCTTTCTGGGCTAAGTGTTGCCAAACTAGAGAATGAAGCTGTCTGATCCATCTCACATTGCATTGAATTTTCTGTCTTCGATTGTACAATCTCATCAGTGCCATTCCATAAACAACCTCTAAGAAACAACCCATCCTTTAAGGATACATCTACACTACTATTCTCTCTATCCCACAACCTCCTATTAATTGCTTCTCTTATTATACACACAATTAGTAGAACGCTGCTCCACTGATGAAACAGATGAATCAAATGAGGCATCATACTTAATTGAAGATTCCACAACTCGAGACTCAGGAGAGGTGAACTCAGGAGAGTACGAACGTACTCAGGAATCTTTCTCCCTGGAACTGTTAAATTTGGGCTCCTAGATGGGATTTTGTTTTTGCTCTTGAAGCTTGCAGTAGAAATCGGGCTAAAACCAATTTCATGCCTTGCTCCCTTCTGACCTGGCATGTTTTTAGCAGTCTGAGATGCCTCAAAAGCTGCGCCACGAACGAATGGCATGCATCTGCTGTCAACCCATTATGCTTAACCAAAGCCATGACCAGACCCATGTGCATAGCTAGTAACTTCATATAGCTAGTAAATTAACAAAATATGTTAATTAGCAACATTCAGGTATACTTTCTGATAATCATACCTCTAGCTACCCATTTCATATAGCTAGTAACTTCATTCGTTTATACATCGGAACCATCAAGAAAATAAATTATATCACATGATTATTAACCAAATTACAAAGAATTAACATGTGCATAATTTGATACTTTTAATTATGTGCATTCTAGGTTTATAGAAAATTCAAAACAATGTCATACTTTTCAAGGAAGCACACAAATTAAAGTGCCAGCAAGGAGACATGCAGCTGCACCTTCTCAGGCATGCCGCATATCGCCCTGGCATCCACATCAGCCATTGCCATGCACCTTCTTATCTATTTAAAATAGTTTCACACAACTGATTGAGCTCAAACTGATACACAACCCTAAGCGTATTTGAACTTCTATAATTATAGGAGATATCTGACATCTGTACTATGACCATCTAATTACACAGATGATATTGTACGATACAATACCACGATCCACTAAATTATTTTAGTCGTGTTAATTCTTTTGCCTCACAGTATCAGATTAGTTTCAAGGTAGGTGTGTGTCATCCTTGCAAACTTAATATTTTCTCGATCTTGAGCAGATTCATCAAATATAATTACTCTTGTAATTATATTGCATGCAGATAATCCTACTCTATGAAGGGGCTCAGTGATACTGTAACTCGTATAGAGATACGAGAGACAACAATACTTTTGGTAAACCATCACTACTTTAGCTAAGTTATGTATACCGAAAAGCTACCGTTATGACTGTGTTTTACCGACAACGTTAGATAACAATCACATATATACATCTCTTAGTAGGAAAGATGAATACATCATACTTTAGAATTTAACACTGAATGAAAATATTAATGACACGTACACATTTCCATTTAATGTTTCATTCGAGGTTGTCAAATACCATGTTCCTGGAACACGTATTTATGTGATTAAAACGACATATCATGTCTATGGTCTGTAAAACTTAACCATCTTTTAATCCACATTCTAACTTTGTAACGGTAAGTTAGTATTCCTGTTAATTACCTTGGTTAGAGACTTTTAAGAGTATATATCATCTATATTATGAAGTTTTACAATCACAGTTATTGACTCTAGTCAGATAAAGGAATGATCTATAAATTCAGTAATACTCAAGGCAACAAAATGACAATTTATTAATCATTCAATTCATGAACAAAGTTTTATGATAATTTATCGTATTATTAACTTTTAGATTATTACAAACTAACAATTTGAACCCATCTTGGTCCAACAATGTTTACCATAAGGAACCGACTGGTTGGATGTATGAAGTGAAAGGTAAGAATCTTACCCAAATCGGCTCTTGCAATGAGAAGTCAAGAGTTGGTTTCCAATACTCAAATGAAACAAACACTCAAAAATCAAATTTTAAATACTCATATCAACCTAAGAATCAAGCTCAAGAGTTGAAGTTGATTTATCGTTTTGCTAAAGCAAATGTTAATCCTGCAACACGTGCCATTTGCAATTATTGTGCTCATGGGCATATATCATTGGAATGTAAGTTTAGAAAGATAAACAACATCAAGAATGTTGCTTGTGTTCCTAAGCTCAAGGTGTAAGAATATACATGTGAAATTCCCCCATGAACTCAACTTGTTAATTCTCTAAGGGGGGGATTGAAACAAGTTATATGTTAGTGTCTCTTAATTACTAATATATAATATTGTAGGGTTGCTTGGTATCTTCTCATAGAGAGAATGCTTGAATCATTGATAGTGAATGCTCTCATTATATGATCGACTCTAGTTTAAACTTTGTCTCATTAAAACCACTAGACGGTGGTTCGGTCACCTTTGGTAGTAATCAAAGAAAAAATAAGATCATAGGTATAGGTTCGATTGGTAATCAACACTTAACCATTTCACCTAGTTGATGGTCAAAACTATAATTTACTAAGTATAAGTCAATTGTGTGATGTCAGATATCTTGTGAACTTCGATTCTAAGGCTTGTCACTTAATAAATTGTAAAACAAATGAGGTGATATATAAAGGCATAAGACAAAAAAATTTATACTACTTGCACCTTAACCATTTTGACTAAGGGGAAGTATGCTTAAGTGCTATAACTAATCAATCTTGGCTTTGGCATAGATGAATAGATCACTTGAGTGTAGATTCCATCAAACGTGATCAGTCTTGATTTGGTGAGAGGCTTGCCTTTGAACATGATTGAATTGGACAATATATGTGATGCATGCGTCAAATGTAAACAAGTTAAATTGAGTTTTAAATCTAAGGACATGATATCTACCAAACAATCCTTGGAATTGATTCATATTGATCTCTTTGGACCAATAAATATGCTAAGTCTTGATAAAAAGAGATATGTGTGTGTAATTATTGGCGATTTTAGCCGATTCACTTAGGTTCTCTTCTTAGGTCACAAAAATGAAATCTTTGAACAGTTTGTTGAATTTTGCAACCGGATCGAAAATGAACAAGGTCTGAAAACTAATAAGATTAGAAGTGATCATGGAGGAGATTTGAAAATGCACAATTTGAAGAAATTTATTCTCAAAAAAGATATAGACATGAATATTCGACTTCTAAAACGCCTCAACAACATGGAGTTGTAAAAAGAAAAAACCGAACTTTATTCTCATTTTTTTCTTTTTTCAAAACAGCTCCTGCAGTAACATCTGATCCGATCTGCATTGCTTTAGATAAGCTCGTGGTAAAATCGGAGTAGATGGAAATAGATACGATCCCCACACGCCACGCCACACCACACCACCTCCCTCAAATTATTTATCCAACTACTCTACTATTAAAAAGAAAAAAACTTTTTCTTCAACTAAAAAAGGTAGGCTGATAGACTGATAGTGTCGCATGACCTGTTCTCAATTTTGACCTTTAACTTTATTGTTATTATTCTACCTGTAACAGACAAGGTTGTGTTTAGCATTTTTTATACAAAAAAAGGTTGGAAATCACTATAGTCCGGTTCAGTGGTAGGTATCCTCTCTTTCTCTCATTCCGAATAAAAACTTTTTAGCTTTTACAGTATTCTCTTTTGGGAGCTGATACGCATGATATCAATTATTAATAGAGCATGATTAAAATAAAATGCATAGTACATTTCATTTTGTACTATGCATATATATATATGTCAATAAATTGAGATTTAAGTTGTTCAAAAAATTCTTCATATGAAAATATTGTAGAAAATCAAATTTCGTGATTTTTAAAACTTTCTTGCTATTTTTTAAATATTTTTTAAAAATAGTCCAGATTTAATACTACAAAAGTGTAATTTCTGGACTGTTTTTAAAAAATATTTAAAAAATAACAAGAAAGCTCTAAAAATTACAAAATTTTATTTCCTACAAGATTTTGATATGAAGAATTTATTGAGAAACTTAAATATCAATTTAATGACCAAATTAAATATAAATGACCGCATAGTACGAAATGGGGTGTACTATGCATATTATTTTAGCCATGCTCTTATTAATATCGATTTTAATATGCACATTTAGTTAAGTTATTCTGCACATTTTTTTAGTTATTATGCATGTTATTTTTTGTAACGAAATAGTTATACATATTGTTGATTTTATTATGTACCTTTATTAGAGTTATCATGCATGTTATTTGAGTTATTATGCACGTTATTTTCTGTATTGAAATAGTTATATGTGTTATTTTTTTTGTACTGAAATAGATATGGTATAACATGCATAATAACTCAACTAAAGATGCATAATAAAATTAATATCAAATGTGGTATTTACAAAACATTATCATTCTCTTTTATCTTTTACATAATTTGCCTTAAATACAAGTTCACAAAATGAGTTGTTTTTTAGATACATCCTCCATTAATCATCTATATGACCCGACATCTTTATCTACAAGTTTGATTGTTTATATCTTTATCTTATTTCTCAAATATAAATATCATAGTTTAAAGTGTTTATAATAAATTGTTTAGCTCTTTATACTAACTAGAAAATGCAATACGGCTATGTCACGTCTTTAAATATTTTTTTGTTTTGTTAAATTATCACAGTCAAAATAAAATTTTATTATTGATATTTATGTAATTGAAGTTGATTTGTTGATAAAATGAAGTTGATATTTTGTATTTAAGTTTGGGCAAAATTTGTGTATAATTGTAAGCAAATTTTATTTTTGCATATTAATGTCAAGAATAGAGCTTTGTAGCATGAAAAATACTTTTGAATTTAAAAGTAAATTCTACCATTCACTTCTAATGAAAAGAAACTATGTTGCTGAAGAATCTATGCTGTAAAGAATACCTTTGAAGAAACTGTTTTCACCATATGAAACTATGAGAGGATAATTTAAAGTCATGTATGCAGGGTGCACAATGCTGATGCATTGCAATTTTTCTGAACGTCGTTCAACAGTAATGTCTCTTGATTCATCTTCACTATTTATATCATCAACTACAAGACCAAGAACCTCAATAGCAGTAGGAGCTCAATATTGTCTATTATTTGTATTTTGATCACTGTGTATTCTAATACGCAGAGTTTCATCTTCATCATCTATTATTATTTTCCTAACAGATCTAAATGCTTGAACAAAAGGATTGCATTGATCTAGCATATCCTTTAATGCACAAACAATATGTGGTCGAGGACCATTAGATCTCATGTCTATTGGAAATATTCTATGCGATGTAACTTCCCATCAGTTGTGTCATACATGTACAACTGAGCAAATCACGGAGGTTGTTCTTTTGGAGGTAGCAATAATCCCATTAAATGACATGCCTCTTCCGAAATTTTGAACACATACATACTTTTTCCGTCATTGATATGATTATCAACTTCTACTCCCATCGATGTAAATCCAAACATGGGACTATACATGCGTATAGATTCAACAAAATGCACATAATTAGGCCCATTTGACGTATCCGATAAATTGGATAGAATGGCAGCTGGAGATTGTAAGGAAGAAAAAAATACCCGAACTTAACGACATCACAAATTGTACTTTGAATTATATTTGTGGATTTATTGTTCTTTTCTTTTATCCAAAAGAATGCTCCACAATGGGAGCAAATATCAGAAGGATCTCCAAAATCTAGAATGGTTGAATCATTCTCTGTAAAAAAACAATAGAAATTGATACTTAAAAAATGAAATGAATCAATTATATGACTATGAATTTGTTGATCGTAGAAACAAAAACTACCTAAATCATCTATTTATTCATCTGATACTGAAGAAGAAGTTGTTGATTGAAATGAACTATGTGAAGATTGACAATGCATATTATTTGATGAATTTCTTATATCAGTAGTATCATAACAATGAGGTTGAGATGACAATTCTATTTGTAACATTAGATAATATATAAATCATCACTGGTAAAATACATGTTGATGATATACATAATATTGATGTAATTTTTTAATCCAGATAATACCTATATCGTGATTTAAAGCATTGTTGCTAAGTAAAGACTCTCCTCGTTCATAATGAGAAGGTTTCCTCCCTCACGACATAACTTTACATATATTTAAAAAGATAAAATACTTTCAACAATAATCTAACATATATGTAAGTAAAAACTAACTTACAAATAATAAAACACTTCTCCTAATAGAACCAAATAAATCTAAACTTAAAAAAAGAAATTATGTTGATAATGAAATTCAATAAATCTAACCTTAAAATAAGAGAAATGATGCTGACAATAAAATCAATATCAAGAAGTACATATGATTATTACTCATAGTTTACAATTGTAAACAATAATGAAATTATTTGACTTAATTTAAAAGTTGTAATATTAAAAAATGATAATTTGACTCAATAAATAAATATGGTATATGAAAGAATTTCAGTATGACACACACACACACACACACACACATATATATAGAATCTGGCTATGGTGATATTCATAGTTAGTGAGATTTCGTGCTATGCGCTTTTTTTCTTCGCTTGATTGCTTTAATCGACACTAATTTAAGTTGTCCAATAAATTCTTCATATTGAAATCTAATAGGAAACCAATTTTTGTGATTTTTAGAGGTTTGTAGTTATTTTTTAAATATTTTTTAAAAACAGCCCTGTATAATATTAAAAAAGGACCTCTTCAGAATTGTTTTTAAAAAATATTTAAAAAATAGCTAGATACCTCTAAAAATCACAAAATTTGATTTCCTACTATATTTTAATATGAAGAATTTATTGGGCAACTTAAATTGGTGTTGATTAAAGCAATCCGACGAAAAAATGCATTGTACGAATGCTCACTAACTATGCATATCACCGTAGCCAGATTCTATATGAATGTACAAACTTCGTAGCACATATCATTTATCTTTAGTGGATTTATTGAATTTTCTTGTATTGTTCTACCTTTGTTTATGAAACTCAACGATTATATGCTATTTTTATTGTTTGAAATATGCAAAAATAAATTTATGCCTTACCTCGATCTCCAGTCGAATAAAGTAATACTACTGATCAATTATTTGCAAATGATAAAAAGAAACAACAGAAAATGTCAGGATTATTGTATTGAGTAATAACAATCATATTGCAAAAAAAAAACATATGAACTATAAAAAATATTAGATATCATCTGATTTACACCACTGTCATTAATTTCATAGTTGTAAATCTAAAATTAAATGAAAAATAAATTATGATTCACAAAGCAATTAAATTAAAAACAAAAATAAGAACTATTTATTCTTGGTAGATGAATAATAAATAATATATGAAAACTAGGAATGGACAATACCTTCGAACCTTAAATCAATGATTTGCTATTCTTGAAGTTCCTTTTTTTTGTGAAACAAAGGCGAATTTTGTGAGATGAGGAAAAACAAAAAATAATAATATGAAAGTGAGAGCCATATATAAGAATTGGAAGCAACTCTTAGAGTGGGGTCTAAAGATCAAATGCTACTGCGAAAATATTTTAACAATTACAATTCAAACTTTTGGACCTTAATCACCTAACTAAAATCACAAACAAGCAAGAATTAAGAGCAATTGAGCAAAGCAAACAATAAAGTGCAAATATAGTAAAGAGAGAGAGAGTAAAGAAAAAGAGCAAGACAGATCAAGAGAACACGAAAACACGCGATATCATGTGGTTCAACCTACAAACAAACTAGACCTACATCCACGGGACTCCTGGAATCAAAACTACCTTCCGGGACCAATTTCACTAAATAATAAATGTTCTTACAATTGTAGAACCTATCTTTGAATTCTTCTGACATAAGAAAACCTATCTTAGACTCCTAAATCAATGCAAGTGACTACAGCGCTCTACAAGATAAACGTGTCATATTGACAACACAATCAAGAACGGAGTGCACTACTTGACAACACAATTTAGTATACCAAACAAGGCTAACAAAGCTAACAAACAAGTATTCTTGGATTGACAATTAGACAATATGGCTAGCTATCCTAACTCTCTCAGGTTTAAGTAGCTGTAGGAGAATGTTTTAGTGCTCTTTTTGGTGCTCAATTCTGTACTTGAACTTGGGGAGGGCTTTCTTCATCTTTCTAGTTCGTATCTCCAATGTATATATAAGTAGGACACTTCTTGAAGTCTTGCAATCTTGAATTTTCTCTCTTGCGTTACAGAAACAGAGAGCATGTTACAAACTCATTGTAACAGGTAGGAGTTCTTCCAATTTTGCTCTTCTCTGCTTGGTTCACTGACTTATGGGCCCTTCTGAACAGAAACCCGTTGTGACGGGTTAGGGACCCATTATAACGGGTGGCTGATGCGTTATGATAACGCAAGCCTCTGTCAATCTTATGAAAATCATCTGTCTTCAACACTTCTTCTCTTCAATCTGTCACAATTTTTCACATCCAATACGAATTATTTTCACTTTTCTAAAAAACAAAAAAAATTCAAGTGTGAACTAGGTCTCTAACAAAAAAATCTAAGTTTAATAGTTTGAATTAGTCGTTTGAATTTTGAAATAAAAAGTACTAGTGAGAAGTACGTGTGTTTCGCAGAACAGCACAACTTCACTGGTGTGTACCTTAAACTTTTTTTTGATGAAAAGTGTGTATCTTAAACTAAATCAGAACATTTAAATTTTGGTTCTACGAGTGTTCTTTGTCACTCTGTACATTCGTTTGTTAGATGGTTATTTGTGAAGGATTTTTTCTGAAGAAACCAAATTGAGGAATCAAGCTTATTTATTAAAATCTCTGAAATTTTCCGTTCTTTTAGTATTATGGTATAAACACAAGAATCTCTGTTAATTGTCCCATGTCTCTCTCTCATCTTATCGTCTAGCTCCAGCCAAAACACACGAGCCATAAAAAACATGAAAAACTTGGTAACATTCTGCATGCTGTCTCTGCTCTACCAAATCCAATTTTGTGAATCCAAGCTCACAACACCACCCCTAACAGTCCCTCCAATTCCTTCATACTCCCAATTGAAATGGCAACGCCGCGAAATCATAATGTTCTTCCACTTCGGCATGAACACTTTCACCGATTCTGAATGGGGTACCGGGCAAGAGAGCCCCTCCATCTTCAACCCAGCATATCTTGATACAAACCAATGGATGGAAGCAGCGGTTCAAGCAGGTGCTTCACTCGTCATACTAGTTGCGAAACACCATGATGGGTTTTGTTTGTGGCCAACAGAATACACTGATCATTCGGTGAAATATTGCCCGTGGAGAGACGGAAAGGGGGATGTAGTGAAGGAGTTTGTCGATGCTGCACACGGATGCGGCATTGATGTGGGAATTTATTTGTCGCCATGGGACAGGCATGAAAGAACATATGGTCTTGAGGTGGCATATAATGAGTATTATCTCGCACAGTTGCATGAATTACTCACTAGGTTTGTTGAGAAGTATATAGTATATTTTTTTCCAAATAAATACATAAAAAATCTTTTCTTTATTAGTTCAAATAACAAATTATCGAAATTCATGCATTTTTGCATTTCTTTTAATGCATCATGTCATATACAGAAGATGCACGTTTAATTTGTTTATATTATGGCAAAATTGTCCATTGCAAATTCTCAATCTCCTTGAATGTAATTTTCTTTTTTTTTAAAAAAGGTGTCATTTAATATTCATTGTTCGAAATACATACAGTTTCTTCAAGATCATATAATTTCTGTAACCACACATCTTCGTGTTTCGTTATAGATATGGAAGTATACAGGAAATCTGGTTTGACGGTGCGAAGGGTAAAAATGCTACCAACATGACATACCACTTCCAAGAATGGTTTCAGACAGTGAAACAACTACAATCTTCAATCAACATATTTTCCGATGCAGGTCCCGATATCCGGTGGGTCGGTGATGAGGCAGGCTCTGCTGGTTCGACATGTTGGTCCACTGTAAACCCAACTCATCTAAAAATTGGAGATGCTAGCCTTGAAAAGTAAATCTTACTGCTATTGTTTACTAGCATTCAGGATAATTTACTACTTTACATGGTTTTGGTACAAGCAAAGATTTATGTTTCTTTTTTATATTTGAATTTCCAGCCATATCTGTGATGTTTTAACGTTAAAAACAGTATAAATGATTTCTGTTCTAGAGAAACTTAATTGGGTGTTTGGCATGTTATTTACGACGAGTTAAATACGAGCAATATTCTGCTGATTATTCGAATGAGGCTTAGAGTATATGACGGGTTCATAAAATTTCGGAACTTAATTAAACATTACAGTAAAGAATTGCTCTGTAAATCCAGGTACTTGAACACTGGCGATCCTCGTGGGACCAGCTGGATTCCACCAGAGTGTGATGTGTCGATCCGACCAGGGTGGTTTTGGCACAGAAATGAGACAGCCAAACCACTGAGTCGACTGCTCGACATATACTACAAGTCAGTCGGACGAAACTGCGTGCTACTTCTAAATGTGCCTCCAAACTCCACTGGTCTAGTAACTGAAGCCGACATAACACGAATAAAAGAATTCCATAATGCGATTCAAACAATCTTTTCAATAGACATGGCGAAAGGTAGCGAGACGAAAGCCAGTAGCCAAAGAGGCGGTACTACTGGGGGTTTCGCAGCATTCAATGTGATAGATGGAAATGAGGAGACTTACTGGGCTCCTAAACAAACTGATGGTGGCCATGGACAAGGTTATTGGATCGAACTATGCCGGGTTGATGTAAATAGTGCATTTAATGTGGTAAGGATACAAGAACCGATACAGATGGGACAGAGAATAAAACGGTATGAGGTGCTAGTGGATGGTATTCTGATGGTAAATGGTACAACAGTTGGACATAAGCGGCTTCATCGGCTAAAATGGCCGGTTTTTGGCCGGGTAATTAGGGTATGGATAAAAGAGTCACGGGGACCACCACTACTGTCTGCGGTGGGGTTGCATTTTGATCCCTTTAGGAAGAGATAGATGGATGGATCTGAAAACTAATAATTGAGGGGTGATTTGTTGTCATTTGCCAGCTAAAAAGAAGCTCAAAAGATCTCTGTTTCAGATCACATGAAGTCTGATGAGAACTTATCGTTTTCTCTTTTGATCCGTGAAAGGTGAACCCACATTCTGAAATAATGAAATGTGAAAGTTCTTTGACATTATTCATGCATCAAGTACAAAGGATTTGATAGTTACAATCGAGTTAAATGTAAAAAGTAAATTAAAAGCAATATACTAGTAGAATGGGACCTAAAATTTGAGCCCTTTGGATCTTGGATTTAATAAACAGCAAGATGTCCAGTTAATTGAGCAAATCCGGATACACAAAATCAATTAGTATTTATTTTATATCCTGTTCTTTTCTCATTTCAAGAGAGAAAATTGGGAGCTATAACGTATAAGAAAATTCTCCTAGGAAATTGATGGCAAGTATACTGGTGCCTATTGCGTGTTAGGTTCTGTCATAATCACACAAAAATAGGACGTGGTCACCAAAAGGCTTTGCCAATTTAAATTTAGAATTTTGTAATGCATTGAAATGCAAATTGGAATTCAACGAGACGATGGCAACAGTACTATAACAAGCAGGCAATACTTTCCGACTTCCTTGAATGAGCAGCAATATTGGTCCTGAACAAATGCTTTACAAAAGCAACTAAAAGCGTTTTTTGTTGCGATCGCACCAAAACCAAAAGGCAATAAACAAAGTAAAAACACAACGGGTCCGAAACTCCGAATTGCTATTATTTTTGGAAAAAATATTGTCCTATTAATCTTTGAACCATATTTGAACCGTGAGATTAAATACGAACAAACGAATCAATAAATTCGATCCATTCATATAATTCAACGTGCAGAAAAAATACAGGTCAAAAGAGAACAAATGTAGGAGATTTGAATTTGAAACAATATACATTAGAAAATGTTAAAAAGGACGATTTAAGAAATAATTTTGGGAGCGACAACAATTAGTAATACCACCACTACTGTTTTCGTATGAAAATCTCTTAGTAAATCAAATTTTTCGAGTTTAGAGCTTTCTTGTCATTTTTGAAATATATTTTAAAAACAGTTCAAAGATGACACTTTTGTAATATGAAATATGAGTTGTTTTTAAAAAAATATTTAAAAAACAACAAGAAAGGTCGAAAAATCACGAAATTTGATTTCCTATAAGATTTTGATATGGAGAATTCATTTAGCAACTTAAATCTCAATTTATTGGAAAGCACGAACTGAGGTGTACTTTGCATATTACCATATCCTTGCTCATTATGAACAAGTATATGAACAAGTACTTTTTTTAATATGAGGCGTTGGAAATCCTAACAAAGAGCCTACTCAGACAGCGTATGAAAGAACTGCACAAAAGCGTAGGAACTGGATACGGCCAATTACTGAGAATGGGAACTGCACAAAAGTGTATGAAAGAGACAGTGGATACGGCAAGGAGACAAAAACACCAATTTTTTCTATACTGTAGCCTCGGCTCAAAAGCGTAGGAACTGGATCCAGTCAATTACTGAGAATGGCCACCAAGTAACAAAAGAAAAGGACAAAGCAAAGATATTCTTCTCTTATTTCTGTTACCTCATGGGATCTGCCAACAATGGAAATCAGCAATTCAACATGGACGACCTGTTTCAAGAAGTCCAGCACCAAGATACTAAGGCACTACTGACGAAGCTATCAGAGAAAGAGATCAGGATAGTAGTCAAATCGTTAAGGGCAAACAAGGCAGCGGGACCGAATGGGTTCACAGTGAAATTCTACAAAAAAATCATCACTCTTAGTCCCGGACCTGCTGCAAACGTACAAACACATTATGCTACACCCTCACACGATGCTGGCTCCGCTGAATCACTCTTATATTGCTCTTGTGCCAAAAAAAGAGGATCTCCAATCACCTGCAGACTTCAGGCCCATAAGTCTGATAAACGACATCCAGAAGATTCTATCGAAAATCCTTGCCTCCAGGCTTCAGGCAACAATCCAGAAGGTGGTCTGTCAGTCACAAACAACATTCATAAAGGGCAGGAGAATTCTTGATGGTTTTCTTCACGCCCAGGAAATCATCCATGATGCCACAAAGCAGAAAAAGAAGGTAGCAATACTCAAACTAGACATTCGGAAGGCATTTGACACGATTAGTTGGGAATTCCTCCTGCAAGTTTTCCAAGCTAAACGCTTCCCTCCTCAATGGCTACTTTGGATCAAGCACTTAGTACTGCCAGGAACCTCTCAGGACATAATAGTGGATTTTCAGAGAAAAATGAATTGTATTTGCTTCATTGAGCTCATCTGCCTTTATAGGCCAAAAGCTTACATCTTACATATTGGTCCCTAACATTCTCTAAATTCTACTTCTTACCAAAAGGTCCCTACAAAGTTTCTAATACATCTCAACACTCCCCCTCAAGATGGGCAAAAGATATTCATTAGGCCCATCTTGTCACATAACCTAACTAGATCTATCGAACTAAGTCCTTTGATGAGACAGTCAGCTATTTGACTTCTAGTAGCTACGTGACTTAGCTCCAATAGTCCACTTTCCAACTTTTCCTTTATGAAGAACCTATCAATTTCCACATGTTTGGTTCTGTCATGCTGCACCGGATTGTTGGCAATGCTGATTGCTGACTTGCTATCACACCACAACTTCATCTTGGCTCCGTGATTCACCATGAGCTCTTCCAATAACCCCTTTAGCCACATCATCTCAGCAACTCCTAATGCCATAGCCCTATATTCGGCCTCTGCCGTCGATCTCGCAACAACTGGCTGTTTCTTGCTCTTCCATGAGACCAAGTTGCCCCCCTACAAACATGCAATAGCCAGATGTAGATCTCCTGTCATCATGACAACTTGCCCAGTCAGAGTCACAATAGCCCTCGATGTTCATGTGCCTGTTTTGCCTGAAGATCAGGCCCTTCCCTGGTGCATTTTTCAGGTACCTCAGAATGTGATAGACTGCGTCCATATGGCCCTTTCGAGGGTCGTGCATGTAGCGACTCACCACGCTTACAGCAAATGAGATATCCGGACGAGTATGACCCAAGTAGATCAATCTTCCTACTAGTCTTTGGTACCTCTCACGATCAACTGGTTTTCCTGCCTCTTCACTTATCTTGGCCTTTATGTCGATTGGAGAAACTGCAGGTCTGCACCCCAACATGCCCGTCTCTGTGAGCAGGTCTAAGGCATACTTCCTTTGTGACAACACAATTCCTTCAGCGCCACGTGCCACCTCAATTCCAAGGAAGTACCTCAGTTGTCCCAGATCCTTCACTTCAAATTCCTTTACCAGTCTTACCTTCAATTATGCAATCTCCCCCTCGTCATCTCCAGTAATAATCATATCATCAACATATACAGCCAACATAGTAATGTGACCACCATGTTGTCTAAAAAACACTGTGTGGTCAGCATTAATCTGTTTGTAGCCCATGCCTATCATGGCCTTCCTGAATCTATCAAACCAAGCCCGAGGGGACTGCTTCAACCCATAGAGAGATTTCCTGAGCCTGCACACCTTGCCTATTGTCTGTTTTGTGCCAAATCCTGGTGGGATCTCCATGTACACCTCCTCTAGCAAATCGCCATGAAGGAAGGCATTCTTCACATCGAGTTGGTGTAAATGCCATCCCCCATTTGCTGCCATGGAGATTAGCATTCTTACTATGCTCATCCTTGCCACTGGTGCAAAGGTCTCGTCATAGTCGATCCCGTAGGTTTGACTATAGCCCTTTGCCACTAGCCGAGCCTTGTAGCGCTCAATGAGGCCCTTAGGATTCTGTTTCACTGTGAAGACCCATTTGCATCCAACAGCTTTCTTGCCCGGGGGTAGTGACACAAGTTTCCAAGTTCCATTCTTGTCGAGAGCCCCGAGCTCCTCTTGCATGGCTGCTTTCCACTTCGGATCATCCTTAGCAACCTGCCAACACTTAGGGATAGAGACATTGTCTAATGATGCAATGAATGCTCCATGTACAGGTGATATGTGAGAGTAAGAGACAAACTGAGCAATATCAATTGGAAAACCATATCGGTCAGGAAGAACTCCCGCATTTATGCGTTCAGTCCTCCGTATCGATAGGGGACTAGTAGTAGTAAGGAGAGGAATCATATCACCTGAGTCTGAGGTGGGTGGTGTAGGTGTCTCAAGAGTCGGAGTTGGCAGGGACAAGGGACTTGGCACTGGTACAGGAGGCACTTCTCCATCATTCCGCTTTCCTTTCCTAACATACACATTTCGGTATCTCAACTCCCCCTAAGATTGATTTCTACCACCTTCTGACTCAGTCCCAATTTCCGGGCCAACTTCAGCTGATTCCCCTCCTTCCTGCTCAACTACGGCTGAATTCTCAATTGGACAGGAAATGTCCACACGCACCCTCCTCTCACCATTACTACTAGTTTCTTCCCCTTGTCTCATACCTTCTGTATCGGACGAGTCTCCAAAAGGGGATGTCACCTCTGAGGAATAGTATGGTTCGAGCTCACGAAATGTAACATCCATACTCACAAACAATCTCTTTTCTACTGGACTCCAACACACATATCCCTTTTGAGTACCCGAGTACCCAACAAAAATACATCTCACGACCCTGGGATCAAGTTTTCCCACATTTGGTCTGTTGTCCTGCACGAAGCACACGCATCCAAAGTTTTTAAGAGGGAGAGTGTTTTCGTTCTTACCTTTTAACATCTCCATCGGAGACTTCCAATCCAGTACTCTCGAGGGTATTCTATTAATCAGATAGGCTGCTGTCAGAACTGCTTGCCCCCATAAATACTTTGGAACGTTCATTGAGATCATCATGCTTCGAGTTACCTCAAGAAGATGCCTATTCTTCCGTTCTGCTACCCCATTCTGTTCTGGTGTGTACGGACACGTGGTTTGATGATGTATTCCCTGAGATGACAAATATTCTCCAAATGCTCTATTGGTATACTCTGTTCCATTGTCAAACCTCAATACCTTCACAACTGCACCGTATTGAGTCTGAACCATCTTGTGGAAGTCCTTGAAACAAGTAAGCACATCACTTTTGTTCTTCATCAAGTACAGCCAAGTCACACGAGAAAAGCAATCAATAAACGAAACAAAATATCTAAATTCATTCAACGTAGTTGTAGGACAAGGTCCCCATACATCAGAATGAATCAGATCAAATACACAAGAACTCCTACCTCCAGAGCTAACATAAGAGTTTCTGGTATGTTTGCCTAACTCACATGCATCACATATTAGTTTTTCCCTATTGGCATTTTCAAACAAAAGTGGGTACAATCTACTCAAAATAGGAAATGAAAGATCACCTAGGCGTCTATGATGAAGCAGCAGTAAGTCCTCCACATCCTTCTCAACTCCTCTAGTTCTCTCTATAATAGATGAGAGGGCTGAGTCCATACTCCCCCTATCTACGTACCACAGCCCGCTATGCCAAGTGCCAGTCCCAAGCAGTATGCCGGTCCCCTTCTCTTGAAAGATCACCTTAGGGATATCAAACAAAACAACACATTTTAGTTGTGATATAATGGCACTTATGGACAATAGATTCACAGGAAAAGAAGGAGCATGCAAGACATTAGACAAAGTCAAAGTGTTGGTACATTTCACAATACCCTTACCAACTACAGGTTGAGTTGTGCCAACAGCAGTCTGAATGCTTTCTGGGACTGCTAGGCGAGTATAGGAAGAAAACTCTCCAACAGTGCCAGTCACATGGCAAGATGCACCAGAATCAACTATCCAATCTGATGATTTCGTGAGTATAGAGGCTAGAGCAAGAGTGTCACAACTACCTGTGGCTGAATATGCAAGAGAAGCAGAGTTATCTCTAGCCGAAGATGAGGTAAATGCATCATCTCTCACACTCTTGTCACCACCTGTTAGTCTCTGCCTGTTCTTGAGCGCTTGAGAGTAGGCTTCAACGAGTGCCTGATCTTCCTCTGTCAGTTTCTCACCAGCTTCTTCTTCTGCAACCATCAGATATGCCCGGTTGCCTCCTCTGTCGTCTCTGCCACCTCTTCTACCTCCACGACCGCAACCTCGATTCCCAAACTGCCCCCTCCCACTTGTATCTCTTTGCCTTAGTGGCTTAGGGCAATTCTGTATCAAGTGACCTACTTCACCACAGTTGTAGCACTGTCAGGTCTCGCCCCTGTACCCTGTGTTACCTGAATTGGAGGCTATTAGTGCTGACCTCGGCCCTGGAGATACTGCAGCCCCAGCCTGTAGCCCGATCCGGCTCTCCTCCTGTATCATGGCTGAAACCGCTTCCTCAAGAGAGGGAATCTTCGTCTGACTCAATAACATGGCAACTCTTTGCTCAAATGCTGGTGCCAGACCCTCGAGAAACCTCATCACTCTCTCCTCCATGTCAATCTCATGGCACACTGGGTCAGTGCAGCATCGTCGTCTGACCCTGAAATGGCTCAAATCTAACCATAAGTGATCCAAAGCTATGGCATATTCTTGCACAGTCTTCTCCCCCTGCACCATAATAGTGATCTCTCTCTTAATCTGATACACCCGCAGGTTATTTCCCACACCATCGTAAGCCCTCTTCAGCTTCTCCCAAACATCTTGCACCTTTGCTATGTCATCCACCGTGGATGCAATAGGCGAACTTAGCGAACTCAGAAGCCAAATATATACCTGCATGTGAGTTGACTTCCACTCAGCTCTTCCTGGTGCCGTCTGACCTGGCTCTTCGTTTTTTCCAGTCAGGTACCCCTCCAGATCCTTCCCTTCTAGAATGTACCTGACCCGACGCGACCATCCCAGATATGTCGTTGGCCCTTCTAGTTTCATGTCAATCGGTGGCAACTCAACCTTTCGTATCTTCGGCTTGCTCTCAGAAGGGGCTTGGCTTGCAGCCAAGGCTCGTACCATGACGGCGAGCTCATCAGGGGTCAGTTTTGAGCAAGCCTTTGCGAATACATTCTCTGTCTCCTCCTCTGACATCGATCCGACTAAAAATCTACGCCGCACGTTTCAATCTCAGTCTGAATCCCTCCTACTACTTCCTTAGACCCGTTATTGCATTCGTAAAAGTGGATCTAGATCATCTCCTTTCTTAATCTGATCTTAACCTAATCAATCATGAAGGTACAGTTTTAAATCCTAAGTAACTCGAGTACGAGGTACCTGACAGATTTCGAGTTCCCTTGTGGCTGAGCAACGACAACCACGGCAGATCTGATGAGATCTAACAGAGCAGCAACTGGGCCGTCGGATCTGGCAGCGCTGGACCTGGCAGCTACAGTGCGAGACCAGCAGTGGCACACTACCGGCGTCAACAATCCGGCGCATCTTGCTGGCAGCGGTGCAGAGACCAGCCTCTACGGTGCAGATTTGGTGACTGGTGACCCAGCAAGCGACCCTTCTAGCTGCGGCCCGAGACCAGTTTGGCGGCGGCGCGAGATCAGCCTGGCGGTGGGTGCTGGAGCGGCGACCTGGGAGGACGGCTGGAGCGACGGCGCGAGATCTGGCTGGGCGACCTGGCTAGGCGGGTTGGAGCGGCCTGGCTAGGCGAGATCTGGCTGGGCGACCTAGAGCGACTGCGCGAGATCTGGTGGCGGCGCGATCTGACGGGCCTGCGTGACCTGGCGACGAGGTGCACCAGCGGCAGCGGGGTGTACTTGGTGACGCGACCAAACCCTAGCCGCCGGCTGTTCTTTCCCCTGTCTGTTTTTGTTTTTTTTTTATTTCATATGTACAGACAGCAAGGCTGCTGTGGTGACTATCCTAACCCTAGATTTTTGAACCTATGCTCTGATACCAAGTGGATTTTCAGAGAAAAATGAATTGTATTTGATTCATTGAGCTCATCTGCCTTTATAGGTCAAAAGCTTACATCTTACATATTGGTCCCTAACATTCTCTAAATTATATTTCTTACCAAAAGGTCCCTACAAAGTTTCTAATACATCTCAACAATAATCAATTCAGTGGTAGGGAAGAAAATCAGCCTCAAAAGGGATGTCAGGTAGGGAGATCCTCTCGCACCCATGTTGTTTGTACTGGCTGCTGACTTCCTCCCGGCAAGGCTTCAGAAACTCACTGCACAAAATCTCATACAACCAGTCTCCCCAATGAGTCAGGTATGCCTATCCTACGCAGATGATATGCTGCTCATACTGCGACCTGCATTGCAACAAATCAGGCTGGTCAAGCTCATCCTTGGGATACTTACCAGCATATCTAGACTCGAGATAAATTTAGATAAGAGTGCGTTGCTATTCACGGCGTCATCTCCCACACAAACTGCAACTCTGGCTAGCATCCTTCCTTGCAAGCCCTCATCCATCCCGATCAAGTACCTTGGCCTACCACTCAAACACAAGAGCTTATCAAAAGCAAACTACCAGGCGCTCATAGAGAAAGTAAAACAAAAGCTCACAGGTTGGAAGGCATCTCTACTATCGATCGGAGGCATACTCAACTTATGCAATGCAGTCCTACTTGCGATCCCAACATACTTCATGATGGTTCTTCTACCTGAAAGCATAATCAAGGAATTAGACAAGGTGAGGCGTCAGTTTGTCTGGCACGGACACAAAGAAGGAGCGCTAAGTCATAAAGGCCTAAACATGGTGGCTTAGACCAATGTAACCAAGCCAAAGACCCAGGGTGGCTTGGGTGTAAGGGACTTGCACATAACAAACGTAAGTCTGTTATTGAGATGGCTCTTCAGATAGGCCACCGCAAATGCACCGTGGTGGTGCTAGCATTGGGAAGTCATCCCCTGGGAGAATAGCAATGCATCACCATTCTGGAGCAACATCAAAAAAATAATCCTACACTACCTGCCATGTACAACTAGGGATGGTGGCACTACGACTTGGATCAGCGGCACTTACTCGGCCAAGTTAGCTTACATGTTCTTAATCAGTAGCCCAACTATCTCCTCAGACATTGCAAAAATCTAGGATATACAGGCGCCTCTGAGGGTTCAAATATTCACATGGTTAATGCTCAAAAACAGACTCACAACGACAGATAACCTGACGAAGAGAGGATGGATAATGCCGAGCATCTGCCTCATGTGTCGAACAGATAGTGAAACAACTCAACATTTGTTCAACGAACGTGTCTACGTGCAATCAGTGCGTGCAAACATCGCACAATTACATCTGATGGGCCATCTGACAAGCTTGTACATCAGCCACTCTTCGCATGAATTGATGCTGCGACATCAGCGCACACTCTAGGCAAGAACAAAAATAGTAACGAACTTTGTAATATGGCAGGAGCGTTGTCGGAGATTATTCGCTGAGAAAAGCCAAGACTACACCACTACGACTAGAGAGGTGGAGGAAGAAATCACAAACTGGTTCAATGCAAATAACCAACAACCACAGTAAACGCATGAGGGAGAAATGATGAATCCCGCAAGCTACAGTTTTCTTTTTTGTTTTCTTTGTCATATAAGCAGGTACTCATCAAATTGTAAATATCATCTTATGTAATAAGTCTTTCATCAATAGAAATTAAGGGAATATACCCCCTTATTTTTCTCAAAAAAAAAGATAATCTTGTCAATAAACAACACCACAAGTGTAATGTGATTTCAAGCACTCTTACTCGGTAATTCTAATAAATCCAAATCCAAATACAATAAATCAACTATAACTCAAATGACAAATCTCAACTATAAATCATGTATAACAATTAAAATATATAAATGCATGTCAGCCTGGTGACATAAATAAAACAAAACTTATACTCGCTACAGATGATTTCGGATCATGTGTAATCCTAGGAAACAAAAAAATCAGTTCAAAATTTGTTGTCCCGGATCTGAGGTTCAGTTCCTTCTACCACCAAATCTGCCGCCCCCACCTCTTCCACCATATCTGCTTCCACCACCACCACCACCACCACCACCACCTCTTCCACCAAATCTGTTTCCACCACCATCTTTGCCTTGTTCTTTCTCTTGCAATGGTGGCAAAGTCTCCAAAACCTCAATTGTCATCATGTGTCCATTCTCTTGGGCTAACAAATACAACACAGATTATTTCTCAATGGTGGGTAACTTGGGAGTTGGGAGTAAATTTTTTTTCTTGAACTGTTTTAGTATACAGACTGTTTTTTCAGGTTAGTCTCCATACAATGGGATGTACTTCACATAATAAATATGGTATCACTCTGAAATACTCCATACAATGGGATGTACCTTGCATAAACATTTCAACGTCTTCAGAAGGAACATCAAACACAGCTCCCATCCCATCAGCAGTGAGTGACATGCCTTTTATGGCTGAAATCTTCTCATCTGGCAGTATTCTCCTCAATATAGTGAAAGCAAACCTGCACCCAAATCAATAAAGAAGTTCAATAGCAGAAACATAATAAACCAAGCACTTCATTGGTAAAAATAACTCCAACGTTTATTTAATTTTGTTTATATGCATATATCCAGTTCTGGTTGACTTCATTTTCATTTTGGACTCATTATCTTTAGTATAAATCACATCAATGGTACAAGCGCATAAACTTGCAAATGCCCCCATTAATGCAATCGGTACGTAGAACAACTTACGATGGCATGTACATGGATCACTACAGCAAAATGGGTTAATTGCTGCCGTACTTGCGACCCATTTTGAATTGGATGCAGTTAAGTCCATATGCGGTCCGTTTCGAATTGAACTCAGCCCATTCTAAAATGTAAAGGTGAAAATAAAATAAAAAGATCCGCAACAAACCCAGAACCAGACGCAGAGCCCACATTTTTCTGTAAAACTAATCCAAAATCGGAGACGTCTCTCTACTCTTCCGTCATTTTCTGAAACCTAATCCAAAATCTAGATCTCTCTCGATCATACTAGACGCAGCTACAGCGACGGTGGCGAGCTTGTGCCACGCTTTACGTGTTCGTTTTCTGGCGATGATTCTTTACAGGCGATCATTTCTTGTTAGGTATTGAACTTTCTCTAGATCATTTCTGGCGATTCTTTACAGGCGAGTAGGGTGAAGGCTAAGCTGAAAGTTCTTGCTCGATTTGTCATAGCATGGTACCTTCTTTGTTTCCTTTTCTTCTAAGTTCGTTTTATTCAATTTCAATTAGCCATTGATGGCTAAGAAAAGGTTGCTTTATATTATTAGCTTGATTAATTCTTTTGTTTTGGTTGGAATGCATCAGTATGAAGAGATGTACAAGAAGTCGGTTGAGGATCCAGCTGGTTTCTGGTCAGAGATTGCTTCTGAATTCAACTGGAAGGAGAAATGGAACCCAAATGAGTTTTGTAAGGAGAATCTCGATGTAACCAGAGATCAAGTTAACATAGAGGTCAGTACAAAATCCTCCTATCTTTTTCTTATATTATAATTTTTTTAGGATATAGTTTCCCTGCCCCTTTGACTATAACTAAGTTAACATTGAGATATTCTGGTTTCTAAGTACTTTTTTATATCAAAAGGATAATTTTTGTTCACTTCTCAAATATTCGGAACAGTGGTTCAAGGGAGCATCAACAAATATATGCTACAATGCTGTTCACAGGCATATATCAGCAGGTAATGGAGATAAGGTTGCTATCTATTGGGAGGGAAATGAACTCGGTCAAGACGTACAACTCACATACTCCCAGCTATTGGACAGGATTTGCCAGGTCTGTGCACACCATATAGATTAATTAATTAATCTTTAATTTTTTTTCAAAAAAATAAATTGCTATCGAACGATTGATATTTTCTGAATGGGTTGTGGTTGAGTTTTTTGTTGCAGCTGGCTAATTACTTAAAGGAAGTTGGTGTGAGAAAGGGAGATGCAGTGATCATATATTTGCCCATGTTGATGGAACTTCCTATTGCCATGTTAGCTTGTGTGCGTATAGGAGCTGTTCACTCAGTATGGACATTTCTTAATTCTTAAAATCAATTTGATTCCAACTGCTATTAATATTTGAATAAAGTAAGAGTTGATGCATCAAAAGAGCATATCAAAATTAGTCTTAGTGAGGTACATGCATTTGCTCATCTCTGTCCTGTGACTTGTTTTCCTTCATAAAATATTTGTTAATTGTTAATGATATGTGAAGCTTAATTCTTTTGAAACTTATTGTTCAACTCAGGCAAACGAGTTGCTGGCACCATTTACCCCATAACTAAGGAAATATGCATCAAACCACTGGACTAAGGTGATAAAATTTGTAACACTTATTTTTTGTTACCATGATATTTCTTTCTTAATATATTGTAGTATTTAATGTTATAAATTATGTTAATATATATTTTCCTTAAACAGTCTGGTGTTAGCATAGTGAAGAAAGTGCAAGAGGAGAAACTACTGCTAAAAGACGGGACCGAAATATCTTATGGTCTACTGGCGTGGGGTCATCAGCATTTGGTATGGTCTACTGCAAGGAGTTATATATTTTCATTGAAACAAAATCAAATGAAATCTTTTATATACAATCTTGTTATAATTTTTCATGATGAATACAGGATTGGAGTTGATGAATGGCTACGTGTGTCGTCTGTACAAGATGTATATGCGCTTGGAGATTGTGTCTGATACCTAGAACAAACTGGCAAGCAAATTCTTCCTGCTCTTGCACAGATAAAAGTTGTTGTAATTCAGTTACTATGTAATTCATTTAGAAAGTTTGTTAGACTCGAGTATTTCACCCACTCAATATATGTGCAACTATAACAGGTTGTAACAACTAATATGCCCTAAAAGTTTTTCAATAAATTTTGATGTGTAATTTAATACTTTTTTTCAAAAATTTCCTTAATTAGTTCAAGTTTAAATTTCTAACGATTATGACACATATTCTATACATTTTCTGAGTATCCTAACCTGAGATGAAAATTTATAGGTGGCTGAGAGACAGGGCAAATACCTAGCAACTGTTTTTGGAACAATGGCAAAACAATCTGCCGGTAAAGCAAATCGTGCAAAGGATGTTGACCTAGGAAAGCCATTTGAGTATCACCATTTGGGCAGCATGGCCTCTGTCGATCGTTACAAGGCTTTAGTTGATCTCAGACAAAGTAAAGTATATTTCCTTAATTCTATTTAATTTAGTTATCATTTACTTGAACTTTAGTTCCTGTACCAAGAACATTCTGATCATCAATTAAATTTTATATCATGTATTTTTTCGGTTTATCTAAATTTTCAAGGATTCTGATGGAATATCACATGCTGGATTCCTGAGCTGGATGATGTGGCGAACTGCATACCTGGCACGTATTGTCAGTTGGAGGAACAGAATCAATGTTGCCACTAATTAGGCTACCACGCTACTTTTTGGAAGAGATAATTCTAGAATAGCTTGATCTGACAAGGTAGAATGTCTTCAAAGAGAGAAAGAAAAGGTAGAACCTAATGCTTAGCCCATTGTTTGATTTCATCATTAGTAAAATTTGAATACAATCACTGGACAAATAGTTATCAGGTTTGTCTTGTGTATATCTCTTTGATATGTTGAAGTATTTGTCTTTGTTAATTTCAGGAGATTATGACAGTATTGAGGAGAAATATTTGACACCTTGTATGCAAGAGCTCTCAAAACAAGAACTCCACTTGCACCAAGCTGCTATATTCTGCAAGTGCATTACTGATTTTCAATGTTTGTGTTTTATGGAATGGGTGTAGTGATGATATTTGTTTCTGTGATTAGGATAGCAATTAGGATTTTAGTATAAGAATTTTATTCATGACAACTTGTAATTTTGTGATGTTTTGTGAAATTGAAAAGTTTTTAATTTGAATATTATGATTTTTGTTGTTAAAAGGTCAAATAAATAATATATGATTTGCTACAAATTTGTGTAAAAATTCAACATTTAGAATAAAACATGTGAAATTTAGTGACTTGGGACTGTATAATTATAATTGTGCGAGTGGAAAATGGCAGCAATGTGCATCTGCGACCGGAGAAATCATCTGCAACCGGAAAAATGGAAGCAGAAATTGGAGCACCTGCGACCACTATGACGTCACCTGCGACCACTATGACGTCACCTGCGACCACTATGACGTCAGCAAGATGTATCTGCGAGGAGTGATCTGCCACCAAACCATGCGCGACCGGAAAGAGGATTTCTGCGACCGGTTTTCCGGTCGCTGATACCACATTTTTCTGTAGTGGATATTCCAGCCTGAAGAAGAAGTGTAACATAGTTCTCCATTGAAGAAAGTATTGATCTTTTCTTAATATCACTGTATCCTCCCACATAAATGTGTTGCTCAGCTTGATTTGACTTTCGAAGATTTAGACAATCCTGCATGGATATACTAATATTAGATATTGCATCTGAGTCTAACCAACAAGTATATTTTGAAACTGTACTTAAATTAACTTCAGAACAAACTAAGTCATGACACATACCTTTTTTTTTCAACCACGAAACGTAGTTGGTACAGTGTATCTTGATGTGCCCAGGCTTCTTGCAAAAGTGACAAGTAATCTTACTTCACGATTTCTCAGGAGTATTGTCAACCTTATGCTTCTTTTATGTAGTCTATTTAACGAGCTTTTTTCCTTGTTATTCTTACGCTTGTCTTTTCTGGAATTAGATGTTACAACATGAGCCTCATCTCCCTTAGCCAATTTGTTTCTCTCCTCCTCCTATACCAGCTGAGCTTCAAGCTCAGACACTGTTCATTTTTCCTTCAGACAGTTGTAAGTCATTGTGAATTGACTGAAGGAGGGAGGAAAAGATATGAAAACATCAAAGAAATTGAACTCGTAAGCAAGAAGCACAAGTTGGAGCTTGATCATTTTAGTGATGTGCTCCCTAATCCCAGTTTTCCTCTTGTACTTCAGAGTGTGAAGTTTAGTCATGAGCGTACGGATTTGCGTCCGCTTGCTCACAGTAAACTTCTGCTATAAAGCACTAAGGTACTTCTTACTGCCAGAATTCTGATCAGGAATACAATCTTAGAGTGTTTCGTGGGTTGTCATTTTCATGTTCATGAGGCACATCCTATCGTTATGATCCCAGTCCTCCATGTCAGCCTTTTCAAGAGTGGTGGGCTCATTTCTAGCTGGCACAGGGCGGTCATAACGTAATGCTCGATCATACTTCATCATCCCCAGAAACAGCCTAAGTTTGGATTCCCATTGGTGAAAGTTTGACCCTTGTAGGGACGAAATCTGATTCATCATTGCCAAATTGTCTGGAAAATTTTAGAAAACAAGAGAATTATCAGTTTATGTGTCACATTTCTTAATCACAATTTACAAATATATTTAAAGGCCTTAAACAAAAAGAACTCTAAATGACTCCATTAATTTCATTTTAACTAACGATATTATCCAGCATGAGGCCCCGAGGGGGCAGTCAATACTCTTAGATATCACGGTGTCATGCACAAGTACAAATGAGACTTATTGCCGCTCTTGTTGATGGGTCCGATTGGCATACTCACGTACTGGTGACCAGGCCAGTCAAGTGAGGGAGGTGAGTCACAAGCGGACTACTTGAGTACCAAGCCTCAAATGTTTTTCTAGACATCACTAGCACGTAGCTTCTCATTAATTTTCTTTATGCACTTTACTTTATGTGTATTAGCAACTACTTAATGTATCAATCATCCGAAGGGAGCAATTAACAATCTGTTACTAACACACGTCCTTTTAATCTTCATGAGGCATCTTTCTTGTTACTTTAGCGATGGTGTTCGGAAGCGAACACGATCATTTAACAAGATGCACGTGTATTCCTAATTGCCTTCAAATAGATCAAAATCGTGTAAAAGTCTACAAGGACGTATCCTAAAAGGAAGCTACTCGTTCATAATATATATATGTTGTATTATCAACTAAATAGGGCCTTTAAATTAGATATTTCCAATTTTCTATTTGTTAATAAAATACACGTGTATATATTTTACAAAACATAGATTTTTAATTATATTTAGCATTTAGAAAATTACTAAATATTCTTTAATACCATTTTTTAATCTTAATCAAAACCTTTTAGAATTTAGCAATTTTATCTTGACTTTTATTAGCTTTTATACTAATTATAGATATATATAGCTAAATTCTATATATATTTAGATTAAAAATAGTATTAATTTTGTAGCAAAATTAATTGTAATTATATATAAGTAAATTATATATATCCTAAATTACAATTAATTTAAACTACTCCTATTTAACATAAATTAAATTTTCGGAAAATTGGCACAATTAACCTGTCAATTCAATTGTTTTGTGCCAATTTCCAGACTGCTTGCGGCTGCAAGAATAGTCATTACGATTGTAATATCCCTGTCAATTCAATTCCTTGGATTTTCCAGAAAATAGTGCAAAACATGCTCTGTTGCGGGCGTAATTTCCCTAGGTTGCGGTCGCAATCATCCCTGTCAATTCAATTTTCACAGCCAGCAACCCAGAGTCATTACGGCTAGTACTTAGCCCACAACAATACTGAAATTCCTTGCCCTTGCGGCCGCAATATCATTTCTTGTGGCCGCAAGAGCCCTGGACTTGGAATTTTTCTGGTTTTCCAAAACAGAGACCTTCCTAACAAGGGTTGCGGCCGCAATAGACCTTGATTTAGCACAAAAATGATATGTTTTGGAAATAAACTTTTCTGGATAATTTGTTTCGAATTTTTAACCAAAATAATGCATTTATTTCTCAAAAAATACTTTAATTTGTCAAATAATTGATCCTATTATTAATTAAACAATTAATATGAATAATATCAATTTTAAATTCGCATAAAAGGTGAGGAAATTCGATAAAATCCAATTCATGTTTAATTAATTCACAAAAGAAACAATTACTCACAAAAATTAAGAGAAAATCACCAAAAATGCAATAATTAAATCCAAGCAATGTCGGATATGTCTTGAGACTCGAGGAAACGCCTTGTCATGTGTGTTTCCCGACGAATCCTTCCAAACGTCTCGGGGTGCTATCCTTTCTTTGACGGTCAAGAAATTCCCGACAAAGTAGACACTCTTAATGGAGAAGAATGTGGTAGCTATGCACAGCACATGTGCCATAATCACAACAAAGAACTGATCTCTCGTTACCGCCTAACGTTTGGAGATCCGGGACCTTTTATAGGGGTCAGAGTGTATCTTGGAAAGATGTCGAATTAATTATCAAATATTCATCAAATATTTGTAATTATATTATCTCCAATTCTTTTCCAAATTCTAGTATTTACTGCTGCAAATACATCCACGAATTTGGTACAATATACATTTTATTCAATCAGAAAAATAACGGATGATCCAAGCATTCAAATCATGCCTAACAGAAAGTCTCTTGCGATCGTAATAAATTTCATTGCGGTCACAATAGACTAGGCAACTCCACACTTGGCAACTTTCTGTTAAGTGTCTTGCGGCCGTAATAAATCATGCCAAAATGGCAGATTTGTTGCCTAATCTTCCTCTACTGTATTGCGGCAACAATGAATCTTATTGCGACCGTAATAGATCACGTTTTGTGTTTTTTTGCTTGGGTTTTGATCCAAAACAAGTTGGGTTTGGCTCAAACAATATTTCTGACTTTACACTAAGACTTATATATACATTAATTGATCATAATCAGTCCATCAATAATTATAATCAATTTAAGTTATATATGTATTTGTGCCCAAAATCTTAGTGAAATACGATAATGCCTTGTATATTAATTAATCAAATTTAGTGGCATTTTCAACTATTACTCCTTGTAACATTAGCGACAGTACGTGATATGTTTGTAATCATATAACACATAGTTCAACTTAATTTATTAGAATTAATGTCTTAATTCCAACAAGGTCATTCCAAGAATGGAGAGACGGGGATCAACAGTGACCGACGTTGTAGGTGGCCAATGACACTATCGTGTGTGCCGAAGATAGAGGGGGATCAATGGAGATGTTGCCACTGCCATGCAATGGTGGGAAAGGAAGAGTTGGTGAGGAGGGGAAAGTGAGGAGGTGTTGTTCATGGTCAGTTCCTCACTTCTTTCTTCTGCTTTGTGGATTACGCAGGAGAAAGTAGAAAAGAAGAGAGCGTGTGAGATTGGATTGGTCATGGATGAAGAGAACTAATAGGAATCCAAGCAAAGAAGAGATGGGATTGATGAATGGTGATGGTCCTGATGGATGGGGGAGCCAATAGGAATTCAAGAAAAAAATCTAAATTCACGATTTCTTAAGTGACAAAGACAAATTTTACCTTAAACCTAAGCAGTGCTAATGTACCATACATAATTATTAAATTTAGCACAACTTAAAATATTAAAATAATGAACCGATGAAACGCTGTGTTAGATTGATTAATTGCAACGAAATAGCTTTTTTTTTAAATTAGAAAAATGTTTCGTAGATACTAATATTGATACTGACTATTTGAGTTACTATCGATATTGATTTAATTATGCACATTTGAGTTACTAATATTATTTCGTAATTATTAAATATCGATACTGATTTTATTATGCACATTTAGTTGAGTTAATATACACATTATTTGAGTTATTATGCATGTTATTTCATGTTATTTTGATACTGAAAAAATTATTATGCATGTTAAGAAAATAATGTGCATAATAACTCAAATAACATGCATAACTATTTCAGTACAAAAAATAACATGTATAACTATTTCAGTACAAAAAAAACATGCTAATAATTCAAATAATGTGCATAATAACTGAACTAAATGTGCACAATAACGTCGGTATTAATAGTCGGTATCAATGTTGATATCTACATATCAGCTTCCAAAATTTTAATGTGGATGCTAACTCCAAAATATTTATGAATGATAGATTAACTGAACTGTGATTAACATCCAACGTATATACCGAATTCGCATGTTATAGATTGGGGTCAATTGATTTCTCATTTTTTTTGTAAGAAAAATTGAACTAATGTGTATTGGCGTCATGGGCAGCTTTCCTTGGGGGAAAAAGAGAGAGAGAAAAATAATTAATTTATGAGTTAATTTTTTACTTTTAATAAAACAAAATCTAAATAGAAACAAAAGTTGACTTCAATTTCTTTTAAAATTGCTTTGTAACGTTTATTACTAAAATAATACTGTCGGATATATAGTGAATTTGTCAGTTTGTATCCTTGATCTCCATAAATTTTTGATTTACTTTTGTATCTGATCATTTTAATTGTATTTTGGGCCTTCTTGCAATTCGTAGATTCTGTAATGGGAACTTCTTTGCAAGTTTCTACAATCTACATTTTATTTTTGTTCTAATCCCAGAAGAAAAGAGTCATCCAAATGACATTTTAACTAGTTTAAATAGAAAATTACATTTAAGCACAGTTGTGTAGGTAATTCATGCAAAGTGTGTTTACTGTCTTCAACATAGCTTTAAAATTTCGCACCTACATACAGATCCTTCCAATGCACAACGATCACACTGTACATAGGAAAATTTTCATAGAGGGCCAAGCAGCAAAAAATTTCAACAGATAGGGCCAGAGGCACCCTAATAATTGCACAGAGGGCCAAGGGCGCGATTAATAGTCGCGCCCCTAAGGAATTTTCGATTTTTTCCTGAAATCAAGGCATTCTGCATGTGCTTTTGCAGTTGTGGGCCCGGACACTTAGGGGCGCGACTATTAATCACGCCCCTATGATTCTGAATTTTTTTTTTAAGTACTAATATATAATTTTTTATTATTTGTTAATATATCAATAAAAGTAGTATATTCATATAATATTTATTATTAAAGCAAATTAATGATAATTTCAATATACAATAAATTTTTAATATATGTATAGTTGTAATATAATACTATTAATTTGTCTTGTTAATTTTTTTGGGTTAAGTTATAATTATTTATACCCTTTAATATAATAATTAGGTAGTACTAATATATTACTTTTGGGTATTTGTTAATATATGTATATTAATATATATATATATATATATATATATATATATATATATATATATATATATACTACAATTATTATTAAGCAAATTAATAGTCACGCCCCTATGTTTTGCTGATAATTTTTTTGGCTAAGTTATTATTCATACATTATTTATTATTAAGCAAATTAATATATGTATAGTTATAATATCATACTATTAAATATTACATATGTTATTTATACACAATATGTTACAAGAAATAATAAATTGATGATATATTGAAGATATAACAAAATTAAAGTATATTCTCAAACCACATTAAGATATAATAACATAAATTAAAGTTCATAAAATCCTCAAACACAAAATATTTTGCAATAATCTCCAAGATAAACATACATATTCAAGTCTCCTAAATAAACATACATATCCAAATGTTTGAGATACACGTACAAACTAATTAATAATGCATGAAACAAAATTACATAATCTTAAACTAAATAAAAGAACAAGCTTCATCTTCTCCTTGCTAATTACCTGCGATAACGAACTCTCAAGCATTACAAAATTGAAACCAATGTTGTTTTGTGAAATAAATAATACTAGTATTACCTTCGTCGTTTGGGGGTGCTGTGCAGGTGCGCCTGTTGTGTCTTGTTTGTTTGCGTCGCCCACAAGTGTATGCTTGTCGATGTGTATTCTCTTCATCCATTTCATTTCTAATCCTTATATGTTGACGTCTCCCCTTCTTAACAGCATACCTTGTCGGGTCCGGCACTAGCTTTGGTCGTGGAATTTCAGGCCATGTGTCAGAATTGCCGAATGGCTCAAATTCTGGCGTCCATGTTGCCATCAACTCTTGAACGCGATAAACAGGAGATACGCACACATTGCTACTTATGCCCCCTTGAGCACAACATGCTCGATATGAGAACAAGGGATACCTGTTAGTTGCGGTTTTTGACAAGTGCATGTACCCCCGGGCACTTCTAAACGCACTGTATGTATTCTATTCCCTTTGATCTTGTTCCCAACGAATCTTTCACCTGTTTGAACCTCATATTTTCGCTCGTTCCGGTACACTCGCACCGTATGTGTATTTCCCCTTAATCTTCGCTCCTCTAGTAACGCTTGGATTTTAGGAGAGAAGAGGAAACCTTGTTCAATTGCTTTTTCTGCTTTTGCCCGTCTTTCAGCAAAGTATTTGACTGACTTGTAGAATGTGATTTCAACAAGAGAAGTAACCGGTAACTCACGCGCTTCTTTGAAAACATTATTAAGAGATTCTGGTCCGTTTGTTGTCATCATCCCCATTCTATGGCCTCCTTCATCGAATGAAAGAGCCCATAAGTCAAAACGCGGTGCATTGTTCCTTCCAACATCGTTCGGATCCCTACCAATATCCTCAAGCCATGTTGCAGCGTCGGGGCATTTTTCGCGAATACGACTGAGCCTCATTAGAAACTTCCTCTTTTGATTTTGTTTCATTGCTTGCCTCAAGATCTGTGTTAATTTTTTGTTGGTAAATTCTTTAGTGAAATTTTGACATATGTGCCTTGAACAATATCGATGAAAGGCATGTCCGTCTTGGGTGCTCCAACCCAGGTCTGGCTCACTAAAAACCCGTAAGATACTTGTGACGATCAGAGAGTACTGTCACAACTCGTGATCCAACCACTTCCCTACGAACAAATTTCATGAAATCCTCCCAAGATTTGTTGTTCTCGGTATCAACCAACGCGAATGCAAGGGGCACCAACTGATCTTCTGCGTCGAAGCCACATGCAACTAACATCTTCCCCTTATACCGCCCAGACAAATGTGTACCGTCAATTCCTATAACAGGTTTGCAGTGCCTGAAGGCCTGTATTGCCGGACCATATGCCCAACACACTGCTTGAAATAATCTTTCATTTAGATCATTTGTGGGGGCAGTAAACCACTCAATCACTTTACCCGGGTTTGTTCTTTGTATGGCATTAAGTAAGGGCACGATTAAATCATAAGCTTGCCTCCAACCTCCGAACAATTGCGCTATTGCGATCTCTTTTGCACGCCAACACTTGAGATAAGGAGCCTTGAAATTATATCTCTGCTCAATTGCAATCTTGATGTCTTTTATAGTAAACCTTACATTTCCCTTTACACTTTCTCTTATTATGGAAGTCATGAATGGAGATGTTAAGTGCGGATGCTCCAACCTATCTCCCGACATAACACATTCATGCGGACCTTGCCTTGTATTAATAATAAAAGCATCATCACTTAGCCTTCTTGATGCATACAACCTCCAATTGCAATTTTGGTCGGTGCACTCGATTGTATACACGCTTTTATTGGACTTTCTCTTCTTAAACGTGCGGTTCGATTTGATGTGAAAATCATGCACAACCCATTTTAGATGATCCTTTGACCGAAAACATTATCTCACTGCCAAACCATCTTCTGTGACATACCCTTTGTCGTCAAAGTAATTGCCATCACCAATTATATCGATGATTGCATTAATATTATTCCACGAAGCTATTGGATGAGAATCGGTTCGATCCCGTAATGGCCATGTTGTCATGGTCAGAGAAGTCTCTTCTTCAGAATTATAATTAGGGTCTTCGAAAGGTGTAAAATCCATATTCATGAAAGCATCATTACCACACGTATTTCCAATTGGGCTTGCATCTTGGTTCACTAATATCTCAACCCGTTCTGCCGGGTTAATTTCATCCAACCCAACATTAAATTTGAAATCCTCATAATCCTCTTCTTCCTCTGGAATCGATTGATTTCGATTTGAGGTTGCATTCGGTTCATAACAATTGGTACGAAGATATGCATCTGGGATTCTACAAGCTATTGGTTCAACATACTCATTTGGGGTTTCGTAAGCACGACTACCACTTGCACAACCCTGGTTTAGGGTTTCCGTAGCTCGACTACTGCTTGCACAACCATGATTTAGGGCCTCATGACCTCGACTGCCACTCGAAAAACCTTGATTTGTGGTATATCGAAGAACTTTTGGCTCAACGTACAACTCAATCATTGCAACAGTACCAGGATGAACCGAATGGTTCACCATCAGTCTCCAAGTATCATTACTCAACAGTTGTAACTCAGTATAGAACATTACCGGAGGAGTTAGCTGTAATCCGGCATTGAACCTCCCTGATATCTCTAAAGCATGTGTTGAACTTGAAATCCCCATCCATCGGTACAGCTCCGTCTCCAGTTCACCGAGTGTTATGTCGTCATTCACTGTAAAACTACCGGTAGCTTTTTTCGAGTAATGCACACCATGAGGACTGTTCTGGATGGATCCTCTAGTGTAGAAACTAATAATAAACATTTTATATGTAAGATTTTGGGAGGAGAAGTGTGAAAATTTGATTTAGGGTTTGTGGAGAGGAAGGGGGCTGTTGGGAGAAGAAGAGATAAGATTGAAATAATGGTTGGAGAGAGAAGAAAAGAAATGTGATGATGTATATATTTTGTTCATTTAGGGGACATGTGGACCCCTTATCTGAAAAAAATCGTGCAAAATTCAGACTTATCTGCAAAAAAGGCATCTTCTTAGGGGCGCAACTAAATAATTGCGCCCCTATGTTAATTCAGAAAAAATGATGAAAAATGCATCTTCTTACTAGGTTGTAATCTTTCTAATATATTTAAATAATAATAATAATAATAATAAATATATAATAATATTAATATTTATAGTATTATATTACAAATATTAAAATTACAAATTTATTTTATGTTTAAATTATTATTAATTTGCTTAATAATAATTGTAGTATATATATATATATATATATATATATATATATATTAATATACATATATTAACAAATACCCAAAAGTAATATATTAGTACTACCTAATTATTATATTAAAGGGTATAAATAATTATAACTTAACCCAAAAAAATTAACAAGACAAATTAATAGTATTATATTACAACTATACATATATTAAAAATTTATTGTATATTGAAATTATCATTAATTTGCTTTAATAATAAATATTATATGAATATACTAATTTTATTGATATATTAACAAATAATAAAAAATTATATATTAGTACTTAAAAAAAAAATTCAGAATCATAGGGGCGTGATTAATAGTCGCGCCCCTAAGTGTCCGGGCCCACAACTGCAAAAGCACATGCAGAATGCCTTGATTTCAGGAAAAAATCGAAAATTCCTTAGGGGCGCGACTATTAATCGCGCCCTTGGCCCTCTGTGCAATTATTAGGGTGTCTCTGGCCCTATCTGTTGAAATTTTTTGCTGCTTGGCCCTCTATGAAAATTTTCCCTATACATACTCAGTCAGAGAAAAGCACAAAATAAAGAAGAAAAAGATGGCTTCAACCAATTTTGTTGTCTTTGTTCTGTCAGTGCTTCTCCTTGGCCTGTCAGAAAAAATCCAAGCTGCTGACACTTGCGCGGCACAACTCGACAAATTGGTCTCATGTGCACCATCAGTTGTCCCCGGATCGACAACTCCCCCAACCCAGCAATGCTGCTCAGCTCTCAAAGCCATGACTCATGACTGTTCTTGCGAAACAATCAAGATCATCAACAGCCTCCCGACCAAATGTGGTCTTAGTGCTGTTAAGTGCAATAGCAGTAAGCACCGTACTTTATTATCAGTTCCGTTTTCAAAATAAGTTGAGGCAGTGTTATGGACATCTTATTTATTTATTTCCATATTAACAATTAATAACTGAAAAAAGTGGATTCAACCAAGTTTGTTGCCTTCCTCCTGGCAGTGTTTCTCCTTGGCCTCTCTGAAAGAAGCCAGAAAGCTACTGACACTTGCGTGACCCAGCTCGACAAATTGGTCTCCTGTGCACCATCTGCCATACCAGGATCGACAATACCTCCGACTCAACAATGTTGCTCAGCTCTCAAAGCCATGACTCATGACTGTTCTTGGGAGACAATCAAGATCATCAACAGCCTCCCGGCCAAATGTGGTATCAGTCCTGTTAAGTGTACTAGCGGTAAGCATCTTATTTTCTTATTGATTCCTATTTTCAAAATGTACTTATGCAAAATGCAGTAGCCTTCCAATCAAACATGCTTCCAAATAAGATGGTGTATTATATGTTGTACCATCTTACAGAGAATGGGAGATTACAAGTAGGAGCGTGAAGTAAACAGTAGCTAGTTTCTGTTTCCATGCACCAGAAACATAGAAAGGTATTTAAGTCGCAACAAAATGTAAAAGATAATCCTACCTCCAACTCGGGTCACCAGCGGTATATAATATGTAGAAGTTTCTGTTTTCAACTTATATAAGTATTTATGATCCAGTTTTATCCAATTAGCTTTTAATTTTTGAACACCTTTTACTAAAAAATGGCACGAGCATGAAGCTTCCAAATTTCGAACACCTTATTTATGTATTCACTGAAATTGCTTGACAGCAAAATCATCCTAAGAGCAGTTTTCCATTGGAAACTGGAATTCATTCGAGCATGAAGCTTCCAAAGCAGCGCTTAAAGATTGATCTCTATGTTTCCTCTTTGATATGTAATTCTCAACTAGGCAATTATTAAGAACTGATCTTAATAAATGGTTGTCATTCTGTACTAGCAAGAGCAGTTTAATAAAGTTCTTTGTGTTTGATGGCATGATTTCTTTCATTTTCTTCTTTTTGTTTCTTTTTTTTTCTTACCTGTGTGGAAATGAATTTGAACCATAGAATGGCACGACTACAGTACAATTGAGATACAAAAAGGCAGCAAAAGAAATATAAATTAGGTATAAAATAAGACAAAATAGAACGCCAAACTGAGAACGAGATTATGCCATTCAAATTAATATGATTTTTTCAATTAGAATGAAATAATTGAATACAATCACTATATATCTTTTACATATTTTTAATTTGCCTACAAATTCATACATATCTGGTCCATCGATGTACATGATTCCGATCACATGATGTTAGGAATTGAGAGGAGATTACAACTGAGAAGAGAAGAAAATCGGTAGAGAGAAGCAAAGTGAAAGAGATGAATTGCATTCTCTAGATTGTTCCTTTGTCTTGTACATATATCAAATATAGAAAAGGAAAAATAGTAAAAGTGACCCATAGACTCAAAAACAATTTGGGTCACAAATATAACAATCTCTACCTTAAAACAAATTGTGCCCAAACCGATTAACACAAAAAAAACTAAAACGTAATACAATTAGGAAAAGCTAGCATCAAACTAGCACAAGGCTAGAACCAAAAGTAAATAAAGGTAAAAACAAACTAGCATAAGACTAGCAACACGCCATCACCGAATTCTTGCAAAACTTGAACTTTGCAATCGGAAGAGGCTTGGTGAGCATGTCGGCCGGATTCGATTCGGTACCAATCTTCTTCACAAGAACCTTACCATCCGAGACTACATCTCGCACAAAATGATACTGGATATCAATATGCTTTGTCCTCTCATGATGCATACGATCCTTTGTCAAATGAATCACATTTTGGTTATCACAAAACACCACAATTGGACTAACAAGATAAGACATCTCACCCACAATGATTTGAGCCAAATAGCCTCTTTAATTGCCTCCGTAATTTCCATGTATTCGACTTCAGTACTTGAGAGTGCAACGATTGCTTGAAGTTGAGACTTCCAACTAATTGCACAATTTCCAATGGTAAAAATGTAACCCGTCAAAGACCTCCTCTTATCAAGATCTCCTCCAAAATTCGAATCAACATAACTCGTTAGTGTCCCACTACCATTCCCAAACACCAAATGTGCATCAATGGTACCTTTCAAATAGTGAAAAATACATTTCGCCGCTTCCCAATGTCCTTTTTCGGCACAAGAGAGATAGCTACTTACCACACTAATGGCTTGAACAATGTCGAGCCGGGTACATACCATCAAGAACATGAGACTCCCAACCACACTAGAATATGGAACATTTTCCATATAGCTCCTTTCACCATCGGATTTAGTACTCAAAATGGCGAAAGCTTGAAATGCGTGCAATAGGAGTTGAAACAACCTTCACTTTTTCCATGCCAAAACGTCGAAGAAACTTTCCGGCAAACTCTTTTTGTGAGAGAAAGAGTTTCCGATTGGGCTGATCTCTTGTAATCTTCATACCAAGAATTTTTTTTGCGGCCCCTAAATCTTTCATCTCAAAAGCCATACCAAGTTGCTATGTCAACTTCTTAATTTCTCCCATATAGGTGGCGGCAATCAACATATCATTCACATAAAGCAACAAATTGATAAAATTACCACCATTCAACTTCTTGAAATAAACACAACTATCATAATTAGAACGAAAGAAATTTAGGCTTATCATAAAGGAGTCAAACTTCTTGTACTATTGCCAAGGTGATTGCTTGAGGTCATAATGAGACTTCTTCAACAAACAAACATGATCATCTTTCCCTACAACTTCAAAACCCTTCGGTTGCTTCATATAAATTTGCTCCTCTAAATCACCATGCAAGAAGGCGGTTTTCACATCCAATTGCTCTGTGCCTTCAACATAGCCGACTCGTCAAAAGTGACATCTCTTGAAATGAGAAATTTTGACAAACTAGGACACCATAATTTGTACCCCTTCACATTCATGGGATACCCAACTGATAAGACGAAATTATATACCAGAATCTTAGGGTATTTTGTGTAATTTAAGCCAAAGTCTGATAAGTTTAGGTCAAAATACCCAAGTTTAGTCTCAAGTTCAAGTTACTTCCCTAGAATTGGTTTACAATGCAGAAAATAGGTAATGGAAGCACAAGAAGCTATTTCTGGACACCTGGAGCAGTTGGGAGCGAGATCAGACAGTTAAAGGATTCATTACAACCGTAATCACCCTTCATTACGGCTGTAATCATCCATTACGGCCGTAATCACGCTTCATTACGACCGTAACCACCACATTCCGAGACTGCAGATTCCAGAACTTGGCCAAAACCTCTTCAGATCAACCCATTACGGCTGTAACCAGTACCCATTACGGCCGTAATGACCCTTTCCCGAGAGATAGATTCCCAGTACTTAGCCACCACAGGAGCTAAGTACACTCATTACGGTTGTAACCAACACACATTACGGCCGTAATGGTGTTTTCCCGAGAGACCATATTTCAGGACTTAGCCAGTTTCAGACTCAGAAAACTTGATTACGGTCGTAACCAAAACCTATTACGGCCGTAACCAGAACATGACTTGGTCAATTTCAGCCTCAGAAGAGTTCATTACGGCCGTAATGACCCTTCATTACGGCCGTAACCAAAACCGACAATTCCCAAAATAGATCCCACGACCATATTCTTGCACGGTCTGCCAATTTTAGCACTAATTACGACCGTAATTACCCATCATTACGGCCGTAACCAAGGTCGACAGAGCAGTTCAGTTTTATTTTGGGAAGGTTATTAGAGGTTATTTTGGGATTCGTGTATTCATGTATAAATAGGGGGGTTCAGATCTGTTTAGGACATGCTTTGAAGGAGATAGTTTTCCATTACACTTTTGAGAGAAAGAGAAAGATTTTGGGGAAGAAAGAGAAGAAGAAGAAGAGAAGGCCATTAGAGACTTCATCACTTTGGTTTAATCTTCCACTCCTTCTCTTGTTTTCTTTTACTTACTTAGTTGTATTTTCATGGCCATTAAGGGCTAATTCTCCATTAGATTTTTAGGGAGACTTGAAACTTGGCTTGTATCTTACTTGGTTTAATGATATGATGATCGTTGTTTTTGTTATTATGGCTTGTGCTTGTTTTTATTGCTTATTGTGATCTTGATCAAATTGCATACTTAGGATTTAATGGTTGTAATTGAGAAATTGAATTGTTAGATCCCGACCACAAGTAACAAGGTAGATGGTAATTTAAGTACCGAAACGTGACGATTGTCATCTATAGGCCAACTTGATTGAATTGAATAATTGTACCAAGTACCGAGAGGTGAATTGCAATTGTTTAAGTAGATTAAGGCAATTAGGACTTAATGAATTTAGACTAGGATAATCAAGTACCGAAAGGTGAAAATTACTCTAGTTTAGATATGGTACTAACATAGAAATATCCCTTAGTACCAAACTTGTTAATTGTGCCTCCTTAATACAAAAAACAAACATTTAAATGACCAAGTAGATATAAACAAGTGGATAGAAACCCTAGAAACCTAGCCTCTCATCTTAATTCTTGAAATTGTTAATTGATTTACTTAGTCTCAAAATTGCATAATACCAAAACTCAACCTTTAATTTCTTACTTAGATTAAAATTATTAGAATTTGATAACTAAATCCGACTTGTCCCTGTGGATTCGATCCCTAAGTACTACAATAGACGGTTGTATACTTGCAACCTCTATTTAACAACTAGGGTTAGTAAAACTCCTATCACCAACAAAGATACATTTTTTTGCCCTTGGCTTCAACTTTTCTTCATTCACATGAAAATAAGCAGGACATCCAAATACCTTCAAGTAAGAGTAATCGGTCGGTTTGCCCGACCATACCTCTTCGAGTGTCTTACACTCTATGGAAGTGGTAGGAGATCTATTCACCAAGTAGCAAGTAGTGCTTACGGCCTCCGCCCAAAACTCCTTACCCAAATCCGCATTAGAAAGCATACAACGAGTCTTTTCAAGTAGTCTCTTATTCATTATTTCGGCAATATCATTTTGTTGTGGAGTGTACACTACCGCTTTATGCCTAACAATTCCTTCGGTCTTGGAAAACTCATCAAATTGGTGGTTACAAAATTCAAGACCATTACCGGTTCTCAACCTCTTAATTTTCTTTTCGGTTTGGTTCTCCAAAAGGATATTCCATTCTTTAAATGCCTTAAACACCCAACTTTTCTCTTTCAAAAAATAAACCCAAACCTTTCTAGAAAAATCATCAATAAAAATAAGCAAATAACAAGAACAGCTACCTTTAGATGGCTCACGTGAAGGTCCCCAAAGATCTGAATGAATATAATCCAACGTTCCCTTAGTTTGGTGCATGGCGGTAGAGAAGCTCAACCTCTTTTGCTTGTCAAATACACAATGCTCACAAAACTCCAAGCTACTTGTGCATTGGTCACACAACAAGCCTCTCTTGCTCAAGATGATCATCCCTCGCTCACTCATATGCCCTAACCTCATATGCCACAATTTTATAACATCTTCTGAGGTAGGACCCGAACCCGCAATAGCAATCGAGCCGATGACCGTGCAACCTTGCAAGAAGTAGAGAGTTTCAACTTTCTTTTCCTTCATGATAGTGAGAGCCCCTTTAGAAACACGAAGGACTCCACATTTACTTTGAAATTTGCAACCTTTCTCTTCAAGAGAATCCAAGGAAATCAATTTTTACTCAAATCGGATATTGCCTCACACCCATCAACCTTCGAATCTTGTCATCGTGAAACTTAATTTTCACCGTGCCAACACCGGCAACCTTGCACAAATTATTATTACCCATAAGCAACTTGCCACTAGAAGGCTCATAGCTCTCAAACCAATATCTATTTGGAGTCATGTGTTGAGAAGTACTCGTATCCATAATTCAAGAATTCTCATCATTTACACAACCATCAACAACACAAAGAGTGTCATATGTGTCATCACAATTAGCCACATTAGACTTTTCCGAAGTGGCACCTTTATCTGCCTTTTGGTTATTTTTCAACTTATAACAATAGGCCTTTATGTGTTCCTTCTTCTTACAATAATTGCAAGTGAGATCCTTGTGCCTTGATTTTGAACGGGTTCTACCTTCTTTCGGGGTCTTGTTCCAAGACCTACCCCGATCGACAACCAAACCAAAACCTTGACCTTATTTCTCAACATTGGCCATTCATTATCTAAATGCAACTTGACTTGCAAAGTGCTCTTAACATCTTCAATGATAATTTTCTCTCTACTATACACCATCATGTCCCTAAAGGCCATGTATGATGCGGGTAATGAACACAATAACAAGAGGGCTTGATCCTCTTCCTCTACCTTAACACCTAATCTATCGAAATCATGCAAGATGGAGGTAAACTCTGCAATATGATCGGAAATAGATGTACCTTATTTCATACGAAAGGTGTAGAGGTGTAACTTCAACCGCAATCTGTTAGTTAGAGATTTCTTCATGAAAGTGTTCTCTAACTTCTCCCACAAACCTTTAGCGATTTTCTTCTGAAGGACCTCTTGAAGTGTTGAGTTGCTCAAACACAATTGAATAGTGAAAAGAGCCTTATCATCCATATCCCTTCACTTCTTATCCGTCAACGCATTAACTAATTTCTCCCTACCAAAGATGGCATTCTTGACACCAAGAATGAACAAGATGGCAGCCATCTGCACATGTCATAGTGCGAAACTCGACTTCCCATCATACTTCTCAATATCAAATTTGGTAGACATCTCCATCTCAATCCAAAATTTATATCTTCAAATTACCAAATGCCCAAATCACAAACTCCAATTACTAAATCTCCAAATAACCAAGCCAAATGGTGTTCTCCGAATGCGCACCAATAGAAAATAACCTCAAGAAACGATTATTTTGGGTTCTGGTCTTGGCTCACCCCATCGCACAAAACAAAATGGAGATTTTGGTGTAGAATCGCAGCTCACCAGAAAAATTCACACAATGAAATTTTGGTGTCGCCATCACAGGAGTGGTTGGTGCGTAGCAAAGATAGACACCAATTGACGGCAATAGACAAGACGGAGCCAGGCTGAAATGGAATCGCAAGGTGGCGCTCTGATATCAGTTTGTTAGGAATTGAGAGGAGATTGCAACTGAGAAGAGAAGAAGAAAATATAGAGAGAAGCACAGTGAAAGAGATGAATTGTATTTTATAGATTGTTTCTTTGTCTTGTATATATACTAAATATTTAAAAAGAAAAATAACAAAAGTGGCCCATAAGCCCAAAAACAATTTGGGTCACAAGTATTACACATGATTTCAGTGTTTTCATGAGATTAAAGAAAACAGAAACAAATCCGAAAGCAGTAAAATTAGAATAGTTGTAGAGCATTTCATCTGATGTAATCAAAGGACTGTACCACTTCATTTGAGCTAATACTAACTATTTTTTTAGGAAAAAGGGCTTCGTCCTTTTTTAATTATATTTATTATAAGTTTCTATGCACATGGGAAAAGGAAATGGAAAATGGAAAACATGAAAAAGAAAGATAAATGACAAATGATATTCTTTAACTTTTATCCATCATATTTTTGGTATCCCTGCGTGCTAAACTCCTAGCAGTAGTTGCTCCATCTTTTGCTTTTTATGAAAATTTGCATCGCAATGAGTTGTTTCCGTAGACACATTGCGGAAAATCTTGTATTCTAGATGATGGGTCATTGAGAATCCATTGCGGCTCTTGTCATCTTTCAGAACATGTTCACGTCCTTAGTATCCCGCAAATACTTTTCTATTAAAAGTTAATACTTTTATGAATTAAAATTAATTTGATTGTATTATTATTGATGATAAAATCAACTTGATTGCATAATTATATTTTTTGACTAAAGAGTGGAGGTATGACTTCATATATTTTATTGAAACAAATAGTTCTTAGTACATGAAATCGATCGTCATGTATTTTAAGAATACATCAACGACTTACATGTATAGTTTCTAATTATCTATTTTGTATCATACTTACCATAATCAGTACCAATATCACCTACCTATTACAATCATTCAGCAAACAAAACTTCATAGTATAAAAAACAAACACAAATATCTCAAGTTTTACTTCAAAACATACCCAAATCTCTTTCAAACACAAATATTGAAAACACAACAAATCAAGACACTGGTCTCTTCCAAATAAACGTTATGCTAACAAAATTCCTAAATTTTCCACCAATACTTCCCCATGTTCCATCTCCATCATCAGATTTCTTGTGTCTCGAATAAGTCTTTATAATTCATGAACATCATGTGACATAATAAGATTGAGTTTTAAATATGATGAATCATTATTATTCTTACACCAATATCTAAAATGTGAATAATGTGAATTGCTAAGCTTCTAACAGATTTAGGTTTTTTACTGGTAAAAAAAAGCTTGTTTTTTCCAGCCAAACATTTCAAATAACAGCTCCTCTGACTAATTCAATTAATATAGCATCTTTGAGTGGAATTTTTGCATCAATATTCCACAGATCTTCAAGAGAATCACTCGTAAAATCAAAATTATTATGTCTACCAATTCATAACCATATTTGTCTAATAAATGGACATATGACAAAAAGATAATCAATACATTCTTCTTGATCGATCACAAAATACATATTTGGTATCCTCTTGCCACCTTTTTTTAACAAGAAACTTTTTCGTAATGATCATTCTTCTTCTGACAAGTCACATAAATACCTTGATTTTAACAGGGAGTTTGAATTGTCATATTATATCATAATTATGATTTTTATATCCTTCATATTCTAACTATTGGTACATGTCATGAACTGAGAATTTTTTATTTGTACTTCATCTTCATATAGTAAAGTCTTTAACTAAAGAGTTAACACAAACATATGCAATTATTGCTTCTAACTTGTTTCATTCAATTCTGAGAATTCCTATAGTTGTCTTTTAAATCCTAATTATTCAATGATTGCATAATTATTGTTGATATTTAAAGATTGTAATTGATTTGTGTTTAAAGCTTTTGTCCATAACAACATGCCTCACTCACCATTAATTACTTTAATAACCTCCATTCTCTCCTCTCCAAAGGCTGATCAGGAAACGGTTAGAGAAAAACGGGGCTTTTGCTGATCATAAGCGCTGTTTGTAGAGCCGTCGCTCTTTTCGTGAAATACTTCTTTTATATTTTTATACAAAGGAATCTGACATTTATTATTTTTTTAAATCTCTATTACGAAATCATTTTTCTCGTTGATTGAATTCATATCTTCTGGAAAATCATCCTGATTAACAAGTATTACTCTTAGGTACCATTTGGAGTATAACTCTTTTACTTTATATGACATTCTTAAAGACACTACGGTAGGCCAGATCGAAGCTAAATGGTTGCAATCTAACTTGGATGCTTCTGCTGCAAGAGTTATGTGAAACACTATGGACTACTAGGCTGTTATGTGAAACATTGTTTTCTCGTGTCATGTGTAGGGCCGCTAACGAATTGCATTTTGAACGTTTTGCATTTCGTTTCGTCGCGATGCAACGTTAAATGTAAGAGATTTTGTTGCGTTTGTTAAATGTTTATTTTGTCATATTTATATGAAGTATATAAAATAATATAAAATCATACTTATATAAGTTAGTAAATCATCGCATATTCGCATTCCTTAAGCGTTAAGTATTCTGAAAAGTTGTAAATAATAAAATAATTAAAATATTGATCTTTCCGAAGAGTAAAGTTACAAGTTAGTAATTAAATAATATTGATATAATGACTTTTAGACTTATAAAGTCTTTTCATTTCATTATAGACATTATAGTGTCTTTCGTTTCGTCTCCTTCTAGAATATTCTTTGTCTCTGTCAATGTCTCTTCTTCTCCAAGAACGTGTCTGCACCATTTCTCTCCTCTTCTCTCAATGCAATTTCATTTCGCTTTTTTCTTAAGTTTTCTCTTAAGCTTGCTTAACAACACATTTCAATATTCAATGTTCATTAGTCCAAAATAAATGCAACGTTCAATGTCCATTTTTACTTATTAGTCCAAAGTTGGAAATGATTTCTTTGCAATTAGTCAAAATTAGTTCACTGATCAAAATTGGAATAATTACACTTTCAATTTATTCACTGATCGCTTTCATTATTCAGTTAATTTAGTTTTTTTGTGTTAGGGTTTAGGACATAATCACCTATGAGTTGATTTAGGGAATTAGAATTTAGTGTATAATCACTTTTGTGTTCACTGTTATATAATAATAGATGGAGTAATTATAGTAATTTGTTCACTGATCGCTTTCACTGTTTTTTTAGTAATACGCAAAAAAGATGGACCCAGTAGAACAAGTTATGCAAGTGGTCCAAATTCTTCAAAGGGAGTTTCATTCCTATAATTTTGTGTATCTTTTTCTCCAATATGTGACAAAAAGACCTGGACTGGTTAACATCATTCAGGCATGCCCAGGTCAAGGACCTAAAGGGAAGTGGACCTGTCCAGCCTATCCAGGCCAAGGATCTAAAGGGAAAAGGACATGTCCAGCATGCCTAGGACAAGGGCAAGAGAAAAAGGTGGGAGTGTGACTCTTCATCTGAGTCATCTGACTTTCGATATGACAGTAAGAACTAAGAACTTTATTTATTTATTTGTGAATCTATTGATGAAAAATGATGATTTAATATGAAAGGTTGAAATTTGGTATTTATAAAAAAAAGAAGTACATTTTTTTAATGATAATGTAGACAGTAAGAACTAAGAACATCATTTATTTATTTCAGCCTCATCAGATTCAATAGATTGGAATGTATTGGAAGCATTGCATGATGATTGAGATAGTGAAGAACATGTTTTTGAGTGGGGGAACTCACAGAAGTGGGACAGAAGTTCTAATTGAAGGAGGACCAAGATCTTCACTTGTTTGTATAGGATTTAACTCCTCACTTTTGATTTGTTGGTATAGAAACAGGGTTTATACATGAGTTTTTTGTTTGTATAAACCTTGATTTGGTGAAAAATAATTAAGTTAGTTTTAATGGTTATGTACTTCAATACTTATGTTTTAATTTGTTCTTTCATAATTTTTTATTTTATTGTGCATCGTTAGTTGTCACGTTAAACGTTCAACAAAATTAAACATTCGAAACAATTAAACATTTTTAACATTTCTTACGTTTAACTAACCGCAAACGTAAGAAAATTTTCTTAAACACGACATAAGATGCAAGAGAAAATCCTTACTCTCTTAAAATGCAACAGCATTTTAAGACGCAAGATGATATTTGCGTAATTGTTTTGTGCATTTAACAATGCTAGTCACGTGTGTAGTTAGTAAATGATCTCCTAATTGTTGAAAATATTTTCTTCCTGCCAATTCATAATGTCAGGTAAGGATTTTAAATTCTAAAACATATCTATTGAATTATTCACTAGTAAAATCTTTTGAATTTTTTCTGCAATATATCCTACCGAGCCGTAAAATGTATCATAAGATGTTTAAGAAGCAATAAAATCAGAGATGTAACTACTCCAAATCACACTGTATGTATTAACAATCTTTCTCTCAATCTATCCAAATTTAAAATCCAAATCAACCAAGAAAGAACAGTCTAAACATGGTTGCTCAAGATGCAACTCATAGCATTTCTTCTTTCCCAGAGGACTTCAAACAAGGTGATCACAAAAGTAAACATAATATTTAAGTTCTGAAATAACTTTTTCTTCTATTTTTTTCCCTATCTAGATTATTTCAAGAAACAAAGCTTCTTGCTTGCTAGTCAGACCAAGGTCATTTAGTGAGAGTTCTGTTTCTCCATCTGTGAATGCACGCCTCGGGTAGGGTCTCACCTGCCAAATTGAAAATACATGAAAACGTGAACTCATATCACCAAATTGAATGGAACTAATGGATTACCAAAGATGATACACATTTCTATTTACCAAGCGAAAGCTCTGAAATGAAGAATGTGAAAGAAAACTAAAATAACAAATGCACAGTATAGCAGGCAACAGTGAACAACTTTCTATCTTCAAGTAGAGGAGCTTTTATCAGAAAAAGAAGCTACGTAAATACAATCTTTCTTGGGTGCTTGATCATCAAATCATACAAACTGACAGCTTAAATTTCTATTTATCATGCTCAATTATTTCTTTATATCAAAATCTTGTGGAATGCAAGAATTTTCTATTTTTAGAGTTTGTTAAGTACTTGTTTGGATTTTTTAAAATGTCCTATTTTATGTATAAATATTGACTATATTATTACTATTTTGAAGCCATACTAGAAAATCTGAAACAAGTACTTGGAAAATTCTAAAATTAGAAAATTTTGGCATTCCAGAAAATTTTGATATAAAGATATTAGTGAGCATGATAAACCGAAATTTATACTCCTGGTTTGTGAGATTTGATGACCAAGCTCCGAAGGATTGGTCTCGAGTTCATTGGTACTGCAGACCTGACTGAAATAGACTTGATCAAGCACCACAGCCCAATTCTATATATATATATCAAGACATGTGGGAAGAAAAGTTTACCAGTCTGTAAGTGCCAGGCTTCACAATCCTTGCAACATCTATAAAATCAAAAAGGGTCTGCATAGAGCATAGAAAGAAATAACAATGAGCTACAACTCAATTTAACCATCCTTTGTTTCTTTCATTTCATTTTTTGTGTCTAGCGATAGACCTGAAGCTTGTTGGATTTAAGGAAACGGCGGCCGTGACGACTTCCATCTGGCATGCGTACCAGCAGCGTGATTGCACCTTCATCTTCAGGCAACGGCTCCTGTGGCAAAGAAGCCTCTTGTGCAGCTAGCTTTCTTTCCAACTCCTGTTCAGCAAAACAACTATTTTGTAAGAGGGGTCAATGTAAATTCCAAGGAGGCTCAATTAAGAATATATTTGACCGACCTCCTCCTCGAGCTCTTTCCTTCGGGATTCCTCTTCTAGCTGCTTCTGCCTCTGGAACTCAGCTTCTCTCTCCTGCATTGCCTTCAGCTCCTTTTCCCGGTCTGCTTGTAGTGCTGCCAGATACTCATCATCCTACAAAAGCATTAAGACACATTCAGATAAACAGAACTTCCCAAAAGAGCCCCTTTAGTGGTGATAAATCGAAGTGCCTATATTTCAAAGTGATTTAAATGACCCCTACCATCACGAAGTCTTCCATTAAATATGTTAAAATACTACAATTAACTAAAAAGGTGTCCAGCATTTTCTGTACGATTGTATTGAAGCAATAATTCTAAGAACTCAGAGAGGAAACTCAATATAACCTTCAAAGAGCTCCCCTCAAGGAGGATGAGGCCAAAATATTAATTTTACAAAACACAATGTACAGAGCTTCTAGCAGTAAAACCATCTCATTCTGCACATCTGTATAGAAATAAAGGTGCATTTCTTCTGCTGATATGGGAAAATCACGGGCTTTACTTAAATAATCACCAACACAGGGAGTACATCAATTTCTTTTATAAAATAAACAAAAAAAGAAAACAAAATGGGGTCTATCCATCAAACCAAACCTGCTGCTCCCTCAACAAGCGCTGTTCTGTAAGTCCAGGGGATGGGGCCCTCGGTGCCACTCTTGGATACCCACTGTCTATTCCAGGTCCGAGGTGTGGGTATGAGAACCGATATGCAGCCCCGTCTGGGATTCCACCGAACATTGCTGCCTCCAGCATCACTGCCTCATCATGCTCCATGTTTGACAAGCCTCCCCACTTAATAATAATAAAAAAAGACCCAATTAATTCAAAGTCTAAAAGAATAAAACAAAGAAGCAAGTCCTAAGCAAGGAAAGATGAGCAATTTTGTCCACCTCATCTGATGGAAAACCATCACCATTGATATGATGACGTGCATTTTGCTGCGAGGGGCTGTAAGGTGGACTGTCAACATCCTCTACATAGTGCACATTTCTCGATGTACGCCTTGTAGGATAGCGGTGCCTCACTAGAGGTACCTCTTCAACTTCCTCAGCTTCCTCTTGGTCTGACTCATTTTCCTGACCAACTGAACTAGATGGGCCAACCTTTTGCGTAGGCAACCTGTGGATCAAGCAATGATGTGACTCACATATACACAACAAAGTGTGAAAGCTGTGGGGCCGATTCTTTGATAACAACAAGAAAAATTTGCAAACACCCATTTTTTATTTATTTTAGCAACAAGCAACCCCAATACACGGCATTTGCAGACTATTAAGTGCCACCACATACATAAATCCAAAGAATATCCAACATTTTGACCTTACCCTGCAGCTAACAGATTGATTATATCCGGTTAAATTTAATTCCTCTCATCCTGTTCTTTCTCTAATTATTCAATCTCATTTCTGTGTGGCTCCAGACACCATGCAGTAGTAGCTTATTCATGAAAGGGACACAGATAAACATAAGTTAATGGAAAATGTAATGTATGAGCCAAATTTGCCTAGAGAACTAATATCTAGATCCAGAAGACATATTCCACATCCACTTGGAATATCAGTATCTTTTCAAATACCAGATTAATATGGGCAGCTTGTACAAAAGTGGGTGCATATAGGAAAGGAAGTGCCCTGAAAATGATAACAATTGTTCATGTACCTTCCATTAGGTGTTATAACTCTATGAGCATTTCTAACTTCTCTCTCTGGAAGATCAGGAGAGTTATTTCCAACAGCAACTCCTTGTTCATGCAATGCTCTCATTTGTTCAGCTGTCTAAGGTAATCAAACAATATGTATATATCAACAATAATGCAATTTGCATGGGTAAGATAATTACTTCATCACAACGATCTGCCACACTCCATTGAAAAAAATGATACCAATGAGTTTACTTTTAAAAAATTCTCCCTAATGGACATGTTATTTTGGAGGGCAACGACACTTTTCATGGCCTTCTCAGGTTAGAAAGAAAAAGGGATTGAACATGATTGGCAAGGGAGAAGATGAAGAACCTGCATCGATAAAGAAACAGCCCGTGCAACATCATTGTCATTAGCAGGTCTCTGATCATAAAAAAAAGAAAATATTAAGAGGGAAGAAGTAATTAATTGTATACTCCAATTATGCACCAATTAAGTTCTATAGAATAGTCCCAAGTTCGGAAAGGAGGAGGGTTGTGATAGGCTTCGCGAGCCGACGTAAAAATTCAGCCAATCTTATGGAGATGAAATCCAAGATGGGCTTCATTTCTAGCCTACTCCAACTTGTTTGGAACAAAAGGCTTTGTTGTTGTTGTTGTTGTTGTTGTTGTTGTCAGTTCTATTGAATACGTTAGTAATATGCACACAATAAGGAACAAAAAAGAATTGACAACAAAAGCAATTACATCAATGGTCGCTTCAGAATGACCCATAGCATATTGTTTCGATGCTTCAATAGCAGCTTGTATCATCTGCTCCTCTATATCATTGTTATAATCAGTGATATCAGCAACCACAGGAGCCGATGGGGCTGGGTCCACATGATGAAGCCTGCTGTCATTGTTCCTGCCATCCACATCTACCACATCATCATTTTCATCAACTATGACTGCAGGATGGATCTCAGGCCCATTGTGTGGTGGCAGATCATTTCCTGTCACCTCTTCTATTGCTAGACCTGTGCCAGAAGGACCCCCTTGGACATGGGAATTACCATCTTTCACCTCAATTGGAATCTCCCTGGACACCCTTGGTTGTGAAACCCTTGGACCTGGAGCAAAGAAATCACGGGTGGTGGGACCGATCATGGGGTCAGGAGAAGTAAAAAATGGCTTGATCTCTTCAGGGACCGGTAGTAGAGTCGACCTTCGTACAGGTGCATCCAACGGGTCATCAATTTCCATCTCAGATGAATCAGGCTGTGGTTGACTTCTTTGGTTTGAGCTGCTGAAATCATAAAATTCAAATTCAGTAACAAGTTTATCAAAGTAATGGAATTAATGTAATAAATAAAAATTATAAATTATAAGAGATGTATACTTAGTTCTGTCTCCAACATTGAAGTATGCATCAACAGCTGCATTAAGGTCCCCATGGTAATCCTACAAAACAGGCGCTTCATCAAATAATAGAGAATAGCTGAAATCAGGTTCTATCAAAAAGCAGCACTATATGAATACTGATATCAGCATCAGTTCCGAAAAAAATGTTTAAGCTGTAGCTCTAACTCAATCAGTAGCTTTGAATTAACCCAAAAAACTGCAGTAGAAATGAATATGTAAACTTCAAAAGCACTCCTGATCTCCAATAAGATATAATTGTTTTCACTTAAACAGTGAGTTGTTGAGAGTCTTAATCCTCAAATCCAGAAATTAAACCAAAAAGGCTTTAATTTAACCAAGGTTGTTCTTTTCCAAAGGGCTAACTCTCTTAGCGTAACTATCACAGTAAAACAGAAAATAACAGATAAACTAATAAATAAATGCCACGTATTTCTGAAGTAATATCTATAAACTCAACCCAAACAAACCCTCGCCTAGACAAAAGCCTAAGTTTATTAGCCCAAAAATTCGATATCCGACTCAATCAATACCAACATCGCAAAATCCACGACAATTAGTATCAAAAATAACCCAAATTGTTGAAATTATACCTGGAGTTTCTGAAAAGCGACACCATGAGAGGCACCGGTGATACTAACGAAAGTTTCGATCTGGTCCTGCGCTGGTGTATCCATGGCTTTACTCGTATTTTCTCTCTTCTTTTTTTTTACTTCTCTTTCTTTTGCTTGGAGAGAAAGAGAGGCAAGGGGCAAAGGAAGGAAAAGAGAAGAATCCTGAGACTTCTAGTTCTAGTCTAGTTTAATTTGCGTAAATACCCTCACAAAAGTATAGTCTTACTTACAATAACCTCCGTACGTCTATATATTACATTAGTACCCTGTAATTTTTACCTTAAGTTCCTTTGAAGTTCTCTTTTTTTAAAAGACTCCAACAAAATATATACCGTCAATTTTGATTAGTTCCGAGGTATACTTTAGATTATACCAACATGCGAATTTACGACTTTAGTCTTTCTATAACTTGGAGTTTTATACTTCTATTGCTTTGTTGGGATACTTTTATACAAGGTTTTTAATAGTCGTCTTAAGAAAAGCAAACTTTAATGCAATTTAGATCAATTTGAAAGCCAAGAATAATGCTTCTAAACTTAGGATTAGATGTTAGAGGATTTCTCTACCTTCATTTGGAACAAAAGAAGCGAGTACAGAGAAACAAACAAAACACACTATTGCGAGAGCAAGTTCTCTCTACCTTATATTTGTATAACCTCTGTTAATTGATCCGGCACCGGTATCATTATCTTAGATACCGATGCAGTGGTGCTATCTAACATCTCTCTCAAAACAATGCAAACTAAAACAAAAGAAACCATGTTCTCACATATAGGAACCAACGCTTCATTACAAATACAGAACAAAGGAAAATTATTAACTGATAGCATTGCAATCAGCTCAAAATGTCATATCAGTAAAAATTCTTGAATAGTTGTCATGTTGCAGTTGCTTGTTCTCATCCCAAGCTTAGCCACTGCTGATTTCTTGTATCCTGGGCTATTTGCACAATTATCTCCTCTACCTCTCTGGATTCAATGCTCCATGCCAGCTCTTCAATGTTTGTCATCTCCACCTATTGTCTGAGCATATGCTTGAGTGTTTCATTCCAGATACCTGACAATAATAGTAAAATTGATTTAATTCTGATAACATACATTTGAAATGATAATTTTCTAGTATGATTGAAGAAATTACCATCCTCAAAATCCAGCAATTCCAGAATATAACTGCACAAATCACTGCAAAGAACATTTTTTTAAACTATGTATTTGTGAAAAACATCCAAACAAATCTTCTAAACAAAAAGATTGTTAGACATATTGAAAGAGTTCATTATCCAATCCCATAATCTAATGCTCATATGACATCCAAATAACATATGACCGATTCTTTCTATCTGGGAGCAAAAATTACAAGACAAGTCACCTTGCCATCCCTTGGTTCTAAGCACTCTCTTAACTAATATCTTCCTTTTACATGTTAACCATATAAATATTTTAATCGTTAATGGTATCTTCAAAGTCCACAGAAAAATAAAAGAATTGTCATGTATCCCTCTATCAGTTAGTATATTATGCAGTTCTTGTAGTTGAACTCTTTGTCTGGGTGAAAGTTTAGTAAATACAATGTCTACACTTCCTATGTGTACTACTCTCTTCACAGTTTCATATTTATAGTCGGTATAAAATATGGTATCAGCTCCCATTAAAAATATATATTTGCTCAGAAAAGTGCCTGACAGCAAATTCTCTGCATTCAGTAAAACACATTAATTTACAGAATACAAAAACAGCCCTTATTATAATTAATCAATGTCCATGGTCTCGATGCAACCTGCCATGACTCTGTACAACCCTCACGTCTTGCTCATCCCTCGACAAATGCTCACGTCTTCTCTCTCCATGCACTCTCTGGTGCACCAGGGGTGAAACCCTAGGATGTCTGTGCTTGTGCTTAGGTCCGCCTCTGTGTACTCGAAGTGAATCGTCATGTCTCGAGTGGTGGTGATCTGCTCCAATTCCAAATTCAGCATGTTTGTGAAGCACATGGTGACCGGAATGATCAGTTCTTTTCCTTTTATGTGCATGGGGAGAGTTTGGTACAGTGGTCTTATGATGTTGGTGATGGTGATGCAGGCGGTGGTGCTTGTGATGGTGTCTTAGAGGGGTTTTACGAGCATTCTTGTGCTTCCGGTAGTGCCTGTAATTTTGATCTTCTGACCCAAACCGGTCATCCCACCAGTCATAAATTGGATCAAAAAGGCCCTTTTGATGTAGCAGCCATAATAGCACTATAACTACAAAGCGAACATAACCAAATACAATTATGATGCCAAAACTTGGTAAGAAGATAGAAACCTAAGCAACCAACCTCCATAATATAATATATTTAAAAGTGAATAATAAGCAACTCTCACATATACTATTAAAACTAGGACCACTATATCTAATATAAGGGCACATGATGTAATTCGAGAAGAAAATGAATCCGAGACAGATTCCAATTGAAATTCCGACCTATCCTGATTGATCTATTTGAGATTTATTCCAAGTTATTTAGATTATTTTCACTATTTTTTGCTAATTATTTTCTTAGTAGTTATTTTCGATTTATTCACCGAATAATCGTATATTTACTTCCTTAGTTGCAGTTATTTTTTACTTTAGGAACAAGACATTTGTTGCCTATATAAATGACCCCTTGTCATTTGTAAGGGTCATAAATTGTTGTATGAAATTAGTTTCTTTTAAATTCGCTGAATTCTCTTTTGCTACTTAGCAGTTATCTTTCATGTTTTACTTTCTCATTAAATCATTTATCTCATCTCGTCCTTGCGGAGTTGAGATTTGGGTCGCCGGAGAGCATCAGCACATAAACCATTAAAGAAAAGGGGAAAAAGTAACATAAATGACCTGACAAACTATACCAAACTGAAATTTAATGAAGACTTAGATAAAAGAATAATTGAGAAGCCAATTGATGAGATATACCAGTTGGTAGAATTGCTACGAATAATACAAAGAAGACAATCCAGCTTATGCACAGGTATTGCATGTGGCAACTGAAGTTAAAAAAGCCTGAACACTTCTTCCTATTTTAAAATCACAAGGAATCACAGATATCAATGATAAGGTTTGGCATAGGCTTAAATGCATTAAATCAACCTTGTTGTTCATTCAACAAAAAGCCCTATTTGAGAAATGAGAGGCACATATCAGTACAACTGAAAGATTGAGGGGCTTATGCACAATTCAGTACTGTTTTGTTATGACAAAGCATTTCTGATTTATAAAATTAAATAAATTCAGAACTCACCTGCACACTTTTCCAGTAAAGAAATCACAGATACCATTCCACATAGCATTCCATATACGTTTAATTGTCTGAAAGAAACCCTTTATGCCTTTCTTATCTTCTGTAGATACTACAACCTTCAAAATTAAGTAAGAAACTAAGAACTATGTGATTTATTCATTGAATAAACATGGCATACAAATTGATTATTAGATAATCTGTAAGCCCATTGAATATTTGCTAATAAAAACAATTTGTAATGCCCATTGAATAAAGTTTCTTGTCAATAAAAAATTCTGCAAAAACATTAATAAAAAGGGCACTATATATACTAAAAATATCGCGTGATGCATTATATTATATAATTAGAAACCTGAGTGCCATTATCAAGAATAGTAGCCGTTGTAGTGAACTGGCACTCAGCCCGATCAACCTCAGAGAAGTCGGAAGCCTTTAGGATAGCTGACAACCATTAAGAAAATAGGCATTAGATAATATTCCACGTCATTCTTTTATTCAAAATCTGCTACGCATATGACCTGAACATTGGTACTTAGAAGCTTGATCTGTCGTTGGGTAAAGATAGAATGGTCTTGTGACCACCTCTTCAGATTTCATTATAAAATATTGCTCCTGTAAAGTAAGAAAAAGCTTGTGAAATTATCAATAAGGGAAAATGGCAATAAAATTTTCTATAAAGAGAAATTCCTTGATGTAAAACAAGTACCTCCATGTAACTAACACCATTCATACAGTCAAACTGAAAGGATAAATATAACCAGTATTAGGACAAAACAACAAATCAGTAACTTTGAAGTAACACATAGGAGAATGGTTTTTTCTAGTAAAATCCTTAAAAGTGCATATAGTCCATTCATCCACAAAAAGACTTTTAATATCCAATTATTTAGCAACTAAATATTTGTTAAAAAGAATTTACCGTCAAGCTATAAGAGGCTTCAAGTTTGCCAATATTTTTTACTGTGACTGTAGCAGTACCAAATTGTGTCAAGGCCTCAAATGTTGGTACATTGATGCTGATAATCTTACCAGGACTCCTGAAATGTTGTGATTTAAGATTTAAGTATTGCACTATGATTTACATGAAATTTATTACAGCAAAGTATACATTAGCCATTATGTATACCTTTGATAAACAAACTCTATGTCATCGGCACTTAGCTCTACTACTAAATTTGTATTTAAAACTTCAGTAATTCCCACAGAAAATGAGTGGGTCCCTGCATTCTGCATAAAATTGGAACGTCAATTTACAAGAAAAAAACATTTAAATAAAATTAAATAGAAGATCTGTTATCTCTAAAGAACTTAATTTCACAATCATAACAAGCAATAAAATAGTTGTCACAAGCAACAAAAAAGTTCTCGTTGTATTCTACATAGTTCAGATAGGTTGTCCATAAAATATGGTGCAATTCAAAAAACAATTAGCAGAATGAGCTATTTCACCAGAGGAGTCTCATAATGGCCCAAATCTGGTAAACAACCTACCAAAACTACAAAAAGACATCAAATGTTGGTGGTCGTTTTTTCTTGGTTTTGACAACAATAATGTTGGTTGTATCAGTTGTCAAATAAATTTGATTCTCAATATATGCCTTCAAAATAATGAATTGAGTTATAGCCTAACCGGGTGTTGGTTGATCCGTTCGAAACGGCCCACAACAACATATTGAGGTGGCTGATTCCTGCTTAGTCGATTTTGATCGGACTGTGAGAAGTATAATTAACACTTTTGTCAAGTAACAAATATACATTAAATATGAGGAATTACTTGACATTATGTTTCATAATCTTGACAATTATTATATGATGCACATATCATGTCTATGAAGAATGATGAGATCTTCTTAGATTTTATCATACAACTTGAAATTTAATTAGTCTGAAATTAATTTTCATTGATGAATCATCAAAAAATACTTGAATTGCATTAAACAATTTCAATTTGATTGTTCACCTATCTATCTGTCCAATAACATACCAAAAATTTAATTTTACATTTATCTGAATTTATTAGGAAAAACATCAAGATTGTAAAGGTAATCATTGTCAAGTGAGTCCTTGTAACTGGGCAGCTCTAGTGTACATCATTTCATAGTATATCCTTTTAATGCTTTCACATTTGCATCACCAAAATTGTCCAAACAAAAATATTATAGTTGTACATTTGTCAATCACGGCTTAAATATGGTATGTGTCAATGTTGATCCTTCTCAAAAAGTTTTTGGATAATCTGTATGAAAGACGATAGAATCATAGAACTCAAAATTTGAAAATTTCAATTTGTTTGATGGAAAGCAAAATGACATTAAATTTAAATATTCAATGCCATATTTAAATGAAGATGGACAAGACATCTACAACTATTCTAGTTTGGACAATATTGCCAAATTTCAAATGGATGAACCACAAAAGAAGGTTGTATAGTGAAAATACCCTAAATATATATATTACAGGAAGAGCAAATTTTAGGACATAATATTTCTGTCCTTTAGCAAACAACAACAATATTTTTGGTTCTTTGAAATAATCCTTCATCCCCTAAACCTTTGAGATATTGGCTCAAAATCTAGAGTTTTCCCCCAACTTATAGTAAGACATTTCCTTGGAATTTGAATAAATCAACAAAGAGCATTATATGTGATCCTAGTTTACACAGCTTTGATTAAATCAAGATGACAAACTCAATAGCACTTCTGTCCTTTTTTAAGCAACTCAAAAGTATGTTTTAGCATTTAACGTTATTTGCAAATAGCAAAAGACTGGTGGTTGCTGGATGCAAATATGAGAGAGATTAGTTTCTTTTTGCATAAATAGTGAACATGTAATTATCTGGTAGTTTGCAGAACCTATATTTCTCAATTAAGATATAACTCTTTGACTTACTTCCCAAAAGTCCGAGAGTTGATTGTGCAAACAGCTCCACAAAGGAGACGTACAAAAATCAGGTTGGGTACCAAAAGCCTCATAGCCCACACCAATTTTGTTGCATTCAAGCCCATCTAGAGTGAAGCGAACTCTCTCCAATAACATCCATCTCGAGAAATCTGTTCCTAGGTCTTGGGGCTGCCCTGCACCCACATTCTTCAACACAGGAATTAAATGAATTCATTAGACAGGTCATCATCTATTTGGCCAGGAGACAGCAACTTGGCCTGAATTTTTAGTTTTATAAACATAATATTAAGCAAATAATTAAACATTCATAATTTATCAGGAAAAGGTTGAAGAGAAATTAGAGAAATTTTGTTAAACTGCAGTTACATTGAAATAATACTGAGTTTGACTAGCAAAAACTCAAAAAGTAGTTAAGTGACGTAAGTACGTAACTACAAATTATCTTAGTTTTAAACCTATCATTGACTGTAGAAGCAAGAGCAATTAAAGGAAGATTTTGTGAAACTGCATGTACGATGAAATGATACAGAGTTTGACTTACAAAATAATAAAAAATAGTTAAGAGACGTAATTACAAATTTTCTGTTTCTTAGTCCTAATCCTAGAATTGACTGTAGCTGGAAAAAACAGAGTAAAAAGATTAGTTGCAGATGTTAGGACCATTTGCAAACACGCAAAATATTGAGTAAGTTCAAAAAATACTAGTGTCAAAACAAACATAGACATACGTACCAATCGTGGTGTCACGAGGTAAAAGTCCTCAAAAGACGGTATGCTTGTATAGCCAGCAAAATCACCAACAAGATTTACTCGCAAGAAGTTGTCATCCGATATTACAGTTCTGTTTTCAGGACCAACATCTACTACCTTGACCAAATACAACATGCAATCAGATTAAAAATGCAACTAAGAGAGGTCGATAATGATTGTACTCGGGCATGGACTTGCCATATGTATATTTAGTTGGTTGATACTTGTGACAGACTAACACGGTTCCTCCATTTCTCTCATTAAACATAATTAGCTTATTCTTCCATATGTCATCAAGATAATTTTATTGTGCAATCAAAGGCCAAAAGTCGGAGGAGAAAATTCTGAGATAAAAAGACCATTTTGGTAAAATGGAAACAGAAGTGTCATTGGACATCAGCTCCTAGTGAAACATACTACTTCACTGAGACTACACTAATTCGATAACAGCTCATTGCTCATTAGTTTGATAAGTAAAAAGCAATTATAGACAGTACCGATATAGAAGAACCCTTCTTCACTTCTATCCTCACGTTGAAGCCCAGAGATCTTTTTCCAATTCCAAAAACATGAAACCTTTAAAAAAAAAGCATTTATCCAACATTAAGCAATAAATAAGGGCAATGAGATTAGTTCATGAGGTTACCGACAATGAAACGGAAAATTTATGGTCATACCAATCACCTGGAAACCGAAGGCAATGAGCTGTATTTGGTTTTCCTTTGAGCAACTTATCAACTGTTTCAGAAAAATGGAAAAATCAGTAGTGCATTATATCTATCTTACTGCCTAAGCCAAGTGTAAAGGATCAAAATAAACAAATTTTAACTAACAAATGCTGCCACAAGAAGTCGGGACCCGTCTTTGGGGACCGCATGGACAGCAAATAGGCTACAACATTGAAGTTATTATGTTATATTTGACTTATCATGCAACAATAAAGAAACATTGCAAAAAAAAAGGAAAACCATTTCGTGCAAATAAATAATTACCTGTGTATGCTCAATTATGTGGCCACTTTCATCTCGCAACCTACAAAAATTTAGAAAAAGATTAACACAAATAATGTACATCCACATAATAAATACCTCGATACTGGAGAGAAAACATGGAATTGTCAATGTAAAAGGTTAATTTAATATACCTTTCACAGATTTCGACCACATCGGAGCTAGCATCTGGCTCACACTTGCGAGTCTTCACGTAAAACTCTTCTGGTTTGTAAGCCACATCCTAAAAAAGTTTAATGCAAAATTATTACCTCTTTCACATTTGTAGTTGAGGAACTGAGAGGTGTGTTCCTATTCTAACAGTTATCATGGTACTGTGCCAGTCATCAACAACATCAATGTACATGTACTGATGTACTGGCACATGTAAATTTGTATTAGTTGTGCAAGCTATTCATTTCTGGAAAATTTTGCCCATAGTACCTGACATCAAACACTACCACATTACACTTTTCCTTAAATGTACAATTTGAATTTTGCACAAAGTTTTATCATTTTGACCCAGACACTTTTTTTTTACTTGATAAGATAGCACTGATGTGCTAAGGCCAGATTGTATACTTCTTTTTCTGTTATTTATGCATCAATTTTATAAGTTACATATAGCCCTAAATACAACATACAAAACGGAAAAAGTGACAAAAGTGAGAAAATCTTATGGTACCCGAATGTATATCAGTTCATAGAGAGCATATGCCGCTGATTTGTTAATAGTGATTATAGGAGGAGATCGTATCGTTTGCATAGTTTGAGTGCCGTTTTGTTCTACTTCAACCAGTTGAGCCATAATCGATGCCTCCCCTCCACTCTATCATTTTCAAAGACATCATCCCTTTTTATCATATTCCACAAACAAATCTAAACTTCGCAAAAACACAACAAATAATACTAAATAACTAGTGAATCCTTACAGATCCGCTAGGCACAGCGATGTTAAGCACGATCTTGTTCTCGCACTTGAGTTTATTGGATGGGGAATCGGAGTCTCTGATACAGCGCTCCAGCCTCGACTTGGCGAGTATCTCCACCGTTCTTACGGTGGGGAGAAGGCTGAGAGATGCAACGGAGAGAGAAACGAACAAGATGATCGCCAAATTCTCTACGCTAGAAAACATTCTGAAACGGGATTGGATTTGAACGGATTGAAAATCTAGGAAGTTTTTCTTCTCTCCTTTCGCTCGCTCCGGCAGTGGGATGTACAAGTGGGGACTAAGGAATCTGGCGGGTTCGAAAAGGCGCGACGGGAAGAGGGAAGTACAAGAAAATGGGTCGACTGGGCCCAGGCCCAAAAAGGCTGAATTTCGTTTTTTATATTGAAAGACGTAAGTTCTAAGTTTCACAAAAAATATTTAAAAAATAATAAAACAGCGCTAAGGAAGATTCTTGTATGAACCAAATACTACTATCGGATTTTGTATCACACATCTTACATATATAAAAATGCAATACGCTTATCTACAGTGATTATAAATAGTGTTTTTACTGTAGCGTGCTACACTAAAAACACTATCATTTTTTTAGTTTGATTGCAGCTAGCGCGCCCTCATTTCCAGTTTAATTTTTTGGAAAATGTTTCGCGAATTCCAACTTCGATACTGTCAGTGATACCAACTGGACACATCCAGTTGAATTACTTATGATGCATATTGTTTTCGTTATTATGCATGTTGTTTTCGTTATTGTGCATCTAATAACATGCATAACGGTTAAATACTTATGATTTATATGCTAAGTTCAATATGTTTTTTTGTTCTATTTATGATGTATTATGAAAATTTGTTTTACCTATGATGCATATTATTTTCGTTATTATGCATTTTGTTTTTGTTATTGTGCATCTAAAAACATGAATAACAATCAAATACTTATGATTTATATGCTAAGTTCAATATGTTTTTTTGTTCTATTTATGATTTATTATGAAAATTTGTTTTACCTATGATGCATATTATTTTCGTTATTATGCATTTTGTTTTTTTATTGTGCATCTAAAAACATGAATAACAATCAAATACTTATGATTTATATGCTAAGTTCATTATGTTTTTTGTTATACTTATGATTTATTATGTTTTTGTTATTATGCATGTTATTTGTATTATTTTGCATGTTATTTACTTGCATAATAACAAAAAATAACATGCACAATAACAAAAACAACATGCATAATAACTAGAACAACTTTTCAAAATAAATGCAACTGGATTCGTCCAGTCCGCATCGATGAGTGTAGCGATCCGCGTCAGTGAGCGTAGCGACATTCGTTTTCAGTGGAGCGTCCGATCAATTATATGCATAATAACAAAAACAATATGCATAATACAAAAAACAACATGCATCATAAAAAAAAAACATGCAAACTGAATTCAACTGAATCTGTCCTGTTGGTATCGATGGTGGTATCACTGAAGGTATCGATATATCAGCTCCCTAATTTTTTTTCCGCGTGCTACAGTGATTTCCGGTTTCTACACTGTAGCTTTTTTATTTGTTTTTCATTTTTTCCTTTTTAAAAAAATATTTTATTTTATTTTTTCCGCGTGCTACAGTGATTTCCGATTTCTTGCTTACTCGCTGGGTGTAGCGTAGTTCACTGTAGCATTTTTTTTTGTTTTTTTATTTTTCCAGAAATTTTCTTTCCCCGTTTTTTTCTACAGCAACTTTTTTTTTAATTTTGTTTCAATTTATTTTTTCCAATTTTACTGTAGCGTTTTTTATTTTCCCCGAAATTTTTTTCACTAATTTCTTTCCCCGTTTTTTTCTGGAGAAACTTTTTTCCGATTTATTTTTTTTCCAATTTTATTGTAGCATTTTATTTTTTTCGCTACAATAAACCACTATTTTAAAAAAATATTTCTTTCATGTCGTTTCCACTGTTTTAACTGTTAATCGCATGTCGTTGGACGCATGACACATGACGTTAGAGGAATGACGCAAGTCGCATGACGCATGACGTTAGACGCAAGACGCATGATGCATGACACATGACATTAGACGCATGACGGTACATTACGCATGACGCTGCAAGTCACGTGGCACTGCAAGACACATGACGTTAGAGGAATGACGCAAGACGCATGATGCATGACGCATGGCGCGTGGCGCATGACGCAAGTCGCATGACATGAGAGGAATGACGCATGATGCATGACACATGACACATGACGCTTCACGCAAGATGCATGACGCATGTCGCACGACGCACGACGGTACATTACACATGACGCATGACACATTACGCTGCAAGTCGCAAGATGTTAGAGGAATGATGCATGACGTATGACGCAAGTCGCATGACGCATGACATTAGACGCAAGACGCATGATGCATGACACATGACACATGACGCTTCACGCAAGATGCATGACGCATGTCGCACGACGCATGACGGTACATTACACATGACGCATGACACATTACGCTGCAAGTCGCAAGATGTTAGAGGAATGATGCATGACGTATGACGCAAGTCGCATGACGCATGACATTAGACGCAAGACGCATGATGCATGACACATGACATTAGACGCATGACGCCTGACGGTGCACGACGCATGACGGTACATTACGCATGACGCTGCAAGTCACGTGGCACTGCAAGACACATGACGTTAGAGGAATGACGCAAGACGCATGGCGCGTGGCGCATGACGCATGATGCATGATGCATGTCGCATGACATGAGATGAATGACGCATGATGCATGACACATGATGCATGACGCATCATGCATGACATGTGACACATGACGCTTCACGCAAGATGCATGATGCATGACGCATGACGCATGTCACACGACGCATGACGGTACATTACGCATGACGCATGACACATTACGCTGTAAGTCGCAAGATGTTAGAGGAATGATGCATGACGTATGACGCAAGACGCATGAAGCACGACACATGACGCATGACGCATGATGCAAGACGCATAACGCTTGACGCATGATGCATGACGCATGTCGCATGTCGCATGTCGCATGACGCATGTCGCATGACGCATGTCGCATGACGCATGGCGCATGACGCATGACGCATGGCGCATGACGCATGGCGCATGACGCATGACGCATGTCGCATGACACATGACCACCACATGCCACCACATGACTTCACATGACGTTGTTGAATGTCGCATGACACCACTTTGACACTTCACGCTGGAAGTCGTAGGACAGCGCTCTGTCACTTTACGCAGGAAGTCGCACGACGCTGCTGCAATTTGCATGACACATAATGCATGATCTTTTTTGGTATTTGCAGTGCTTCTTTCTTCCTGCGTGCTCTTTTCCTGATTCACCAAATGCTTCATGCATAGCGCGTAGTGTGATCATCTGCCTAGTAGTACATCAAAGTTGGACTGCACAAACAAACAAACAAATCTGTTCGTTCAAATTTTCATCCCGTAGAAAGGTGAATGGTCTACTTGGTATACAAAAATGATTTCATATATATATATATATATATATGAGATATGTTACTGTGTTATGCAAAGTAAAAGAGTGTTTTACTTCGGCATAAAAAATCATACACCGACAACTCAAATGACTGATCTAAATTGGTCAACACAATTAAGACATCAAAATCTCCTACTAAACTAATTTTGAGTGCATTTGAAATTTTATAGCTATGCTTTTTGAATTTTTGAAAAATGAGCAAAAATAACACTATTCTTGTTTACTTTCAAAAAATTCAAAAAGTATAGCTACAAAACTTCAAATGCGCTCAAAATTGGTTTACTAGGAGATTTTGATGTCTTAATTGTGTTGACCAATTTAGATCAGTCATTTGAGTTGTCGGTGTATGATTTTTTATGCCGAAGTAAAACACTTTTTTTACTTTGCATAGCACGGTAACATATATATAAATATAAATATATATATATATATATATATATATACACACACACGTTGTTATTACAAATAATAATAACATGACTCGATTAATCCAAGGTCGAATAATGAGATTTTTTCGAAAATAGCAGACTGAGGTACAAGAAGAAATAATCTAAATTATTCTTAATTGATACTTCGATGTCGAGAGGAAAAACAAGGTCCTGCTTTCCTCTCCAAGCAACAACAGATTCAGACGCATTCAAAAATAGGTTATTTCAAACTTTTGTCCAGAAGTAAGACTCGAACGGTCAAACTATGGATGGATAGCAAGCTTTGCTTGATTTTAAGCTGGACAAAACATGAATCGAACACTATTTAATAAACATAGACTTAGATTTAGGATTGGTTACAGTATAAATGTTATACGTTTAATCAGTCTGTTTCGTCGAAATGAAACAGGTAACGGAATAAGAGATGGAATCGTTTCTGAAACGAAACGAAAAAGGAAATGAACGCTTATATCGTTTGCTGAACGAAATGGTAGACAAAATCAATTTTTCGTATTCGTTCAAATTCGTTCTGTTTTGAGTTCTACAAATTTGAAATAAAAATGATAGCATGGAGTTGTTTCCAACGGAGATATAGAGGGAATGAGTAGAAAACCCTACATCTCATCGTGCGTCGCTCACTTCCCTTTTTCCCTCGTACGCCTGTCCAAATTCCTCTCTTCTCTCTCGTCTCTCTCCTTGCCACTGTTACACGACACAACTTGCTCGTTGTTTGATGCAACGACGAGTTTACTTTCGTGCCCATCGATCTGACGTAGCCTCGTCATGTTGTTCCCTTGCCTCATACCCAAATCATTTCCTCGTTGCTTTCACTTAACCCCCAAGACCCTATCTGTGATTGCTGATCCTTTGGTTGATGATTTGTCGCCAAGTTTTCAGCAGAAAAATAGTTATATGTTGGCAGATCTTGACCCTGAGATGACAGATGAGAGGTTGATAGTTCGATGTTGTCAGATCTTAGCTAACTGATCGTCAGACGGTGGCAGATTTATTTGAACAAGACATCATTTCCAACAGGTAGGGTTTAGGGTTAGAGAAATTATGAGGTCGCTTATATACTGGCTCTTTAAAGGAAGAAAAAAAGACTGAGAGAAAGAAAGCACGAGAAAACTCTTTAAAGGTATAGTTTTATCTGCTTGAACTTGTTCTTTTCTTGAACTTGGTTTTTTTTTGCTTGAACTTGTATTTTGCTTGGCTTTTTTTGCTTAGACTGTTTTTGTTTTTGCAAGATTGTGCATGTGTTGCTTGAACTTGTTCTTTTTGCTTGAACTTGTTGTGCAAGGATGCCTGGCTCAAAAGGATCTGAGACTGACATCTCCAGTGATAAGTATGAAATTTATGCTTTATATGCTTGAACTGAAAGCTTTAAATGCTTCATATGTTGTTTAATTGTCATTGTGTAAAACCCGCCATTTTTATATAAATGATTGTCTTGTTAACATGAAGTTTAACATTAATTTAGATCTTAACCAAAATAATCAATACATGTATATATTTAAAATATTTAACTAAAGAGTAAGAAATTCATGTAAGTATTGTAAAAAGATAATATATATAGGCATAACTCATATGTTAGACATGTATGAACAAATCATGAAACTAAGGATTTTACATACTGAATTTAAGCTGTCTATCACTATACACAGTTAATAACGAATCCATCTGAATTTATCCTAAAGTTATTAAGCCAAAACAATACAATGATCAATATATTTTCTAATTTATATTCGTCCTTTCAAATTTGACGAAATTAACAAAAATAATTTGAAAGTTTAAGTACACTTAAACACTAATTAAAGATATCTCAGAATAAATGTGGAAAGCTAGAAATATAAATTTTCAAGGAAATAAAAATTTAGTAACAAAACAAATGCTTGTACATAAATCAATACAAGATCAAAACCGCTTAACTTAATTCAATTAATAAACATCTAACAACCATAACTTAATTTCCGATTCATCCAAAAGAACCCACAGAGTTAATTTAGCAATATTTAACAAAACAGTTAAATAACAATCATAACTTAAAATTCAATTTAAAAGACTGTATGACACAGGTTATATTACCTGTTACAGCACAACGTCCACCCGTTGCACGATTAGGCACACAAACTCAGCAAAATTCAAGGCCAATAACTTTTAATAAACTTAGAAAATTAGAGGCTTGTGGTGCACGTCCCAGTAGCGACCCCTGTGGTTAATTTTTACTTGTGGAAATGAGTTACCACGCCGAGACATTCACCAGAAGAGCCACGAGAGATCTCCCAACTCACTCCCACAAATCCAGCCAAACAATCCATGTTTTTTTTCCATACCATTCTCGAAAATCGCAGCCTGAATTAATCCAGAAATCATTTCAATTCACCCAAATGGTATGACGTCCGAGTAGCATAAGAATCGACCCGATGGGTAAGAGTTTTCACCCTGGCAGCAAATAGACACACCAACGACTACATGGGATCATCACAGGGACGATCTCATTCACCTCGGATACCAGCCTTACTCTCTCTCACGCTTTTAATACACCTCCCTCTTTTTCTGTCCCTCTCTCTGACCTGTCCCCCTCCCTTCTTTTCCTTTCCGTCTAATCTCCCTTCCTTCTTCCCTTCTCTCTCACGGCATACCACTCTCTCTCCCTTTCTCTGTAGCGCATCTATCTCTCATTTACGTCTCTCTCTCAACTTCTCTTTGACTTTCGCCTCATCTACCTCGGTTACTCTCTGAGAAGTCCCTGCAATTTCTCTGTCGCTCTGTACATCTCGACAGTGAGCCATGTCCTATCCCTTACCCCTTTCTCTCGCCACGGTCTCTGACAGAGATCTCCGCCCCTGTACAGAGCGTCACCTCTTTGTCCTTCCCTGATCTAACCTTGTCCCCTTCCGTGCAACCCTTGCCCTCGACTATAAATTACCACCTCCACTCCTCCGATCTCCTCTGATTGGCCAGGACGCTCATGTGCTGAGCTTAGACAACTGAAACTCGAATTTTCCTAACATTAAAACTCGTGGTTTAAGTCGAGGCAAAGAGGAAGGCGGAAGGCGGAAGCCAGTAAAGGGGTGGGGGTGACTGCATTGTGTCGGTGCTGGTCTTTACTGGCACCTTTGGAGTTCTGGTTTCTGGTTGAGGCTGGTATTTTGCCGATACCGTTGCGGGCACTGGTTTTTTTTATTTGGGGCGTGTGCTAGTTACTATTGGGTTAGTCTCTGGTTTTACTGGTACTTACTTGGTGCTATACTGGTATGCCAGCACTAGTATAGCACTTGCTGATTTGCGCTGGATTTGCTGTTGTATTGGTTTAACAAGCCCCCGTGTATCGTTTGTTTTGCTGGCTTGCTGATTTCGTAAGTATAATGGGCCCAGAAGTAATGCCTGGGCTCAGTCAGTATCGTTGGGCCTTTAGACCTCTTCTCACCCCTTGGAAATAATTAAAGAAATGAACTGGGCCTTTGGGCCACTAAGGCTCATTGGACCTTCTGAACCCCTGTTGGATTAAAATAATATCTATGACTATGGCCCACTGGGCTTCTGGCCTTTTACTGGACTTAAAGAGTTGAAAATAATAAATTCGGCCCATTGAACCCAACATATACTGTATGATTTTAAATTAATAAAATAGTAGGGATAGTACTGAGTGTTTTGGGCCTTAACCCTAATTGGGCCGAGTTGGGTATTATACAGATATTACATCATTAGTGGTTAGCCAAAATACTTAGTAACTAGATTCGAAAAGTTAAAAAAAAAGACCGAGAAAAGGTATAACGGGAAATGACGATTATAAACTCGTGCAACGAGAGCTACGGCGTTAACATATGAGTCTCGGGCTTCCGATCTCACAGTATTAACACAAACTAACAATTAATTAAATTTAATCAACTTGTGTTTCTTATGTATTTTTCTATATTATATTTAGCACAAAACAATATAACGTATAATATACGACATAGCTATATAGTAGGATAGTTGTTTAGGTACGACAACGCATCTGACTTAATGACATTTGACTTGCAATTATACGTGACGATTAAATTAATTAAATATTTATAATAAACTGATTAATTAATTATAAAACAAGTTAAACATAATATATGTATATATATATATATATATAAATATATTAGTAAAATGTCACACACCATCGACAGAATTGGACTAAGTATAATTATATGTATAAGAATATATATTGATCAATTTCTCTAAACACATTAAATAATATAAATACACACCTATTAGTTAATATCTAATTAATTATTTTCCTTTCCTCTTTTGTTAGTTAATAATAAAAATGTACAACTAAAAGTGGTTGAATTTATAACATGCTTGCTTCGTGCTATTTCTTTATTTGTTGATTCTATAGGATATCGTCTTAACGAAATAGTTTTGTTATTAAAGTAGTAAACACATAATTAAGACCTTAATTAAATAAATAAATAAAAGTGAGCATTGAATAAAGAAATAAAATATTTGTAAGAATAGAATTCTCACACCCTCTGTGCAGAAAGGACACTGCACAAAGATTTGACTAAGTAAATATAATAATGATATTATATTAGGAGCATCAAGGACGTCTCAACGTCTAGATTCTTATTTTGTATGAGTTCATAAGTTAAAGAATTTTACAGCACAATAGACTGATAAACCCTAACGTCAATTAGGAAGTTTAGTAAATTGATGTCCGATCGCGGAAGACAAGGTGACTCTTGACCGCGGGTGCGGACATAGTCAATGGCACTGCAGAAGTTTCCCAAGTAACGCTCAGATATCAACGCCGCAATATCGCTTTAACAGGTGTGGATTCCTGGGGATTATATTCCTTTCTCTTTTAATTAGGACCTACCAGTCTTACCTAAATTGAACTGCAGTACCAAATTACCAACAACTTTTAATCAGGCCCGTAGATCTTGAACTGTCATGATTGCATACCGGTAACTGTATCAACTATTGAGACAAACCTGCATCTCATGTCATATGCTTTTCATGTTGCATATAAGATCCGATATACGGATCGTATTAGACTATTAGCTACTTATAGGTAGATGCGTATATAAATATTATATATATATTCTCGACGGGAGTGATGAGAGTCGGGCCGGTGATCACCAGCGGGATGTGTGGCGTGAGGGCATCGTGACGGACGGATTACGTACGCAAGCTAAACGCCCGTGGGATTCTCCCGTCGGGATGTCTTCATAGACATTCAGCTGATGCTCATCAAACGTGATCATCACTTGATGGCTCGTAGTGCCAGTTCGAGAGTTTTATTTTCAAAGATTCTTATTAGTATATGTATTATAATACTTCCTCTTTGAGTGATCAAGGTTCGGTTTCTCAGTTTAGAGTTTGCGTGTCATATGTGAAGTATTGGAGCTATTCCGTTCTTTATATATTTCTATTAGCCGATATTTGAGATCTCTAAATATTCGAAGGGGTTCCCCTATTAACTCTTAGTAAGTAACGGGGAAATCTGGGCCTTCCCTTGGCTTTAACTAGTACATGGAGTTCCCTTTTTTTTATTATTCAAACGGGTAGTCGGTTCCTTATTTTCGTTGACGGCTGAGACCGAGAGTTTATATTTATTAATTTCTTTTTGTGAGGATAGGCTTCTCGGTTCGCTTTTTGATCGAGTGTGTGCTTTTTACAGCCGCTAAAATTTTACCACGGCATTTCGTTATGGAACTCAGATTTTAGTTAGGCCGTGGTTGATCTAAGACCCGTCTAACGATTACGTTATGCCTGTGGTTGATTTGGGACCCGCCTAACACAACCCTTAGGCTTGTGGTTACGACCCGTTTGAGGGGGCGAATCCTGAAGTCCTACACCCGGGGTTTTCAAATTTGACAAACCATTCCTTTGTTTGGGAGAATTGATATCGTTTACCTTACTATATATATATATACTATTATTCCTCATATTATTTTGGGTTTCTTTCTCGTATCGACTTTTGGATAGACTCAAATATATAAATGGATTAATGGTGGACAAATGCACATTTAGGTGTAGTATTTAAATGTTAAGTTCATCTCAGTAAAAGTGAATGGTCCAACCTTGAATCAGATATAATCCCAAAGGCTGGACCTTAATCCACATTGAGTAATTTTTATAAATTACTCACGTTCCACGGTTGGTTGTGGGGTCCAGGTAAGGAGCAGATGTCCTTTTGAAGTCCAGAGGAGAGCGCTAGGATGGAGTCCCCGGCGTCATCTGTTTTGAGGATCACTTCGTTTGTTTCTTTCATTTTCTTTGTTAGGATTAGTGTGTAGTAGGATAGCTAGGGTCGGTCCCACGTCCTTTGATGGGATCGTCCGCTTCTGTATGCATTTTATTTTTGTTTAGCTTCCGCTATAAACTTTGCATCAAGATGCTGGATTATATATATATATATATTTGTTGGATGTTCATGTATTGTGTGAATTGTGTGTGCTTTTCCTTTAAATTAAGTATTATAAATAAAGCTTATTTATATTTCGAGTGGCAAAATAAGTCTTTCGTGTACTTGAAATCAAGTACACGTGGCTGGATTAACACTCTTAAGTTAGTTATTATTTCTGGGGTGTGACACATTGAATGCTTACTGTAGCTTTAAATGCTTGATATGCGTGATATGCTTATAGTAGCTTGGCATGCTTGATATGCTTGAAATTGTGAACTGAATACTTGCTTGATATGTTGTTTAGTTGCCATTAAATGTTTACAATAGATTTAAATGCTTAATATGCTTACATTAGCTTGCAATTGTGAAGCGGATACTTGCTTGCTTGAACTTGTGAACTGAATACTTGCTTGAACTTGTGAACTTGTGAAATTCTTTGTGTTAGCATGGGGCCTAGGTTGAACCTAGAGACTCCAGAGGAGATACAAAAAATAAAGAATAGAAATTGATGTTGGTGCAGAAGCACCAACATCTGAACAATCCAATAACAAGAAGAAGACAAGAGAAAAACTTACTGCAACAGTGTGAGAACATTTCAAAAGAGGTGAAGTGGAAGATGATGGAAGCTATACTGTAACTTGCAATTATTGTGGTCATGTGTATCCCATGGGTAATCAAAGGGTCACTTCGGTCTTCTGAGGAGGCGTATCTTTTTGGGAAAAAGTGGACAGGTCGCCCCAAATGCGCTTAATATTTTCGGAGACTTCGGTGCATGCAGTCGCTCGAGATTTTATTTATTTTTAACCAGTGAGGTTCTGGAGTTCTGGATTTTGTTTACCTTTAACGCAAGCTTCACATACATGATCCAACTCAATCTTGTTCAAGGGAAATCCTCTTACCAAGTCGTGTTTGATTGCATTCTTGATCGTATCTACACTCAGATGAGCTAATTTTCTATCCCAAAGCCAAGATTGATTAGTTAAAGCACTAAAGCAAAGTTCACCTTGATCAAAATGGTTGAGATACAAATTATAAACACGATTTTGACGTTTTTCTTAGTAAATCAATTCATTGGTATTGCAACTCATCAAGTAACAAGTGTTTGAATCAAACTTGACATAGTAACCAACATCACACAATTGGTTTATGCTTAGTAAGTTATAGTTCAACCCATCTACCAAATTAACATTTGAAATGGTTAGGTTTTGATTACCAATCGAACATATTTCTATAATCTTACTCTTTCTTTCGTGACTACCAAAGGTAACAGACCCCCATCATGAGATTTTAGGGAGATAAAGTTTGATCTAGATCCGGTCATGTGATGAGAGCATCAACTATCAATAATCCAAGCATTTTTTATGAGTAGACATCATGCAAACCTACAAGATTGTATATTAGTAATAATCAAAACACTAACATTAAACTCTCCCAAAAAATGTGGCAATCTTGAGTTCATGGGAGAAATATGCAAACATGCCCCTATACTTTGAGTTTAGGAGCCCAAGCAACTTTTTTCAAGTTGCTTTCCTTCCTAAATTCACATTCGAGTGATATATGTCCATGCTTGCAACAATAGTTATAAAATGCACTAGTCGGGAGATTAACTCTTTCTCTAACAAAGCAATTTGTATAGTCATTTTTCAACTCTTGAGTTTGACTCTTAGGTTGATATGAGTAACTTATGTTGGTCTTGTAATTGTTTGAGAAATTGTGATGTTGAAAAACAACTCTTGCCTTATCAACACATTGAGAGTCAATGTGGACTTGATTGTTATCTTTCACTTCATATCTCCAACCGGTTGGTTCTCTAAAGTATGTCTTATTGGTCCAAGTTGGAGAAATTAGTTTGTTTTTTGCATAATTACAATTGCTAAACGTATACCTAAAAGCATAGTTTGGTACATTCCTAACATTTTGGTAATATGCACCTTTTCCCTTGTTGTTTTGAGATTGTTTTCCATTTGACAGGATTTTTAGGGTTATTAGACACAAAGAGGTTGAGCTCTTTTTGTACCAAATGCCTGATTTATCATGAGATTTTTGTCCCTCATATAGCTTGATCAAATCCAAACTAGTTTCATTCTTCAATACACTAATGAATTTCAAAATCCCATTTTCAGAAAGCGTAAGATTTCAAAGCGCTATTAATTTAAAACAAATGAGGAAAATAGGCTAGATGGACAACCTTGGTTTATTGTTCGAGATTACATTAAGTTTTGGAAATGACAACCAATCATAGAGTGTGACCTTATATATCAAGAGTTACCAATCTAGATACTTTATGCCAACACGAAGCCTACAAGTGAACCATGAGGAGTTACAATGTATATATGTGGCCAAGAGATATAAATTATCATCGATACCATTCGTGATGTATTTGGTATTTCTAATGTGGGAGAGGAAGTGTACTTGTTTAGGGTTTGGCCAAATGATGCGAATGAATTTGATTATATAACTTGGTTTGGTGCTCACAACAAGAAGTAAAAACTTACCATAACCCATTTACTGGCAATTTACTACTTAGGGTTTCTATTCATCAATAACATCCTTACCCCTAAGAGTAAAATAAAGACCAATTTGGAGATGAATGCCATGTATCTTTTTCGACATTTGATATGTTTTGACAAGGTTGTTCAAATTCCATACATCATCTTGAACCATATGATGTTTTCCTTAGCCAATACAACTAAGTCACTACTCTATCCTCATCTCCTAACCCGAATCATGACATATGTTGGTTTGAGGATTCCTAGAAACAACCAACCGACCTTCAAAACTGAAAACCTTGTTGAAATTCTTGATTCAATCAGGTGGATCAAAGAAGGGTGCTTTTGGGAACCGAGTAAGAAGTATAAGGTGAATCAATGAATTTTAGCACCCAATGCGGCACCAAACCAATAGGACAATCCGGAGAATGCCTTGATCTCCCAATGGATAACCAAGTACCCGAGAAGATAAGAAGAGAGGAAGCTACCTCATCTAATCCTCCACCTAGCTCCTCAATACCGAAACCCATGGAAAATGTGTATGAACAACCACCATTCCAACCTCAACCTCAATTCCAACCTCAACCTCAATTTCAACCTCAATCTCAAGCTCAACCGGAACAACATGCCTATACTTTTCCAACACCCCCTCAACCTACAAGAAGCACATTGGAAGGAGTGCAACAACTTTCGCAACAAATGTATGAGCTTACGTTGCAAAACATAGGATTACTATAGGGGAGTATATGAAAGGTTAGAAAAAATTAATGCCTTTCAAGAGCAATATCAAGCATCGTGGATTGAGAAGTATGGATTTTGGGGTCCTTTGCGTGGAGATGATAATCTTTAGACGTTGAGAGGATGAGAGTTCTTTGTTTTTATTATTTTTAAAAGTTGTAATTTGCTATGCTCCTTTACAAACTTTTGTCTTATGTACTCATGCTTTTGTATGCACTTTTCTTTATGAATATTTGTTTTGATCATATGTGTCTTGATAATTTCTTGCTCTCATTATTCTTTTATGTTATGTCTTCTCATAATTCTCTTATGCTTAATTGGTAAATCATATGAACTGTGCTATATTTACAAATATTATTTCATTATGGGGGAGTAAATTGCTTGACTTGTATAATTGAATATGTGCTAAAATTCAGAGAGAGCAAATATGTTTGAGCGTTTTGCCTTAATTTGCAAAAAGGGGGAGAAATGGAAGATGTGCATAATTTGATATGCACATCTTAATTGGTTTTGCAAATTACCAAAATGGGGAGTTTGTTGAATCATATTCATCAACTCATCTTTTATTTGACAATTTGCAAACCACTTAAAGTACCAACCTTGCACAATTGAGTTTTGGTGAGATGCAGGTTAAAATAGGTACAACTCAATGTCAAACATGCTCATACATGCCCTGGACAAGTCAATACATGGTCTAAGCATCGAGGAAAGACTTCAAGCCACAAGACAGAGCACATCGTTACCATAACGCTTGCTCAGACGTTATAACGAGTCTGCCAATCGTTATAACGAGTCATCAAGACGTCATAACGCCTCAGGAGGAGAGAGTAGGCCAAGCTACTGCAAAAGTTCGAGACAAGTGTTACTGTAACGCTCCAGCAAGGCGTCACAACGCTTGGCCATCCGTTATAACGCCTTCTCCATGCGTTATAACGAGTTAGGACTTTAATGGCCTATTTGTCAGCTGCAGAAGGCCAAAAAGGGAAAAGGTCCAATGTGTTATAACACCTTCCCCATGCGTTACGGATCTCCCTGTAACGCTAGAGACTATTCTTCACAGATCAAGACTCCAAGAAGTGCCCAGCCTATATAAAGATGTCAAATTCGACCCAAAAGGTCATCCAAAAACAGTCAGAAAAGTTTCTCATCTTCAATTGAGCACTAAAGAGATCATATTTCAAGTCTTCTCAAGCTACCTAAACGTGAGAGCACTTAGGATAGCTACATATTGTGTAATTCTCTATTCGAGATCATTCTTTCCTATTGTTTAGCCTTTGGTGCACCACATTTGTGTTGTCAAGTGGTGTATCCATGTCCTTAATTGTTTAGTCAATTGGACATTTTGTTACGGTGTAGAGGTGTTGCCCCTTGCATCGAGTTAGGAGAAGAAGATTAGCCATCTTATGTTGGAAGAAGCTAAAGATCGTCTCCGCACCTTTGTAAAAACATTTGGTTATAGTGTAACGGTTCGTGAGTTTTATTCTGGAAGACCCGTGAACGTAGGCCTAAGTTTCTTTTGATATGCCGACCACATTATATACCGTATCACTTGTGCTTGATTGCTCTCTCTTCACTCTCTCTCTTTAAGCTTTTTTATCTCTATTTTGTGATTTGCTCTTAGACTTATTTGTGAAATTGGTTGACTATGTAATTAAGATCTTAAAAATTTAAATTGAATTGTAAAAGCTTCTACACTAACACTTAACCTTTAACACTATATTTGGATAGGGTGTAATGAGAGGAAGGGAACAGAAAGGAAAGAAAAATTAGGCAATATATCTTGTTTGGTTGGCAATTTAAATCAGAGGTTAATGATAATGGAAGGAACGGTTAACCTCCTTCAATAACAAATATTTTCCTTTTGATTTGGAGTGTAATGGAAGGAAACGTATTTGACATAAAATATTAGCAATGAGAAAAGACTAAAATATCCTCATCAATGAGAAAAGACTAAACGTATTGCCGTTTTTCTCCACTTCATTAGTTATTTTTTTGACAAAGACACTCACTGGTACGTACCTTGGTACCAGAATCCGTCTCTCCCATCCTTTGTAGTCATATTTACTTAAAATCTCTTTACAGTTCTTGAAATCTGGTAATAACACAAAAGTGCAAAGCAAAGAAATGTATGATATTTTCTCTTCTTACGTATGTATTTCTTGATATACAAATATGCTACCTGGTGCGTACGTACCTTGGTACCAGTAAATTTTGTAGTAGCACAAAAATACAAAGTAAGAGAAATGATATTTTATGTTATAACTCTTCTAAATTTTGACACTATCCAACTTGAACTTGTCATCTCCAGCCAACTAAGTCTTTTCAATTTCCACATGAGCTTTACTGGTGTTTCCTCTTTAGAACAAATCGATATACCAAGAAACAGAGAGATCATCCACAAAATTTCTACCAAGAGCTTTACTAGTGTCTTCTATCTAAATTGTATTGAACACTTTTTAACAATGTAGTAATTGTACTAGTTGATAATTTTTTCTCACTAAATTAAGTCCTTCTATCCAAATACAGTGTAAGTCTTTTAAATAAAATCAAACTTAACCTCACATTCTAACAATGAAATTTTCAACTCACTCTAAAACACGGATTCACGGATTCGCAACTTCAAGGAGCATAATTTTTTCGCGATAAATAGTGTCGGTTACTAGCTACTGTGCGACATAATAAAACGTTATTGAACATTTGAACGGTAAAAGTTGAGTAAAACTGTAAATATTGCAAATTCCGGAGTGCCTAGCCGAATGCAAATTCCTCAAACACAGAACTATTTTTTCCAGCTCTTCTAGGAGCATTATACCCAACAACGCCAATTCACCAACAAATGAGCTCGCAAGAAAAAATGATGTCTCTTCTCAAGCACTCAGCATTTACTCCGTGTCTCCGTGCCATTCCCAGCTCACCGTATCAACCCATCCAGCACTGCGTTAGCATTTACTCCTTTCACCCCTCCCTCTTTATTTCTTTCCTTCTTTGCCCCTGTGCTCCAGGTGCACTCTCGTAATTTCCACCCCCTCCTCTTCCCTCGCCCGTTTCTAGACCCATCCCCCTCCCCTTCCCTGCTGCTTATCCAATAGTCGCACTCGTACTACTCAACTCAATACGCGTTCAGACTTCAAGCGCTCTCTCTCTCTCTCTCTCTCTCTCTATGTGAAGTCTCTTTCAACACCTCCTAACATAAACGAGCCATAAAGAGAGGTAAGGTTATTTCATAATAAGGTATGGTAATGTTAAGACTTTTTTATTCCCAGAGGCTTGGATGGATTGTTGGATCCTGGTTCAGATATGAATTTTTTTTCCTTCTTAGAAAAAGCATTTTTGACTTTTTTATGGGTTGCTTTTGGCGTTAATCCAGACATGAAATACGACAAAAATAAGCTTTGTCGCAATTCGTTGTCAGTCTGAAAAGAAAACAAGAGTATGGGGCCATGACCAAGTTGACTATTAGCCCTTCTCTCTCTCTCCGTCTAGACTACTGTTTTCACATTTCCTGGGTTATTTTATTCACACACTTTTTTGCTTCTTTCCTGTTTCATTTTTGAACCTTTTTGTGTGTACGGTCTTGAGGTGAAAATCCTGGTAGTTGTTGCTGACGATAACTTACGAGTGAGATCTAAAGAGATAGAGAGCAGAGTTATTGAATAGCGCGGTTTGAGTCCACATGTGTGTAACATTTTTATCTTGCTCTCTCCTCCCTCTCTCTATCTCTCTCTCTCTTCTGTAGGGAAGAAATCTAAAGAGAAATATTGGAGAGAACAAAGAAACTAATAAAGATCCTTCCATCTTCCTTCTCTGAGAGGAGAGCTTCTCTTTAGGCTTTCTGGGTTTGTTCGTGTTTTAGGGTTTGGTTTTTTTTGGAGGGAGACGGGAAGAGAAGGAGGTTTGCTTTAGCGGGTCTAGCTAGAACCGCTCAGCTTCTTTCTCTTTCTTTCTGCCCATATCCTTGGTTTTTTTCTCTTCATAGTTTTGTTAGTATCTCAGGATATAGAAAGAATAAAACAAAAATAAAAAGAATATAAAAGAGGCGAATAATAAATCTCTCCTTTACCTCTTCTGTCTCTTTCTTACCATATCTCTTGTTTCAATCTGTACTGTAATCAAGTTTTCTTCTACTATTGCTTCTCCGAAATTCCTTCCAATATTTTCACAATTGCTCTATCTCCTTTAGCTAGTATACTTATAAGGAACCCATACAAAAGATCCTGGAATCTGTCAAGATAAATACCAAAACGAGATAATTTCAAATAAAGATCAGAACAAATTATTAGCAACTTCCTACTTAATTCTCAATGAATTTTGGGGCTATGTTTGATTGGGGGTCCGGTGCCATACCGTTTAGTACTGGTAGCCAAATTTCTCGACGTCTAGTGTCTAAACCCGGTTTCAGCTCTCCCGGCCTCTCTCTTGGTCTGGTAAGATCAATATGTTCCATGGATTTTGCTTATTATTATTGTATTCCATTTTGTTTCTCACGGAAACTTTACCCTTCATTTGTGTTTCCCCTCCTAGCAAACTAACCTGGAATCACAAGGGAATATGAGTCTCGTTACAAATTTTGGAGGTGGAAATGGAAGTGGGGGCGCTGGTAGTGGAGATGGTGACTCGATCGGGAGAAACAAAGAAGATGAGAATGAAAGCCGATCAGGCAGTGATAACATTGATGGTGCTTCTGGCGATGATCTCGAACTACAGAATTCTCGCAAGAAAACACGATATCACCGACATACACCACAGCAGATTCAAGAGCTTGAATCGTAAGATTTTTACTTGGAAACAATATATATGTTTCATGCCATTGTTTTCCTTTTTTATTTAATCAATTATACTTGCTGAAATTATTATTTTTTGAGTACAGTGTTTTTAAGGAATGCCCCCATCCAGACGAGAAGCAAAGGCTGGAGCTTAGCAGAAGGCTTAACCTTGAAGTGAGTCAGGTTAAGTTTTGGTTCCAGAATAGACGTACTCAAATGAAGGTAATCTAAATTAAAAAAGAAAAATAGTTTATTCAAATTTTAATTCTTACTAAATTTGTTATGAACTTTTTCGTGCGGGCAGACACAACTTGAGCGGCACGAAAACACCTTACTAAGGCAAGAGAACGACAAGCTTCGTGCTGAGAACATGACAATTCACGAGGCAATGAAAAACCCGATTTGCACCAACTGTGGTGGGCCCGCCATGCTTGGGGAAGTTTCACTTGAAGAGCAACACCTACGAGTAGAAAATGCGCGCCTCAAAGATGAGCTGGATCGGGTCTGTACACTTGCTGGAAAATTTCTCGGCCGATCAATCCCTTCTTTGGCTAGCCCCATCCCTCCAATGCCATGCTCATCCCTTGAACTTGGAATTGGCACTAGTAATGGTTTTCTTGGGTTTGGATCTGCTGTAGCACCTACCTTACCGGCATTACCAGATTTCATGTCCGTCGGTATGCAAAACCAGAACATGCATGATCTAGAGGGGTCGTTAGAGAAGCGTATATTAGTGGAAATGGCAATCTCAGCGATGGAGGAATTGGTTAAGGTTGCTCACCTCAACGATCCTATTTGGGTCCCAAGCATGGGAGGTGGGCCTGATGCATTGAATTTTGACGAGTACAACCGAGCTTTCTCTCGTGTTATTGGGACTAGACTGGCTGGTCATGTGTCGGAGGGAACTAGAGATGTGGGGATGGTTATCATCAATAGCACTGCACTTGTTGAGACTCTCATGGATGCTGTGAGTTTTCACTTAGCATTTGCCACTTCACTGCCAAAAACTTGGAATGAATTTGTTAGGGAGCACTTCAAAAGTATATTTTGGTAGTAAGTGCAAATCTTTGTATTGTAGGCTCGTTGGAAAGAAATGCTTCCTTACATGATATCTAGAGCTGTCACTACTGATGTTATATCTAGCGGTTTGGGAGGAACAAGAAATGGAACTCTACAGCTAGTAAGTACTTTATCTGACATTTTCAGTAAACAATATTTAGCTACATGTATCAGTATATCACTATATCTGTTATAAGTATTACAATGGTCTAACAACATTTTAAGGATTCATGTTTTGCATCTTTGAAATATTATATTCCCATCTTAGTCAGAGAACCGACTTAATTTAGGATTCTTTATTGGCTGACCATTGATTCACTGGATAAGTACATACTTATTGAACAGAATAGGAAATAATTAACTAGTTTAACTCTTCAAATTTATCAATGAAGCACGCATTTTCTTTTTAACACTCATGTTGGCCATTACACAATAGAATCATTCTATTATGAATCTTTTTTAATAACCTTTTTGGATTCTTAGTCTGTTAAATCCCAACGCTTACTCTTTATGTGATGATAGCCAATATATAACAACAACAACAAAAGGCCTTTATTCCCAAATAAATTGGAGTATGCTAGAAATGAAATCCAATCTGAAATGAAATAGCCAACATATAGGATAAAATATTATTAGTGTAGAAACTTATCTTAGGAAAATATCTTCTCTTTTTCAATGCTGATGTCAACTTCGCCTATGTTTTACATAGTCGGTTCCGAGCTTGATAAGGAGGAGGATTGTGATAGGCTTGACGAGCCAACATAAATATTCAGCATATCTTGTGGAAATGAAATCCAAAATGGAGTTCATTTCTAGCCCAACTTGTTTGGGACAAAAGTATTTGTTGTTGTTGTTTTAATACTGATGTCAGCCATTATATGCTAGGAGCTGTCTTTCATGAGCCCTATTTAATTGTCAGATTCTAGCGGTACTTTCCTATTAAAAACATATAATCTGGTCTGTATTAATTCTAATGCGCGAAGTCTACCAAATAATTAATGGCTCCCTTAAATAGCATAGCACACAAATAAAATATATCACGGGGTTGCATTCGCTTTTTAATTCATTCACTGAAGCAATCTCACATTTCCTGTCCGTTTTACAATTTTCTTTATGTAATTTCATATCCTTGCATTTTTTATTATTATTGTAGCTAGCTTATTAAACTCTTGACCTTACAATTGTTTCGATACATAAGCATAAATGTTTCCCTTGATATAATGCAGATGCGCGCTGAGATACAAGTTTTATCACCTCTAGTGCCGGTGCGAGAGGTGACCTTTCTGAGGTTTTGTAAGCAGCATGCCCAAGGGGTGTGGGCTGTGGTGGATGTATCTGTTGATGCATTCAGAGGAAATTCTTCGTCAACTGCCGAGTACATAGCCTGCCAGCGACTACCTTCCGGTTGCATTGTGCAAGACATGCCTGATGGCTACTCCAAGGTACAAATTCTCTCTACTTAGTATAACGCCTGGGTCTATTGCTGCATCGTGGTTACTGATTAGTGTTTGATAGTACAAACGTGATTTGTGTCGACACTCATAATTTTAAGGCTATTTATGAAGATGAAATTTGTGTAGTATATACTTCAGAAAAGTATTAGACACAAATATAGAAGTGTGATGTTAATTTATCATACATAACTATAAATTGTAGTGACAACACCAAATATACGATACTGACATTCTTCTTTCTTCCTAAAGAAAAAGTTCTTATTAAGTCAATATTTAATATTTCATTTCTTTTATAACGTGATAATATTAACTGACGTTAATGAATTTTACTAAAATATGTGTTCTTATTCCTGGCTTTTATCCCGCTTAACATGATATACTGAAGATGTTACATCAATAAAATATTTCGCTTTTTTAGAAAAAAAATATTGAGTGAATATTTTTAAGTACAAAGCGTAGGCAGAGTGTGCTCGTGAATTCTCCACTAGTCTTTATTGCTTATATATTTACTTATTCAGTATGGTTGATCCCATATTCCATTCTCTTTAATAAGTCTTTATATATAATAAATTAATAATGTGGCTGGTATTATGAGAGGTTAGTTTATTCAGAGTTGGTGTAGGCATGTAGGGTCGACAATTTCTGGTGATTTTGTGAAGACACTGATTAGGAGATGGTTGTAGATTAATATTTGTTCTAAAGATTAGATGGACCTGTGTGCCTTGTAACAGTCAATTGGTTTCTGTGACATTAAATTCTGGATACTGTCTTTTAATTAATCAGCATTGTATACCATTAATGCTCGTACAGATCCGAATTCTCACAGTTACTCTGACCATCCTTTGTTTTTGCTAAACAACCCCAAAATATCGGTTGATTTCATAAGCTCATGGGTCATATGTAGTTGTGTGACCAATGTGAAATGAGAATCGACAATTGACCAATATTCTTTGAGAGAGAGTTACCATTCACCATCTTTCTATAAATAAAAAAATACACCAACATCCGCTTCAGAACACTAATCTCGAAAGGTACGTTTTAATGAGAATTTTCTTTGAAGTTAGATGTCAATATTTGTTCATTTCATTTTCGTACAAATTTATGACGCCATAATGATAACATGGATTGGAAGTGAAAAGAACCATGCTAAAACTTCATGAATATGATATCAATCATGTCATAGCCTCATAGGCACTCCTATATCCCACTTTTTTTTTTTTTTGTGAATTTAATGCCCTTAGGCCTCCTATATCCCACTAAATGGTGCATTAATTATATATGGACGTCACTAAAAGTTAGCTAGTGTTTTCAAAATCAAATACATCAATTTGACACAAACTCTAACAAACTTTTCCATTTTCTTAATGAAAATAACTAAACAGATCACAGATGGATAATTTTTTCTAATAAAAGGTTCGTCATACAAAAATAGATGTATTTTTAATCCAAATCACATTAGTTGATCCTAATATTCAAGTCCTCTAATATCAGAAAACTAAAAACATTAATTGTACAACAACTTTAGGGGTATGGTTAAGAACTTTTTAATCCTAATATTCAATGATACCCTATTATTCGTTTATCCTACTCATATCGTATTCGATAAGACGAGTATGGTTTGGAACTTTTTTCGTTAGATAATTGAGTATGGATATGAATAAGATTTATTTTTCCTTAATTAAATGAGCAAAGGTAGAGTAGAGGCTATTTTGTACCTATTATTTTATAAGGTAAATTATGGAAAAATATTAGTAGAAAAGATAGATAAGAGATGGAATATTTGCATTTTAATTTGAAAAAAAATGATTTGAGTTGTAATCTATTATATACATATTTATATTTTAAAATGTATAGAGACACGTTTGCATTAAATAATTAAGTTTTGATAGTTTATTTATAAAAATTGGAAAAATAATAATTATACAAATTTTACATCCGTACATTATCTTATAATATCAACGGATAAGAATAGAGTACGAACAAATCAAATTTTAACAAATAAATATAGCATAAGAGTAAAACTAATTTCAAATTAGTTCGAATATATAAATGCTTCCATCCGATTCGTATCATATTCATTGACAGTCTAATGTCTAAGAACCAAGCTAGTTTTCTTCTAGCAACCTTTTTTTTGGAGAATTATAGGTGTTTATTTGCTCCTCTACTCCTTCAAACTTGGAAGTTACAAATGCGGCATCGTCGTCTCCATGTATTAACTGCTGGTCCTGTTTTTGAGCTTGCTTCAACAACAGCATTGAACTCTATACGTAGTTGTAATACTACACTAACCTTTTTTGTTCTCCTTAATTCTGCCATAAAGATAATATTTTTGTTTCCCTTCGTTAAGCATCTCTTTCTCTTTCTTAGTCATAACATGGAGAGAAGTTTCTATCCGTTTCTTCCCTTCCCAGAAATCCTGCATTAGATTCGGTTGACCGAATATCTCTAAGATCTCTATTTAAAAATTACAAGTGCATCGTAAAACACTCGTCGTACCTGTGATTTCCTTCTCCTATTATTGTACCTATAGGTCTAGTGCTTACCTTTTCGAGGCTGTTAATTATTACACGTACAGGAGTCTTGTGTTTTGGCCTAATAGCATAGCAGGGGTCTTGTTACCCATCATCTTTCACAGACTTTTTCAGTTTCGGAAAAAGTAAAAAACTGCGGGAAATAAAAGAAAAAGGTGATGGCAGTTTTCGAATCGGAGCTCTTTTCTCTGTGATTTAAAAAAAATTCAATATAACTATGGATTTGGGAACCCAGACTGCACTGACATTGGAAAAAACAACTATGGACTTTAGTGGGAAAAAAATCTGAAAAAATATTGGGGATCTGAAAATTTTTCTTATGCGTTGAGTTATTGTGAAGTCGGAGAAACACTATCCCAAACATATATATTAAGTTAGGATTTTGTAAAAAAGTGGTAACAATATTCATTCTAACATCAATACAGTATTTTGATACTATTAAAGAAATAATTCTATAAATTTTTAACTAATTTAGACTTGTTACATATAACGAGCGGTACTAATTAATACCTAATTATATATTAGTACAACAAAAAATGAAAAATTTTAATTACTAAAAAAATAATTGAAAACTGCAACATTAAATTCACACCATTTTCAATTTGATTTTAGTTAAAAATGGAGTTTGACGCATGGAGATAGGACCTCACGCTCTCACAAATGTTCTCTCCATTTGAAACATAATTATTTAGAAAGTTCGTTAATATATATATATATATATATATATCGAGCAAGATTAAAATAATATGCATAGTGCACCACCTTTCGTACTATGCATATATATATAGCCCAAGAAATAGAGATTTAAGTTGCTCAATAAATTTTTCATATCAAAATAGAGGAAATCAAATTTCGTGATTTTTAGAACTCTCTTGCTATTTTTTTAATATTTTTTAAGAACAATTCAGATTTAATACTACAAAGTGCAATTTCTGAGCTGTTTTTAAAAATATTTGAAAATAGCAATAAAGCTCTAAAAATCACGAAATTTGATTTCAAACAAGATTTTGATATGAAAAATATATTGAGCAATTTAAATTCCAATTTATTGGACAAATTAAATATGCATAGGCGCATAGTACGAAATGTGATGTACTATGCATATTATTTTAGCCTTGCTATATATATATATATATATATAGAGTTAGGCTAAAATACTTTATAAAACATCAGTAGTCATATATTCTAGACTCATATCTCGAGATACAAAGTACAAATGGCCGATTAAGACTGTTGAAGACGAAATTTTACATTTTTTGCAACTTTTTTACTATTTTATCGGATGGGTGCAAAGTTGGTTAAATTAGAGGTCTGTAAATTGTTAGATTAATGAATTTTTCACCTGTCTATAAAATATTTAATTGTTCTAAAAAAATGTAAAATTTGGTCTCCAAATAGATGTTAGTATGAAAAATATTTTTAACGGTCTTGATTGGTCGCTTGCACTTTGTATTTCGAGATACGAGTCGAAAGTATATGAATGTTGGTGCTTTATAAATTATTTTAGCACAACTATAGTATCTCTATATATATATTAGTAAATCAATATATTTTTTTACGAGACATTAGTACTAAATTTCATTACCAGACTTAACAACTATAGTATTGTAATAAGCTTTTACTTCCTAAAATATCCCACAATATATTAAAAGTATCTTTTGCATTAGTGATGTCTGATGACCCAAAAGTCATAACCATAATTATGATCCGCACGGTCACATCAGAGATGGGTCCAGTTCCCTAAAAAATGGCGAGAAGTGTGAAATGGGGTGCACCCGATAATTTTCGTAGATGGCAACGGAAAAAACATTTTCAACAGATATAAAGTCACCCTAAAAATTTCTGTTCAATTTTTTTTTTCAAACTCTCGTTCATTTCTCAAGTATAAATTTTATATTTTAGAGACGCAATTAAACTTATTTCTAAACAAATTTAGAAGCGCAAATGTTAATTAATATTTGCACTTATTTTTTTAGAGAAAAATTGATCATATCCGTAAAAAAAAAATCTTTGATCCTTTGTGTACAAATTCCGGTGCACCCACATAACTCATTAACTCTACCCTTCCCTAGGGTTTGAAGGAGGTCAATCCTTTCGCTCTCTAAATATCACTATTGCTTTCTGGTACGTTTGTCCTTTAGTGATGCCGTATCCTGGCCTCTCTTCCACCGCGGCGGTGTCAAGCCCCTTTTATAGACTGGTTCACAGCTCACAAATCATAATTCACAAGCTTAGCATGTTGTGAATTGTGAATTGTGAAGTGTGAACCTTACTGTGCCAACGATGCTTTTTCTTAATTTTACCAGTCAAAACCCTAAAGAGTAAAAGACTGACTAAAGAAGTTTCCCCAAATATGGACAGTGATGTGATGGGCCCAAAAAGTGATTACGACTTAATTAAAATTGGAATAGTATAATTACAAGTATAGTTAAAATCCGTGTTATACAAGATACCGCCATACTGGATCGAGTCCGTATCTGCTGTTATTCTTGGGATAATAGTAACTGTTATCCTTGATTCGACTGTCAGATTTCGATGCAGATAAATAAACAGTACAGATGGATTGTATGAGATCCGATGTATTATATATTTTATCTGTTAGATTGAAAATGAACGGTCAGATCAGAGGATAACAAAATCTTGTTATCCCCATAATAACAGCAGATATGATTCCGTACTGGATCAAGATATGTTTTCATGAAATTGCAAGTATAAATACAACTTCATTGTATTTTTTTAGAAACATGTTTATTTTAGGCCGAAACATCCTACCACTTTTTTTATTGCCCTTGTTTCTGACCAAGATGATTTCCTGTAGAAGCTTTTACTTTTTTGGATTCATTTTTCAAACTTTGACCGGGGAAAAAGGTGAGTGTCCCATTCATAGGCGCTGAATTATTCACATTTGGAGAGCTGCCGTTTGGGTAATAAAATATTCATTACCAGAAAGAGTTTTATGTTTTTAAATTTATTTATCTTTAAAGTATAGTATCCAGATTTATAATAAAGATATTTTTTGACCTAATTATAATAAAGATATCAATAAAAAAGTTTAGGTGATAAAATATTTATTGTCACAAAATTATTATGTGTTGTTAAATTTATTTAAAAATATAGTGTCAAGATTTTATGTTTTAAAGATATCAATAAATAAAACAAGACATTGCTGACACTGGTTTTTTGCATGAAACAGGTAACCTGGGTAGAGCATGTGGAGTATGACGAGGCAGAAATACATCAGCTGTACCAGCCATTGGTTAGGTCAGGTCAAGCCTTTGGTGCATCCCGGTGGCTATCTATGCTGCAGCGACAATGCGAGTGTCTGGCCATCCTTATGTCTTCCTCGGTCCCCACTGTTAACCCCAGTGGTTTGTTTTCTTATATGTTTTTTCTTTTCACCCCTTTCTGACCTAAACTGTAGGTGTCAAACATGGTATTACAGTTCCAAACTGGTTAACTGTTGGCTGTTTGCCAAACAAAAGAAGACAGTAACTGTAAAGATTATTGTAGGCTAGTCCTTTGAGTGCAATGTGACTTGTTCTTATCTTTTTTTTTTCAATTTTGTATTGGTAAGCTCAATAAGAATGCTGTAGTGATTAATTATTCAATAAGAATGCTGCATTTCATATTTCATACATTAATTGTACTTGGATTAGTTGTCCCAATGTTGGGTATTCTAGAGTACAATACCAGTACTTTTGTAGTATCCAGTTTCTTTACATAATTATTTTGGTGAGTAAAACCCTTTTTTGTAGCTTTATTCTTGAGGTTAATTAACTTGTACAATACCATGCGTGGAACAGTGATTACTCCAGTTGGACAGCGTAGCTTGCTCAAACTGGCACAGCGAATGACTGAAAGCTTCTGTGGTGGGGTGTGTAATACTGGAATGCGCAAGTGGGAGCGGCTTCCACAAGGGTGGGAAACATCCAATGGGGATGTAAGAGTGCTGTCACGTCAGGCCACCAGCGATCCGGGTGAACCACCTGGTGTTGTGCTCCTTGGTGCCACTTCTGTGTGGCTGCCTGTGGCGCCGCAATGTCTTTTTGACTACCTGCGCAATGAACGCTTGCGCGGAAATTGGGACATATTGTGCAATGGGTTTATGCAGGAGATGCACCATATTGCCAAAGGGCAACACAATGGCAATGCAGTTTCCATCCTCCGTGTCGATGTATGTGGTTTTTTATTTTATTACATGTTACTGAATTTGATCTTCTGTATGCAATATTAGACTCCAATGACATTAATAAATTTGTTTCTTCTGATACTAATTTGTCAATTAGTACTGCAACACTTATGAGATAGCACTTGATGTTAGGACATATTCAGTAATACAAAATGTTTCCGTAATTTTAATTTTCCTAGATTGCAAGTATTAGGTGTCCAATCTGACATTTAAACTGAAGTCATTATCACTTTTTCATTCCTTTCCTTCGTGATGCAGGATAATGGTGGAAATCACAAGGACACGTTGATCCTGCAGGAGTCCTGCATAGATTCATCGGGTGCAATGCTAGTGTACACAACGGTCGACTGCTCCACCATGCATGTCGTGATGAGCGGTGGTGATTCTACCTATGTCGCCCTCCTTCCTTCCGGGTTTGTCATTCTACCTGATGGCCGCTCCAACAATAATGCCGCCACTGGACACCCTGACAGTAACACCAACTTTGATAATAGCACGCCAGGCTCTCTTGTCACTGTGGCCTTTCAGATACTGTCTCCTACAACGGGCAAGTTATCTAATGAGTCTGTCAATACTGTAAGGAACCTTCTGACCTGCACCATTCAAAAGATTCAATCTGCTCTTGCGCCAGTTGACAGGGCGGCACAGTAAAGAAAGATGGAGAGATACCAACAAAATAGACATTTGCAATAAATTAATTAGGTATAATGTGATTGTTTGTGTTTTGGTACAGGATTTGTTCAGAAATATGTATGAGGTGGCAGAGGAAGAGATCCGATGGGGTTGAGTCAAGAACGAACCGCGCTGAACTTGTGTCGGTGGTTCGGGTATTGACTCAATCCTTCAACAGTGTTGTCTCTTCACTGCCTTCTCTGATCTATAGTGTCTTACTTCCTAAATCCTCTTTTGATTATTTTTGTGTACTCTGTTTTGCAAAGTGGTTAGGTTGATATAAGAGTAGTAGTTGCTCCTCTTTTGCTTTAGTTTTCTTTTTGTTCGATTTGAAATTTAGGGATAATTTGTTAATTTTCGCCACTAAGCATAGTTATATAGTTTTGCTACCTAATTTTTTGTTGGTAAGTTTGCGTTATTATTTTCATTTCGTGTAGTTGTTAATTTTCCTCTTCATTATCCTCAAATAATATGTCCGTTAGGTTTGTTTGGATAGAATAATTAGCCAAACCTAAACCAAATAATTAGTAGAAGTTAAGTGTTGTACAAAATATTCTGTTTATTAATATAATAATGACTAGTCCTCGAATTTTAAATATCTTATAAAAATATCTCGGCAGATATATTGAATGTGCGTCTTTGTACATAAAATGAAATCGTCTTAGATCAAAGGTTAATTCTCATTAAATGCATATTTTTAATCCTTGAATCGGTATAGCGTTTAATTTAACGTCAACATATATCAATATTAGAATTATATTGGGACGTACTGCTTCTTTTTAAGAATTTTTTTTGTATTAGAAAAATAAATAGTTTAATTATACTAAATGCAATTTTTTTAAATAACATTGTGTTATTGAAATTAAATATATAATAATAAATATCATACATTTTTCTTAAATATTATTAGAAGCATGATGATCTGTATGAAATAAGGAGACGTGAAATTAATGTTATTATAATTTATACTTAAAATAATGACGTGTTTCATTAATGATGTGTAGTGTGTCCGATAATCTGAACACACGTGCAATGCAAATTAAATAGCAGAATGACATGTCGAAATGTCCGCAAAATTGAACACGTCGACACCGAACAAACTTTATATATATTATTCATATCATGGATTGATTTGGATGTAAAGAAGCACACCAGAGAAGACAAGAAGATAGACACACACACGTTAATGACTAATGAAAAATAAATTAATATTTGATATTTTGTGATATGACTAGCCTGGATCATAACTAAAAAGAAATAAATTTAAACGAGCTACCTACCTGAAAACGACGTTGGCACCACCCGACAATTTTCAAAGAAAGGCAAAGGGAAAATACAAAGGCCTACCCACAAAACATGCAGAGAGAGAGAGAGAGGTACAGATTCCAGAGATCATGATCCGGCAAAGCATTTAATTCCTTCACTGCCAGACCAGCCTGGTAGCATTAAATGCTTCCTTTAGCAGCTAGTGCACTGCTCTCCTTGCTCCTTTTGTCTCCGCCTTACCTCCGTGGCCGGGCAGCTTTCTTTTATTTTTCTTTTTCTTATTTATTTTAATATTTCACTTTCTGTTTATTTTCCTTCACGTTTTTACGATGTCTAATTTTTTTTTTCATAATGATCAAACTATTCATACATTATATGAAGATTGCTGTTTGGTTTGGAGTGTTGTCTTCAAACCATGCCAACATGTTACATGTCTTGGTCAGTTTCCACTCGGGACCTTTTAAACTCTTAAAATGTGATGCCACCTCTGTTCATGTAATTTGTGAATTTGTAATGACAGGAGAGTAAAGTTAGATGAGTTGAAGATCATCAACTGTGTGTGTAAATTCTTTTCTGTTTTAAAAAAAGGGAAAATTGATTTTTTTGCCATCAATTTTACCGTCACAAGACTCTATTTACGATACACGTGCACAAGTACTACTTTTGAAAAGAAGAAGAAAATATTGAAACAACTGACATCACATGGTCCCGCCTCGAACTAGCCTTAATATATCGCGTACGTGCAAGATATTTTTTAACGTGGATCAGCATGGCTGATTTATAGATGATCTCTGTAAATTGAAGGCGCAAATCTATAAGACTTGAGCAAGCATTAGTCTCCCAAAATCTATATATATTACGCCATTATTATAGCATAAGCCTGCCTTAAACTTAATCCATATCTAAGTAATTAATTTCAGAGCAGCAAGAACAAAGCTGTGGTATCTTTACCAATCCAGTTGGAACTATGTAGTTTCAATTGGAAGGATATCCGATCATTACCTTACAACACTAAAATTGTAGCAGATGTCATCAACTCCGCATGCAATTAACTGTACCTTTTCTGTTCAATAGTCAATTATGAAATTTGTATCCCATTACACAAGGGAAGCAGATTCTCTGCCGCGCAGTAGAAATGAACGGTTCAGATTCTTTGCACTGTATGCTACGGACGGTCCAGATTAAATTCAAGGAGTCTGATATTATAAAATTTAGATTGCACAAATCTCGATGCAAATCAAAAATTAAAATTTATTGCGCAGCACGCACATTATTTTTGCTGTGCGGTAGAAGATCTCGTTCCATTACACGAGTTATGATTTTGACCTCATTTATCCGGAGCCGATTTCTAACTGGGCCGTTTATACTGTATAGGCCTTTGGCCCATGTCCGTTTACAAATCAACCACAAATGTGAATGTATATAAACTTGTAAAGATTTCTCAAACAATGACTTTATGAGCTTCCTACACTACTTTTAGCCCAGTTGACTAAATCATCTCAGATTGTTGCATTTATTATAATATCAGAGATTATTTGCTCCTCCAATAGGGTTTAAGAGATGATCAATTAAAAATGGTGTTTGATATCCCTTTATGGCGAAGTACCTCGGGTCCTGTCTCAAAGTCGAATTAATTTTTGTGATAACTTGTGTGTATGAGAAAGGGAGCTGATATATTGATTTCGCAATCGATATTTTCATCGATTTCAACGGAACAAGTCCAATCGAGTTCAGTTTGCATATTGTTTTTCTTATGATGCATGTTGTTGTTTTTGTTATTATGCATGTAATTGACTGGACGTTCGACTGAAAACAAAGGTCGATGCGCCCATCGATGCGAATGACTACGATCATCGATGCAAATTGGACGAATTCAGTTACATTTATTTTGAAAATTGTTCTAGTTATGATGCATGTTATTTTGGTCATTATTCATATTCTTTTTGTTATTTTACATCTAATTAACATGCAAAATAATATAAATAACATACATAATAACATATTTATCTAATATAATTAACGTGCATAACATACATAATAAATAATTAATACTGGTATTAGAACTTTGTTTAGTAACTATTAGAACTTATTCGATGAATTTCAACACTTATATTGAGCGTTCACATTCCTAATGCAGACCCGCATAAGTAAAAATTGATAATTCAATAAATAACTATTACTATTTGATTCAATTGGTATCAGCATCTACTTTATTGAATTCCTAATGCAGATCCGCATAAGAATAATTCAATAAATAATTATTACTATTTGATTCAATTGATATCGGCACCTACTTTAGTGAATATAAGCACTTAATCGGTGAAATTCAATATATAACTATTAATGCTTTCTTCAATTTATATCGCACCTACTTAGTGAATAAGCTAAGCACTTAATCAGTGAGCACATGTCTATTTTTATATTACTACATGTATGTTCTAGTATTACCATCCATATGTTTTACTATTACCATCTGATTTAATATTACAATATGTCTGTCTTACTGTTACCGCATGTATGTTTTGATATTACCACTTGTATGTTTTACTCTTACCACATGTGTGTTTTATTGTTACCACCAGTCTGTTTTGATATAACCGCCTGAATGTATCATGAAATATTATCATTTGATAAATTCACTATTATAACTTTATGAACTTTGTATTAGAACTAGATTGGTATTAGTATTTCTTTGGTATTAATGTATTATGGCGTTCGACAACTAAATTGGACATCCACATTTATATGAATGGGAACTGAAAAGTTTGAATTTTTTTTTATTATAATTGACTATGTAACTATTACTACTCAATTGGTATTGGCACTTCTTTTATAAAATATTAGCACTTCGAGTTGGCACCTTCTAACTCGAAAATGTGAGAATTTCCAAGTTTTTCAGTTCTGCTTCTGCCACGTGGTAATCAACTCGATTAAACATATTAAGTTGGGGAATTTGATCGGAGAATTTTGCTTAAGGGACAATTATCAAGTCCCATTAATTAATCATTGATAGAAAGTATTTGTGAATCTCAAGTCATGTTCAAAAGAAAAAAAAAATCCAAACAAAGCCAGTAGACGCATTATTCTTCTTCTTCTTTTCAACTTAGATGGAAACTTTTTGTATAGGAGCACGGGCATTCAAGTAATCAACACCTATCCGCAATCCCAAGCATATTTGTGCTCCAATTCAAATTTATAAAGCAATAACTATGGGATCAGCTCTGACAGCCGAGTAATACAGTGGTACCAGCTCTGATGACCCAAGTAAGAACAATGGTACCAGCTCTAATAACACATGTAATAACAAATTAACAATGGTACCAGCTCTGATAACACATGTAAAAACGATAGTACTGGCTCTGATAACACAGGTAATAACAACGGTACCGGCTCTGATAACCAGCATAATACAATTGCACCAGCTCTGATAACCTGAATAATAAAAACAGTACCAGCTGTCCCCCGCACAGCCGTACTATAACATCGGCCTCAGTGCAGGCATTCTCAAACTTCTCACTCAAAATACTGTGAATCCACACCTGAATCTGACCCGCTATCCTCACCATCGCTCTGCTCAAACCTCTCCTTCCTTCCAAAACCTGTTTCAATCCCTCCCCTCCCCATGCTAGTCAACATTCTCTCCATATTAGCCTTTTGGGGGCTCAACATAATCAACTCTTCCAGCTTCTTTCTAGCAAGATAAATCTCATTTGTCTTCATGAGCTCGCCTTTCTGGTATGCCTCTCTCAAGAAAACTGTGTGCAACTTCCCCTGATTACCCCTGGTAGAGATGTAAAATATCCCTTGATGTTGTAACAAAAAATCCTTCAGTTTGTTTGGCAAACCCACTGCTTGTCTGAACAATGCAATTCTCTCAAGTGTCGTTCTTTTACCGAGAGTAAGAGATAAAATTTCATGTATCATTGCCACAGTGCGCTTCTCTAAGCGTTTCTGTGCCTCAAGTGATCTCAAATCATATCCCGAGATATCTTCATAAGGAGACCAGTAAGGCAGTCGTTGCCATTTCCAAACCGCAACCCGGAAATACTTTCCAATTTTAAAACCAGGAGGGAACCTTATTGGGAAAGCAAATCGCGAATTTTCTGTTTCAGACCCACTAACCCGGTACTCCCTCTCCCGTGACTTCTCCACAGCTGGAATTCTGATATCAGGAGGGTCAGAATCAGAGGGGATATACTGTACATACTTTGCCCGGGTTGAATCTGAATCAGTTGTACAAACTAATCGAAACAAATGCGGGTTTGCTAAAATCACAGACTGTTCAAAATCATCTGGTAAGCCGAGATCATACCGGAAGAGCCGAATGTGCTCGAAACTTAGCCGAAGCAATGGCGTGGTGAGCAGTAACAGCTTGCGCAATCTCAAAATTGTGGATTGTATACTGTTGGTGAGAGCAAGGGTTTCAGAATTGAGCTGAGAAACTGCACGAGGAGTGAGGCGAACAAAGAGAAGGCGCTGAACGGGGTGTTCGAAGATGTGGAAGACATGGGGGTGGCGGAGAAGGAAGCGAGAGAGATCGGAGGGAACAATGGAGAGACGCCGGCGCGAAAGGGAGGAAAGGCGGGAGATCGGGAGCGAGGCGAAGGGGAGGAGGAGATCGCGTAGGGACAAAGCGAGGCGAAGCTTTTTGTGGATGTCCATAATGGCGTCGAGGGAGTGATCGCGCACGCGCTCTTGTTTCTTGGGGAAAGAGGTAGATTTGGAGTAGGCATGGGAAGGGATGGAAGGGTGGATGAGACGGCGGAGGAGGTGGTGGTCGGAGAAAGACAAGGAGCGGCGGAGCGCCATGGTTTTCGAGAGGTTTTGCTGAATTGAAATTGAACCGAGGGAGGGCCGCTCGGAAACGAAGTGGAAACTAAATTTGCGTTAGATAATGGGAATCCGTATCTGCTGCTCTTATTGAGCAAGAGCAGCACTCTGCTCTTATGATCTGAACCGTCCAATTTTGATCGGATCGCTCACAAATGAAAATTAGAGGATTTTATATTTTATAAGTTTTAGATCTGAAATTTGAACGATTCGAAGAGCAGAATCCTGCTCTTGCTTTGCTCAGTAAGAGCAGCAGATACAATTCCAGATAATGGGCCGAGTTTGGTCCTATTAAATTGAAATCCACAATAGAACAGATACGACAAAAAAATATGCTTGACGGAAGCTGGTATATCGATTCCTCCCTTGATTTCAACAAAACAGGTACAATTGAGTTTAATTTACATGTTGTTTTTATTATAATGCATGTTATTTTTTGTATTATGCATGTTATTTTTGTTATTATGCATATAATTAGCTGGACGCTTCACTGAAAACGAATGTCACTACGCTCATTGATGCGGACTGGACGAATCCAATTGCATTTATTCTAATTATTATATATGTTGTTTTTGTCATTATGCATGTAATTAACATGCAAAATAATATAAATAACATTCATAATAACAAAAACATCATGCATAATAACGAAAATATAATAAATAATAAGTAGAACAAAAAACATAATGAATTTAACATATAAATTATAAATATATTGACCGTTATGCATGTTATTAGATGCACAATAACAAAAACAACATATATAATAATGAAAACAAAATGTATTATAAATAAAATAAATTTTTGTCGAAATTCAACTGAACGTATCCAGTAGAAATCGATGATGGGATCGCAGAACATTTTGCTTTACTCTATGCATTTACCATTTTAAAACGGTTTCCAACTTTCCATTTCAGAAATTACGATTGATTTACTAATTAGTAATTACTACCGAAAGATCGGATACAGTAAATTCTCAAATCTGCTTTCCACCTTCCTCACTTGGCTTGGTACAATTGGTACTCAACAAAAGGTCAATGGAAAATTATGCAGGCAATAATTCCTTCCAACCGAATAAAAATAAACGAAATCTAGTGCTCAGAGCGAGGGAGAGAAAGAGAGCACCAAAACCTAGTGCTCGAACCAACATCACGCACTAACGCTTCTCAACAACCCCAATTTCAACCTCTTCGATCCAAAATCTGGCAAATTCTGGCAATGTCGTCATCATCTGTTGATCTATCTTCCCTACTTTCCGGCGATCGCCGTCGGAGAACTCATCTAGGAGGTGTCGCGAGCTTTCTTGGACGCACGCGGGCCGCACGGGAACCCTCAGCTCTAGTCCGTGAATCGGCGACCGATCAATTGGAAGAGAGACAAAGCGGCTGGGCCTATTCCAAACCGGTAGTTGCGTTAGATACTCTGTGGAATCTCGCATTCGTGGTTGTAGCTGGTTTTGTGCTCTATATGAGTAGTGATGAGAAACCGGTGGTTTCGCTTCGGGTCTGGGTAGTGGGGTATGCTATTCAGTGTATTATGCATGTTGTATGTGTCTTGGCTGAGTATAGGAGAAGGATAAGAGCAAGGGATGGAGCAGAGAGGGAAGATAGAAGACATGCCGAAGCGGGTTATGGGTTAGTGCCCGATTTGGAAATGGGCTGGGATTATGGGAGCCAACATGGCCGTGCACAGAGCGAGGAAAACACAAGGTAGTACTTAATTGATTTAGGAATCAATAAAATTGGTTTAGGGTGGATATTCAAAGACTAATTAGCTTGTCTCCTCTCCATGTTTTAGTGTTTATATGTGGTAATGTTTCTTTCCCAGGATAGCTATTCTCCTGAAATAGCTTTTTAAAAGAGAACATGGATTTTCACATTAATTGAAGTTTATTAACCTGTCCCCAATTAACAATAAATTTGTTGGTTCAAACCAGGATATACCAAACTTCATTGCCCCTAAAGATAAGCAGCAATTATGATGATGAACAAGCACGAAAGCAGTGTCTTATTCTAGCCTTATCTGTAAACCGTACCGTTCCAAGTCCAAAATGAAACTATTTATTTGGCTTATACCCCCTTCTTTGCTTTATCAGTTTGTAAAGTAAAATATTCCATATCAATTATCCTCTCTTTTTGGCTTCAAAACTATTTTGGGAATGCCTATGCAATTTTGTTATCCCTAAATGCAAAGTAATGTCATACTGTTGATTGTGAGGTATGAATTAGCCATGCCTGTTTCAGAGGATTAGAGGAGAAGAATATGATTTCACATATATATGTTCTTAACTAGGCACCTTTTGCTCTTTTCTTCAGAAGATTGCCTACTTACTGTTTATTATTACCTTTTTTTTTGCTTCAGCTTCGCAAAACAGTTCGAGTCAGCTAATACAATGGTTTCATTCATCTGGTGGATTATTGGTTTCTATTGGGTTTCTGCTGGTGGCCAAGCTCTCACTCAGGAGGCCCCACAACTTTACTGGTACTCATTCTACAAAACCCATGGCATGTTTGTGTTAGTTTTATTCCACTCTGGTAAATGCAAGTACCTCAACCTGTTTACCTGATGGTTCCTTTCTTTCTGCTTTTTAACTGCCACCTGCAATTCACCGTCTTTCTAAAATGGGTAAAAATAGAAATCTGCTCAGGTGGAAAATAAATGTTCTGTTGCAGGTATTGAAAGTTTAAATTTTCTCAACACTAGCATTTCTTTTCTTAGTTCTAGTTACTATTAATATCTTGAATTTTAGTGCTCCCTTATTGGCATTTTCATCTATATATACTATCTCTTTTATTAGGTTATGCATAGTGTTTCTGGCATTTGATGTATTCTTTGTGGTCTTCTGTGCGGCACTTGTTTGTGTTGTTGGGATTGCAGTTTGCTGTTGCCTTCCTTGTATCATAGCTGTACTCTATGCTGTGGTAGATCAAGTATGTCACTTTACTTCACACTTGGATTTGATCAGATAATTTTTTTTTCTTTTTAGTTGACATTAGTTGTTGTAACTGAAGCAGCAGGGAGCTTCTGAAGAAGACATCTGCCAGCTGCCAAAATATAGATTCAGAAGGGTAGGTGGTGGTGGTGGTGGTGTTGATGGTGCAAAAACGAACGGAGTTATAACTGAGATTGGAAGTGATCCGCCAATTGAGAATGTTCTCTTGTCAGAAAATGCGGTATTGCTCCTAAAATTATTGATTTCAGTTGAGGCGAAACTAGTTGAAATAGATGGACTATTAATTAAATATGTGGAGGCCAAACACAGAGGATTAATTGAAAATGGTGTGGTTAGAATTTGTGTCTAAAATTGTATGCCACATTACGTAACAAGGTAATAGGGCCATAGTTGACCATTTGTGTGTGTGTGAATTAGTATGATTAAAATTAAAAATATATACCAATGTGGCTAACATGTTCATTTCCACTGTGACTAAGATGCCATTTGAGTTACATGCAGGAATATTGCATCTGGCTTTTGCAATTCGTGTGAATTAGTATGATAAAAAATTTAAAAATATACCAATGTGGCTAACATGTTCATTTCCACTGTGACTGAGATGCCTTTTGAGTTACATGCAGGAATGTTGCATCTGCCTTTCGCAATATTGTGATGGGGTGGAGTTGCGGCAACTACCTTGCATGCACCATTTTCACTGTGCTTGCATCGACAAATGGTTGCACATCAATGCAACTTGCCCACTTTGCAAATATAGCATTGTAAAAACCAACAATGATGAACTAGACGTGTAGCCGTCCTTCATTTTCTGAAGAATGTTATTTGATTTTGGTTTGTGTAGAGCTTCTGGTTCTTTCTATATATGCCAAAAGTTTGTCACTAGCGCAAATACATATAGTAGGTAACTAGGTATAAGAACAAAATATTATTTAATTTACTGCTTTGATGTGCATATATTCAATAAGCTTGAGTCAGCCACCTTATGCATTGAAATCCAAGACATATTTGTGCCAGAAAAGATGGCCTCACCAGTGGTTCCAGGAGTTGCATTGATCATCTTATTGCCTTTTATCAAATTTTGTAAATCTAATATTTTTGTTTTACAGTAAGAAGTATATTACCCATTAGTCAGTTCCTATTGTTATGCAATCTTCTCAGATTACTTCTATTTGTAATAGAATTGTCTGATTTCAAATTCTTTTCACTACCTTTATTCTTACAATTGATTGAATTTTGTACCGGAGCATTTTATGTCATAAATTGCTGCAGAAAAAGAAAAGAAGCCGTTGATCTGGGTAACAGGCTTTTGTTTATAATAAGAGCTTTCCTTAACTTTGACATTTACAAATTAGTTAATTTTCAAAGATCTCTTATGAAACATGAAAACATGTTTTTTCGTAAAGAGACGAGGTTTATTACCATTATAAACATGATGTTCTAATATGAGCGACGGAGTAATAGTCAGATGTGCAGATAGCAACAATGTACTACTTTGCTTGATTTATATTGCCTGCAAATCAAGCCGAAATTATGAATCTGTATTCGCTGGAACGGACGGTTATTCTCAAAACAGAAATGAGCAGTTTTTGTGTGTTGGTATTGTAGTAATTACTGTGTGGGCAGGATATGACGTTGTAGCAACGGTGAGAATTCAGAAGGAAATTGCTGCCCATTTCATTAAAGTATTTCAGGAGATGTGGATTCGAAATTAGTGAAACTGGGAATTTTTGAGTTGAAATCCTGTGTCTTATAAATTAGCCACACCGATCCTTATCAGTTTTAAATATAGATGTTATTTTTACCCAATCATCCTGGTTCTAATTCGAAAGAGATTCAGAACCAGTCAAATTGCATAAAATGTGGTTTCACAAATATACTAATTAAATTAGTTATAAAAATAATACTTCAATATACAATCCTGATTCGAATGAGAGCCGATATTGCAATTGATAGGGTGTATACCTAATTTAATTACTCAACCCAAAACTGAATCCAGCTCGGTACCCATTGAAGTATCCTGTATATTGCTAATACACTTTCTGATAACTAAAATCAATATATAAACACTTATTGATAATTATTGAAAGATAATTGTATGTTATATTATTTTAAGAAAACAATTTTATAATATCATTCACCATATATTTGGAAATGTTGATATCTTCAATAATTTTTTTGCTAATTAATGTCGTTCTCCTCGCCGCTATTCTAAATTAAAGATTCTTAACCAAAAACCTTAGTCTCTAATTTGAGTACCTAGATTTCTTCTATTCAATTAGATATTCGAAACACCTCACTAAGCTTTTCATAAAAAGCAATCAACAATTAAATTCTCCAAACACCGGTTATTCACAAACAAGCTATGAATATTCATCGACCTGAATTCGACGCATTGCACCTGAAAGTACATGATTGAACTTATATCCAAATTCAGTTCTTTTGAAACATAAAATATACAGATCTTGATTAGACTTGAACACTTTTAAACTAAAGATTCAAATAAATATAGTAGTGTCTGAACCCTAACCGACGCAATATCACCTCTAATTTTAAAATAAACCACAGCTAATGCTTCCAAGCAGTTGATACAGCGTGTCTCGTAATATTATATGGGGAAAAAATTATTAGCGACTTTTTAAGGAGTATGTAGCTGATTTATCTAAAAATCTAAACGGTCTTTTTCATTTTAAGATTTGAAAAATGTAAAAAATGAAAGTTGCAATCTTTCCTTTTGTGTACTAGAGAGTTTATCATGATACATTTCGGATCCAGTTAATTGGAATAACATTTAATTTAAGCGTTGTACATGCACACACTATATCGTCTTTTGCTTAATCAAATCACTAGCCAACTTCTCGTTTTAGACATAGAACCAAACTAATTTTTCGAAAATGAAGGGGAGGAATGGCATTCATAAAAATCAGACTCAGCACCATACAGGACACATAGATCTATTGAAGTCTCTTTTTTTTTTTTTTTTTTTTTTTTTTTTTTTTTCCTTTTTTCCTTTTTTGAAAGTTCACCTATTGAAATCTATCCAGTTTGCTAAGTGCAGACTGCTAAGCCCGTCACAAACTCACAACCACTCGGACGCGTATTCAGAGTTCAATTAAATTCGGACATAACTAAGTTCGAACAATGAGGTTGAAATCAATTTTGAACACTTGTTCATTAAAATATCATTAGAAATTTTTTCACTATAAATAATAACTATAAATATACTAATTTTTCTTTTTTCTTTTTAAATCAAGTCCGCGTACTTGTTCGAACTTGTCCGTGAATAGATCCGCCTTTGCAACCTCTACTAAACAACTGTGTAGCCGTGTATGTGATAAAAAAGAATAATCAAATCCCAGTCAAGCCATCCACTTCGGAGCAACACGAAAACAAACATACATGCAATTTGTGTGCATAAACAGCGGGAAAGCTTACATGGCTGATAAAAACAATGAGAAACCACTTCTACGTTGCAATCAGAAAATTTAGAAAAATCAGATGTCAATCTAACACTGACAAAAGGGATCGAAAAAGTAGCCCATCTCTGTTGAACCATTTTGATGGAAGGCTTTTTCAGGAATAAGAAATCATAGGATTGTTCATTTTAAGTTTTAATGAAACCGGTGGTGGATTAGCCACTTTTTCAGAAAAAAAGAAATAGAGAGCATGATCAAGGACCAAATTGTAAAACTTATATTTTGATGGACCGATGCATAAATCAAGCATTACATCGAGGAACTGCGTGTAATCGTCTAATCGAGATATTCATGTGGTTTTGGATAAAATCCGAAATATTTACAGAAAGGCCCGTTACTTGAGCCCAATCCGTTTATCTAAAGAAGCAAGGCCTCACAAACTCGTGAAATTTCATTCTAGCCCTCAAGAAAGAAGAAAGCTTCTCTCATCGCCATTTCTCCGTGAGACCGTGAGCATCTCAATTGCGATTTGCGAGTAAAGAAAAATTTCGGAAGAAAAGGAAAAAGGCAAAAAAACCAAATCAAAGAATAGGGTCAATAAGCTTGCTCGATCGATCGAGCAATCGAGAGAGAGAGAGAAAGATATCGGATCCAAAAGATCATAGTGGATAGATCCGAGTTGAGGCTATGAGTTTCTGGCCGACGACGGTGATCTTCGCCTTGGCGGGCGTCATCGCCTCCCTCTCTGTTCTCCTATGTTGCAATCGAGGCCCCTCCACCAATCTGTAATTGACATATCTTTTTTCCTTCTATTTTAATTTTGATACCGCAGCTGATACCTTGATCTGTAATTTGGTGATTTTTCTTCTGAATTCCTTGTGGTAAATTACCTGAAGTAGTTAATACTTTGTTAAAGGTGCAACGCTGCCTCAATTAAACTCCCAGCCCAAATCAATTGACCGAGAAAGAAATCTCAAGATTTCTCTAGAAAGTTTGCTACCGGTTATGCATTGAGCATTTGAGAAAAATGTAAACTATTCTAGAGATTTCTATTAGTAATATCTCTGTCTAAAAAAGTATTTAAGTTCTAGATTTATGTTTTGAGTAGTATAAATAAGAAGGCATACCTCTTACCTAGGTATCAGATAATGAAGCAAAACAAGCAAATACAATCCACTTATAAGATAGTTCTTATGAGTTTGTAAGAGAGAGCTAATATAGTAGGTTATGAAATATTAATAAGTTAGGAGTGTAGTATTTTGGAGGTACAAAATATTTGAGTAGTAGAGTTTGTAAGAATATTTTGAGAGATTAGGAAAATAATTGCGATAGCCGATGTGATGGACGTCGAAGATGCTGTGGAGCCTAAAGAAGATGAAATCGATTTCGAGTCATGGTGTTTCAAAGAACCAGTCGTGAGCAACGTGATGGCATGTTAGGAGAGATCACAAGAGATCGCCAGGATGGAATTCATCATTGAGGAGGGTGATGATGATGAGGAGACAAGAAGAAGTGTTGCAGTCGTGGAAAAGACTGCAAGGCATGTGAGATTGCGCGACTGTGCAGACAGTCAGGAGTTCCGTCGAAGCATGAAGGTAGCTCCACAATGGCGGTCGGAGACGCAACACGAGAAGTTGGCATCAGATGCAAAGTATCGAGACGGTCGATCGAAGACATCAAAAAAGACATCAAGAAGAAACTTCGACGAGAAGCATGATGACACAGATGGACGTGGAGTATCAAAGAAAAAAAGTATATCATGTTAGTGTTGAGGGGGAGTGTTAAAGGTGCAACGCTGCTTCAATTAAATGCCCAGCTCAAATCAATTGTCGGAGAAAGAAATCTCAAGATTTCTCTAGGAAGTTTGCTATCGGTTATGCATTGAACATTTAAGAAAAATGTAAACTATTCTAGAGATTTCTATTAGCAATATATCTAGTGTTTAGAGATCTCTATCTAACAAAATATCTATTCTAAATGTATTTTTTGAGTAGTACAAATAAGGAGGCATATCTCTCACCTAGGTATCAAGCAATCAAGCAAATACAATCCACTAAGAGAGAGCTTGTAAGAGAGAGTTATTAGTAGTTAGGAGGTTAGGAAATATTAAGAAGCTAGGGGTGTAATAATTTGGAGGTACAAAATATTTGAGTAGTAGATGTTGTAAGAATATTTTGGGAGTAATAGAATAGTTTGTTTAATTTAGTGCCTTCATATTCAACATACTTAATATAATGCATTTGGGGAAAAGTTTGCAAATCGAGTGCAGTTTGGGATTATATTTTAATTGTGAAAATTGAGGGATTTCTTGGCAGGAGATGTGAAATTTCAGATCTGATGCTGGAAAATGATCATATAATAATAATTACTAACTAATGTTCATAAATGTAAATGCTAAAATGGTCCAAAATAAAAGAAAAGAAGCGGAATAGAAACCATATACAGGATCAGGGTTGTCATTGCTTGCATTTACGCGAACAGCAAACCCATATTGTCATCAATTGTCCAATTTTTAATTCGAAAACAAATTCTTATGTTGTTAATCCCATTGTGTCTGTTATTGAGTTTAAGATGGCCTTTAGCTTTTAGGTTGCCATGGAATAGATGTCATGTTAGTTCTTACATAAACCGAGGTTCTTATATCATATTACTTAAAAAAAAGTCGGGTTACCTGAAAAGTTTTAAAATTACCCCCTTATGTTCCTGGAGCAAAATTTCGGAGCATATGTTTGTTTTCTTGTGTTACTCATTTGTAACAGGTTTAGAATGTAATTAATTCGCTAATTAAATTGATCTGATTTGAAAATACAGGTTCCATCTAACTTTGGTCATCACTGCAACTGTATGCTGCTGGATGATGTAAGTTCAATTTCTGTTATCTATAATTGGCACAACATATTTTACTTGTGCTTTTACCAGTTGCTTACTGATATGTACTGATCATGACAATAACCACAGCAATTGTTTTGAACTGGTCTCTATTAGTTCTAACTGCAGTTTGCGGGCCCTAATAATTATATTCTACAAATAAAAATTCGGAAGTTGATTTTATTAAATTATGTTTTATGAATCATGGCGTTTGTCTTTCTAGGTGGGCCATTGTGTATCTTGCCCAGCTGAAGCCATTGATCAATCCTATCCTCAGTGGCGAATGAGTGTTTTACTACATGAAGTTAGGCACGAGGCGCCTTAAAAGGCTGATGTCTATTTGTATTTGGTTTCATTCAGACATGTTACTATTGAGATTATGCTGTTATTCTCCTTTTTTGAACCCAGCGGGCTCCAGTTAATGTTTATATTTATGTTTTCTTTTTTGTACTCTTATGAAAATATGTTTGTTTTCTGTGGTTGGAATAAGAGAATGATTTTTGCTGAAATTGGATCAAATTGATCATCCAATGTAATAAAAATGAGCTAAGTTTATATAGGTATCGTATTCTCCAGATTTGTCGTTCTTGTTTAATATTTGTGTCGTTGATACTAGATACTGCCTTGAACATGAATATGGTACTTCTCTAGTCTTTTTTTTTTTAATTCCGAATATTGTGCCAAGAATGTATATTGTGACTGGTTCTATATTATTATATTATTATTCAAAGTTGTAATTCTTTTGTATTCATTTTTCCTTAAGACTCATAATCCAACTGTTCATACATAAAGAGGTAACCACATGAACTTAACAAATAACTATGAGGTTGGATATATTTGAGTTTACTTGGTTGCGCATGACAGATTTGTTTCCTGCTCTGTAAATGGTGCTCAGAAGCATCCATCCTCAGGTAATATTATAATTTTCTCTATTTCTTCTAAAGGAAACAGTAATATTATCTGAAAACTGGCTACTCCATTGCCTCACTCTTGCATCTGCAGGAAACAGAATCAATGAATCATAACGTAGACTGAACGCTCTTTTAGACTGCAACTCGTTCTGCTTTTTACAGAGATGTTATCACATACCAGTGGCCTGGTCTCACAAGTAGGGAATTCACATATACTTCAGCAGAAAGCCATTCTGCTGCCATTGCTATAAATCAGCTTACAAATTAAATTAATTAAGGTATTTTACCGCTTGGATATGCACTTGGAATTGATCGTGGCCCCTGGAAGTAATAGATGTTTGCATAAAAAGTTTGAAGCTCCAGTGATTTTGTTCCTATAGAGGGGTATCAACGTGAAGTTTGGTCAATCTTTTTTCCCAGGGAATTAAATCTGTTTGCATCAAAAGTTTGAAGCTTTAAAAGTTTGTTCATATAGAGGGGTATCTACGTGCAGTTTGGTTGTGATCTTTTCCCCAAACACAGAAGAAGATTGATACATCCCAGCGTGTAATGCCAAGATTGAGAAAATATTAGTTTGGAGACAATGGAATGAAGCCTTCCAATTTAAATGTTCATAAAAGAGCCTCCAATCGCCAATCGGGTTCGAATTTGCAACTTCCACACAGAGGGCATGCCTTAGCATCTGCAGTTCTGAACTAAAGTCTAGTTCTCAATCTTTGTAATATCAAATAGAATCTTTATAAGATATGAACTCTGTTATAATATTTGAAAATAATCTTCATATAATATTGCAAGAATTTGAGGTAACATTGGAGAGATCTAGAGAGATGTGTTTGAGCACAAATTTGTACATTGTAACTGAGAAAGACGACAAAAATTACACATAGTTACTCCAGATTCTGGCATTCTCAACAATTTCAAATCTAACCATTGACAAAATCAATTTTGTTTCCTGACACAAAACCCACGTGAAATCACCAAATTTATATTATTTGTGATGTTGAGCGTTAAAAAATAATAAGTAGTAGGTAAGATAGAAATATAATATAAAATATTAGAAAAAGTAAAATAAAAACGTCTCTAATAGAATAGGTCATCGTTTGAACCATTTAGGCAACGATATTATTTGTAAAATATAAAAGATGATGTAAAAAAGTGAGAAAGTGTAAATTTTTAATAATCAAAACTATTCTCTCCAGCCTTCTATTTTTTTTAACATGGTATCAGGCACAATGTGTGTGACCACAAAATCCCCCACAATTTGTACTAGTAACACTGTAACTGGAGAAACTCTATACCAAAAAATCGGTACACACATCAAGAAAAAAATCTTAGCAAAAGAGCAATATCGAAATGGCTCAAGAGGGGCAACACGAGGCCACCAATACCTCCAAGCTCGCTCACACTTTGCTCAATGGCAAAAAAATATTTGTCATGAATAAAAACAGCTTCGCGAGTCATTAGTGGTAGAGAAATGTTAGAATACATCACAGGAAAAGTTGAAAAATCGAAGGCAACCAAATCAGAAACTCTGACCGAAGAAGAAAAAGAAGGACAGCAAAAATGGAAAACAAAGAACGACAGGGTCATAACCTGGCTCATGAGCTCCATAGAGCCCTCCATTGCTGACCTCTTCCAATTTGTCAAGACAACCACTAAGTTGTGGGAGACCTTGAAGGCCATGTATGGGCAACAAAATAATTACCCATGAATATACACCCTCAAATAAAATAATTACCTTGATGCTCTGAAGAAGAAAAATGACGAGCTTCAGTTCTATCGACCTCTAACCACTGATCTTGTGATAGTTCACAAGAGGTAGGATGAATATGACATTTTCGAATACCTCGCAGGACTAAACCTGGCATACGAGGTGGTTCGATCTCAAATCATGACCACCAAACCCCTCCCAAGCTATATCGAAGTTCAAAATATGATCCAGCAAGAAGAGAAGTCACAAGGGCTCAACCAACTTTCGTAGGCGAGAAACACGGAGCCGATGGTTCAGCCACAGCGAAGAAACCCAACTATTCTCAAAATATCAACCAAAACTCTATGCCTCAAAACCAATCGAATCACAAGAAAGGAGGAGTGTGCTCTCACTATAGAAGGGAATGACACACCCATGAAGGTGGTTGGTTTCTCCGTCCCCGTCTCAAGCCAGAAAAATGGCGAACTCAGCAAGATAGGGGCATGTTGAGAAATGGCGGATAGATGGCAGAAGAGAAAAAAGTACAAGAGAGAAAGGGGTTTTATGGCTAATGTGGAACAAGTCAAGTCGAGACCCAACTCAAATCTGACTCAACTTAGCCGAAGAGAGTCAGAGGGAAACATGTCATAACAAATGACAAATATTTCAGCAATTCTCTCTGTGGATTTCAAATCAAGGAACACCAAACTCGTGTGGTATTGTTGTTAGAACAGGGTCTTAAGGTCAAGTGCTAGTGCAGAAGCATTTTCAACAATTACAATTCAAACTTTTAGACCTTAATCACCTAGCTAAATTCACAAGCAAGCAAGTATTAATATCAATTGAGCAAATCAAGATAACAAAGTGCAAGTATAATAAAGAAAGAGAGAGAGAGAGAGAGAGAGAGATAGTAAAGAGCAAAGAGCAAGTGAACACAAGAACACACAATGTAACGTATTTCGGCCTACAAACAAACTAGGCCTACATCCACAGAACTTCCGAAATCAAAACTTTCTTCCAGGATCGAATCCACTAAATAATAAGAGTTTTTACAATTGCAGAATATATCTTTGATTTTTTCGCACATAAGAAAACCAATCTTAGATTCTTAAATCTATGCATGGGGCTACACCACTCTACAAGGTAAAAGATCTAATTGACAACACAATCAATGACATGGATGCACTACTTGACAACACAATATAACCCACCAAATAAGTGTTCTCAGATCGATAATTAGATGATTGAAGTTATCATAATTCTCTCAGGTTTAGATAGTTGTAGGAGAAGAATTTAGTGCTCTTTCTGATGCTCAACTGTATGATTAAAAGCTTGGAGAGGGCTTAGATTATCTTTCTGGTTCGTACCCCCAATCTATATATATGCTAGGCACTTCTTGAAGTCTTGAAATTATGTTCTCGTGTTATAGAACAGGGAACCCGTTACAGAATGCGTTATAACAGGTTGATAACTTTCCAGATTTGTTCTTCTTTGCTTGGTTCACTGACTTCTGTGCCCTTCTGAGCAGGAACTCATTATAATGGGTGAGGAACCCATTGTGACGGGTTGGGAACCCGTTATAATGGGTGAGGAACTCGTTGTGACGGGTTGGTGATGCGTTTTGGCAACACATGGCTCTGAAAACTCCTCTGTCTTCAACAATTCTCCTCTTCAATCTATTACAATGGATTGGAAACCCGTTGTGACGGGTTGTTCATGCGTTATGGTAGCACATGGCTCTGAAAATGCCCAAATGACTTGTTCTTGATGTCTTTGTAAATGTCTTGACTTGTACATGCATGTTTGAGCATTTGCATAATCAATATGTACATGTATAAACCTACAACTCATCAAAACTCAATTGTGCAAGGTTAGTACTGATTTTTTTTAAATTGTCAAACAAGAGATGAGTTTAATCCAACAAACCCTCTCTTTTGGCAATTTGCAAAACCATATGTGTATGCATATAATAAAATGTACATCACTATATTTCTCCCCTTTTTTGTAAAGTATGACAAAAGGTTTAATTCAAATACTCCTCCTGAATTTTAGCATGTATTTATAATCAAGTCAAGGTATAAATTGCTCCCCCTTAATGATATATATATTTTACAATTTAAGCACATGTTTCATTTCAATTTAAATTTGCAATTTCAAGAATAGAACAATAGCAATATCAAGGAGTATAATCAAGAGACATATCAAGAAAGATGCAATCAAGTATATCAATAATCTAAAAGCAAATATGCATACAAGATATGATAATTGATCTTCAAACTAAACATGCCATGAGATAACAAACTTCATCTAATATCCTATGATAACATTTCATCTTCATACAATCCTTTTTAACCACTGTACAAAAAGAACTTTAACAAAATAACTATCAATAAGCTGTAAAAAGTCTAGTAGACCATGGAAGAAGAGCTAAAAGTCCTTGAAAAGAATGAAACTTGGGTAATTGAGGAATTACCAAATTTCAAAAAGCATGTTGGGTGCAAATGAGTCTACAAAATCAAATACAATAGCAACGACACCATAGAACGATACAAGGCAAGACTAGTTGTAAAGGGATATACCCAAACATATTGAGTTGATTACAATGAGACATTTACATCGGTAGCAAAAATGAACACTGTTAGAATTCTTTTATCCATTATAGTAAATAAAAAATGGAACTTGTATCAAATAGATATAAAAAATACATTCCTTCAAGGAACACTTGAAGAAGAGATATACATGAACTTACCCCCCCGACCACAAAATGGAAAATAATTCTAATTTAGTATGTAGGTTGAATAAATCAATCTATGAATTGAAGCAATCTCCTCAGTCATGGTATGACAAACTAAGCTCTTACTTAATTTCTTTTAATTTAATATTAGTAGTGCAGATTAATCCTTGTTCACCAAAGGTAATGGAGAAAATATCACACTTATCTTGGTATGTGTAGATGATATAATAATTATCGGAAATAACCAAAATTAAATCAATAAATTAAATCTCAACTAAAAGAAAATTTTGACATTAAGAACCTCAGTATCTTAAAAAAATTCTTAGGGATAGAAGTGGCATATTCCAAACTAGATCTCTTTATTTCATAAAGAAAATATGTATTGGATCTTTTAAAAGAAACTGAAAAGTTATGAAACAAATCATTCAATACATCAATAGATAGAAAATGCAAACTCAACAATGAGGATGATGAATTGTTAAAACATATAAACAAATTCCAAAGACTTGTAGGTAAACTAATATACCTTACCGTAATCCGTCCGGACATTTTTTATTCGGTAAGCCAAATTAGTCAATTCATGCATTCTCCAAGAACCCCACATTTAGAGGCTATAAGCAAAATCTTGAAGTATTTAAAAAGAACACACGGGAAGGAAATTTTAATGAAAAGCAATAATTCTAATGACATATGTGGTTATTCCGATGCAGATAGGCCGGGAGTCATAATAGAAAATCCACCATCTATTTTTGTACATTTGTAGAGGGAACTTAGTCACATGAAAAATTAAGAAACAAGGTGTTGTGGCAAGGTCTAGAGTAGAAGCGAAGTATCGATCCAGGACATCTACCGCAAGTGAATTAACTTGGCTAAAACAACTCTTAAGGATATGAATATTAAGTATACTCAACCAATGAAAATATATTGTGATAATAACTTTGCACGACATATTGCTCTCAATTCGGTGTTTCATGAGAGGACCAAATACATATAAGTGGATTGTCACTTTATCAGAGAAAAAGTTCGAGCAAAAGAGATAGAGACACCATATATTCGAAGTGATGATCAACTAGCGGATGTTTTTACTAAGGGGTTGGATTCAGAAAAAATCAACAATATCATAAGCAAGCTAGTATTGTATGATATATACACAGCTAGCTTGAGGGGAGTGTTAAAAATAAGAAAAAATTGTCAAAATATCATTCAATAACTGGCCAACTGTCAAAATGCCACTCAATAATAGAGAATTGTCTAAATACCATTTAATTTGAAATCTGTTTGTCTAAATGTCATTATTCTTATTTTAATACAATTTAAAAATAAACAAATCAAAATATACCCAAAACACCCTCAAAGCTTTTCTTCTTTGACACAACACAGTGTCAATCAATTTTATCCCTTTGGACGCCATAGCCAAGTAGAGTTTTGAAAATCAACCGATCATCCTGACTGATAACTCATGAGACTAGTGCGCTACTAAAAAGGCATTATAATTGTGAAATTATATTTTTTTTTCTCAAACAACCTACTGATATATGAAGAAATTACTTCAAATTCAACTAATCTCATAAAGCGCTTTAGCTCAAACAAAATGATTGATTTCTTTAAAAATCAAAGGTTTATGCCCCTGAAGAATATCACTCAAATTTTAACTGTAAGGAATTTTCCTAACAAACTTTTTCTTTTCAGGATGGAGTTGTTGTTTTTGTACTTTCAGTATTTGTAAATCCAGAAAGGGGCAATTTGCGCACCAAGCAACTGACATGGAAGCAATATACAGGGCGGAGCTACATAAGTTCAGAATGAGTCAGTTGATTCATTTTGAAAAAAAATTCAAAATTAATCATGTAACTAGAAAAAAATTTGAAAATTAGACTTATAAATTGAATTTTTTTAAATATTTATGATTTTAAATCACTCTATAAAAAAATCAAAATGTTGAATTACTCTTAAATTTTTTCTGAATCAGCCCTGACAATATACAGACCTGACTGGAGTCTTGATTGTACACTTCTTGTTTGCGCATACAGAAGCACACTGAAATTCAAGCAAGTCCAATCAGATAATGGTACCATCATCTCAAATGTTCACCAATGTCTTGTGTTTGTGCGATACCACTTTTGAACAAACTGTGTTGGAGAAAAAAAGAGGCTTTGAGGGTATTTTAAGTATATTTTGATTTGTTTATTTTTAAATTGTATTAAAATAAAAATAAAATTATTTAGACAAACTGATTTAAAATTTAATGGAATTTAGACAATTCTCTGTTATTAAGTGACATTTTGACAGTTGGACAGTTATTGAGTGATATTTTAACAAATTTTTCTAAAAATAATTAGTAGGTAATATAAAAATATAATATAAAATATTAGAAAAAATAGAATAGGAATGGTATCTATTAGAATAGATCACCGTTTGAATCACGTAGATAAAAGTACTATTTGTAGAATATAAAAGATGATGTAAAGAAGTGAGAAAGCGTAATTTTTTAATAATCAAAACTATTCTTTTCATTCTTCTATTTTTCAACATTGAGAGAATCTGCGAACTAACCTTCCTATAAATTTATATTATTCAGCTTCGGTCACAAAAAATGCTGCTGCCAGATTATTATTAAATATTAATTAATAATATATTCATTTAAATTTAAATATTATTTCTATACTTGATCCTCGTAATTAATTAGAAATATTATTATCCAACTCAAGCAACAAAAATGAACTGTTATGGCACTGGTACAGCGGTTCTGCAAAGACTTCTGTTAAAAAAAAGAACTATCATCCTCACTGTATATTCATTCATTTTTTTTTTCTGAAATAAGTGAGCAACAAGCCCACCACTTCTTTTTCATTACTAAAAAAGTATATTCATTCATTTGAACTTTGCAGAGATTACAAAACATGGTTATCATGGAAAAAATTGCAAACACAGCTCCAAATATCAGAAATCTGAATTGTAAAGACTAGAAAAACATCGTACTGGTACCCGTATAGATAAAACAATATCAGGTATAAATTTCAACACAACATTGCTTATTTACAGATTGATTGCAGCTATGAAAAATTGCAAAGACAAATAAAAGAAATCTATTTCAGTTCCTAGTACTTCACTTCCCATAAGTACTGTAACCATAACCATAACCAACACCTATAGGACCCACAGGATAACCCATTGCATGAGCCCCTCCATTGAACTGGTTCTCTCCATTTCTTCCCAATTTCCTCACACAAAGATTCACTATCCCATTACCCCTTCCATCCTGATCCTTTAACCTATAACTCAAGAAATGCTTGTAGCCAACCGGACCGTATGAAAAATCTGACAAAGGAACTTTGGCACTGGCAACATGCACCGGAGTAGCTGTTGCATCACCATGTTTTCTCTTGTTGATGTCAACTTGTAACCACCCGCCATGTGAAGGTTCCTTGACGTGGAGACGCTCGTTCCACAACGGATAACCGTGGGCGTCTTCCGTGCTGGATGTGGTGGAGACGATAGCAGGGCCTGATCGAACCGTGACGAACGCACCTCGGCCAAGACAGTGACGGCCTTGGCGCAGATCTTCAGCCGAGATGACAGTTATTTCCAGCTGGGAGGAACGGGTAAAGTTGGCGGTGCATGCCGTTGCAGCGCATGATGCCATTAATATATATGGTTTGCAAGAATTTAATGGAGATTGGAGTTGGTTGATTTTTGAAGGTTCTGAAATTGAAATTGGGAATTTGATTGCCTATGTTACGTTTGGTTTTCTGATGTCTGACCATGGCTGAATCATCATAGGTTATATATAGCCATACAGGATGTTTCTTCACGTGCTTTGTTTGGAAAGCAAAGGCGCGTGAGCGAAAGTAGAGGTTAATAGTTGATTAGGTTCGTCGAAAGAACAAAAACGCGCCAAAAGCCGCATAAAAGCAAAAGGTTCAATTATAGAGAGTAAACAAAGTCAATGGTTTTTCTTGGAGAAACTAAATTAAAATAAAAAGGCGACTCGTCAATTCGAATACATTTTTAGTGGATGGGTTCAAAGGCCCACAAAAGATGCCAAGAAAATGCCCAGTAATGGATCTGCAACTTTACTGGCGAAAAGTTTGATTAGGCCTTTGAACTCGACATGCACTGGGGTTACAATTGTAATTAATATTGGTTAAATTCTTCAATTAGAATTTGATTCCATTTTTTGTTTAAACTATTTGATGCTATCAAAATCAAAATTATAAAATTAAATATATTTTATTTATTCTTGTAAAATGTAATTACTGTTAAGTTTTTTTATATAAAAAACCCGCAAATACTCTGTCATTTATTACACTTCAAATGTATTCTATGAAACTATGTGCAAACGGAAGTTTGAATTCATGAATTTTTGGAAGTCATTCTCGTTAGCTATCAACTAAAATATATTAGATTATTTGCTAAATACTCTTAACTTTACTTGCTAATCCCAAAAATATATATTTCTCCTCCCTCCGATTAAATAATGAAAATAATGTTATTTATATGTCAAAAAAGATTTTCCAAGTCTATCCTTTTCCTCTCTCCTCTCCATCTTATCTATTTTTATCTCGCTTCGTCCAGCCAGCAGTGCCAGAAGAAACAAAGCAATACAAGAACACGCAACAAAATTTGTTAAGAGTTTTCTTTTCTTTTTTATAAATGAAAACTGTAGAAAGTTTTCCTACTCATTTTCTTTAAAAAATAAACACGCAACAAAAAGCGCAATCAAGTTTGTACAAGTTTATGGGATTTGCAATTTACAGAGATGCTTTTCTAGGATTGAATCATGCAACGCGTTATTTAGGATTGTGCGTGTGAAATTTTGAAGCTACACCATTCGATCTGCGTGCATGGGCGGACTCATGCATAGGCAAGCCCGGACACTTCCTCGGGTTTTATTTTCAAAAATCGCAAAATTTTGTGTATTTTTAGTTATTTTTTAGTGAAAATGAGTTTTTAATGATATTTTAGTAGATTTTAGCTAGTTTATGTTCGAACTTGATCTCAACCTCAATGCCCGAGCTTAAAAAGCCTCTGAATCCGCCCCGACGTGCAGTACAGCTCAGCTGAAGATAACGACTCGCGTGAGCCGCTGAGCCAAGTCTCTCAACAGTCAACATTTAATTCCACTTTATGATCTTTGATGTTTTATTTTTGGGATAATAAGATCACGCAATTGAAATAACTGGAGGTAATTGTGTTATTTTGTTAATTCTTATCCGGCCTATAACGGACAACGAAATCTTTTTGGGAGAAGAGGTTTGATCAGAACCGTTAAATTAAAGATCAACAGTTTTAATTATTAATATCAAACTTCTTCTAATCATGTAATTGACGATCGAGCTTATCTTTAAACTAACATTTGAGATTAATTTTCTCTCTACGGAGAAAATTCTCCCAAAAGATACATGTCTGACATAATGCTGTATCATTTATTTATAGGGAAAAAAATTTGTGCCATCCAAAAGACAAAAACTGGAAAATATTTGAAATGTCACTCAAAACCATCTCCTCTCTTATTCGTCGCGCAAAAACTCATTTTGCTTTCTTATTTATCATTTTTTTTTTAATTTTTAATAATTTCTTCCCAATTAAAAATGATAATTTAAAGATCAAAATGTCCCTTCCTTTCTTCTTCCTCCTGATAGCATCTGCCTCCATTGAAGACCTCTCCGGCTCCGACTGTAGAATCTAGGGACCTAGGTTCTTAACTAAATTTTGCTCGATTCAACCAAATAGAGACATAATTGCAAATTTCACAAGTTATGACAAACAATTCAATTGAGCCAATTCAACAAGTCATTTGATTAATTCCATAATCAATCAATTGAAGCACAACTCAATTCAATTCACAAACAGGTCATGCAATTTTGACTAATTGAATTGAGTAAATAAAATAGAGATAAAGAAAAGAAATGCTCAATCGCGTGTTGACGGAATTCAGCTTGCACTAAAGGCCTCGCCTACGTCTACGGGTCCCCGACACCCTCGTTTCTTGCGGTAACAAGCCTGGTCTGCCCCACTAAACAAAAATTCGCTTGTTTAGCGTATAACTTCGGAATAGATATGATGCTTTGTGATATTTTCTTTAATGATTATCATCCATAACTGAAATACTCTGATCAGAAACACTTCTTATAATAGAATATGATGTTTATGGGGTTTTTTGTAATGGTTACAACCCATAAATGAAGTAAGAAACACTTCTTTTCGTAGGATAAGAAGCTTTGTGATGTTTTCTTTAATGTTACCATTCATAAATGAAGTGCTCTGACCATAATCATTCATAAATTAAGTACTCGGACCTGTAGCACTTAGAATGATAATCTATGCTTCTTCGTGGGGTTTTATTCGTTGTTTGCAACACTGAAATGAAGTACTCGGAGAAGAAACTCTTCTCGTAGTAAGATATGGTTCTTTGTGGAATTTTCTTGAAAGGTTACCACTCATAAATGAAGTACTCTGATCAGAAACTCTTTCCATAGTAGGATAAGATGCTTTGTGATGTTTTTGTTTAATGGTTATCATCCATAAATGAAGTACTCTGATCAAATTCACTCATAAATTAAGTACTCGGATCTGAAGCACTTGGAGTGGTAATCTATGCTTCTTCTTGATGTTTTATTTATTGTTTACAACACTAAAATGAAGTACTCGGAGAAGAAACTCTTCTCGTAGTAAGATATGATGCTTTGTGATGTTTTCTTTAATGGTTATCACCAATAAATGAAGTACTCTCACAATAATCATTCATAAATTACGTACTCGGACCTCAAGCACTTAGAGTGATAATCAATACATCTTTGTGTTATTTTATTCATTATTTGCAACACTGAAATGAAGTACTCAAAGAAGAAACTCTTCTCGTAGTAAGATATGATGCATTGTGATGTTTTCTTTAATGATTACCACCAATAAATGAAGTACTCTAATCAGAATCACTCAGACATCAAGCACTTAGAATGGTAATTTATGCTTCTTCGTGGAGTTTTATTTATTATTTACAATATTTAAATGAAGTACTCGGAGAGAAAACTATTCTCATAGTAAGATATGATGCTTTGTGGAGTTTTTTTTAAAGGTTACCACTCATATATTAAGTACTCTAATCAGAAACACTTTTAATAGTAGGATATGATGCTTTTTGGTGTTTTTTGTAATGGTTACAACCCATAAATATAGTACTTAAATAAGAAACACTTATCGTATTAGAATAAGATATTTTGTGATGTTTTCTTTAATAGTTATCACCCATAAATGAAGTACTCTGATCATAATCATTCATCAATTAAGTACTCGGACCAGAAGCACTTAGAGTGATAATCTATGCTTCTTCGTGGTGTTTTGTTCTTTATTTACAAAACTTAAATGAAGTACTCATAGAAGAAACTTTTCTCATAGTAAGATATGATGTTTTGTGGAGTTCTCTTGAAAGGTTACCACTCGTAAATGAAAAACTGTGATCAGAAATACTTATAGTAGGATATGATGCTTTTTGGTATTTTATGTAATTGTTATAACCCATAAATGAAGTACTAAAATAAGAAACACTTCTCGTAGTAGGATAAAATGTTTTGTGGTGTTCTCTTAATGGTTACCACTCATAAATGAAGTACTCTGACCATAATCATTTATAAATTAAGTACTCGAACCTGAAACACTTGGAGTGGTAATATATGATTCTTTGTGATGTTTTATTTATTGTTTGCAACACTGAAATGAAGTACTTAGATAAGAAACCCTTCTTGTAGTAAGAAATGATGCTTTTTGATGTTTTCTTTAATGGTTACAATCTATAAATGAAGTAGTCTGACCATAATCATTCATAAATTAAGTACTCGAAACTGAAGCAATTCGAGTGGTAATCTATGCTTCTTCGTGGTGTTTTATTCATTATTTGCGACACTTAAATGAAGTACTCAGAGAAGAAACTCTTCTCGTAGTAAGCTATGTTGCTTTGTGATGTTTTCATTAATGATTACCACTCATAAATGAAGTACTCTGATCAGAAACACTTCTCATAGTAGGATATGATGTTTATGGGGTTTTCTGTAATGGTTACAATCCATAAATGAAGTAAAAACCACTTCTCGTCGTAGGATAAGAAGCTTTGTGATGTTTTCTTTAATGGTTACCACCTATAAATGATGTACTTTGACCATAATCATTTATAAATTAAGTACTCGGACCTGTAGCACTTAGAGTGGTAATCTATGCTTCTTCGTGGTGTTTTATTCATTGTTTGCAATATTGAAATGAAGTACTCGGAGAAGAAACTCTTATTGTAGTAAGATATGATGTTTTGTGGAGTTCTCTTGAAAGGTTACTTCTAGAAAATGAAGTACTCTGATTAGAAATACTTATAGTAGGATATGATGATTTTTGGTGTTTTCTTTAATGGTTACAATCCATAAATGAAGTACTCGAATAAGAAACACTTCTCCTAGTAGAATAAAATGGTTTGTGATATTTTCTTTAATGATTATCACCCATAAATGAAGTACTTTGACCATAATCAATCATAAATTAAGTACTCAGACCTGAAGCACTTAAGATGGTAATATATGCTTCTTTGTGGTATTTATTCACTGTTTGCAACACTGAAATGAAGTACTCCGATAAGAAACTCTTCTCATAGTAATATATGATGTGTTCTGATGTTTTCTTTAAAGATTACCACCCATAAATGAAGTACTCTGATCAGAATCATTCATAAATTAAGTATTAGACATTAAGCACTTATAGTGGTAATCTATTCTTCTTCGTGGGATTTTATTCTTTGTTTGCAACACTGAAATTAAATACTCGTAGTAAGATATGATGCTTTGTGGACTTGAAAGGTTACCACTCATAAATGAAGTCCTCTGGTCAGAAACTCTTCTCGTAGTAGGATAAGATGCTTTGTGATGTTTTCTTTAATGGTTACCACCCATAAATGAAGTACTCTGATCAAAATCACTCATAAATTATGTACTTGGACCTGAGCAAAAGCACTTAGAGTGGTAATCTATGCATCTTCGTGATATTTTGTTAATTGTTTACAACAATTAAATGAAGTACTCATAGAATAAACTCTTCTCGTAGTAAGATATGATGCTTTTTGGAGTTCTCTTGAAAGGTTACCACTCGTAAATGAAGTAATCTGATCAGAAGCACTTATGTAGGATATGATACTTTTTGGTGTTTTATGTAATGGTTACAACCCATAAATGAAGTACTCAGATAAGAAACACTTCTCGTAGTAGGATAAGATGCTTTGTGATGTTTTCTTTAATGATTACAACCCACAAATGAAGTACTCTGACCATAATCATTCATAAATTAAGTACTCGGACCTGAAGCAATTAGAGTGGTAATCTTTCCTTCTTCGTGGTATTTTATTCGTTATTTGCAACACTGAAATGAAGTACTCGGAGGAGAAACTCTTCTCGTAGTAATCTATGATGTTTTGTGATGTTTTTTTTAATGATTACCACCCATAAATTAAGTACTCTGATGAGAAACATTTCTCATAGTAAGATATGTGGTTTATGGGTTTTTTTTGTAATGGTTACAACCCATAAATGAAGTAATCAGATAAGAAACACTTATCATCGTAGGATAAGAAGCTTTGTGATGTTTTCTTTGATGGTTACCACCCATAAATGAAGTACTCTGATCATAATCACTCATAAATTAAGTACTCGGACCTGAAGCACATGAAGTGGCAATCCATGCTTCTTCGTGGAGTTTTATTCATTGCTTGTAAAACTGAAATGAAGTACTTGGAGAAAAAACTCTCCTCGTAGTAGGATAAGATTCTTTGTGATGTTTTCTTTAATGATTACCATCCATAATAGAAGTACTCTAATCAGAATCACTCATATATTAAGTACTCAGACATGAAGTACTTAGTGGTAATCTATGCTTCTTTGTGGTGTTTTATTCATTGTTTGCAACACTTAAATGAAGTACTCGGAGAAGAAACTCTTCTCGTAGAAAGATATGATGCTTTATGGAATTTTCTTGAATGATTACCACTTATAAATGAAGTACAATGATCAGAAACTCTTCTCGTAGTAGGATAAGATGCTTTGTGATGTTTTCATTAATGATTACCACCCATACAAGAAGTACTCTGATCAGAATCACTCATAAATTAAGTACTCAAACAAGAAGCACTTAGTGATAATCTATGCATCTCCGCGGTATTTTATTCATTGTTTGAATGAAATACTCGAAGAAGAAACTCTTCTCGTAGTAAGATGTGATGTTTTGTGATATTTTCTTTAATGGTTACAATCGATAAATGAAGTACTTTGACCATAATCATTCATAAATAAAGTACTCTGACCTGAAGCAATTAGAGTGGTAATCTATGCTTCTTCGTGGTGTTTTATTCATTGTTTGCAACATTGAAATTAAGTACTCGGAGAAGAAACTCTTCTCGTAGTAAGCTATAAAGCTTTGTGATGTTTTCTTTAATGATTACCACCCATAAATGAAGTACTCTGATCAGAAACACTTCTCATAGTAGGATATGATGTATATGGTGTTTTATGTAATGGTTACAACGCATAAATGAAGTAATCATATTAGAAACATTCTCGTCTTAGGATAAAAAGGTTTGTGATGTTTTTTTAATGGTTACCACCCATCAATGAAGTACTCTGACAATAATCTTTCATAAATTATGTACTCGGACCTGTAGCACTTAGAGTGGTAATCTATGCTTCTTCGTTGTCTTTTATTCATTGTTTGCAAAACTGAAATTAAGTACTTGGAGAAGAAAATCTTCTCGTAGTAAGATATGATGCTTTGTGTTGTTCTCTTGAAAGGTTACCATTCGTAAATGAAGTACTCTGATAAAAAACACTTATAGTAGGATATGATGCCTTTTGGTGTTTTATGTAATGGTTACAACCCATAAATTAAATACTCAGATAAGAAACACTTCTCCTAGTAGGATAAGATGCTTTGTGATGTTTTTTTTAATGGTTACAACCCATAAATGAAGTACTTTGACCATAATCATTCATAAATTAAGTACTCGGACCTCAAGTACTTAGGGTGGTAATCTATGCTTCTTCGTGGTGCTTTATTCATTGCTTGCAACACTAAAATGAAGTACTCGGTGAAAAAACTCTTCTTGTAGTAATATATGATGTGTTGTGATGTTTTCTTTAATGATTACCACTCAAAAATGAAGTACTCAGATCAGAATCACTCATAAATTAAGTACTCAGACTTGAAACACTTAGTGGTAATCTATTCTTATTCGTGGTTTTTTATTCATTGGTTGCAACACTTAAATGAAGTATTCGGAGAATAAACTCTTCTCGTAATAAACTGTGATGCTTTGTGATGTTTTCTTTAATGATTACCACCCATAAATAAAGTACTCTAATCAGAAACACTTCTCGTAGTGGGATATGATGTTTATGGTGTTTTATGTAATGGTTACAACCCATACATGAAGTAATCATATAAGAAATACTTCTCGTCGTAGGATAAGAAGTTTCTTTTTGTTTTTTCTTTAATGGTTACCACTCATAAATGAAGTACGCTAACAATAATCATTCATAAATTAAGTACTCGGACCTGTAGCACTTAGAGTGGTAATCTATGCTTTCTTCGTTATGTTTTATTCATTGTTTTCAAAACAGAAATGAAGTACATGGAGAATAAATTTTTCTCGTAGTAAGATATGATGCTTTCTGGAGTTCTCTTGAATGGTTATCATTCGTAAATGAAGTACTCTGATCAGAAAACTTATAGTAGGATATGATGTTTTTTGGTGTTTTATGTAATGGTTACAACCCGTAAATGAAATACTCAGATAAGAAACATTTCTCCTAGTAGGATGTTAACTTTTGTGATGTTTTCTTTAATGGTTATCACCCATAAATGAACTACTTTGACAATAATAATTCATAAATTAAGTACTCGGTTCTGAAGCACTTATGTGGTAATCTATGCTTCTTCGTGATGTTTTATTCATTGCTTGCAACACTAAAATGAAGTACACGGAGAACAAATCTTCTCGTAGTAATATATGACGCTTGTGATGTTTTCTTTAATGATTACCACCTATAAATGAAGCACTCTGATCAGAATCACTCATAAATTAAGTACTAAAAAATGAATCACTTAGAGTGGTAATCTATGCTTCTTCGTAGAGTTTTTATTCGTTGTTTGCAACACTGAAATGTAGTACTCGGAGAAGAAACTCTTCTCGTAGTTAGATATGATGTTTTGTGTAATTTTCCTGAAAGGTTACCACTTATAAGCTATGTTGCATGGGTGCGGGTGCGAGTATCGTATCCGATACAGTGCGGGTGCGAGTATCGTATCCGATACAGTGCGGGTGCGGAGATACGGAAATTTTAAAAAATCACGGATACGAGTGCGGATATATATATATATATATATATATATTAAAATAATAATACTATATAATTAAATGCTTAAAATTCATTTAATATTACTTGATATAATTGTTAAAAGTAACATTATATATAATATTGTTAAATAAAATGTTAATAAATACGTACATAGTAGTGTGTATAGTAGTTTGTACACAGTGATTTCTAAAATAGTTATTTGTCTTTTTCAGTTAATAATTTAAACATGATATTCAAACAAAAAGTGTTTCCAATTCACCCATATCTGACACGTTTCCAAAAAATATTATTATCTGACACAATGATGGAAATGGTCAAAGAGACATCATTGATAAGCAGAAACTTGTTTTCAATTCATGCGCCTTTCTTCTCACCCCGGCAAATCGCGACACGTCAAAGAAAAAAAATGATAAAATAATCAGCTGGGTTCGCACCGATCCGTATCAGATACGAATTTCGTATCCATACGTATTGGATACAGATTCGTCTGGGTAAATGCCGAGTCCGCCTAACACAGATTATAAGTGAAGTACTCTGATCAGAAACTACTTTCGTAGTATGATAAGATGTTTTGTGATGTTTCTTTAATGATTACCATCCATAATAGACGTACTCTGATCAGAATCACTCATAAATTAAGTACTCAGACATGAAGCACTTAGTGATAATCTATGATTCTTCGTGGTGTTTTATTCATTGTTTGCAACACTTAAATGAAGTATTCGGAGAAGAAATTCTTCTCGTAGTAAGATACAATGATTTGTGATGTTTTCTTTGATGGTTACCACCCATAAATGAAGTACTCTGACCATAATCATTTATAAATTAAGTATTCGGACCTGAAGCACTTAGGTGGTAATTTATGCATCTTTGTGGTGTTTTATTCATTGTTTGCAATCCTTAAATGAAGTATTCGGAGATGAAACTATTCTCGTAGTAAGATACAGAGATTTGTGATGTTTTATTTAATGAAGTACTCTAATCAGAAACACTTCTCGTAGTGGGATATGATGTTTATGGTGTTTTATGTATTGTTTACAACCCATAAATGAAGTAATCATATAAGAAATACTTCTCGTCGTAGGATAAGAAGTTTCTTTTTGTTTTCTTTAATGGTTACCACCCATAAATTAAGTACTCTGACAATAATCATTCATAAATTAAGTACTCGGACCTGTAGCACTTAGAGTGGTAATCTATGCTTTTTCGTTGTGTTTTATTCATTGTTTGCAAAACAGAAATGAAGTACTTGGAGAATAAACTCTTCTCGTAGTAAGATATGATGATTTGTGGTGTTCTTTTGAAAAGTTACCATTCGTAAATGTACTCTGATAAAAAATACTAATAGTAGAATATAATGCTTTTTGGTGTTTTATGTAATGGTTACAAACCGTAAATGAAATACTCAGATAAGAAACATTTCTCCTAGTGAGATAAGATGCTTTGTGATGTTTTCTTTAATGGTTACCACCCATAAATGAAGTACTTTGACCATAATCATTCATAAATTAAGTACTCGGACCTGAAACACTTAGGCTGGTAATCTATGCTTCTTCGTGGTGTTTTATTCATTGCTTACAACACTAAAATGAAGTACTCGGTGAATAAACTCTTCTCGTAGTAATATATGATGCGTTGTGATGTTTTCTTTAATGATTACCACCCATAAAAGAAGTACTCTGATCAGAATCACTCATAAATTAAGTACTCAGACATGAATCACTTAGAGTTGTAATCTATGCTTCTTCGTGGAGTTTTATTCGTTGTTTGCAACATTGAAATGTAGTACTCGGAGAAGAAACTCTTCTCGTTGTAAGATATGATGCTTTGGGAAATTTTCTTGAAAGGTTACCACTTATATGTGAAGTGCTCTGATCAGAAACTCTTCTCGTAGTAGGATAATATGCTTTGTGATGTTTTCTTTGATGATTACCACCCATAATAGACGTACTCTGATCAGAATCAGTCATGAATTAAGTACTCAGACATGAAGCACTTAGTGGTAATTTATGCTTCTTCGTGGTGTTTTATTCATTGTTTGCAACACTTAAATGAAGTATTCGGAGAAGAAACTCTTCTTGTAGTAAGATACGATGATTTGTGATGTTTTCTTTAATGGTTACCACCCATAAATGAAGTACTCTGACCATAATAATTCATAAATTAAGTACTCGGATCTGAAGCAATTAGGTGGTAATATATGCTTCTTCGTGATGTTTTATTCATTGCTTGCAACACTAAAATGAAGTACACGGAGAAAAACTATTCTCGTAGTAATATATGACGCTTGTGATGTTTTCTTTAGTGATTACCTCCCATAAATGAAGCACTCCGATCAGAATCACTGATAAATTAAGTACTTAGAAATGAATCACTTAGAGTGGTAATCTATGATTCTTCGAAGAGTTTTTATTCATTGTTTGCAACACTGAAATGTAGTATTCGGAGAAGAAACTCTTCTCGTAGTAAAATATGATGCTTTGTGTAATTTACATGAAATGTTACCACTTATAAGTGAAGTATTCTGATCAGAAACTCTTCTCGTAGTAGGATAAGATGCATTGTGATGTTTTCTTTTATAATTACCACCCATAATAGAAGTACTCTGATCAGAAACACTTCTCATAGTAGGATATGATGTATATGGTATTTTATTTAATGGTTACAACTCATAAATGAAGTAATCATATAAGAAACATTTCTCGTCTGAGCATAAAAAACTTTGTGATGTTTTTTAATAGTTACCACCTATAAATGAAGTACTCTGACAATAATCATTCATAAATTAAGTATTCGGACTTGAAGCACTTAGGGTGGTAATCTATGCTTATCCGTGGTGTTTTATTCATTGCTTGCAACAATGAAATGAAGTACTTGAAGAAGAAACTCTTCTCGTAGTAAGATATGCTGCTTTGTGTTGTTCTCTTGAAAGGTTACCGTTCGTAAATTAAGTACTCTGATCAGAAACACTTATAGTAAGATATGATGCCTTTTAGTGTTTTATGTAAAGGTTACAACCCATAAATACTCAGATAACAAAATACTTCTCCTAGTAGGATGAGATGCTTTTTGATGTTGTCTTTAATGGTTACAACCCATAAATGAAGTACTCTGACCATAATCATTCATAAATTAAGTACTCGGACCTGAAGCAAACAGAGTGGTAATCTATGCTTCTTCGTGGTGTTTCATTCATTGTTTGCAACATTGAAATTAAGTACTCGGAGAAGAAACTCTTCTCGTAGTAAGCTGTGATGCTTTGTGATGTTTTCTTTAATGATTACCACCCATAAATGAAGTACTCTGATCAGAAACACTTCTCGTAGTGGGATATGATGTTTATGGTGTTTTATGTATTGGTTACAACCCATAAATGAAGTAATCATATAAGAAATACTTCTCCTAGTAGGATAAGATGTTTTGTGATGTTATCTTTAATGTTTACAACCCATAAATGAAGTACTCTGACAATAATCATTCATAAATTAAGTACTCGGACCTGAAGCAAACAGAGTGGTAATTTATGCTTCTTCGTGGTGTTTCATTCATTGTTTGCAACATTGAAATGAAGTACTCGGAGAAGAAACTCTTCTCGTAGTAATCTATGCTTCTTCGTTGTGTTTTATTCATTGTTTGCAAAACAGAAATGAAGTACTTGGAGAATAAACTCTTCTCGTAGTAAGATATGATGCTTTGTGGTGTTCTCTTGAAAGGTTACCATTCGTAAATGTACTCTGCTCAGAAATACTAATAGTAGAATAAGATGCTTTTTGGTATTTTATGTAATGGTTACAACCCGTAAATGAAATACTCATATAAGAAACTTTTCTCCTAGTAGGATAAGATGCTTTGTGATGTTTTCTTTAATGGTTACCACCCATAAATGTACTTTGACCATAATCATTCATAAATTAAGTACTCAGACCTGAAACACTTAGGCTGGTAATCTATGCTTCTTCGTGGTGTTTTATTCATTGCTTGCAACACTAAAATGAAGTACTCTGTGAAGAAACTCTTCTCGAAGAAATATATGATGCGTTGTGATGTTTTCTTTAATGATTAACACCCATAAATGAAGTACTCTGATCAGATTCACTCATAAATTAAGTACTCAGACATGAATCACTCAGAGTGGTAATCTATTCTTCTTCGTGTGGTTTTATTCGTTGTTTGCAACACTGAAATGAAGCACTCAGAGAAGAAACACTTCTCGTTGTAAGATATGATGATGTGTGGAATTTTCTTGAAAGGTTAACACTTATAAGTGAAGTACGCTGATCAGAATCACTCATAAATTAAGTACTCAGACATGAAGAACTTGGTGGTAATCTTTGCTTCTTCGTGATGTTTTATTCATTGCTTGCAACACTAAAATGAAGTACTCGGTGAAGAAACTCTTCTCTTAGAAATATATGATGCGTTGTGATGTTTTCTTTAATGATTACCACCCATAAATGAAGTACTCTGATTAGATTCACTCATAAATTAAGTACTCAGACATGAATCACTTAGAGTGGTAATCTATTCTTCTTCGTGGGGTTTTATTCGTTGTTTGCAACACTGAAATATAGTACTCGGAGAAGAAACTCTTCTCGTAGTAAGATATGATGCTTTGGGGAATTTTCTTGAAAGGTTACCACTTATAGGTGAAGTGCTATGATCAGAAACTCTTCTCGTAGTAGGATAAGATGCATTGTGATGTTTTCTTTAATGCTTACCACCCATAATAGACGTACTCTGATCAGAATCAGTCATAAATTAAGTACTCAGACATGAAGCACTTAGTGATAATCTATGCTTCTTCGTGGGGTTTTATTCGTTGTTTGCAACAATGAAATGAACTACTCGGAGAAGAAACTCTTCTCGTAGTAAGATATGATGTTGTGTGGAATTTTCTTGAAAGGTTAACAATTATAAGTGAAGTACTCTAATCAGAAACTATTCTCGTAGTAGGATAAGATGCTTTGTTATGTTTTCTTTAATGATTACGGCCCGTAATAGAAGTACTCTGATCATAATCAATCATAAATTAAGTACTCAAACATGAAGCACTTAGGGATAATCTATGGTTCTTCGTGGTGTTTTGTTCATTGTTTGCGACACTTAAATTAAGTATTCGGAGAAGAAACTCTTCTCGTAGTAAGATACGATGATTTGTGATGTTTTCTTTAATGGTTACCACGCATAAATGAAGTACTCTGACCATAATCATTCATAAATTAAGTACACGGACCTGAAGCACTTAGGTAGTAATCTATGCTTCTTCGTGATGTTTTATTCATTTCTTGCAACACTAAAATGAAGTATTCGGAGAAGAAACTCTTCTCGTAGTAAAATATGATACTTTGTGATGTTTTCTTTAATGGTTACAACACTAATTATTCATAAAATAATTACTCGGACCTGAAGCAATTAGAGTGGTAAACTATGCTTCTGCGTGGTGTTTTATTCAATGAAGTACTCGGAGAAGAAACTCTTCTCGTAGAAAGATATGATGCTTTGGGGAATTTTCTTGAAAGGTTACAACTTATAGGTGAAGTTCTCTGATCAACAACTCTTCTCGCAGTGGGATAAGATGCTTTGTGATGTTTTCTTTAATGATTACCACCCATAATAGAAGTACTCTGATCAGAATCACTCATAAATTAAGTACTCAGACTTCATGCACTTAGTGGTAATCTATGGTTCTTCGTGGTGTTTTATTCATTGTTTGCAACACTTAAATGAAGTATTCGGAGAAGAAACTCTTCTCGTAGTAAGATACGATGATTTGTGATGTTTTCTTTAATGGTTACCACCCATAAATGAAGTACTCTGACCATAATCATTCATAAATTAAGTACTCGGACCTGAAGCACTTAGATGGTAATCTATGCTTTTTCGTGGTGTTTTATTCATTGTTTGCAACACTTAAATGAAGTATTCGGAGAAGAAACTATTCTCGTAGTAAGATACGATGATTTGTGATGTTTTCTTTGATTGTTACCACCCATAAATGAAGTACTCTGACCATAATCATTCATAAATTAAGTACTCGGACCTCAAGCACTTTGGTGGTAATCTATGCTTCTTCGTGATGTTTTATTCATTGCTTGCAACAGTAAAGTGAAGTACACGGAGAAAAACTCTTCTCGTAGTAATATATGACGCTTGTGATGTTTTGTTTAATGATTCCCACTCATAAATGAAGCACTCTGATCAGAATCACTCATAAATTAAGTACTCAGAAATGAATCACTTAGGGTGGTAATATATGCTTCTTCTTAGAGTTTTTATTCGTTGTTTGCAACACTGAAATGTAGTACTCGGAGAAGAAACTCTTCTCGTAGTAAGATATGATGCTTTGCGGAATTTTCTTGAAAGGTTACCACTTATAGGTGAAGTGCTCTGATCATAAACTATTCTCGTAGTAGGATAAGATGCTTTGTGATGTTTTCTTTAATGATTACCACCCATAATAGACGTACTCTGATCAGAATCACTCATAAATTAAGTATTCAGACATGAAGCACTTAGTGATAATCTATGCTTCTTCGTGGTGTTTTATTCATTGTTTGCAACACTTAAATGAAGTATTCGGAGAAGAAACTCTTCTCGTAGTAAGATACGGTGATTTGTGATGGTTTCTTTGATGGTTACCACCCATAAATGAAGTAGTTTGACCATAATCATTCATAAATTAAGTACTCGGACCTGAAGCACTTAGGTGGTAATCTATGCTTTTTCGTAGTGTTTTATTCATTGTTTGCAACACTTAAATGAAGTATTCGGAGAAGAAACTCTTCTCGTAGTAAGATATAATACTTTTTTATGTTTTCTTTACTGGTTACAACACATAATGAAGTACTCTGACCATAATCATTCATAAAATAAGTACTCGGACCTTAAGCAATTAGAGTGGTAATCTATGCTTCTCCGTGGTGTTTTATTCAATGTTTGCAACATTGAAATGGAGTACTCGGAGCATAAACTCTTCTCGTAGTAAGCTATGATGCTTTGTGATGTTTTCTTTGATGGTTACCACCCATAATAGAAGTACTCTAATCAGAATCACTCATAAATTAAGTACTCAGACATGAAGCACTTAGTGATAATATATACTTCTTCGTGTTATTTTATTCATTGTTTGCAACCCTTAAATGAAGTATTCGGAGAAGAAACTATTCTCGTAGTAAGATACGGTGATTTGTGATGTTTTCTTTGATGGTTACCACCCATAAATGAAGTACTCTGAGCATAATCATTCATAAATTAAGTACTCGGACCTGAAGCACTTAGGTGGTAATCTATGCTTCTTCGTGGTGCTTTATTCATTGTTTGCAACACTTAAATGAAGTATTCGAAGAAGAAACTCTTCTCGTAGTAAGCTATGATGCATTGTGATGTTTTCTTTGATGGTTACAACCCATAAATGAAGTACTCTGACCATAATCATTCATAAATTAAGTATTCGGACCTAAAGCACTTAGGGTGGTAATCTATGCTTCTTCGTGGTTTTTATTCATTGCTTGCAACACTGAAATGAAGTACTTGAAGAAGAAACTCTTCTCGTAGTAAGATATGATGCTTTGTGGATTTTTATTGAAAGATTAACACTTATAAGTGAAGTACAATGATCAGAAACTCTTCTCGTAGTAGAATAAGATGCTTTGTGATGTTTTTTTAATGATTACCACCCATAAAAGAAGTACTCTGATCAGAATTACTCATAAATTAAGTATTCAGACAAGAAGAACTTAGTTGTAATCTATGCGTCTCCGTGGTATTTTATTCATTGTTTGCAATACTTAAATGAAGTACTCGAAGAAGAAACTCTTCTCGTAGTAAGATATGATACTTTGTGATGTTTTCTTTAATAATTACAACCGATAAATGAAGTACTTTGACCATAATCATTCATAAATTAAGTACTCGGAACTGAAGCAATTAGAGTGGTAATATATGCTTCTTCGTGGTGTTTTATTCATTATTCGCAACATTGAAATGAAGTACTCGGAGAAGAAACTCTTCTCGTAGTAAGATATGATGCTTTGTGATGTTTTCTTTAATGATTACCATCCATAAATGAAGTACACTGATCAGAAAAACTTCTCATAGTAGGATATGATGTATATGGTGTTTTATGTAATGGTTACAACCCATAATTGAAGTAATCATATAAAAAACACTTATCGTCTTAGCATAAAAAGCTATGTGATGTTTTTTTAATGGTTACCACCCATAAATGAAGTAGTCTGACAATAATCATTCATAAATTAAGTACTCGGACATGTAGAACTTAGAGTGGTAATCTATGCTTTTTCGTTGTCTTTTATTCATTATTTGCAAAACTGGAACGAAGTACTTGGAGAAGAAACTCTTCTCGTAGAAAGATATGATGCTTTGTGATGTTTTCTTTGATGGTTGCCACCCGTAAATGAAGTACTCTTACCATAATCATTCATAAATTAAGTACTCGGACCTGAAGCAAACATAGTGGTAATTTATGAGTCTTTGTGGTGTTTCATTAATTGTTTGCAACATTGAAATGAAGTACTCGGAGAAGAAACACTTCTCGTAGTAAGCTATGACGCTTGTGATGTTTTGTTTAATGATTACCACTCATAAATGAAGCACTCTGATCAGAGTCACTCATAAATTAAGTACTCAGAATTGAATCACTTAGGGTGGTAATCTATGCTTCTTGTTAGAGTATTTATTCGTTGTTTGCAACACTGAAATGTAGTATTCGGAGAAGAAACTCTTCTCGTAGTAAGATATGATGCTTTGCGGAATTTTCTTGAAAGGTTACCACTTATAGGTGAAGTGCTCTGATCAGAAACTATTCTCGTAGTAGGATAAGATGCTTTGTGATGTTTTCTTAATGATTACCACCCATAATAGACGTACTCTGATCAGAATCACTCATAAATTAAGTACTCAGACATGAGGCACTTAGTGGTAATTTATGCTTCTTCGTGGTGTTTTATTCATTGTTTGCAACACTTAAATGAAGTATACGGAGAAGAAACTCTTCTCGTAGTAAGATATGTTGCTTTGTGATGTTTTCTTTCATGGTTACCACCAATAAATTAAGTACTCTCACCATAGTAATTTATAAATTAAGTACTCGGACCTGAAGCACTTAGTGGTAATTTATGCTTCTTCGTGGTGTTTTATTCATTGTTTGCAACACTAAAATGAAGTACACAGAGAAAAACTCTTCTCGTAGTAATATATGACAATTGTGATGTTTTCTTTAGTGATTACCACCCATAAATGAAGCACTCTGATTAGAATCACTGAAAAATTAAGTACTCAGAAATGAATCACATAGAGTGGTAATCTATGCTTCTTAGTAGAGTTTTTATTCATTGTTTGCCACACTGAAATGTAGTATTCGGAGAAGAAACTCTTCTCGTAGTAAAATATGATGCTATGTGAAGTTTTCTTTAATAGTTACAACCCATAAATGAAGTACTCTGACCATAATCATTCATAAATTAAGTACTCGGGCTTGAAGCAAACAAAGTGGTAATCTATGCCTCTTCGTGGTGTTTCATTCATTGTTTGCAACATTGAAATGAAGTACTCGGAGAAGAAACACTTCTCGTAGTAAGCTATGATGCTTTGTGATGTTTTCTTTAATGATACCACCCATAATAGAAGTACTCTAATCATAATCACTCATAAATTAAGTACTCAGACATGAAGCACTTAGTGATAATCTATGCTTCTTCGTGGTGTTTTATTCATTGTTTGCAACCCTTAAATGAAGTATTCGGAGATGAAACTATTCTCGTAGTAAGATACAGAGATTTGTGATGTTTTATTTAATGGTTACAACACATAATGAAGTACTCTGACCATAATCATTCATAAAATAAGCACACGGACCTGAAGCAATTAGAGTGGTAATCTAGGCTTCTCCGTGGTGTTTTATTCAATGTTTGCAACATTGAAATGAAGTACTCGGAGAAGAAACTCTTCTCGTAGTAAGCTATGATGCTTTGTGATGTATTCTTTGATGGTTACAACCCATAAATGAAGTACTCTGACCATAATCATTCATAAATTATGTATTCGGACCTAAAGCACTTTGGGTGGTAATCTATGATTCTTCGTGGTGTTTTATTCATTGCTTGCTACATTGAAATGAAGTACTCGGAGAAGAAACTCTTCTCGTAGTAAAATATGATGCTTTGTGATGTTTTCTTTAATGATTACCACCATAAATGAAGTACTCTGATCAGAAACACTTCTCATAGTAGGATATGATGTATATGGTGTTTTATGTAATGGTTACAACCCATAAATGAAGTAATCATATAAGAAACACTTCTCGTCTGAGCATAAAAAGCTTTGTGATGTTTTTTTAATGGTTACCACCCATAAATGAAGTACTCAGACAATAATCATTCATAAATTCAGTACTCGGCCATGTAGAACTTAAAGTGGTAATCTATGCTTCTTCGTTGTCTTTTATTCATTGTTTGCAAAACTGAAATGAAGTACTTGGATCAGAAACTCTTATAGTAGGATATGATGCCTTTTGGTGTTTTATGTAATGGTTACAACCCATAAATGAAATACTCAGATAAGAAACACTTCTCCTAGTAGGATAAGATGCTTTCTGATGTTTTCTTTAATGGTTACAACCCATAAATGAAGTACTCTGACCATAATCATTCATAAATTAAGTACTCGGACCTGAAGCACTTAGTGGTAATTTATGCTTATTCGTGGTATTTTATTCATTGTTTGCAACACTTAAATGAAGTATTCGGAGAAGAAACTCTTCTCGTAGTAAGATATGTTGCTTTGTGATGTTTTCTTTAATGGTTAAAACACGTAATGAAGTACTCTGACCATAATCATTCATAAATTAAGTACTCGGACATGAAGCAAACATAGTGGTAATCTATGCTTCTTCGTGGTGTTTCATTCATTGTTTGCAACATTGAAATGAAGTACTCAGAGAAGAAACACATCTCGTAGTAAGCTATGATGCTTTGTTATGTTTTCTTTAATGATTACCACCCATAATAGAAGTAATCTAATCAGAATCACTCATAAATTAAGTACTCAGACATGAAGCACTTAGTGATAATCTATGCTTCTTCGTGGTGTTTTATTCATTGTTTGCAACCCTTAAATGAAGTATTCGGAGAAGAAACTCTTCTCGTAGTAAGATATGATGCTTTGTGAAGTTTTCTTTCATGGTTACAACCCATAAATGAAGTACTCTGACCATAATCATTCATAAATTAACTCGGACCTGAAGCAAACAAAGTGGTAATCTATGCTTCTTCGTTGTGTTTCATTCATTGTTTGCAACATTGAAATGAAGTACTCGGAGAAGAAACACTTCTCGTAGTAAGCTATGATGCTTTGTGATGTTTTCTTTAATGATACCACCCGTAATAGAAGTACTCTAATCATAATCACTCATAAATTAAGTACTTAGACATGAAGCACATAGTGATAATCTATGCTTCTTCGTGGTGTTTTATTCATTGTTTGCAACCCTTAAATGAAGTATTCGGAGATGAAACTATTCACGTAGTAAGATACAGAGATTTGTGATGTTTTATTTAATGGTTACAACACATAATGAAGTACTCTGACCATAATCATTCTAAAATAAGCACTCTGACCTGAAGCAATTAGAGTGGTAATCTAGGCTTCTCCGTGGTGTTTTATTCAATGTTTCAACATTGAAATGAAGTACTCAGAGAAGAAACTCTTCTCGTAGTAAGCTATGATGCTTTGTGGTGTATTCTTTGATGGTTACAACCCATAAATGAAGTACTCTGACCATAATCATTCATAAATTATGTATTCGGACCTAAAGCACTTAGGGTGGTAATCTATGCTTCTTCGTGGTATTTTATTCATTGCTTGCAACACTGAAATGAAGTACTTGAAGAAGAAACTCTTCTCGTAGTAAGATATGATGCTTTGTGATGTTTTCTTTATTGATTACCACCATAAATGATCAGAAACTCTTCTCGTAGTAAGATATGATGCTTTGTGATGTTTTCTTTATTGATTACCACCATAAATGAAGTACTCTGATCAGAAACACTTCTCATAGTAGGATATGATGTATATGGTGTTTTATGTAATGGTTACAACCCATAAATGAAGTGATCATATAAGAAACACTTCTCGTCTGAGCATAAAAAGCTTTGTGATGTTTTTTTAATGGTTACCACCCATAAATGAAGTACTCTGACAATAATCATTCATAAATTAAGTACTCGGCCATGTAGAACTTAGAGTGGTAATCTATACTTCTTCGTTGTCTTTTATTCATTGTTTGCAAAACTGAAATGAAGTACTTGGATCAGAAACTCTTATAGTAGGATATGATGTCTTTTGGTGTTTTATGTAATGGTTACAACCCATAAATGAAATACTCAGATAAGAAACACTTCTCCTAGTAGGATAAGATGCTTTCTGATGTTTTCTTTAATGGTTACAACCCATAAATGAAGTACTCTGACCATAATCATTCATAAATTAAGTACTCGGACCTGAAGCACTTAGTGGTAATTTATGCTTATTCGTGGTATTTTATTCATTGTTTGCAACACTTAAATGAAGTATTCGGAGAAGAAACTCTTCTCGTAGTAAGATATGTTGCTTTGTGATGTTTTTTTTAATGGTTAAAACACGTAATGAAGTACTGTGACCATAATCATTCATAAATTAAGTACTCGGACTTGAAGCAAACATAGTGGTAATCAATGCTTCTTCGTGGTGTTTCATTCATTGTTTGCAACATTGAAATGAAGTACTCGGAGAAGAAACACTTCTCGTAGAGAGCTATGATGCTTTGTGATGTTTTCTTTAATGATTACCACCTATAAATAAAGTACTCTGGTCAAAATCACTCATAAATTACGTACTCAGACATGAAGTACTTAATGGTAATCTAGCTTTTTCGTGGTGTTTTATTCATTGTTTGCAACATTTAAATGAAGTACTCGGAGAAGAAACTCTTCTCGTAGAAAGATATGATGCTTTGTGATGTTTTCTTTGATGGTTACCACCCATAAATGAAATAATCATTTATAAATTAAGTACTCGGACCTGAAGCACTTAGGTGGTAATCTATGTTTCTTCATGGTGTTTTATTCATTGTTTGCAACACTTAAATGAAGTATTCGGAATAGAAACTATTCTCGTAGTAAGATACGGTGATTTGTGATGTTTTCTTTGATGGTTACAACCCATAAATGAAGTACTCTGACCATAATCATTCATAAATTAAGTATTCGAACCTAAAGCACTTAGGGTGGTAATTTATGCTTCTTCGTGGTGTTTTATTTATTGCTTGCAACATTGAAATGAAGTACTTGAGGAAGAAACTCTTCTCGTAGTAAGCTATGATACTTTGTGATGTTTTCTTTGATGGTTACAACCCATAATTTACGTACTCTGACCATAATCATTCATAAATTAAGTATTCAGACCAAAAGCACTTAGGGTGGTAATCTATGCTTCTTCGTGGTGAATTCATTGCTTGCAGCATTGAAATGAAGTACTTGAGGAAGAAACTCTTCTCGTAGTAAGATATGATGCTTTGTGGAATTTTATTGAAAGATTACCACTTATAGGTGAAGTACAATGATCAGAAACTCGTCTTGTAGTAGGATATGATGCATTGTGATGTTTTCTTTAATGATTACCACCCATAAAAGAAGCACTCTAATCAGAATTACTCATAAATTAAGTATTCAGACAAGAAGCACTTAGTGGTAATGTATGCATCTCTGTGGTATTTTATTCATTGTTTGCAACACTTAAATGAAGTACTCGGAGAAGAAATTCTTCTCGTAGTATGATATGATGCTTTGTGATGTTTTCTTTAATAATTACAACCGATAAATGAAGTACTTTGACCATAATCATTCATAAATTAAGTACTCGGACCTGAAGCAATTAGAGTGGTAATCTATGCTTCTTCATGGTGTTTTGTTCATTGTTTGCAACATTGAAATGAAGTACTCGGAGAAGAAACTATTCTCGTAGTAAGATATGATGCTTTGTGATGTTTTCTTTAATTATTACCACCATAGATGAAGTACTCTGATCAGAAACACTTCTCATAGTAGGATATGATGTATATGGTGTTTTATGTAATGGTTACAACCCATAAATGAAGTAATCATATAAGAAACACTTCTCGTCTGAGCACAAAAAGATTTGTGATGTTTTTTTAATGGTTACCACCCAGAAATAAAGTACTCTGCCAATAATCATTCATAAATTAAATACTCGGACATGTAGAACTTAGAGTGGTAATCTATGCTTCTTCGTTGTCTTTTATTCGTTGTTTGCAAAACTGAAATTAAGTACTTGGAGAAGAAACTCTTCTCGTAGTAAGATATGATGCTTTGTGTTGTTCTTTTGAAAGCTTTCCATTCGTATATTAAGTACTCTGATCAGAAACACTTATAGTAGGATATGATGCCATTTGGTGTTTTATGTAATGGTTACAATCCATAAATGAAATACTCAGATAAGAAACACTTCTCCTAGTAGGATAAGATGCTTTCTGATGTTTTCTTTAATGGTTACAACCCATAAATTAAGTACTTTGACCATAATCATTCATAAATTAAGTACTCGGACCTGAAGCACTTAGGGTGGTAATCTATGTTTCTTCGTGGTGATTTATTCATTGCTTGCAACATTAAAATGAAGTACTCGGTGAAGAAACTCTTTTTGTAGTAATATATGATGTGTTGTGATGTTTTCTGTAATGATTACCACCCATAAATGAAGTACTCTGATCAAATTCACTCATAAATTAAGTACTCGGACCTGAAGCACTTAGTGGTAAACTATGCTTATTCCTGGTATTTTATTCATTGTTTGCAACACTTAAATGAAGTATTCGGAGAAGAAACTCTTCTCGTAGTAAGATATTATGCTTTGTGAAGTTTTCCTTAATGGTTACAACCCATAAATGAAGTACTCTGACCATAATCATTCATAAATTAAGTACTCGGACCTGAAGCAAACAGAGTGGTAATCTATGCTTCTTCGTGGTGTTCCATTCATTGTTTGCAACATTGAAATGAAGTACTCGGAGAAAAACACTTCTCATAGTAAGCTATGATTCTTTGTGATGTTTTTTTAATGATTACCACACATAAATGAAGTACTTTGATCAAAATCACTCATAAATTAAGTACTCAGACATGAAGCACTTACTGGTAATCTCTTTTTCGTGGTGTTTTATTCATTGTTTGCAACACTTAAATGATGTACTCGGAGAAGAAACTCTTTTTGTAGAAAGATATGATGCTTTGTGATGTTTTCTTTGATGGTTACAACCCATAAATGAAGTACTCTGACCATAATCATTCATAAATTAAGTACTCGGACCTAAAGCACTTAGGTAGGTAATCTATGTTTCTTCGTGGTGTTTTATTCATTGCTTGCAACACTAAAATGAAGTACTCGGTGAAGAAACTCTTCTTGTAGTAATATATGATGTGTTGTGATGTTTTCTGTAATGATTACCACCCATAAATGAAGTACTCAGACAATAATCTTTCATAAATTAAGTACTCGGCCATGTAGAACTTAGAGTGGTAATCTATGCTTCTTCGTTGTCTTTTATTCATTGTTTGTAAAACTGAAATGAAGTACTTGGATCTGAAACTCTTATAGTAGGATATGATGCCTTTTGGTGTTTTATGTAATGGTTACAATCCATAAATGAAATACTCAGAAAAGAAACACTTCTTCTAATTGGATAAGATGCTTTCTGATGTTTTCTTTAATGGTTACAACCCATAAATTAAGTACTTTGACCATAATCATTCATAAATTAAGTACTCGGACCTGAAGCACTTAGGGTAGTAATCTATGTTTCTTCGTGGTGTTTTATTCATTGCTTGCAACACTAAAATGAAGTACTCGGTGAAGAAACTCTTCCTGTAGTAATATATGATGTGTTGTTATGTTTTCTGTAATGATTACCACCCATAAATGAAGTACTCTGATCAAATTCACTCATAAATTAAGTACTCAGACTTGAAGCACTTAGTGGTAATATATGCTTATTCGTGGTATTTTATTCATTGTTTGAAACACTTAAATGAAGTATTCAGAGAAGAAAACTCTTCTCGTAGTAAGATATGTTGCTTTGTGATGTTTTCTTTAATGGTTAAAACATGTAATGAAGTACTCTGACCATAATCATTCATAAATTAAGTACTCGGACCTGAAGCAAACATAGTGGTAAACTATGCTTCTTCGTGGTATTTCATTCATTGTTTGCAACATTGAAATGAAGTACTCGTAGAAGAAACACTTCTCGTAGTAAGCTATGATGCTTTGTGATGTTTCTTTAATGATTACCACCCATAATAGAAGTACTGTAATCAGAATCACTCATAAATTAAGTACTCAGACATGAAGCACTTAGTGATAATCTATGCTTCTTCGTGGTGTTTTATTCATTGTTTGCAACCCTTAAATAAAGTATTCGGAGAAGAAACTATTCTCGTAGTAAGATATGATGCTTTGTGAAGTTTTCTTTAATGGTTACAACCCATAAATAAAGTACTATGACCATAATCATTCATAAATTAAGTACTCGGACCTGAAGCAAATAGAGTGGTAATCTATGCTTCTTCGTGGTGTTTTATTCATTGTTTGCAACCCATAAATGAAGTACTCGTAGAAGAAACACTTCTCGTAGTAAGCTATGATACTTTGTGATGTTTTTTTTAATGATTACCACCCATAAATGAAGTACTCTGATCAAAATAAGTCATAAATTAAGTACTCAGACATGAAGTACTTAATGGTAATTTATGCTTTTTCGTGGTGTTTTATTCATTATTTACAACACTTAAATGAAGTACTCGGAGAAGAAACTCTTCTCGTAGAAAGATATGATGCTTTGTGGAATTTTCTTGAAAGATTACCCGTTGTAAATGAAGTACAAGGATCAAAAACTCTTCTCGTAGTAGGATAAGATGCTTTGTGATGTTTTATTTAATGATTACCACCTATAAAAGAAGTACTCTGATCAGAATCACTCGTAAATTAAGTACTCATACAAGAAGCACTTAGTGGTAATCTATGCATCTTTGATGTATTTTATTAATTGTTTGCAACACTTAAATGAAGTTCTCGGAGAAGAAACTCTTCTCTTAGTAAGATATGATGCTTTGTGATGTTTTTTTTAATGGTTACTGTCAATAAATGAAGTACTCTGACCATAATCTATCATAAATTAAGTACTCGGACCTGAAGCAATTAGAGTGGTAATCTATGCTTCTTTGTGGTGTTTTATTATTTGTTTGCAACATTGAAATGAAGTACTCGGAGAAGAAACTCTACCTGTAAAGAGCTGTGATGCTTTGTGATGTTTTCTTTAATGGTTACAACCCATAAATAAAGTACTCTGACCATAATCATTCAAAAATTAAGTACTCAGACCTGAAGCACTTAGGTTGGTAATCTATGCTTCTTTGTGGTGTTTTATCCATTGCTTGCAACACTGAAAAGAAGTACTCGAAGAAGAAACTCTTCTCGTAGTAAGATATGATGCTTTGTGAAATTTTCTTGAAAGGTTACCACTTATAAGTGAAGTACTCTGATCAGAAACTCTTCTCGTAGTAGGATAGATGCTTTGTGATATTTTCTTTAATGATTACCATCCATAATAGAAGTACTCTGATCAGAATCACTCATAAATTAAGTACTCAGACATGAAGTACATAGTGGTAACCCTTAAATGAAGTACTCGGAGAAGAAACTCTTCTCGTAGAAAGATGTTATGTTTTGTGAAATTTTCTTGAAATGTTACCACTTATAAGTGAAGTGCAATTATCAGAAACTCTTCTCCTAGTAGGGTAAAATGATTTGTGATGTTTTCTTTAATGATTATCAACCATAAATGAAGTACTCTGGTCATAATCACTCATAAATTACGTACTCAGACAAGAAGCACTTAGTTGTAATCTATGCTTCTCCGTGGTGTTTTATTCATTGTTTGCAACACTTAAATGATGTACTCGGAGAAGAAACTCTTCTCGTAGTAAGCTATGATGCTTTGTGATGTTTTCTTTAATGAGTACCACCCATAAATGAAGTACTCTGTTCATATACACTTGTCAAAGTAGGATATGATGTTTATGGTGTTTTATGTAATTGTTACCACTTATAAGTGAAGTACAATGATCAGAAACTCTTCTCATAGTAGGGTAAAATGCTTTCTGATGTTTTCTTTAATGATTATCAACCATAAATGAAGTACTCTGATCATAATCACTCATAAATTACGTACTCAGACAAGAAGCACTTAGTTGTAATCTATGCTTCTCCGTGGTGTTTTATTCATTGTTTGCAACACTTAAATGAAGTACTCGGAGAAGAAACTCTTCTCGTAGTAAGCTATGATGCTTTGTGATGTTTTCTTTAATGAGTACCACCCATAAATGAAGTACTCTGATCATATACACTTAGTTGTAATCTATGCTTCTCCGTGGTGTTTTATTCATTGTTTGCAATACTTAAATGAAGTACTCGGAGAAGAAACTCTTCTCGTAGTAAGCTATGATGCTTTGTGATGTTTTCTTTAATGAGTACCACCCATAAATGAAGTACTCTGATCATATACACTTCTCATAGTAGGATATGATGTTTATGGAGTTTTATGTAATGGTTACAACCCATAAATGAAGTAATCTTATAAGAAACACTTCTCGTCGTAGGATAACAAACTTTGTGATGTTTTCATTAATGGTTACCACACATAAATGAAGTAATATGACAATAATCATTCATAAATTAAGTACTCGGACCTGTAGCACTTAGAGTAGTAATCTATGCTTCTTCGTTGTGTTTTATTCATTGTTTGCAAAACTGAAATGAAATACTTGGAGAAGAAACTCTTCTCGTAGTAAGATAAGATGCTTTGTGGAGTTCTCTTGATAGGTTACCATTCGTAAATGAAGTACTCTGATCAGAAACACTTATAGTAGAATATGATGCTTTTTGGTGTTTATGTAATGGTTACAACCCATAAATGAAATACTCATATAAGAAACACTTCTCCTAGTAGGATAAGATGCTTTGTGATGTTTTCTTTAATGGTTACCACCCATAAATGAAGTACTTTGACCATAATCATTCATAAATTAAGTAATCGGACCTGAAGCAATTAGAGTGGTAATCTTTGCTTCTTCGTAGTGTTTTATTCATTGTTTGCAACACTGAAAATGAAGTACTCGAAGAAGAAACTCTTCTCGTATAAAGATATGATGCTTTGTGGAGTTCTCTTGAAAGGTTACCATTCGTAAATGAAGTACTCTGATCAAAAACACTTATAGTAGGATATGATGTTTTTTGGTGTTTATGTAATGGTTACAACCAATAAATGAAATACTCAGATAAGAAACACTTCCCCTAGTAGGATAAGATGCTTTGTGATGTTTTCTTTAATGGTTACCACCCATAAATGAAGTACTTTGACCATAATCATTCATAAATTAAATACTCGGACCTGAAGCACTTTGGGTGGTAATCTATGCTTCTTCGTGGTGTTTTATTCATTGCTTGCAACACTAAAATGAAGTACTCGGTGAAGAAACTATTCTCGTAGTAATATATGATGCGTTGTGATGTTTTCTTTAATGATTACCAACAAAAATGAAGTACTTTGATCAGATTCACTCGTAAATTAAGTACTCAGACATGAATCACTTAAAGTGGTAATCTATGTTTTTTTGTGGGGGTTTATTCGTTGTTTGCTTCTCATAGTACAATAAGAAGTTTTGAGATGTTTTCTTTAATGATTACCATACATAATAGAAATACTCTGATCAGAATCACTCATAAATTAAGTACTCAGACATGAAGTATTTAATGGTAATTTATGCTTTTTCGTGGTGTTTTATTCATTGTTTGCAACACTTAAATGAAGTACTCAGAGAAGAAACTCTTCTCGTAGAAAGATATGATGCTTTGTGGAATTTTCTTGAAAGATTACCTGTTGTAAATGAAGTACAATGATCAAAAACTCTTCTCGTAGTAGGATAAGATGCTTTGTGATGTTTTATTTAATGATTACCACCTATAAAAGAAGTACTCAGATCAGAATCACTCGTAAATTAAGTACTCAGACAAGAAGCACTTAGTGGTAATCTATGCATCTTTGATGTATTTTATTCTTTGTTTGCAACACTTAAATGAAGTTCTCGGAGAAGAAACTCTTCTCGTGATAAGATATGATGCTTTGTGATGTTTTTTTTAATGGTTACTATCAATAAATGAAGTACTCTGACCATAATCATTCATAAATTAAGTACTCGGACCTGAAGCAATTAGAGTGGTAATCTATGCTTCTTTGTGGTGTTTTTTTCTTTGTTTGCAACATTGAAATGAAGTACTCGGAGAAGAAACTCTACCCGTAAAGAGCTGTGATGCTTTGTATAGTTTTCTTTAATGATTACCACCCATAAATGAAGTACTCTGATCAGAAACACTTCTTGTGGTGGGATATGATGTTTATGGTGTTTACTGTAATGGTTACAACCCATAAATTAAGTAATCAAATAAGAAACACTTCTCGTCGTAGGATAAGAATCTTTGTGATGTTTTCTTTAAAGGTTACGACCCATAAATGAAGTACTCTGACAATAATCATTCATAAATTAAGTACTCGGACTTGTAGCACTTAGAGTGGTAATCTATGCTTCTTCGTTGTGTTTTATTCATTATTTGCAAATCAGAAATGAAGTACTTGGAGAATAAACTCAGAACGTAGTAAGATATGATGCTTTGTGGTGTTCTCTTGAAAGGTTACCATTCGTAAATGTACTCCGATCAGAAACACTAATAGTAGGATGTGATGCTTTTTGGTGTTTTATGTAATGGTTACAACCCATAAATGAAATACTCAGATAAAAACCACTTCTCCTAGTAGGATAAAATGTTTTGTGATGTTTTCTTTAATGGTTACCATCCATAAATGAAGTACTTTAATCATAATCGTTCATAAATTAAGTACTCGAAGCTGAAGCACTTAGGGTGGTAATCTATGCTTCTTCGTTGTGTTTTATTCATTGCTTGCAACGCTAAAATTAAGTACTCGGTGAAGAAACTCTTCTCGTAGAAAGATATGATGCTTTGTGGAATTTTCTTGAAAGGTTACCACTTATAATTGAAGTACAATGATTAGAAACTCTTCTCGTAGTAGGATAAGATGCTTTGTGATGTTTTCTTTAATGATTACCACCCATAATAGAAGTACTCTGATCAGAATCCCTCATAAATTAAGTACTCAGACAAGAAGCACTGAGAGTTGTAATCTATGCTTTTCATGGTGATTTATTCATTGTTTGCAACACTTAAATGAAGTATTCAGAGAAGAAACTCTTCTCGTAGTAAGATACGATGATTTGTGATGTTTTCTTTAATGGTTACCACCCATAAATTAAGTACTTTGACCAAAATCATTCATAAATTAAGTACTCTGACCTGAAGCTCTTAGGTTGGTAATATATGCTTCTTCGTGGTAATCTATGCTTCTTCGTGGTGTTTTATTCATTGCTTGCAGCACAAAAATGAAATACTCGATGAAGAAACTCTTCTCGTAGTAATATATGATGCGTTGTGATGTTTTCGTTAATGATTACCACCCATAAATTAAGTACTCTGATCAAAATCACTCATAATTTTGTACTAGGACATGAATCACTTAGACTGGTAATCTATGCTTCTTCGTGGAGTTTTATTCGTTGTTTGCAACACCGAAATGAAGTACTCAGATAAAAACTCTTCTCGTAGAAAGATATGATGCTTTGTGAAATTTTCTTGAAAGGTTACCACTTATAAGTGAAGTACTCAGATCAGAAACTCTTCTCGTAATAGGATAAGATGCTTTGTGATATTTTCTTTAATGATTACCACCCATAATAGAAGAACTCTGATCAGAATCACTTAGTGGTAATATATGCTTCTTAGTGGTATTTTATTCATTGTTTGCAACACATAAATGAAGTATTCGGAGAGGAAACTCTTCTCGTAGTAACATATGATGCTTTGTGATGTTTTCTTTATTGGTTACAACCCATAAATAAAGTACTCTTACCATAATCATTCATAAATTAAGTACTCGGGCCTGAAGCAATTAGAGTGGTAATCTATGCTTCTTCGTGGTGTTTTATTCATTGTTTGCAACATTGAAATGAAGTACTCGAAGAAGAAACTCTTCTCGTAGTAAGCTATGAAGCTTTGTGATGTTTTCTTTAATGGTTACAACCCATAAATAAAGTACTCTGACCATAATCATTCAAAAATTAAGTACTCGGGCCTGAAGCACTTAGGTTGGTAATCTATTCTTCTTTGTGGTGTTTTATTCTTTGCTTGCAACACTGAAAAGAAGTACTCGAAGAAGAAACTCTTCTTGTAGTAAGATATGATGCTTTGTGAAATTTTCTTGAAAGGTTACCACTTATAAGTGAAGTACTCTGATCAGAAACTCTTCTCGTAGTAGGATAGATGCTTTGTGATATTTTCTTTAATGATTACCATCCATAATAGAAGTACTCTGATCAGAATCACTCATAAATTAAGTACTCAGACATGAAGTACATAGTGGTAACCCTTAAATGAAGTACTCGGAGAAGAAACTCTTCTCGTAGAAAGATATGATGTTTTGTGAAATTTTCTTGAAATGTTACCACTTATAAGTGAAGTGCAATTATCAGAAACTCTTCTCATAGTAGGGTAAAATGCTTTGTGATGTTTTCTTTAATGATTATCAACCATAAATGAAGTACTCTGATCATAATCACTCATAAATTACGTACTCATACAAGAAGCACTTAGTTGTAATCTATGCTTCTCCGTGGTGTTTTATTCATTGTTTGCAACACTTAAATGATGTACTCGGAGAAGAAACTCTTCTCGTAGTAAGCTATGATGCTTTGTGATGTTTTCTTTAATGAGTACCACCCATAAATGAAGTACTCTGATCATATACACTTCTCATTGTAGGATATGATGTTTATGGTGTTTTATGTAATGGTTACCACTTATAATTGAAGTACAATGATCAGAAACTCTTCTCATAGTAGGGTAAAATGTTTTGTGATGTTTTCTTTAATGATTATCAACCATAAATGAAGTACTCTGATCATAATCACTCATAAATTACGTACTCAGACAAGAAGCACTTAGTTGTAATCTATGCTTCTCCGTGGTGTTTTATTCATTGTTTGCAACACTTAAATGAAGTACTCGGAGAAGAAACTCTTCTCATAGTAAGCTATGATGCTTTGTGATGTTTTCTTTAATGAGTAACACCCATAAATGAAGTACTCTGATCATATACACTTCTCATAGTAGGATATGATGTTTATGGTGTTTTATGTAATGGTTACAACCCATAAATGATGTAATCTTATAAGAAACACTTCTCGTCGTAGGATAACAAACTTTGCGATGTTTTCATTAATGGTTACCACACATAAATGAAGTAATATGACAATAATCATTCATAAATTAAGTACTCGGACCTGTAGCACTTAGAGTTGTAATCTATGCTTCTTCGTTGTGTTTTATTCATTGTTTGCAAAACTGAAATGAAGTACTCGAAGAAGAAACTCTTCTCGTATATAGATATGATGCTTTGTGGAATTCTCTTGATAGGTTGTCATTCGTAAATGAAGTACTCTGATCAAAAACACTTATAGTAGGATATGATGTTTTTTGGTGTTTATGTAATGGTTACAACCAATAAATGAAGTAATCTGATCAGAAACACTTATATATGATTCTTTTTGGTGTTTTCTGTATCGGTGACAACCCATAAATACTCAGATAAGAAATACTTCTTCTAGTAAGATAAGATGATTTGTGATATTTTCTTTAATGATTACTATTCATAAATGAAGTAATCTGACTACAATCGTTCATAAATTAAGTACTTGGACCTGAAGCACTTAGATTGGTAATTTATGTTTTTCGTGGTGTTTTATTCATTGTTTGCAATACTTAAATGAAGTACTCGGTGTTTTATTCTAGTCCCTTGCATGGTCCTGTTGATTCAGATAATGACTCACAAGAGGATCGAGAGCAAACTCCTGATGTGCCCGACACATCTTCTAAAGGGAGAGGTTTGCGAAAGAAGAGGAAGAAGAAGAACTTCACGCCGAGCAATTTTATCTAGACTTGTATATTATTTTTTTGGACTTGTATGTTTATTATCTGCATGCAATTGTATCTTATCAATTGTATGTTAACAAATGATACGAAAATTGAAAATAAAAAATCCAACAAAGACGATTACACCCCTATCTTATCAATTGTATCTTATCAATTGCACCCCTACATTTCAATCCCTTTTATACATTCATACAAAAAACATACATGATTAAATTCAAAATAGAAAACTTGTAGATGATTTCGAAAATATAAAACTAATTCTTCGACAAAAACGATTGAGAAATTCTGGTGCACGATTGGTGGATGATTTGTCTTGACTGATTCCTGCGAAAGATGTATGAAAATATGATAAGAGAAAATAATAACACAATAGAGAGAAATGAGCGGGAGATCGTATTCCTTCTATAAACTCGCCACCTATATTGATCAGTTTAGAGAGATTAATTATTGGAGCACTTTAAATTTGCCACTAATAGTGACGAGTTTAGAAAATGAATCTTTATGACATGTTATACTCGTCAGTAATGAAGATAGTAATGAAGATAGCGAGTGTAGAATTTTTGTTTTTTTAAAGAAAATTCTAAAAAAGACTACACTCGCCAGTGTAGAATTTTCTTTTTAAACGACCAAGAGTTCTAAAAATAGACTAAACTCGCAGTAGTGATAGCGAGAAAGGTAGATTGCAATTTTCTTTTCTATTTTCTTATATATTTAATTTCTTATATTATTATTATTACTTAAAAAAATTCGGCCGACCCGACTCAGATCACTACAATGATACTTTTCTTTTTCTTGGCACGGTGAAATTCCCCGGATTGCATGTGTGTTTAGTCTTTAAATACGCCGGTTCAACCTTTGTATTGAATTTAATTTTTTTACGATCGAATAATATCTGTTTCTAAATACGAAGATGACATTTGCGAAAAAAGTTGTCATCTACTAGAAAGTAGATATAGAATTTCAAGTTAAATTTTCTTATATATTTAATTTTACTATTGATATTATTATGTAAAAAAAATCGGGTCTATCTGTGGGTGACATCACGACACAAGTTGAGGAATCTTGCCATATACGATTTTACAAATATATAACAGCAACAAATATTTAATAACACCCCTTGTCCGATTTACAGAACGGACCCTGAATATTCGGCATTTATACACTACAGTCCTCCTTATGGGACCAACAGAAAATTCCAGTCAAGCATGTAATGTTGCCTAAACCATTAATTCGTCAGCCTTCCCCAATTGCAATTATATCCCCCAAAACAACTAAATTAAAATTACTTTCTACAACTAGGCAATAAATCAATTGCCCGGTGCCGGTTACATTTTTTCTTATACTAAATACATACCTAAGAAGCAAAATATCTAAACCTTCTAGAAACGTTTCCTGCCCACAATTGGCTTTCTAAAATCCCGGCCCCACCAACTTCGCGTACCGGAAGTCAGGAACCGTCAGCTCAACCCAGAACCATCACTCCATCAGGATCGGATCTTATCTAATCCGACCCGGAACCCAACCCGCTACAATCCTGGAAGCCCTGGTAAACTGGACGGGGCCGGTAGATTGGCCACGGCCTCTGATCATCATCCCTCTGATCTTTAGCATCAGACTGATCCAACAGCTCCATTTTAATGCCATCTCCAGTAGAGGGGCCTGAACCGTCGGATTCCTCCTCCCTGCTCCTCTTCAACCCAAGTGAGAACCCGAATATTTTCGGGCTATTAACCTCTTCCATTTTAATTGCTTCTTCATCCTTTTCATCAACTACCATTCCCGGACCCATTGGCATCAGATCCAAAACCGGCGCATCAACCGCCTCGCCAACCGGATCACCACCAGCTGACTGGCTCTGACCGGCAGCATATTTGGACATAAGCACCACGATGTTGCTACACATCTTCTTCATCTGTCCCAATTCACGCGACAGCTTGGCGTTCTCCTTTCTCAGCCGTTCGTTTTCTTCCGTCAGATCCGCTGCACTGCCAGATCCAGAGGTAGACGGTGCTGTATGCGGGCCCGGCGAGGAATTTGAGGAGAGAACCTGTTCGTCAGAAGAATTGACAGGAGATGCTGCTCGGTTAACCGGGACTGCCAATGGTATGGCGGCCGCTGCTAGAGTCACTGGTACAGCAGCTGGTGCCTGAGCCTGAGCCTGAGCCTGTGCCATTGCAACCTTCCGTCGGTGGATTTCGCAGAGCAATCGCTTCTTGTCTCTCTTGAAAAAGTCATTTGCAAACTCCCACCGATCAGGGATGGTTTTTCTAAATCCCTATGCAAAGCACAAACACACTGCATCAGAACTAATGTTTGAACATATAACAGGTATACCAAAAACGAGGGATAGACAAATTGATGTAGAGATTCACATACATAAGTGTTGAGCTGCCGAACAAAACTGGAGAAATTGTTGTGCTTGAAGTACTTTGGAAGGAGGTCTCTTGCAAATTCGGCAGGCCGCCACACGATAAAAGTCGATCCATCTTCGTTCCATGAGATAACATCATCTACAGCTGGATCGTCGACGAGCTGATAAGTTTTGGTCAGAAAAGGAGTAGGTAAGGATCGCTGAGCTGCCTCGGTCGTCGGAGGCGTTTCTACCACCGGAGAAGAGGTTCCAGTGGCGGCGGAGGTATCTTCGTTCTGTTCTCCCGCCGTTTTCATTATTTTTTTTCTTACCGTTCAACCAAATTGATTTAGAGAGAAGGAAAATTGGATGGGGTATCAAAGAGATATTTCAAAAAGGTTCTGGAAGCTTCGGGTTTAGATAATGGTAATGTAAATCTGTGGGAGAAAAGGGGGGAGGGAGGTGTCATCTGTTTTTTAGAAGAGAGAAAAGAGAGGAGAAAGGAGGAATCGGTGGAAAATTTTGGGAGAAAAGAGAAGATCCACTGTCCGTTTACGAAAAGCCAACAAACAAACAACTCTCTGCCACTGTCCGCATAAAAATATCCTGCAAAACAGGATTCATACCGTTAGATATGGAGATTAACGGTTGTGATTTAAAATGGAAGAGAAGGATGCAGAATTGGGTTGTATGCGATACTGTGTCCTAGAAAGGAGAAAGCGCGAGAAGCTTCTGATAGTTTTTTTTTCTAATTTATTTTGGTTTTCTGGAAGGTTCAAGGAGACGTTGCCTGCCAGTTGGCTGTGACACGTGTCGTGCAAAAGTGGCAACAAGATTTCGTCTCCTCTATAAGAGAGAGATAAGATTATCACGACGGGTTTGTTGCGTATCGGATATAGATTTAAACTAGGCGTGTAAATGCGTTCCGTGCATTTACACGCAACGGAAAAAATCATCATTACGCGTCGAGTAGCGAAGAAAGCACGAAGGCAGCAGAAAAAAATCAACGAAAAAAGAAAATTGACACTGTTGCAAATGGACAGTGTCAATTGTGCAAGTAACGGATGGAGCACGAAAATAACAGAAAAAATCAATGAAAAAAAATTAGCACTATTGCGAATAAACAGTGCCAATGTTACATAATGATACAGTATAATATTAGCTTTTAAATTTTAATTTTAATTCCTCCGATTTTAGAAAACCAGAAACATCTTTCGATATTGTATATTGTAGTATAGGAACTTCGTGAAACTTCTACTAAAATTTAAACTGTAAAATTTTTAAAATATGAATTCTAGAAATGACTAATGAGGTTTTCTTCCATCGATATTGTATAGAGTATTTTCATAGAACAACTTCTCAAAAATTAAAATGTCAAATTCTGTTAAATATGAATAAGACATCTTCATTTTTCTATAAGATCCTTAGATCCACTAAAGAGCATTGAGATTGTCCTTGCTCAAATTTTCGAAAGTTAATGCTATAATAAATTACGAAATGAACAAATTGCAGCAAAAATCACAAAAAAAGAAGGATGTTGATCAACTTCCTTGTCCTATTATTTCCCATCAATTAAATGGCTCATTTTTTTAATGTTTGAACGTTTCTAAGTGGCAAGCATATAAACAGTACGTAACAGAATAATTGAAGAGATATATTAATTTAAGGTTGGTATAAATAACCTCTTAATTAAATGCCTTTACTTTAAACTGTCTTTACGTAATTATCATACCACTTTGATGTCAATGTTTGATTGAACTGCTTTTACAATTCTTTAGAGCATTAATATGCCTCTAAATAATAAACGTTGATGTTTAATTAATCATAATTAATTAACTTACAAACTTAATATGTCTAGATAAATGCCAGAAATCTATAATTTTGATTTTTTTTTTATCGTCGTAAACTTTTGACATGTAGATATATAAGTTCATTTTTATCGTGATAAGTTCTATCTGTGGTTCACGTATGAAAAAAAATTATTATAACTGCCATAAATTCATATGAAATAAATCAAAATAAGACCTATGTCTGCACAGTGTCAATTTTAAATGTCACTAAAAATTTCAGACAAGTAACAACAAGTTCAGATTTTACTCTTTTCGTTCTTTTTTTAGGCTTTTGCGATTCTAGTAATATGTTCTTACTACTAATAAAAGTAGATTGGAGTTTTTGACTCCAACCTCTATTCACCTCTCAGATTAATACAGAACGTGAGATTTTCATTTCTTTCGATCACAACCGCTCAATTTTAGACTTTTAATTTTCGTATACTTTGGTCTGTCGCTCGCGTACAAAAAAAGAAAAAATTAATTGTCTCTCGCCTCCTTCCTATTTGCGCTTAGTTGTGAACCAACCCAATCGGAGGTTGGCAGATGGAATAATTGCAATTTTGGTTATTTCTTCATTTTGATTTCTAACAACAATACTAATTATAATATTCACATTTATCATCCCACTATAAATAAATGCAATAAAACCTAAAATGTCCTCAGTTTTGTTTTTTGCGCTATTAGATCGATTTCAATTTTTGAATAATCATAAATTCATTTCAGTCAGCCCCATTGCACAGATTTCACATATCAAAGTTGAAATCATTTCAACAGCTGCTAAGGCTAAAGCCTAGGGGTGCTGATATTGACACCATAAATATTTATATTAACACTACAATATGTAAGACTTTTTATTGAAAGACAATTTTAGCATACATTTATTATTTCGTATAAGACATTTTTCTCTCATACATCAATTTTCTTGTTATTTTCTTAACTGTTTAATTTTAAAATAACAATAATTTTGTATGATTCCTTGTTTAGATCATTATTATATCCTTTTATATTCGATCCTAAATATTTTTGTACAATCTTGCAACTATATTTGTTTCCAATATTTTTAAAATATACATGTGTTGAGCATGCAAAAACAACTAAATCATAATGACCATTTTAACTGAAATATTTTTCTGCCCCCACATTCTTCCTCCTGATTATTACATTTTTATATTATTATTTTATATAGACCTTTTTATATGACCATATATTTTTATTTCTATTTCTTTATGTAGAATACTATAATCATTTTTCTGTAAAATACTAAAATCAAAACCCTTTTACTTGCTTAATAAATGTAAAATTTCTTTTTAACATAAGAAACAAAATATTTAGATCCATATAAACAAAGTAGGCATCTAAAATTCTATATGAATACAAATATAGGAATAATTGAGAAATGCATTTAGTTTAGCTAATTAATAGAAAATACTATGTACAATTTTACAAAGAGATATAAAACAATAAGATACAATTAATTGCTATTATATTTTATTTAATATTCTCAATATATAATAAAGTAGACACATGTACATATGGTATAAGAATATTTGAACCAAAAGAAATACTAAAAATCACAAATGTAGATATTAAAAATAATAATTGATATTATATACTAAAGATGCAGTTGCAGTTTTATGAATTCTTATCAAATTAAAATTTTAACTATATTAAATCATGAAGTTACTATTATTTCTCAATCAATTAAATTGAATCTAAAATAAATACTTATTATTTTATCATTGGAAATTATTGAATAATTAAATTTCTTCATTATTGTATATTTCCCCCTTAGTAAATATTATTTTTCTTTACATAACATTCTCCCGTTATCGTGCACGGGCACGCTTACTATTCTTTTTTAAATTCAACTTGGGTGCGATTAACAATTTTAGGAATTTGATAGGGTTAAATTTACATAATGCATTCTTCGGAGGCATGTTGTTGTTTTTTTCATTGTCTGTAAGCTTACAACACACATTCACAAAAAAATAAAAAATAAATTTGAAAATCTTCTTTAAAATAATTTCTACTGAAACTTAAACTTCAGACTTTTTTATAAAGATCTCGTGTCTTATCAGTACACTAGGTTGCGTTTGGATCATGTCATGGTTAGTGCAAAAATAGTGCTATCTAGATTAGTGGTTGAAATAGTGCACAAATAGTGCTATCTAGGTTAGTGTAAAAATAGTGCTAATTTTGTGCCATCTAGGTTAGTGAAAATGTTATTTGGATTGCACATTTGGAGTAGTGATGGTGATAATTATTTTAGTTTTCTAACAAATAATAATAATAAAATAATAAACTATTGATATCAATTTATAATATAATAATACAATAATAATAATAAAATGATAATAATATCATAATAATAACACAAATGACAATAATACAAAATAAAAAATATTATAAAATAATAATAATGATAATAATAATAATAAAATAATGACAATAATAATAATAATATAAAAACAATAATAATAACAATTATAATAATAATAATATAATAATTACAATTAAAATAATGAATAAATAATTATAATGACAATAATGATAATATAATAATACTAACAAATAATATAATAATAATATAATAATTATAATGATAAATAATAATAATAATAAATTTAATAATAAATAATATAATATAATAATAAATAATATAATATAATAATAAATAATGACAATAAATAATAATAATAACAATAATAATAATAATATAATAATAATGATAATGAAAAATAATAATAATAAATGATAATATAATAATTATAATGATGATGAAAATAATTATAATAATATTAATAATAATAATAATAATTATTATTATATTGGTAATATTTAGAAATAAATAAATAATTTAACGATGGTAATGATAATATATAATATAATAATACTGATAGTAATAATAATAATAATAATAATAATAATAAATTATTTTTGCTATCCTTACAACCACTAACCTTGCTAACTCAACCAATTGACGGATTAGTAGATTAGCAACTATTTGGCACTAACTCAAAATATGGATCGTTTTGAAGTTCATAATAGTAACTATTCTCGGGTTTGTGCTAACCCAGAGTGATCCAAACGCACCCTAAATAGATTGAGGAATATTGTTTGTCTAGTTGCAGATTGCGACCCATATCAGTTGTCGTTATGAGATAGCAGAAAGCTGCCGTAACTAATTATCACACCTTGGATCAAATATAAACGGACAAATATGATTAAGGCTGAATTTTTTTAATATTATTTTTGTGTGAGGCCCGCTTGTCATACGCAGCAATGACACCTTGACACCATTCTGCCGTTATAACTATTAACAACAGATAAAAATCCGTCAGAATGCAAGGTGTGGAAAGGGTTGTTTGTGTGCACCTTTCGTGCACCAGGTTCAGTTGATTTGGAGAGTACAAAAGAAAATGAGAGTCCATGAATGTTCTTGAAATGATTTAATTGACAACCACCCATCATTATACGAATGAAATCCTCTGGTCCAGAATTAAATCCGGTGTTCTCTGCATTGGGTTTTTTTGTTCGTCGGATCTAATCAGATGGCTCAGATTACAAGCGCAATCAAACTAAAAAAAAAATTCGCTGCCCTTGCTGACCGTCGGGCACTGAAATAAGTAGGCCCTCTCTCGTTCGTGCCCTCAACCTCAATTCTGCTCTCTCCTCCGTCGCCACTTCTGCTCTCCGAGAGGCACCGACAGATTGCTCCTTCTGCTCTCTCCAGCCGTGCTCTCTCCTCTGGCGAGTTCAAATCCCAACCCTAATTGAAAGTAAAGAGCCGTGGTGGCTTGCTCCTTCTCTCGGTGCCCTTTTTCCGGTAAACCTAACCCTAGAAATTGTTTTTCTTTGTTTTTTAGTTGTTTGCACTTGTGGAATGTTTGAAATTGCTGGAAGGCTTTGGGGTTCTAAACTGTGCACAAAATTTGAGGGATTTATGGGTTTAAAACTGATTTGCTACTGTTATTTGGGGTTGTTATGCTACTGTTTTGAACTGTGCACAAAATGGCTTCTCTAGGTCTCGTACGAGACACAGTGGAGACGCGGGAAAGAAGAGAGAACGAGCGGGCAGCCATTAAAACTTTTGTTTTTAATAAATTCGCTTGTAATATGGTCCATCCGATTCAATCCAATGGATCAAAATATCAGCCATTTTTTGGTATTTACAGGCGCTTCTATACGAGTCCTTGGATCTTCATCGGACTGCTAAAATCTACCCAGTGCAGAGAGGTCCGGATTTTTTTTTCGGACCAGAGGATTTCATTCGATCATTATATGCTTAAAGGAAGGGTAAACGACACAAACAAATAAAAATAAATAAAAATCGTGTACCAAAAGATGGACTTTTGTATTTTTTTTGTTTGCAAATAAAAATAAAAAATTGAAACATAGAAAGAAGAAATCAATTTGAGAAAAAAAATATAAGAATTTGATATCTAAAAGATGTTAAAAATTTAATACGAAAGCGTCTATAACTTTATTTAATAATTAATCAAGATATTTGTATTAAGTAATCCAAACGAATCTAACATAAAAATAAGCAATATTAAAGTAATTTGATAAAAAAAAGAGAGTAAGAGAAAGTAACAGAAAGTTGACACACGACATAACGTGATTTGACTAAAACTTTGCAATGCTAGAGCTTCAAAGCCTGATATCAAGCATCCTTGCATTATATTACATATCAAAGAGAACATAAAAGCTAAAAAATGTTTTATTATACAAAGATTTCACTATTTTGATTATTTGAGAGCTTTTAAGCTTCATTTATATACAGATTGTTTTCAAATGGTTAACTTTTGGTTTTTTGAACTTGCTTAATATATTCTCTTTGATGTGTAATATAATATAGGACCAGTCATATCTAACCCTTTTAATCATTCACCACGAATTAGTAGGCGAACTCGTGTTCGATTTCGAATGACTTAAAATATAATCAAAGATACATATTTAAATATGCAAATTAATGCAACTGTTTTTAATTCTATATTTAAAATAATATTTTATTATTTTATTATTGTGCATTTGTATCTGACTTAAAAATTACCTAAATTCCGCACGGATCGTATCACCGCATTGATTACACAATCAATTTTGAGCAATACCCAAACTAGTAAGCAAATCATTGTTTGTAACTTGGAAGTCGTTCATTCCCAGCTAAGTGGAACCAAATCTGATGCTTGCCAAATTTCTATTTGTTTTTTGTTTTTTTCGATCTGAATAGTTCAAAACACATCTAACAGTCAAAAAATCTGTTTTCTAAGTCAAATCACAGTCCTCCTAACGTCAATCTCTTTAGAAAAGAACTTCTACGTGGAACTAACTGCAATTGTACCTGGCTTAGAATCAGTCAAATTCATTTATCACCGACTGTTTTGGTTGAAAGTACAATTGATAGAATATATATAAGTTTCACCAAAGACCTCATCACACCAAAGATTTAACACGACAATAATTTCAAGTCCCATTATGCAGGAGTCTACCAATTTTTTTTTCAAAAGAAACATTCTTTTTACGAAGTCGGTTTCATTTTTTGAAAAAAAAAGTGAAATCTTTATCTCAAATTTTATTCATAAATATCGGTTTCATAGATAAAAATAAGTACAATCCAAATATCGTGTTTATATATATAGAGAGAGAGAGCAAGAACTTGAGGCTAAAATAATATGCATAGTACACCACCTTCCGTACTATGCGGCCATGCATGTTTAATTTGTTCAATAAATTGAGATTTAAGTTGCTCAATAAATTCTTCATATCAAAATCTTGTACGAAATCAAATTTCGTGATTTTTATAGTTTTCTTGCTATTTTTAAATATTTTTTCAAAAGCAACCCATAAATTGCACTTTTGTAGTATTAAATCTGGGTTGTTTTAAAAAATATATTAAAAAATAGAAAGAAAGCTCTAAAAATCACGAAATTTGATTTCCTACAATATTTTGATATGAATAATTTATTGAGAAACTTTTTTTTTAGATTAGAGCTAACCCCAAGATAGGGTGCCGGCCTCCAAATGAAAGCAACAAAAAGTTCAAATTACAATGATGTAAGTACAGAAGGTCTGTACTTTGATAAAACTAAATGCGAAAAACTAACAAACCCAAACAACACTGACATTTGTGAACTACTCTATGTTACTCACTCTATGATACCTATATCACCAACCGGTACCAATATGTAGATTGTCTCAAAATTTATTCATTCCCTGCATGTATGACACTGGACTTCACACTTTTTATTACAAAATGTGTAAAATGACAAATAAAACTCAGTTCTCTTGTAAATGATGTGCTCTTTGTATCAATCCATCATGTAGTCATGTTAACCGTCTAACAGGTCTTCATCCGAGGAAGATTGTTGTTCCTCTTCTGAGATCACCACCATTTGATTGTCTCTAACACTTTGTTGAGAAGCCAAATTCCTAAAAAAATTTCCTAAATGGCTTGTGCCACCTGTCCAATGTATTTGTAGGTGAATAATTGAGCTATATAGTGTGATGTCATCCTTTATTGCTTTATTTTGAAAAATTACAACATTTCTTTCCATCCAAATGGTCCATGCAAATGCTATAAATAATATGCCCCAATTTTTCCTATCTTCATCATTCATTGTGATTATTGATTGCCATAGGTTTTCTATAGATGTTATATCTAAATTACTACCACTTAAATGTGAATATTTAATTATCATCCAAATTTTTTTGCTTATATTACAATTAAGAAAAAGGTGTTCTACTGTTTCAATATGTTGTTTACAAATAATGCAAATACTATCTACAGGAATATTTCTTTTGAAAATATTGTCTTTGGTGAGAATTTTATTTTGTAATAACATCCATGTAAATAATTTAAATTTTAAAGGTATTCGAAAATTCCAAACTGTGCTTTTCAAATTTATTTTAATTCCTCCATTATTTAGAAAATTATACATTGATTTGACTGTGTATCTACCAGTTGGTTCCAAACACCATATAGAGGAATCGTTATTTTCTGAAAATATTAGACTTTCTAGAATAGATTTTAATATCTCTTTTTGTCTTCTCATTTCATTGCTACAACCTCTAGTTAAGTGTAAATTAATGTTGCCATTATTCCAAATTTTTCCTAATGAAATATTTTGGTATTTTGATTTAATAAAGACTAATGGAAATTGTATTTTTAGAGCACAATTATCAAACCATGTATCATTCGAGAAATCAATTGAATTACCATTTCCTAGAATCCTTTTATTATTGATTTGGATTAACTTGTAATGTTGACTTACTCCTGCCCAGAATGGAGATGCAGTTGTGGTAAATTTATTATACTTTATTATAATTATCTGCTTCCATAGCCCTTGATATTCTTCATACAAAAAGAACCAAGCCCATTTGCAAACAAGTGCTATATTCATTTGTGACAAATTGAGAATACCCCATCCTCCATATTCCTTTTTTCTACTTACTTTTTCCCATTTGACTAAATGAATTTTTCTTTTATTTTCTGCCCCAGACCATAAGAAAGTTTTCCTTATTTTATCTAATTCCTTACAAACCCATTTTGGTATTTTATAAAGGGATATGTAAAATAATGGCAATGATGATAGAACTGAATTAAGCAAGACTAACCTGCCCCCAATGGATAACATTTTACCTTTCCATATGGGTAATTTTCGTTTAATTTTTTCAATCAACTTTAGCCAAAATTCCTTGTTTGGTCTTTTCCAGTGAAGTGATTGACCCAAATACTTAATAGGGAGTGAACCTAATTTACATTCTAATCTATCAGCATAATGATGGGCTGTTTGTTGATTAATATTAAGAGGTATTAATTCAGATTTGTTGTAATTTATTTTTAATCCTGTCAGACCTTCAAAAGTTTTAAGCAACCACTTTAAATTTTCAATCATTTCATGTTGTGCTTGAACAAAAATGAGAGTATCATCTATGTATTGAAGGTGCATAATTTTATAGCCATTTCCCAACTTTGGTCCTAAACCTTGAAAATGATTATTGTTAATGCCAGTATTGATTAATTTAGTTAAGCTATCTACTGCTAAAATAAACAAATATGGAGATAATGGATCACCTTGTCTCAAACCCTTTTTACATTCAAAATAATTTCCAATTTGATTGTTTAATATGACTGCACTTTGTCCTTTAATTAGAGATTTTTTAATCCAGTTTATCCATTGTACACAAAATCCTCTATCTTTGAGAATCTTAAAAAGATATTGCCAATTAATATTATCAAAAGCTTTTTGATAATCTAATTTTAACAATATTCCTTGTTCCTTGTTTTTATGAACTGTGTCCAAAATTTCATGTGCTATTATCATACTATCCATGATATTTCTATTTTTTAAACCAGCACTTTGGTTTGGGCTAATAATTCTTTGTAACACTATTGACATTCTGTTAGCCAGCACTTTTGTGAATATTTTAAAACAACAATTTAATAAACTTATAGGTCTGTAGTCATTGATTGTATTAGAGTCTTCCTGTTTGTTCTTTGGAATTAAACATATAATTGCTCTATTTAACTTGGATAAATCTAATTTATTGTTATGCAAATCTTGAAATAATTCCATCAAGTCACTTTTAATTATGTCCCAACAACTTTGATAAAAGGACATTGAGAATCCATCAGGCCCTGGTGCTTTGTTTGCATCCATTTGCATTACCGCTTGATGAATTTCATTTATATTAAAAGGTGCAATTAGTGCTTCATTTTCTTCATTTGTTACTTTTTCACTTATTTCCCAAACATTATAACTTAAATTTGCCCATGTGTTATCTTCAGATCCTAATTGAGATTTGAAATGATTAAAAATAAACTTGGCCATTATTTTTTCATCTGTGATGGTAATTCCTTCTATGTCTAATGAAATTATAGTGTTTTTAGTTTTTTGAAAAGAGGCAATTTTGTGGAAATATTGTGTGTTTGCATCACCCTCCTTTAACCATTGTGTTTTTGCTCTCTGATTCCAATAAATTGCTTCTTCCTTATTAATGTTGAATAGTTGGTCTTTTGCTCCTATATATTGTTCTATTTCATTATCTTCCAATTCTCTTGCTTCTGTAAGAGTCTCAAAAAGATCTAATTGGTGTATTATATTTTGTTTATTTTCTTTACTTTCTTTTCTAATGTTTGCACTCCATCCTCTCAATTTTTGTCTAAGGTTGTCAAGTTTGAGTTTCCATTCGTTCCCTTTATCCTTGTTTAGTTTAATATGTGACCACCATGTTTGTATTTGTGCTAAGAAATTATCTTGAAGTATCCAGCTTTTTTCAAACCTAAATAGATATCTTTTGGTATATATCGATGTGCCAAATGTTAGACATATAGGATTGTGATCTGACAATTGTTTACACAAAGCAAATGTTCTAGATGTGGGATATGAATTTGACCATTGTAAATTTATGAAAAATCTATCTAAACAAGCCTTTTGTAAACTTCTGCCTCCTCTTGACCATGTATACTTCCTATTATTGCATTTATATTCAATGAGTGCATATTCATTTATCCATTTATTAAAATTCTCTATATTACTTTGTATAAATGTGACACCTTGTCTCTCATCTCTATTTCTTATGAGATTAAAATCCCCTCCAATTACCCAAGGTATGTCTATCAAATTTCCTAAGAAATATAATTCTTTCCAGAATTGTTCTTTATTGTTTGTTGTACTAGGTCCATAAACTGATGATATGGCTAGTTTTTTGTTGTCTGGTTTGAAATGAACAATTACTGTGATAATATGTGCACCTATTATCCAATTTATTATATTATATTTATGATCATTTATACCCATTAGAATGCCCCCTGCTGTTCCTTGTGCAGCTATCCAATTCCATGTGTATCTATTGCTTATAGAATTAAGTAATCTAGAAGTGAATTTTTCCTTTTTTGTTTCTTGTATTCCTATAAAATCAGGTTTTTCTTTAATTAAAAATTCCTTTAACATATTTTTCTTTTCTTTCATCCCTAAACCCCTAATATTCCAATTAATTATACTATTCATTAACAACTGAAATATCCCCCTGTCCTTGTGGCCGAAACTGTGTATAAAATGTAGCAATATCTAATAGTGTTTGACCTACTCTAAGGTATTCAGGTTCTCTAATGTTTGTTAAAAAATCATTAATATTAGTAGAGTTATCATTAAAGGAGATACCCCAATCAGATAAAAGGGTACCAATCCCTTTATCTGATTGAATGTGTTGAGATAGTGATTTACCATATGCTTTCAATAGGGCTTGATGTTTAAGTGCTTTCCTTCTTAGGCTAGCACCATCTGGTAGAGGCTTAATTGATGCTTTCTGCACCAGCTGTGTCATGCCATCTTCTTCCTTGTTTTCATGAAATGTGATAGCTTTAACTCCACTGCTTGTACTACCTGGTCCCTCTCTGAAGTTCAGCTCCTCTTGTTGTTTCATTAGTTGTGCTTTCATTTTTTTTAATTGCTGTCTGAGCATCTTATTCTCTGCCTTAGTGACCTCATTTTCATCAACACTGTCTTCCTCAAAAGACAACTCTTCTTTGCCTTTTGTTTCAGATGAGTTCACCTTCCTGTCTGTGAAACTACCAGAGTCTTGGCATATGACTGGCATCGGATGAGTGATGGTTGATGGTTGACTGACAATTGCAGGTTTATTGACTGGAGGGCGATTGACAGTGAAGGTATGGTGGCCATTTTCTTGGTAATGCAAATGTGATGACTATTTCGATTACTCCCTATTTATTGAGAAACTTAAATCTCTATTTATTGAGCTACATATATATGCATAGTACAAAAAGTGGTGTACTATGCATATTATTTTAGCCTTGCTCATATATATATATATATATATATATATAAAGTTATGCTAAAATACTTTATAAAGCACCAACATTCAAATACTTTAGGTTCGTATCTCGAGATACAAAGTGAAACTGTCGATCAAGATCGTTGAAAATGTTCTCTATATTAACATCTATTTAGAGATCAAATCTCATATTTTTTTGGAAATTTTTTGCTATTTTATCGGGTAGGTGGAAAATTCATTAATCTAACGATTTTTAGACCTTCAATTTAACCAACTTTGCACCCATTCGATAAATAGTAAAAAAATTAAAAAAAATGTAAAATTTGGTCTTCAAATTTTTGTTGGTATGGAAAACATTTTCAACGGTTTTGATCGGTTGTTTGCACTTTATATCTCGAGATACGAGCCTAAAGTATATGCATGTCAGTGCTTTATAAAGTATTTTAGCACAACTTCATATATATAGGCCTACTGAAGCTAGCTGGAAGCGTGTCGTCTTCAGCCGGGTCAGTCGGAGCGGATCGTTCCTAAGCAGGCCAATGTTTGAAGGCTCTATTTGGGCCGATGGCAATGAGGTCCTATCAATAATAAATTTCTCGATCTAATACATCCTTTTAATCGGAACCAAATTTGATGCTCGTATAATCCCTCCTCGTTTCCTGCTTGTCTCGATTTGAACCGTTTAAAACGCATCTAACGATTAAAGCATCTGTCCCCTGAGTCAATTCACAATCGTCCGTGACGATCGATCGATCTGTGGCGGTCGGATCGAGTCGAGTACGACCCTGCTCGTCTCCAATATGAGCAGATTCGGTTCCCTTTTAATCATAATTCTCCCAATTCAAGAAATTTAATAATACTCTTAGTTATCTCATATTTTGTATTTTGAAATGGTCGAACTATTATTTGTAAAATTGATTAAATAACTTGGATCGTTTTATTTTTAAAGCATTATCCTCAGTGATATTAAAACCTTGGAGCAAAAGATTAACATAAATTTATATTTTTTTTCGCAATTTATCTGATTGCTTTTTTACTTTTAAGTCTTCGCTTTTAAATTTGTGAAATTTTCCTGCATTTTGCTAGTCCGACAAAAAAATTGAAATAGGGAAGGTTATTTTTTTTTTACTTTATAGTTTTTTTATTACTCATAAGCGGAAATAGAAAATTTTCAGTGGAATCAACAACACAAACTACTAATTATATTTTCATAAGTCAAATATAAAACTACTATTCTATTAAAATATGAATGTCATAGTATTTTTTTTTTATAGAACTATAGGATTAATTCTTCATTATATTCATATTTTTGCATAAAAATAACTAAAAATACCACTTGCTCCAAATTTATCATTTGGTTTAAAAAAGCATATTAAATAGTGAATAAACGACAAAAAATGTCACGCTGGTGTATTGGATATAGAACCTGAGCATAGCACTATAGCAGTATATATAACCAACCCGATTACCCGGCTGCCTACTGCATAGTGCTGTGCATATAGGTAGCGGTGCAAACTAGTCGGACACGAACGAACTGAGTTAAGTTCAAGATTGAATCGTTACTTAACGAACAAGTTCATAACGAGCTGGTAACGAACGAGTTCATAACGAGTTTTGACGAGTCGAACACGGACGAGCCACGAATTACTAATATTTTTGACACTTCTAGACTATATGTTAATTAATATTGTGCAACTTGTACTTCAACTATTGCAGTTAGATATTAATATCTATCAATTAACTTTATATAACATGTGTGATTCGTTAACGAGCCGAGCTGGACATAGTTCAAGATCGGCCCGTTAACTTAACGAGCTGATCAGCTTGTATCGTTAACAGCTCGAGCTGCTAACGAACAAGTTCATAACGAGTTTTTGACGAGTCAAACACGAACGAACCACGAGCAACGAATATTTCTTGCATCCCTACATCAGTGCATACATACTGGCTGCAACTCCTCACAGGCCTGCCAACCCTATCCGTTAAAAAAAATTCAATCCGAAATCAAGTTTGTTCTCAGGTAATACTTCTCGGTAAAATCCATACTGATAATTAGAGGTGGCAAGTCGGGTCGGTCGGGCGGGTTCGGGTCGGGCCGGGTCGGGTCGGGTTAGTTTGACCGTTTATAAAAGTCGGGTTGGAATCGGGTCGGGTGAGGTCGGGTCGGGTTTCGGGTCGGGTTGCATCGACAACTTTCGGGTCATGGGTCGGGTCGGGCGAGGTCAGGTCGGGTTTCGGGTCGGGTTGTGTCGATCTTTTTCGGGTGATGGGTCGGGTCGGGCGAGACCGGGTCGGGTTTCAGGTCGGGCTGCATCGACAACTTTCGGGTCTTGGGTCGGGTCGGGTGAGACCGGGTCGGGTTCGGGTCGGGTTGCACCGACAACTTTCAAGTATTATTTTGAGTTTTAAGTTAAATCGGACAAGATCGAATCGCGTTATTGAATTGTACAAGTAAATTTTGACTTTCTCTAATATTAATTTGTTAGTAAAATTAGATTATGATGTAGGCAAGATAGGATTAGATCAATTTACAAGTTGTATCAGGTCAAGTCGGGTCGGGTCAGGTCGGGTTCGGGTCATCATGTGTCGCTCCATCTCGGGTTACGGGTCGTCTCGGGTCGGGTCGGGTCGGGCTTGGGTCCTCATGTGTCGTGCCATCTCGGGTTACGGGTTGTCTCGGGTCGAGTCGGGTCGGGCTCAGGTCACTCATGTGTCGCTTCGTCTCGGGTTACGGATCATCCCGGGTCGGGTCGGGCCGGGTTCGGGTAGTTTGACTTTATCAAAATATCGGGTCGGGTCGGGTTCAGGTCGGGTCGGGTCGGGCGGGTTTGTCGGGTCGGGTCGGGTTCTGCCACCTCTACTGATAATCGCACTTTCTCCTCTCTAATCCATTCGACTCACTCCGCGCCATGGCCGCTGCTACCTCGCGGCTCATTCCCTTCCTCTCTCCCTCCAAACCCCCCTCTGCACCTTCCCTTCTCCGAACCGGTTCTCCAACCGATCGGTTCGTTTGCGCCGCTACCGGTCAGACCGGGTTCTTCAACAAGCTCGGCCGGCTTATAAAGGAGAAGGCGAAAAGCGATGTGGAGAAGATCTTCTCGGGGTTTTCAAAGACGAGAGAGAATCTAGCGGTTGTTGATGAGCTTCTTCTCTACTGGAACCTCGAAGAAACGGATCGTGTTTTAGATGAGCTTGAAGAGGTTGGTTCTTTTCAATATCTTTCATGCTGTGCTGTATTCCAAATTGAAATGGATTTAAGTGGTTGGAATGAGAGGTAATATTTTGTTGGTAATTCACAGGCATTGTTGGTCTCTGATTTCGGGCCGAATATTTCTTTTAAAGTTGTGGATATACTTAGAGATGATATAAGGGCAGGGAAGCTCAAGTCTGGACCTGAGATCAAGGTAAAGATAAACTCATTTGTTGAATCCATTACGTACTTGTGAGTGCTTATGATTTCAATTTTGAATTAGTTATTCTGAATTAGCAATTGTATGACATTAATTTTGTAGGAAGCACTAAAGAAGAGTGTTCTTCAGCTGTTGACGAACAAAGGAGGCAACACGGAGCTCCAGCTGGGATTCAGGTTTTTACTCTTAGCTCCCTTGGTGCGTCAAGTTGAACTTTCAAAGTTATCTTATCAAGTTGAACACGATAGCTTGTTGACCCCTATATGACCTTTCAAATTATTTCAGAGATTTCACAATCCATACTTTTGATTTAAGCATCTATATATATTTGTTCTACATTAATTTATGATTTTTCTTGTTCAAAACCAGGAAACCAGCAGTGATCATGGTTGTTGGTGTGAATGGTGGTGGAAAAACTACTACTCTTGGTAATTATTTTTACCGAGTCCTCCAAGATGATCTTATAATGTTACTTTGATAACTATATTCATTACTTCTTGCTTGTTATGCCATAAATGTTATTATATCATGTGCTTGAAATATCTAAGATGCTCTTTTAATTGCTTGCATTTGATAGCCAAGCTTCTGCAGTGTACTTTTGCTTCTTTTACTTCTGAAGTAAAACTAGTTACAAGTGTATAATCATTAATGTTAGTGAGAGTCTGATAGATGGACACTGTTTATATTTAGAGTAAATGTAAGCATTGTTACTTTATCTCTACCATTCAACTTTTGTAGGGAAGCTAGCTCACAGGTTAAAGAATGAAGGTGTAAAGGTGGGATCTTTTCTTTATAAATCTCTTCATAATTATCTTCGTGCCAGAGAACAATAAAAGCACCTCTATTTTGTTTCCTTTTGACAAAATTTTGATGGGGAAGTCGATGCATGAGTCTTGTCTAGTGGATGTGCAACTCAGGCTGAGATCTACTAGGACCATTAAACCCATATCTATCTATAATAGTTCGGAGATCAATCTTGACAGTTTTAAGTTTGTTGCTTTGAATTGCTTTCTTAGGTTTTATAGCTTTGTTTGAGTCTAGGGCATCATATGATTCATATCATTTTGGATTACTGATTATGTTGTAATTCTTGTGTAGATATTAATGGCAGCTGGAGATACATTCAGAGCAGCAGCTAGCGACCAACTAGAGGTATGGGCTGAGAGAACTGGTTCTGAGATTGTTGTAGCTGTTGGAGAAAATGTTAAAGCACAATCAGGTACACTCACTGAAAGCAGCGGCAGTTCTTATGTGATTTTTCACTTTTAAATCTAATTTATATCTCTGCTTAGTTCTTTCGCAGGCTGTGAAAAGAGGGAAGGAGGAGGGTTATGATGTTGTATTGTGTGACACATCTGGACGTATGTTGTTATATTTGTGTTTTGACTTTTGATCAATCACCTTTTTATATAATGCATTAAGTTGTATATTTATATTGCTCAATTTGTATTGTTTTATTTTTTCCTGAAAAGTTTATTCTGGAACTTGAAATAATTTGAAATAAGTTCTTTCCTTGTTCTAATTTGTTTCCTTATTTTGAATTTGTAAGGGCTTCATACAAATTATAAGCTAATGGAAGAGTTAATTGCATGCAAAAAGGCTGTTTCTAGAGTCATCCCTGGTGCACCCAATGTATGTCTTCTATAATTTATTAGTTATTGTTGAAGTCACTCCTGGTGTGTGGTTTGTTAAGAAGCTTCCACAAAATTTTCTTTTGACCTAATTTTCTGCACAGGAGATTTTAATGGTATTGGATGGGACAACTGGTCTAAATATGCTTCAGCAGGCAAGAGAGTTCAATGAGGTATTTGCCTTGTTGCCAAGTATCATTCTTGTTCAATAACTGTTGCAGGCTGTAGATTTCTAGCAGTAAATTAATTCAAGGTTTGTAACATATGGATTATATTTCTCTACAGGTAGTTGGAGTGACAGGATTTATCCTAACAAAGCTTGATGGCTCTGCCCGTGGGGGGTGTGTGGTAAGCTCCTTATACCATTGGCTATCCTACTACAGTGTTTCTTAACATTAGCTGAGCTGGTGGTCTAAGAGGTAATTTCATTTTACAATTTCAGGTGAGTGTGGTGGATGAGCTTGGTATACCTGTAAAGTTTGTAGGCGTCGGTGAAGGTTTAGACGACCTTCAGCCATTTGATGCAGAAGCCTTTGTTGATGCTATTTTCTCTTGAGATTTTTTAGTTTCTGAGTTTTCACTTCCGCAAGAATTTTGCATTGTAATCTCATTTCCTTTTAGATTAGTTATGGTACCAATTTTGTTACCTTTGTAGATGGTAGACACATTTTGTGGATATTTTGTTTATAGCATAAAACAAGATCTTATGGCATGAGGACTTTGAATTAAAGAAATATTGGAAGGAAACTGCCCAAAGGTTTTGATTTAGGTGTGTTGATTTGAAGAGACAGCCAATAAGGTTCGCTATACTTATATTGTTAAACAACCAATAAGGTTCCTGTAATTGTGGAAACAACAATCGGATTTATGTTTAAAACTTAGTAGCTACAGGATGATGTCAAAACTGAAAAAAAAAAACTCTAATTGCGTGAGCTGAGCTTTTTTATCTACAAATCTCAAACTCGTTTGTGCAATGACAATTCCTGAAATTCATCTTTTAAATACAGGGTAATGCTATATTTTAGCAAATAGTCTGTATTACCAAATCCATGCCATGTCGATTTGGACCAAATCCAAGTAGACCTTTCAGAGGCAAAATACGAAAAAGTATGAAAATTGCTTAAATATGCAGAACTTATGTTGAACTAGTTAAGAACAAATAACAAGTCAGAACTCAGAACTCAGAACTCAGAAGAATTAATACAGAATCTTTCGGTTTTTTATTGCCTGATGCTATCTGATATTTCTCCAGATGTTTCTAGGCTGAACAAAGCATTTATTTCATTTAAGTAACAGAGCTAATTACAGAAAAAAGAAAGAAAATAATTGACTTAAAAAATACGCACAAGGCAATTGGATGGTTTATGTCCCAGAAAAGCATTTTCTGATAGTAGCATACATATTGAGGAATGTTTTGTAGACTACCCTTAAAATACTTTTCTACAGCGCACTTGAAGGGCGCACCATTTAAACTCCTTATATTATGCTAAGAACTTCATTTGACCATATGTAGTTGATCTAATAGAAGCTCGGACCACCTCTGCAGTCACCCTGTCTAGAGGACACACTGAGCACAATACCTTTCATGGTTGGCGACAGTAACCGTAAGGATTTTTACTTGCCCAATTCCATTGATCTCGACACATTTCCTCTATGCCATATTTTGCACTGCAATCAGTTTTTCAGATCAATAATTATTTTATCGGTACCTTCCTGCCAGCTCATATTTGTCCGGGCCATCCAAGACAATCAACTCAAGCCCCAGTTTTCTCGTAATTAAATATTGGTGCAAGGGAAAAAAAAACAGACCCAAGAATTACGAAAAAATGAAACAGACTGGATACTGTGTGAAAATCTTCACTCAAAGATAACTGGTTAAACTTGTTTACCTCCAATTTAACTCTTTCCGGGCCTTCTCGATTGATGCATAAACTTCAGTAGCATCACCAGGTCTACGAGGGCATAGTTTTATTGGAATTTTCTGGTTTTGAACAAGATGGAAAAGATGAATAACGTAGCTGCATAAAATTATTAGCTGAATGTTGTTATTTCATTCTGAAAAATAAAATAAACCTTGCCGGATGCCTTCTCAAATGCTGAAATAATTTCAAGCACTGATGTTCCACATCCTGTTCCCAAGTTGTATGCAACACAGCCTAGAATTGTCACAAAAGCTTAATAGCCTTAGAATGTGATATTATAATATAGCAGAAGGCGACAAAGAGGGATGGAGTGGGAGAAGAGACCAATATCTTCTGAATCAAAAAGTTTTCTTAGAGCAGCAAGGTGTCCATCTGCCAAATCCATGACATGAATGTAATCTCGAATCTGCTCATTGAATGGAAACAGTACTGCCATAATTTACATATTTTTAATGGAGCAGTTTACTCAATCTATCATCAAGGTTTGCATCAGGAAGCACTGAAAACTTGACAACTTATATACAGAGTTCTGTTTTTTCTCTTTTTTGAGGGTGCATGTGTTTTCAACTAGCCAGTTTGGAAAAAAAGAATCATTTTCTTACAATATCCTTCTTTTCTGCGACTACTCCCTCAGTCCAATTTGAAAAAAATGACATAATTTTATGAATTTTCTCCATATTTAAAACATGGAAATTAAATTTAGGTGGGTTGAGGCCTTGAGGGGTCACCAGGGTAAGACACATAACATATTAGCAATTGGCCTCGCTTGATTATTAATCAGCATCATGTAGAATTTGTTACATAGGAGCTTAAACAAAAAGACTTTACTTACTGCACATCCATCCCTAGTTGGGTAATCATGGCCATACACATTCAACTGAGGCAGCCTACCAACCACAACTTGCTGGATATAAGGCATGAGATTATTGGGAATTCCCTTTGGATCCTCACCAATTTTGCCACTCTCGTGTGCTCCAACTGGGTTGAAGTATCTTAGTAATATGATATTCCACTGAGGATCTGATTTTTGTATATCACGAGCCATCTCCTCAAGGTAAAGCTGTTGTGCAAAAAAAGTTGGTCGAATTTACGTAAAATTCATCAGTACTTTCAAAATTTAACTTCCAAGGCAAAATCAAATGCTTCTTTTTGCCGTGTGGTACAATAATATATACAAGGAAGATAAAGGAGCTCATCCCGTGGTACAATAATATATACAAGGAAGATAAAGGAGCTCATCCCATGTCTCAACATCATAAATTCTTTGCAGTCTTAACTCTTGAGTAAAGTGCTGAATTTACCAATATTCATCTATAAATCTTTCTTTGAAATAACATTATTTTGTCTGTTTTTCATAAATATCTCTACTAAAGAAACAATTTTCTAAAGGCAGTAAATATGATACCTTCGTTCTTCCATAAGGATTCATGGCTTTAAGCTGAAAATCTTCAAAACATGGGATTTTCTCAGGTTGGCCATACACAGTTGCAGAAGAAGAAAATACCATCTGCGCAAAGTAGCACAAGAGGACAAACATGAAACATTGCATCAATAATGTAGGAAAAATATTAACATACATTAGTGGCTGAATACATCATAAGAACAAAATGTTCAGCTAACCTTCTTACAACCATATTTTGCCATTGCCTCGTACAAGTTTATGGTACCGATTAAATTGTTGTTGTAGTAGCGCAATGGATTCATAACACTTTCTCCCACAGCCTTTAACCCAGCGAAATGAATTACAGCATCATAACTACAGATTTAAATATGCAGTTGAAAAACATAGTTAACAATTATGAGAAACATAAACAAAATAATAATGGTTGTTACTGATGAGCATTTACCTTTGTACTGAGAACACCTTCTCCAGGTCTTCTTTATTCCTCAGGTCACCCTTCAGAAACAGCAAATATTTATTCATGCAATATGTGGGAGAATTCAGAGCTTAAGCAAACAAAAATTTGTTCTTCAGCAAGTTTGATGATGAAAGATGTGCTAGGAAAATAATTTTGGACGAAGACTACGATAAAGGCATAGTCTGACTCTGTTTCTTTAAGTTTCGTTTCCAAGATTAATCTTCAAAATGCAAATGATTTCTAGTATTTCAACTATGAACAGTTGCTAGGATGAATTTCAGACGTTGATGACTTCAAACAAACCAATAAGCGCTTGAATTGTGGATGGAAGAATTTATCTTCACTTACTAAAAGAATGTTTAAACTTCTAATTTAGTTAGTCCAGGGCTAATTTCTGATCCTTTCCTTTTCTTCCAAAGTGAGCACGGGATTGATTCTTCTAAGTAACTAACCAAGCAGTGATTATTATTTTAACTTTTCAGTAAATTCACATTGTTCTTCTAAGTCCTCAATTTCCATAAAAACAAATCATGAAACTGAAAGCTTAAAATCCACAATCATTTCTACTAAATACGTCATTATTACTGATCCTTATCCAACACCACATTATCTTAGTTGTTACATAATTCCAAATAGAATTTCAATAACACACAAGTAGTGAGAACAGAGAAGAGAGTCAGAGAGAGCACATACAAGGAAGAACTGGAGATGACCGGAGAGCTCCGGTCCAGCAAGGTGACGGACACGATCAACGGCCTCAGGTACGGAGTTGTCGAGGTTGTCGATGATGGACACGTGGAACCCCTCCTTGAGCAGCTGAAGCACCGTGTGGGTCCCGATAAACCCGGCCCCACCAGTTACTAGTACGCTCTTAGCCATCTCAAACCGGAACAAGAACGAAAATAAAAATAAGATTACCGGGAACTGGAATGAGAACAAAGGATATATCAAGGTTTATGCTTTATATAAAAGTTCGGGAAGTTGCAAGTTGAGCGGATCGAGGAAAAATGAGATTACCGGAAACTGGAATGAGAATAAAGGATATATCGAGGTTTATGCTTTTTATATAAAAGTTCGGGAAGTTGCAAGTTGAGCGGATCGAGGAAGTTAGAACAAAGGCGAGGCTATTTTGGCTTTATTTTCGTATTTTTGGAATTCGGATTATTGCGGGATAAGTTTGGAACGCTGGCCTGATTGGAATCTCCCAATCTTCCACATAGAAGCCAATCGTCTAAGGAGTCCATGCGTCTAATGAACATGAGTTTATGAACAAAATGAATTAGATATTATTGAACATTTATCGAATGAACTATTTCTTGATTTTGGTTCAATTTCAGTCTAGATTTAATTGTTAAAATTGAACCGGACTAATTGTGAACAAATTATGAATAATTGTAGACTAATTGTGAACCAACTGCAAGCTCATTGTGAGATTAAATGAAAATATGTTCAAACATTTCAATAGATCAATCAAGTTCTAACTCTTTGTTTTACAGAGAGAGAACTAAGTAATTCGCACCAATAAACTGAAATTATTCAACATAGTGATGAAATAACTTTCATTTAAAGAAAACTGTGCACTGTGGTGTCCAGAATCATATCTGCATAGTTAGCTTATGAAATAGTGGACATTATTCGGTTATAGAATGAATTGGACTGGATATTAGTAGATAATTATGAATTTGATTTGGTCATGGACTTCAACTCCTCATTAGCGGGCTGAGCTGGACATGGATTGAAACTCATTCATTAACAGCCCTACCTACGTCACTAAAATCTCAACTCCCAAGCTTTTTTGTGCTCGTGTATGAGTTGCCACACAATTCAATATATATACGTATATATATTTTGCGAAATTTCACATATATTTTTAAAAAATTCAAAATTACTTATTTTCTCCTCCAAATTTGAATATTACATATTTCTCTTTTGAAATTTAAAAAACTCACAGATTTACTCATCTTATTATTTTATATTAAAACTCATTTTGAATGTGTAAAATATCTATTTTACTCTTCACTAAAAGCATTAAAAAATATAATTTGTTTAATGAAAAATATCGATCTTATATTTGACATGCTTTTTAAGAATAAATTAGTCATTTTGTACTCCTGACGTATACTTGGTGTCATTTAGGTGTGTTGTTGTGTATGTACCAAAAATAGATAAATAAACAAACAACATTTATGTACACTTATGTACGGAGTAAAAGGGGCACATTTGGTGTTTGCTCTCGAAAATTGATCAAATATCAAACCGATGTTTTCATTAAACAAACAACATTTATGTACACTTTTAGTTTGGAGTAAAAGGGGGCACATTTAAATGTCACTAGATATACGTCAAGAGTACAAAGTGACTAATTTGCACTTAGAAACTAATCAAATATAAGACATACATTTATCATTAAAAAGCTATATTTTTAATGCTTTTATTGAAGGATAAAATGAGTATTTTACACATATAAAATGAGTTTTAATATAAAAACAATAAATTAATAAACATGTGAGTTTTTAAAGTTTCGATGGAAAAACACGTAATATCCAAAATAAGAGGGAGAAATATGTAATTTTTAAGTTTCTGAAAGATATACATGCAAATCCACCTATATATTTTTATATATAAAATTTCTGTTAATCTTGATATTTATATACTTTTTAAAAATATTTTTATGAAATTTAAATATGCATGGAATTTATAAATTTAAATATTTCTTGTGATTTAATATTAAATATTTAAACTTGATCGCTTGTTACAAGTCACACCAAAGATCGTCGTGCTATGGATTGTGTTGTGACTTGCGAATAATGGTCATCGTGGGACTCAATTTCTATTACATATCATCCTTTGCGTCTAGGGGTGTAAACGAGCCGAGCTCGAGCGAGCTGGGACGAACTCGAACTCGACTCGTTTGTTAACGAGTCACGAGTTGAAACTCTCGGCTCGAGCTCGCTCGTTTGTAAGAAAAAATGACAAAATAATTAAAAAAACATAATAAAATTATAAAATCGTGAAAATTCTCTATGGTAAAGATCTATTTAGAGATGATGGTAACCAATTCGACGGTCCAGATTAACTCGTTAAGGTTTCGATACTTACACAAGGCGAGCTTGTCACAGCTCGAGATCGGCTCGTTAACACTCGAGCTGTTAACGAACGAATTGTTAGCGAGCCGAACACGAACGAGTCACGAGTCACGAGTATTTTGTGCACCCCTATTTGCGTCTGTTGGAGTAAAGAATATTTCCAGTCGAAGATCAGGAAAATCTTAAAATAGACTCCTTGGTCTCGTCTTGTACTAAATACTGTAATATTAAAGAATAAATAACCTATATATATATTAACAGATAAATATAAAATGTTTCAAGTATTTTGTATATTATTTCTCTAGTATCTTACAACAATTGATATAATTCTCCTGAGTAATTGTAGACCCGCATGCATGAAATTTGAGAAATGGAAAAACAATACTTGGGACTATATTAGTGTCGGATTCTAGCTTTGACATTCTAATAAGATGAGATGAGTTTTACCATGTAAAGGGCTCTTCGGAGGAGCTATGTCGTCTGAAGGAGATACCACCCGCTTGGATTATTGTGACACGCTGTCGACGTTCAAATCAGTGGCGGAGCCACATTAAGTCAGGGGATGCCCTTTTGATTTTTTTTCAAAATTGATCATATATATCATGTTTTTTTTCAAAAATAATTATATATTTTTAATTTTTTTTACAAATGATCATGTAAGATAATTTTTTTTAAGAATAACCATCATTTCGAACTCCCCTAGAAAAAAATCGTAAATCTTGAACCCGTGACGAAAATCATGAATCCGCCTCTGGTTTAAACCACTTCCAACCAAGCTCAGATTCTCTCCAGAAGCAAACCTTCATCTTCAACCCACTCTCCATGTCTTACAAACAATCCCTCCAGGTCAAACCTCACTCTTCCCAACACCGGCTGAACCATGTTCCCTACACTATCCTCTCAACCACAAATTTCCCTACACCCACCGCCCTATGTCAAAACATGTATAATAAAGCTATGCTTTTGAGTTGGTCGAGAACGTCGGGGAAGGAACAAGAAGGGACGAGACATAAAGAGGGGAAGTTTGTAACACTCCAAATTGGAGAGGAACAAATTTTGAAAAATAAATAACACTGCCTCTCCCCTCATCTTCCCTTTCCCCCTTGTCTCACCTCCTATCAAATAACTCGGGAGCAAGATCCATCTCACATCTTTCTGTTGAACTCTAGAGGGAACCTAGGATTCTTTTTACAATTTTAATGCACAAATCAATATCTATTGGTAATTCCTAAGTCTCAACAATTTATATCAATTCAATTTGCACAAACAATTGATTTGGTTTAATGTTATACTAAGTTGCGAAAGCGTAAACAATTGTAAGCAATTCAATTCTAACAATACAATTTATTCTAAACAATTCAAGACAATTATAACTTGATGGCAAACAAGTTATTACAATTCAAGCAATTCAATAGCAATCTTCTTAACTAACTAGAGATAAATAAATTTAAAGAGAAGAGTTAAGAGATAACAAACAAAAGAGTAGAACGCGTGATACTGATATATTAATGAAGTTCGGCTATTGACGAGCTTACGTCTCCGGAACTTCTGACCCCCCGACTCGATAACAAGGTCGAGCCGTATGCACTAAACACCAAGTCTTGTACAAAGTTGAACATTGTCCTCTTACACACAAAGGATGAGAGACAATGCCAAAAAACACGGTAGCACAAAGGATAAATGAACAAAAGAGAAGAGAAGACAGAATATCTCTCAAAATTTACACAATTAAATTGATCTAGTTTGAATATATAAATTTGAGAAGTAGAACAACGCTTTTAGCAATATGGATTAAGACAAAGGTTTATCAATGGAGGTTTTGGTTGCTGCTAACACAGAGGAAATAAGGCTATAAAATTCATGGAGAAGAAGGCATGAATACAATATATTTATAGTTTCCAGATCAGGCAAAATTAATTCTAATTCTAGCGTTATAACTTATAACGCCATCTGTGTACAAATGTTACCGTTATAACGCTATCTTAAAATTCCGACAAATTATTTCCTATTTTATTTCAAATTTTCAGAAGGGACATGATAGCGCTATAACTCTATCTTGGCATTACATAACAGATATCTCTGACAGTTCAGTACTTAACCAATTATGGTTTGTTTCAGGGTTACTGTTAAAACACTATCTTACCGTTACCTAACGAATGTCACTGGCAATTTGGTTCTTAACCATTTTTTCTGGTTTGTTTGGTCTGGCGTTATAACGCTAGTCTGGTGTTATGTAACAAATATCACGTGTTTTTGTTGTGTGCTTGATTGGTGGGTTGAGACAGTTTGGCGTAATAACGTCAAAGATAGCGTTATAACGACAGAGGCTAAATTTTTATTTCTTTGCTTTTTTGCATCTCAAATTTAAATATTCTGAGTTATAGATAGCCTAATTAATTCTTCAGCTTGATCTTGAGATAACTCATTTTTTAATTTGTCATATATTTTTACTTGTAACTCCGATTTCGACGTTCTTTGTGCCGTTGGAAAGCTCATGACGAGATCTACAGACTATACTGAGCTTGCTCGTACTGAAACACTTTCAGACCCATCGAAAATCGTTTGAAGCCTCAAAACTCTACCTAATAATTCTCGGAGCTTGAACTTAATTTCTTTAGCTTGTTTTTTGTCATTTTGCTCTCCTAATTTTGTTTCTTCAATCTTACATTTGTAAGAATCTCAACAACATACAAACTTATAAAATTCAAATTTATTTTACAAATCAACAAATATAATGAAATTATTTGATGCAACACTTTCTCCCACTTCTCTCCACTCACATTCTTTCTGAGACTCGGGAGCACAGCCTAAGCAGAATATCTTAAAACGTGTTTTCTTCTTTTACACAAAATTAAAAGTTGCCTCCAAGAGATAGTTGGTTGAAGTTGTATCAATCGCACACCTCCATACGCTAACATCACAAAGTATAATTATTACAGAAAAGAACCTTTTTGATGGGTCGATATAGACGATATGTCCCAGCTCACATGACATCAGCCCATGATCAAGTGTTATGGGATAGTTATCTGGATTTCATATCAGTTGTTATTTCGAGGAAATAACAGAATTCTGTTATTCTATATCTGATCGTTCATTTTCGATCTAACAAATAATTTATATAATACAATAAATCTCGTACAGTTCATCTGTACCGTCCGTATAGATCAGACGATCAGCAGCAGAATAACAAAGTCCTGTTATTCCCTCGTAATAACAGCAGATACGGACTCTTATCTGACAAATAACCGCACGTTGGTAACTTTTCTACAGAGATACACTACAGCACATTTATTCCATACTCCACAAACAAGCACTTTAATACGTCTTGCCTTTACAGTACCCATTTGGAGAGTGATACCGTAAGGGAATTAACATACTTTAGATTATTAAACCACAAGAAAATTGTGATAAAACGCAACAATGAAAATTTTGTAAAAGAATGGTAGACAATACATCCATTCCTTCATTTATTCCAACAAAACATGGTGATGGTAAGAATAACAAATTATATGGCACAGAGAAGCCACCACAGTCCACATAAACTAGAATCCAAATCTACTATACTTAAACTAAAGAGCTAAGATATATGACAATTTATTCATGTGTGATGCTGTAGCCCTGTCAGTTGCCAGCATTGATACCGAATATTAGAACTCTGTGCATGTTGGGAAACTTGGCTACCACTAAGATGAAAACTGCTATTGTGTTCAAGATGAGCATCGGTTGGTGGTAATCTGTTGTATGGGATGCGATCAAGTACCTGCATCATCCCAAGATATAAATGAGCACAATCACGTCAGCTAACGGTTTAGATGTTTAATTTTGTTAAACCAACAGAATTTTGTTGCAGTATGTTCAGGCCAGGTATTTTGGTACCTTTACTAGTACACCAGTTATGCAGACTTCTAATTATTTTTGTTTTTTACTTTCTGAGTAATTGCATTTATTTAGAGCTTATCGAATGAGATTGGCTAGGTGCTTTGCAGAGCACTGATGCACTGCTTGTAATCTGCATATTGAAATCACAAGGAACCAGAGTTTATAATTTTAGAATTTTACTTTTTGGATAGGTCAAAGTGATAGCTATTGGACGACGACGACGACGACGACGACAATAACAACAAAGTCTTTATTCTCAAATAAATTAGAATAGATTAGAAATAAAATCCAATCTAAAATGAAAAATCAAGATAAATAATTATAATATAATAAATAGTAAAATAATAGTAAAAATAAAAGTATAATAAAGATAATAATAATACTAATAATGATAATAACAACAACAATAATAATAATAATAATAATAAAGAGCATGGCTAAAATAATATGCATAGTACACCCCATTTCGTACTATGGGGTCATTTGTATTTAATTTGGTCATTAAATTGATATTTAAGTTGCTCAATAAATTCTTCATATCGAAATCTTGTAGGAAATAAAATTTCGTGATTTTTAGAGCTTTCTTGTTATTTTTTAAATATTTTTTAAAAACAGTCCAGAAATGACACTTTTGTAGTATTAAATCTGGACTGTTTTTAAAAAATATTTAAAAAATAGCAAGAAAGCTCTAAAAATCACGAAATTTGTTTTCCTACAATATTTTCATATGAAGAATTTATTGAGAAACTTAAATCTCAATTTATTGACCTATATCTATATGCATAGTACGTTATGGTATACTATGCATATTATTTTAGCCATGCTCTAATAATAAATTATACAATAAAGATAATAATAATACTAATAATGATAACAACAACAACAATCATAAGTTTAGACTAGCGTCCTACGTCGTTAATCTTGAACTAAAGTCGTACAACTGTACCACTAGTTCTAAATTTTAGTCTATCATGATTCTGGTACATAGATCGTCGACTTCCATGCACTCCTATCTGACGCCAACTCTTTGAAGACATTTCATGCCTGTAAGTCTCTTTTTATAGCTTCATCTCATGTCAATTTCGGTCGACCCCTACCTCTTCTCGTGTTTTCGACGCGGCTTAAAACTCCACTGCGTGCTGATACATCAGAAGACCTACGCTAGATATGCCCATACCATCTCAAACGATGTTGAACAAGATTCTCTTCAATCGGTGCAACCCAACCTTGTCACGTATATCGTCATTTCTAATGTGATCTCTTCTTGTATGCTCACATATTCATCGTAATATACGCATCTCTGTCACACTCATCTTCTGTATGTGTTGCCCTTTAATAGCCCAACATTCTGCTCCGTATAACATTGCAGGTTTGATTGCCGTCCTATAGAACTTATCTTTCAACTTTTGCGGGACCTTTTTGTCGCATGGGACGCCAGATGCTTGTCGCCTATCCAACCCACTCTTATTTTATGACTAACATCTTCATCAATCCCGCCATCACTCTGTAACATCGATCCCAAATATCGAAAGGTGTTTTTTCTAGGCACTACTTGTCCATCTAAACTAACATCTCCATCTTCTGATCGAACGCAGCTGAACTCGCACTTAATATATTCGGTCATAATCCCTATTAAGTCTAAAACCTTTTGATTCTAAAATCTTTCTCCACAACTCTAATTTTCTACCCACCCCTACCTTACTTTCGTCAATTAGAACCACATCGTCCGCAAAGAGCATGCACTAAAGAATATCTCCTTGTATACGTGATCTCATCGATCACTAAGGCAAATATTAAGGGCTCAAGGTTGACCCTTGATGTAATCCTATCTTAAAGTGATAGTTATTGGATAGAATATTCTTTAAATAGACGAGTTTTCCCCTTATTTGAAAAAAATAGTACAAAGTTTTGGTATAATGCAAGATTTCAATATATAGATTACTTGGCTAGATGTTCAGACTTCAAAAGATGAGAATTAGCACTATGGTTTAAATACATATTGAGATAGTTGGATTTGATTCAAAAATGAGGATCAAAAGAACTGAAAAGGAACTTGACCATGACATGAAACAGGTTAAACCTGGATAAAACCCAATCCAAATTTCGTGCTTGCTACATCATATCCAGTGCTCGTGATTTTTACACGTTTCAAGAGGACAAGGTTCTATTTGACCAATCAAACATAAAATGTTACAAGTTAAATGATTTAGAAAATGACTCAATATGTTTGTAAGTTAAAGATAATGGAGTTTTAGGGGTTTTAGATTTAGAGATTTAGATCAAGTGAATAGAGCTCTATTAGCTAAATGGTAGCTCACTATAAGAATCCTACATACCACAGTAAATGGAAGGATATTATTCATTATAAATATCCTAGTATAGTAAATAGACTACTTCTTCTCCTTTGTGGAAGAGCATATGAGCAAATAATTGATTTAGGGATTTTTTAATTTCAGGGGAAGAAAAATCAGTCTTATTCTGGTTTTACAATTGGTTTCATGAGGTACCATTTAGAAATAGGTATCCATTGTTATTTAGTATTGTTTTAGATACTGAGGTAACTGTTGAAAACGATTTTAAGGAGTTAAAGTTACAATTTAGGTTTAAAATACAGTTAATAGGCAGATATAAAGAAGAATATGCAGAAATGCAGAAAGAATTGAATAATATAGTTCTAGATGGCTCACATAGATATAAAATAGTTTGAAATGGGACAGTAAAGGAGTGTTTACTGTTAACTCTTTCTAATAAATGGTTAGACTTTGGGAGAATATCTTGTAATGAGTATAAATAAATATGGGAGACTAAAATTTCATCAAAAATCTAAGTTTTTATTTTATTTTATGGTTAGTAAAAAGAAGAAGAATTCTTACAAAGGATTGCTTAGAGAAAAAAAGTTTAGACATTGACACAACACAGGTTGTGTGTACTGTGGTGAAAGAGAAATAATTGAGCATCTTTTTCTTACTTGTCATGCCATTAACACTATTTGGAACTGGGTTTCAGTCTATAATGGTTTTTATTTTGAAGGCTTTAGTATTGATCATCTTTGGCAAATTGAGGCAGTTATACCTCTCAAGGATAAGATTATTATAGAATTAATTAGAGGAGCAATAATTTGGGTTTGGTGGCTTCATAGGAATATAATTTGTTTTAAAATTGGTAATCATAGATCCTTTTAAGTCTATAGATTTGCAAATAATCAAATTAGCTTCATTTTGGAGTAAAACAAATAATGACAAGCTTATGTTGAATTTAATTTAGTTTTACCACAGGAGGTTAGTAATTTACCTTTTAAGTACCACCAGTTTTGTACAACATAGTTTAGAAAATAATGAAATTAGGGATATTTTAGATACCCCACATTTATAACTGCTTCCTGAGTAATTTTTAGTTTATGTAGAAGATTCTGATGAAGATTTCATGTTTGACTCTGATTATGGCGACTCTGCTGAAGTTTTTAAGGAAGCCCAAAAAAATCTATCTAACGGGACAAAAGGTGTCGAGGTGTGATAAGGACTGGTCATTGCATCCGTTGTACTCTAATCCTAGTCTTTAGAGGAGATGATCTTCAGTTAGTCCTGGCAGAAGCTTAGTTTCTAAAATTTGATGATACTTTGTTTTGTGTGATATGGCATAGAAATTATAATAATAATAGACATTATAGTTTTTGAAACAGGTTAGTTGTTAATATCCTTGGTTATGGTACATGATGGTTATATTTGTGTAATAGGATAGTTCCAATATGCAGGTTTAGACTAAGTAGTTTAGTTCTTAAGATATCTAGAATTCTAGATACTTTAAAAGCTTAATTTTTTTCGAAAAATTGAGCTTTCTTCTCTATGACCTATTATCAAATTTCAATGAAGTTGGTGGACTTAACCCACTTTTAGGTTAAAAAAAAAATTGAAAATGACTCAAAAGAGAAATTTGATTAGCCCCTTGTGTTATCCACAAGAAAGAAAAATATCTCGTCTTTTTCAATATTGGCAAAACGACCTCGCATTTTTAGGGAACCAAAAACGAATGCCCCTTCCATAAAATGTTTATGGATTCTGTTTCACCATCTTTTTTAATCCAAATTAGGACTATTTTGCTCTGAGATTCATATTATTGACAATAACCCCTTGACCGGTTTTTCTACGATAAAAAAGGACAGTGACAATCAAATGAAAGAAACTAATTATAATTTATGAATAACCATCAATATATTCCTTGGTATCCTCTTGAGACATTGATAAATGACATTTTTCTAATTATTAGCATCAAAGAATCTTTAAAAAAATTGTTAAAATTTTCATATTGTTTAATTATTATTTTAAATCATAAAATTAATAGTCTTACAGAGTATATTACAGTAGCTACTAAGTAGGTACAGCTATCAAGTTTACCAAACCAGTGGACCTTTTAGCAAACCAAGGAAATTTTGAACTTTCATCTGATTGCACAATTTATTTTTCTTTTCAAAGTTCTCATCGCATGATTGCTACTCAAAATATTTACATGTCATTTCCTTCATGTAAATGAATGGTTCCTGGAGAGCACAGCCAGTGAATGTGGTGCATCGATTTCAAACAATAACTAACTTGATCGGACATCACTTTAGCTAACAAGATTAAATGCTAATCTCAACAACTATAATCTCTTGTCCAGTTTGGTAAATAGTTGCCCAAGCACATTTTCAGAAGAGCAGTGAATATATGAACTTCTACAGACCAACTTAAGAGCAACAATAAAGAAAGAATTCAGCTAACATCACCAAGTACTAGTATGTACCTGCAGAGGATGTAATCACCAAGTACAATTCCGGTGTTCTTACTGAAGTTTTTAATCAAGATTCTGGTTATGCAAGTACCCAAATAGAAAATAAGAACAATCATAATAATTTGGATGCTTCATATTAGTTGGTACTACTTACAGAACAACAGGTACTGCAGTCAGGAACTTCCTATTGCGGGTAAGTTGTTTTCCATTATCCATCTGCTCCCACCATGTAAGAGTGTTGTAGATTCCTTGGTCCTCTGCAAATGGAGTCCCCTTCTTCCAGTGAAAGAAGTGATATGTCACCTGAATGAAAATTACAGAAAAGCAGTGGTCAAAGTAACTGATATCAGATAAAATAAACATAGCTGCGCATGCAACGCGATGAATAAATCAATCAAAATTAAAACAGTAAAGTTCATCTTTAATCTAGAATGCAAAGAAGGTAAAATTGATCTCTATCTTTCTATTAATACAGTCCCCTCAGAATCAGTCAGGGTTAAGGAAACCCTACCTTCAGTTTACTTGTCAAAAGATAAGGTGAGAGAAAATTCAATGACAAAACCGTGATTATCTGTTGCTTGGATAATACTGTTCAGCTATCTTGTTTCACTTTATCAACATTTAAACATGACTTTCAGGATCTTCCGATACTGGTAAGGTTATAAAATTCTTATCTATTTCTTTCAGGGATATTTCTTCAAATAGATTTTAAATGTGGATCCAAGTACTAAGACTTTTATACAAGATGTTCAGCACATGACTTAAGAGTAAAGTGGCTCGATTAGATTGCCACCAAGTACCAGGATAAATAATCAATGTTACAAGGCCTAGAAAAGGATTTCTCTCACCATATTAAAACATTAAAGAGGGATTCAAAGCATAATTTGTTATTGCCCTATGATACCCATTTCAATTTAAGCATTAATATTATAAAGCCAAATTCCAGGTGACAAATCATGATGAGTGATCCTTTCTTACATCACAAGTAATGCAACAAGGTTTAATGTTTAAGAGTTTATAATAAAATTCATCAGATCAGGACTAGGGAAGAGAGAGGCTAGTGAATTCCTCAAGCAGTTACTTTGCTTTGAAAGCCAAGTAGACAGACTAAATAAGTACATGTTCAAATCAATACAGCAAGCTAAGCTAGGGATCTCAGGGAAGGCAGTTCAGTACATTATTGAATCAGATCAGATTTTTCAGTCTATTTATCTTGTAGCAGTGGAACTAACATGAATGAATTTAGTGTGGCATAGAGCAACGTCAAACATTTTGAATTGTAATCTGAATCGTTTATATAAAAGTAAGCGTGCTGGGGCAAATAAAAGGTAGGAACTGGATACCACCCAACAGTAAAAGAGCTAAAATCATGTCTCCAATGCCCTCAACAAATGAATTGGTAATACAAGTGCACAACAAAAAAATCAAACATTGCTCTTTGAAATGATACAAAAGAAGCTTGTTGACCTGAGATTGATTCTGTTTTACTTTATCACTAATTATTGATAAATCTCAGTTTGAGGGCATGTATAACCTACCATAGCTAGAGCCTCTAATTACAGCTCATCGACCAGTTCATTCTACAAACAAACCATACAAACACAAATGGTGAATAGTAGGAAATAAATGCAACCGAGGTTACAGGTGAAATTGGATAAATCAACAATTGTATACTCTTTAACAGAGTATACGTTATGGTTCAAATGGTGAGTGATGTCCTGAACAAGTAGCTCGAAAATTCCTCTCTCTAAACAATTAATGAACAAATATGCAATCCAATTTCTAAATGCCATCAAACTTCTCAATTGACTATTAAACCCCCAAAAAAGTATATGATTAACACAGAATATAAAAGAGGCACGAACCGCAAAATGGAAGAGGTTGACGACGGTCCACGCAGCACCTGGTGTACATCCAAAGACCGAGAGGACGACGAGCCAGGAGACGAAAAGAATGGCGATGTATGTGGTCCATACACCGGGGTACATGAACCACTCCGTGTTCTTGTTCAGATCCACCGACGGCTTCGCCTCCACGTACAAAGTGCCCATTCAGCTCCTTTGTAACTTCTAATCTTATTTTCGATTTAGAGAAGTACAAAGAGAGAGAGAGAGAGAGATGCAGATGCTCCGCTCTAGAGAGACGAGGGAGAAGAAGGTATAATTGGAATTTAAAGACACAAATAGAGAGAGAGAATGGGGCCTTAGGCAGGGGTCCGAATCGGCTGCTATTCAACCATGAATAAGGCTTGGTCAAGGTATTTAGCACTCTTTCGAAGGGCGCAGAGAAGCAACTAGATTGAATCAGGTGCATGAACCTCTCCTATGAACCATATCACTGTTGTTGATCTAGTGCAGAATATATTGTAGTGTAAGAATATATTTTACACCGAGAGTAAACAATGAAAACTGTGTACGAGATCGGCCGTGTTGGAGCGGATCAATCAGGAGTAAAAGGAGACGGGCGGAAGATATTTCTCGGATAAATTTTAGAAAAAAAATTGGTTAATTTTATTTGAATCATTCAATTCATCACGAATAAAAGTAATTTTTTGAAAAACACGTAAAAAAATTAAAGTAAATTATTTTTCATGAATTTTTATGACTTGAACAATTTAGATGAATTAGAATATCCAGTGTATTCATCTTTCAAGCATCTAAATTTTTGCCTAAATTTTATAAAGAGATCAATATAAGCCGAAATAAAAATAATGATAATCTTTAAAAAAAATGCCGAAAGTGTTATTGTTAATAGTGTCCATAAATTCTCTCCATTATTTTGTTATTTTTATCTGCTTTTCTTTTGTTTGGAGTCTATTGCATGATATAAATCACCCTCAATTAGAAGCACAAATAATAATTACTCTTCTAAAAATGCAGAATAGTCATATTCAAGTCATTAAGTTAGGAAGACAAATTAACGCAGAAGTAGAATTTAGGCTTGGAAAGTGGTAAAAATTAATTCTATCAAACCAAGGGGATTAGTTTAGTTTTATTTTTACGTTTAGATTTTAATCAAAGGAATTAGATTAGTTTAGGAGTGTAGATTGTTAGTGTGTGTTAGTCGATGTTATGTGATAGTTCAACGTTGGGTGTATACTTTGTTTTTGTTATAAAATGAAGTGATGAGTGATCTCTCACTTATTTTAAAAAAAAAAAGCATACAAATGAAGAAGAAATCAGTGACATAACTGTTAATTATCCTTAGATAAATTCATTAGAAGCACTACTATCACTTGTATTTCTAATTGATGATGATTTCTATATTGCAGTGGACTCCAGAAAAGAAGAAAACAAATAGAAATAATAAAATAATGAAGAAAATTTAAAGACAGTCTGCCATTTGTAAAAATTTTAAGTCCTGACATTTAATTGGGCTTATGTTTGAGCTCTTTATAATAATTTTCCTATTTCTTCGCTTTAATCCTCTTAGTGAATTTTTTTCAATGGAGAAGGATGTGATACACTGATGTTTCAACCATCTGATTAATAACCAACGGTTTTGATGAGCTCTATCGTTGTTGATCGGGAGGTTCTCTCGTTGATTTCTTCTCTGTTAGGTACATAAGTTCAATGTATTCTTGTATGCAGGGGCAGATCTAGAGCATAATTAGGTCTGGACACTGAGGTTGAGATCAAATTCGGACACAAATTCATTAAAATTCACTAAAATATTATTAAAATCTCATTTTTTACTAAAAAATAACTAAAAATATATTATATTTTATATATTTTTTAAATCAAATCCGAACACTTGCGAGCTTCTAAATAAGTTCCCCCTACTTGTACGTTGTACCGTAGTCAAACAATACCTTTGTTCTTCGGTCAATTTAGGATGGTCTAATTTGTTTGGGATGGAGATTGGGTCAAATAAATATTACGGATGGATGGAGTAGGCCCAATTGAGCTACAAATATCGACATTTCTTGTAGGATTATAGAATCACGGTCCAAATGATTTTTATTTTTTTACCATTGAACCTCTTATAAAGGCCCTCACATATAATTCGAGCCCAAAAGGAGGCGGCCCAGTTCATTTTGTGTTGGAATCTTTTGGAAATCATTATTATATGTTAATTTTCGCATATAAATTAAAAATAGTAGGTATACCGTATACGTATATATACTGGATTGAAATCACAACTCTTCAACACAAAAAAGGACTGTCTTTTTGTGCGTTGAAAAGTAAGGATATATAGAGAGAGAGAAAGAGCACCAAATCGCTCGTGTCACATATTCGTTATATCCAATTTGAAAATTCTAACGATCGATCCGAACCGTTGAACATAATTTACATATTGAAATCTACTTGGAAATTGAATTTTATATATTTTTGCAATTTTTTGGCTATTTTTTTAAAGAGGTAGAAAAATTGCTAATCAAACGATTTCTGAACCAAAAAAAATTGCAATTTTCCTACTTCTCTAAAAAATAACAAAAAAAATCAAAAAAAAATGTAAAATTCAATCTCCAACTCTTGAACACAAACAAAAGGATGATTCTCATTTTACATTTGGACCGTCGTATTTCAGCGAACGTACTAGATTTCATAGAAAAAGAATCCTCAATTAAAGCCAAACCGATCTGAATCGCCCATTTTTGTAAAGGTCAAGATGTAAATAATAGAATCCTCCTCTTTACTGAAAATAATTGCAGATCCGGACTTGTTTCATTAATGTCCAAGAACTTTTTCCAGCCAACATGTTTTGTCAAATTATGGATTTAATATAATATATGATATTATAATTATAGCTGAGTGTCTGAAGAATAATTTATAGTTCACTTGTAATTTTCGAAATAAAATAAAAAAGATTAATTAAAGAGCAAGAGGCTACGGTACTTCATAAAGCACAATATGCCTGATATTTCGTCTCTGTAGCTCTAATTGTAAGATCCAAACGATCGATTTGAACCGTTGAACTATATTTTAAAATCTCCAAGGAGACCAAATTTTACATTTTTTCCCTCGAATGATGGGTTTGGCGGTTAGGCATCCTTCAGATTTTTTTTACTATTTTATATAGTGAGTGAAAAGTTGGTTAATCTGATAATTCTGAACCATCCGATAGGAATGATTTTGCACATATCTTCAAAATAGTAAAAAAAATTCTAAAAAATGTAAAATTCGGTCTCTAAGGAGATTTTAATACGAAGATCGCGTTCAACGATTTTGATCGATCGTGTGAAATTTAAAATTGAAGATACGAAAGCAAAATACCGGACGACCGTTGTTTTGTAATGCACCGTAGCCTCGCTATTAAAATTAGAGAAAATAAAATTGAATAATCATAACTGAACCATGTCGATTTGTATCACACAAATCAAATATAGGATGAGTTGAGGTCCTCAGTAAAAAGTGACTCACTAAATATTAGATATATGACAGCTCAGTGAAAGTATGGCCAGATCGCTTTTTTCATGGAGTAGAATCATCATTTGATGGAATCTTCTTAGCCATGTGAAGGTAAATCCGAAAGTTGCAAACGGAGAATAACCAACCGACGAGAGGAACCAGGATCCAATGCATCCCAAGTACTTCGATAAATAAACAAATCAGTCTATCTGTCTATTTCATCATTTCATTTATCACCTAGCTTTTGTTTTTGCAACATATATAGTTCGCTCCAGGTAAAGAGCAGAGGCTTGAAAAAGTGAAATCTCACCCACAATGAAACAATCATGGAAGTTCTGTCATTCGAAAAGATTAAAAAAAAAACGATACAGGCACTTTGACAGAAATGTGTTTCACCTTTATTACCAGTACAAGTGTACAACCATGCATGCGTCACTGTATTTGCAATTTCTTTAGCTATTACATGAAGAGATATTGTTGGAACAAACTTCAATTTACTAACATGGATAACTACAAGTTGAGTTGCTGTACAAGGCAACAAAGGCATAAACCAATTCCAATTTCCAAATATGTTGGAAGACATGCAAATAGGTGCATTAAGAAAAGCATTTCTCAAATTAAAATGTGAGGACTGACGAAGCTATATGGATGTTGTTTCAAAAAGATCTTCCTCCGTTCCATAACAGGCATGATAAAATTATTAGTTAGTGAGTCTTTCTGAAGGGGTTAATAACATCAAGCACAAAAGCAATTATATATAAACAGATTCATGGCTCCCGAATATTTTTTATCTAATTAGCTCTGCACTAGATTGAACTTGCAAATGCACCATAGAGTCTTATTTTTAACCACAAATCATTTATGCCAAACTATCAACACTAAATCAATTAATAATTACCATGAATTATTCTTTCCTATTACCCAATACTTCTAAATCATTCGTCTCTTCTTTCTTCGACTCTCTTCTTCCGCATCCAACTGTTCCTCTTCTTCCAGCACCGCCACTTCTCTCTCTTCCTCTTCCTCGTCTCCGTCCAAATCAATTAGATCCCTCTCTCTACCAGATTCCCTCCAACCTAGGTGTGCTGCCAGACCCTCCACCTCCACCTTCACTACATCCTTCCTTACTCCTATGTCTGTAATATATCTTCCTGCAATGTACATCCCAGCCGTCACTGTTGCCATGCCGACAGGACCACCAACCAAGAGCTTAAATGGGGTTGACAACAACGCTGCTAAGGGCATCCCAACCACTGCTGAAGCCTGACCGCTCCTCCCGATACCTGGATCATCCATTGGTAGAAGAGCTGTTTTACAGTAAATTGCAAAATCCTCACAGTTGTTTTCAAATACATCATAGTTTCCGAAACCATTTTGAAGGAGGTACATTGCACGGTGTACCTGTAAGAAATAAGATATAATTAAAATCAGCATCTTTGCTGGTGGGGGAAAACGAATATTGCTTACATGTTACCATATCAAGAGTAAGTTTCCCGAATTCAAATCCAACAAGGCTCCTATTTCGGAATACAATCTTACCGATCAAATTATTGTATATCTAATTCTACATATCAGTACCACTGTTTCGGGAGGATCATCCTGTGCGGTCGTGCATGTACCGCCGCGGAGCTTCGTCACAAAGACTGATGGGTGGACCCCATACTCACACCGGTACAGAGAGCCATTTTTTAGGAAGCAATCAAGGCATGTGAGGATGACCCCACTATCTGGACGCTGGAACCCACAATCGGGGAAAGTCGGACAGCTGGAGGGGGGTAAATCTGGGTTTGGGTTAGATGAGTCGAAATCTTTCTTACGGGTGAAATGGACCACCTTGCTTCCTCCAACATAGATTCCTGTGCATGCAATAAAAGATATCACATTTTCTCTATTTGGTGGTCAAACTCTGAATGAATATTTAGATGTCAAATCTAGCTCAATAAAACAAACTTCTTTTTTTATGATTTCTTAAATAGTACTATTATGTTACAAAGTATGATAAATTAATAATGCTATACTGATCTCTCTGAATCCAATACAAACACCAATATGGTACAGGTACACCAAGTAGAAATATTCTCATGGTTTAAGTCCTCTGTCTAAACTGCAGTGCCACAAATCTGTACCCACATTGTGTCAATAAAAAAAAATTCAAATGATGTAAATCACAAGATTTTACAGGTAAGCCAATAGTTTTCCTTTAAGGCTTCATGATTGTGAAAACGTTACACAAGAAAAAAAAACCACAAGATTGGGAAAAGGACCATACTGAGCTAGCAAATGGATTTTAACAAAGTAAAAAGCGATACTCACTAACTTTATTCAGTCCATGAAGGATGAATTATTACAGTGAGGGTCCCTCCTTTACAATTCTAGAATGAGGATCTTAACATCAACTACAAGGAAATTACCAGTAAGTTATCAAAGCAAAAGCTAGAACTTCCCAACTGAAGTATATGCAAATACATTTGAAAGCTCAGCATTGCAATTTCCGCGAGCTCTGTAGTAGCATGCACATAAAGGAACCTTTTTGGATTCCCAATTTAAAATGGGGCCAAAATGTGTTTTTAGGACTCAATGAACCCCCATTTGGTGTTTACTAAGATTGACAAAGCTGTAAAAGACTATAACAAAACGGATATGCCAGTATGAGCATTATTTAATGGGAAGGATTATGACAAAGAGGCCAAGAGTTAATATTTTTCTTAAGTAAAAAATGAGGCGGGATAAGATTGAAGTCCTGTTGCTATCTTGTTATGCCTACTGAAAAGAAGAATAAAAATATAAAAAACAGGAACAGATGATGACTGTGCAGAGCATGAAAAGGAGTCAAATTTAAATGCAAAATTAAGGTGAACTCATGACTTTAGGTCGTAAGTTTTGGTTTGACTAAGATATATCCACCAAGCAACCCAATTATTGCTTCCAAAACTGGATTTCACTCCTACATAATTTTTATTATTTTTCTTTGACGGGGACATATTTTTATTAGTTACTAAAGAAATACTAAATACGGCGGAATCAAGGAAACTTCGAAACATCTTCTAAAGCTAACTTTTATTTCCTGAAAAGGGCTATTTGGGAATTAGCGAAGTTTTGATAGCCCCGTCCTTGTATGAAAAATCGGACAAATTCTGTATCAGCGAGAAGAAAAACTCTGAGAAGTCGAATGGAATATAGACTCAATAAAGACATACTCCAAATTCAGATCCAATGCGGTTTAATTGCTCAATCGTATGATACTATTCACAGATAGACCAATAGCTGCTAATGCAATCACAGAAACATCAGAACTAAATCAGGAGTTGTCTATCAATTCAGCAATTCAGAACAGTCCAATTAAAAAAAATGGAAAATCCGGAGAAAAACATAATGGAAAGCTTTCGCGAAGCACAACGACATTGAAGGCTAACAATCTGTTCTCCCAACGACAATTCGGAAATTAAGTGGATAATGTGAAGTTGAATCAGGAAAGGAAAGAGAGAATTCACCGTGGTGGGAATAAGTATAGACAGCTCTCCAAGTATAGATATGATCTCCCGCTTTGATCTCCGACCTCTCGACCCGGTTTGAGAGAATTCCCATCTCTCTCTCTCTCTCACTGTCTCTTTCACACAATCTCTTCTATTGAGGTCAAGCTCGAGTCCTCTCTGTTGGAGTTTTAGTTTATAAATACTTCTTGGTGCGGTAGAGACTGATGGAAGAAAGGTAGGAATGCCACTCTCAACAGGAAGAATTGGTTTTTGCTCCTGGTTCACCGATTCGGAAAGCAATTTTTCTCGCCGAGTTAAGGGACCCACAGGCGGGATTTCTAGGTGGTGTTTTAAGAAGGTAAATCGACAGCAACCCGCAATCTCTTGATTGTGATCTCGACTTCTCGAGCGCCGTGAAACCGGAGATTACCGGTGACCGATGCCCTTTGGGTAAAATAAGCTTTTGTTCTTCTGAGGCATGTGCTTTGTAGACAATCATGTAGCGAGCTATTAAGAGACATGTCAGTTCTGATGTAACACCTGTTTGAGCAGTAACCGGGTTTAGACTAGACCACAGCGAGACAGAATTATTTCATTTAGCTGGTATTGTACATCTAACGGTTAATGATTAGGGATGCACAATATATTTATTACTCGACTCGTTTGTGTTGATTCATTTTCGGACTTGTTAATAATTCGTTCGTTAACAATAAATATTTCAACTAAAAATTTTATTATTTAATAAAATTTAGTTAGAATATTAAACAAGAGTACAAATTTTTCTGGGTCAAAGAGGGAGTCGGGGCCCACCCTGGCCTCCTTACTGATTCCGCCCCTGCTTGTATATTTTTCTCATGTATCAAAATTTTCATAAAATCATATCAGGATGGGTAAATCATATACATAGACTATCAAATAAACAATTTTCTGAAAATTAGAACTTCAACAAAAAAAACAAACAAATTTTTTTCATTTGTTTAACATATTCTGTAAAAAGTGAATTATCTTCCACTACGAAAATTTATACATGTATGTAGTAAACATCTTAGAAAATAATAACTTTGTTAACAACATCTAAGTATGCAAAACTTGAAATTTAAGTTCTCACCTTCAAGTTTCAACTCTTTCATTATTGTTGAGACTCTTTCAATGCAATTGTTTACAAACAATTGAGAATCAATTTTCTTCTGAAAGAAAAATAAATTGGATTCATCATCGATTAAATTATTCGGTGCCATAATAAAATTTACTTAAGTGTAAAGAACACATTTTCCAATAAACATACTATCAGATAAATGTTCATAATTTAAAAAATGAACATAAATAGTCATCTCAATATGAAAAGATCAAACTGAACTTTGGACGAATGAATATATGAGAGAAATAAACAATATTTTAATTGTGGAAGTTAGAGAAAGTATAAAGCAAAAATTATTGAATCTACAAAACTCACCTTCTATTGGAAAAAACAAGTCAACTAAAAAAGAAAAGACATAATGAACTAAAAATTTGAAATTATGAATATCCATACCTCAAATAACTTATGAATATTCTTGATAGAATTATCTGAATCGGTGAGTAATTTTAATGCAATAAAGAATAGTGCATATTATAAATCATAAGTTTTATTCTTGTGATTCTGACTTGCTATGTTTCAAAATTTGGCGAAGTTTCTTGAAAGGAAATTATTTAAAGAAATATATTTAGTTTGATTGAGAAAAAAATATCACTAATATGTAAAGGATAGTAACAGACCTTCATATTATCAATTTAATAATATCTAAATAATTTTATGAAGGTATCACTAATATATTAAATAATTTTCTAACTGTCATATTATCACAAGAAACCTTTACAGTGTTCTAACTACCATCACATATCAAAGAATCCAGAATAATACTGGCATAATTCAATATTGTGTATTCCTTCACAATGAACAAAATTAAAGCAAAAGAAAAAAGGATTCTGGTCTATTAATGCTTCATTTCCCCAATTATCATAAAACATGCCCAAATTACCTCACCAATTGTATTTCTCGATGAAATAATAGATGCAATTGACATCTTCAAACAATTGAATCAAAGGGACCATGTGCAATTTTTAGTCGAATTTTATGTGTAAAAGAAAAAGGATTAAAGATAAAAGGAAGAATAATTACTCTCTCTAACTCTTCTAAGCTTGAGATACTTCATGTCATTGACCTTGCACTAAAATGGAGATAGAACCTAATATATTGTGGAAGTAAAAGGTCTGGTGAATACACACATGATCCATCAAATTAAATAAAATAACTTTGTATTGAAGAGATACTTTTAGAAAATGCAACCTTTAAAATTAACTTCAAAAATGTCAACCTCAATTTGTTAGTTTATATAGTAAGATCGTAGCAACCATTTTACCCACATTAATTCTGCTTATAAACGGGCTTTAACCAATATCAGAAAATTTCTCAAAATGCATATTAATCGATAAGAAGAACTACATAAAAAAAAGACGATGTTGCTATTGGCATATCAATCATGCTATGAAAATTGGAGATCGGCCAAAGTGCTTCTCCAAATTTCTTTGAGACACGAGCATTGACCTCTCGTCCTCACAACCTAAGTACACATATTCACATATAAGAAAATTAGCATGCTATATTGTTTGGATTTAGCTATAGCACTAAGTAATTAGGCACATACCATCAACACCTTTCTCCACATCTTCCATGTTGAATATAGGTACACTGGATTCAGTATGCTTTATAGCACCAAAAATCAGCTAGCTAAAATCAGCCATGGATAAACACTAATCAGACACCAAAAACAAACGAAAAGGAATTTGTGGCATTCGTATTTAAAGAAACTAAATTAAAAAAATCCACAAAGAATTAAAAGCATTGGTACAGATCTGACACTGGTAGAAGAGTACAGACCTAACGAGTTTACATAACGCAAGGATTATTTTTCAATTTAATTTGAGAATTAATTTACTAATAAGCTCCCAATTTGGTATTTGATAATTTTAGAGTTCAATTCAGCTGTCAAGATATGTTTTGTAACAATGCAAATGCTCAGACTGAATTGTAATTTGGATAAAAAGATCAAACAAGTTTTACAAAATATATGATTCAATCAAATGGATATTAAATCATACATTTAGCTACATGACTCCCCTCAACATAATACTCAAAAGAAAATCAAATTGAAGGAGTCTTGTGACTTTCTATACAATAGGTTTAGTTTCACTTGTTCTAGGCACATCAAATGAAACTATATTCTTCCCATTCCTAAGTAAACAAAAACAAACTTGATATCCAAATTTCAAACAAGATGAACAAAAATAGTCTTGGAGTTAATATTGTTATAATCATAGTCAATTTTGTTCTTAGATCTCCAATAACTCACCATTGATCTAAATTTATCATTATGATTATTTACTTCACTTCTAGAATGATAATTTGGTTGGTAGACATCATTGTATCATATTTGCTACTAAATTTTTTGTAATCATTTTGCACATTTCTAGGGTTGTATCTTGGTTGAAACTTGAAAAGCACCATTATACATTTTTCTTTGAAAATTATTACCAAGTTTCTTGTCATCATTTAACATATGGAATCTACCGTATCTATCTCTAACATAAAGCTTTGGTGGTTGAACTCTATGATAGTTGGTGATTATATAATTATTTCAAACTCTAGATTTGTTTATCACCTTTCTAGAATTATGTTTAGTGAACTTGCTTTTCTTAGTGTACATCTTGTTATATCTATATGCATGACTTTTAGCTTAAATAGATTTGTCATTTTGCTTATGTTGCTTCTCTATTATAGAATGTTGTTCCTTTACAAATCCAATTCCGGTTTTGTCATGAGGACCTTGATCAATATACATTTTTTCATAGTCAATTTTAGTGTCATTGTTTGATGCCTTAACAAACTTAACAAATTTTGAAGCCCAAGAATGTGCTTCTTTTAATTCATTTTCTTTATCTAAATTGACTTTGGTCTCAAGGTCTTTAACCCTAGGTCCGTTTGGCAAATTAAGAAATAACACTAGAAGAGTGTAGAAGAGTGGTAAAAATATAATATGTGATTTTAGAATAGTGGTAGAATAAGGTATTCTTGATTATTTAGAAGAGCGAAATTTTCGTTTGACAAGTGTTAATTAGATAGTAGAAATGTTGATATTATGATAACAATAATGATTGTGGTATAATATAATAATGATAAAAATATTAAATTAATAATATGCTTTATTTTCTATAATAAATAAAAATAATAATATTGATGATGATAATAATAATAATATAATAACAATAACAATAATAATAACTAATAACATAGTAGTAATAATGATAATATAAGAAAAATATAATAATCATAGTGACATTATTATTTTAAAATAATAAAATACTAATAAAGTAACGATACAATATGATATAAGAATATTAATAACAACAATAATAATAATTAAGTATATAATACAATAATATAAAAATTATAAAAATTTGAATTATTTTAAAATAACAAATTAATAATTATTATTAGAATATATTTTAATGATAAAGATAATATAATAATATTAATAATAATAAATTATATATAATGTCTAAAATTTGTTAATTACAAATATAGTACAACATAATCAAATAATAATGATAATATTCATAATAATATAAAAATTATAATAATCTGCATTATTTTGAAATAATAAAATAATAATTATTATTAATAGTAATTATTAATATTATTTTAATAATAAATATTTTTATTATTGATAATAATAAATTGGAAGCGACTAACTGTCCCCCCTTACAAGCCCCCCTTACACACCCCCCATATAAGTCTTTATACTCAAATGTAGTAGTCTTTATATTTTTTAGTATAAGTCTTTATACTAAAAAATGATTATCATTGCATTTGTTCAATAAATTATTCATACAGAATTAAAAATAATTTATCATTGCATTTGAGTGGGGGGGGGGGGGGGGGCGCGTAAGGGGGACAGGAACTGGGGGGACAGTTATATTTACTCTAATAAATTATATAATATATTAAAATATTATTAATTTTAAATATAATACAACATAATGAAATATTAATGATTATAATCACAATAATATAAATATTATATTAATTTAAATAATAATAATCAATAGTAATTTAATATTATTTTAATAATAAAGATATAATAATAATAATTAATTGCATATAATATACTAAAATATTATTAATTACAAATATAATACAACATAATCAAATAATAATGAAAATTATAGTAATAATAATAACAATAATATAAAAATTATAATAATATGCATTATTTTAAAATAATAAAATAATAATTAATATTATTTCAATAATAAAGACAATACAATAAGATTAATAATAATAAAATATGTATAATATATTAAATTGTTAATTACATTGCAAATTTGATTGCTTAGTCATACAAAATAATATATTCATGTATTTAATATATATAGTGGAATACCGAAATAATCTATTTTATCATTATTTTATTCTTTTAAAATACATTTAACAAAATTATAGTCAAATTGAGTTTGAATCGATAACAGTAAAATCAAGTTAATTTTGAATCACAGCAGAATTTGTCTTTTATTTTGTCGTTTCCAAACGGACTCTAAATATAAAATATGACATACTGTCTCACCAAATTTAAAGCATTTTATTACGAGTTTGCAGAATCGTAGTTCCAATACTTGAGTAGACCTCTTTGCGAAAGAGGGATTCTAGCGCACAAGACCTCTTTTCTCTCGCCTATCGCGTGAAAAGGAAACCCTAGCTCTTCCCCCCAGCCCTTCCCTCGTTGAAACCATGGCCGAAGGATACTGGAGGTATACCGACCCGCGTGTGGCGCAGCCACCGCCCGTCTCTGGATCGGTCGCCGCCGCCGCTCCGCCATCTTCTTCCGCTCCTCTCAAGCGATCCCGCTCTGATTACGCTGGTTCGTCCCTTTCTCGTATAAATTCTCTTAATTTTACGTTACTTACTTTCTCCATCGATCTATTGCGTCGAAATTTCTACGTGTCGACTCAATAAGGACAAGATTTAGGTCTTCTCGTACAAAATTTGGCCCAAATTACAAAGGGCCAGTTTTTAATCTTCCGCGTAGGTGAACAAAGAATCGGAATCCTCTGCGGAACATTTTTGTTCCGCAGAGAGGAGAACATTATCCTCTGTCGTTAGATCAGATCCTACGGTCAATATATTTTGTTGCTGAATGGACTGAAATAAAAAAATGATTTGCAGCTGCCCGCCAAAGCCACCTCTACGCGAATCTCCAGTTGTGAAACTCTTCACGAACCAGCGAAGTAAAACCTCTTCGTTTCAAGCACTTTGCCCAATTACCAGACGTCCGTCTCAATCAACGAGGTAACAATTTCTGAGAAATATGGTGAACTTGAGAATCTGGTATGCAGTTGAATATAGGAGTATAACAGGAAACCTGATGCATAAGGGCATAGAGAGCTGGTCAATTTCTCAAGGTTAGAAACCTGATGCAGTTGAATTTAGGTGAACTTGAACTTGAACTTGAGGTAACAATTTCTCAAGCACTTTCGCCTCCACGACGCTTCGCCTACACGACGACTTCGCGTCTCTCCTCCCTTGCTCGATCAGAACGAGAGCTGGTCTCTGTCCCTTTCACCTCGATCTCTGTCTCTCTTTGACTCTTTCGCGAAAGGGCATAGAGAAAAAGAAAAAAAAACCAAAGAGGACACTTCTGCAGTATAATCAGATTTTGTTCATGGGACAGCGTATTATCTGGTTTTATTTTAGTCTTGCAGCGACATTGATTACCAGCTGTCGGATTTGATCTAAAGGTGGAGATAGAATGTTCTCCTCTCTGCGGAACAAAAATGTTCCGCAGAGGATTCCGATTCGGTGAACAAAACCAACTTTTTTTTGTTAGATCTGGTATAGAATATTAACTTGCAACCTATTTTATTTGCCTTTTTTTTCTCTAGGAGAAAAATTGCCTGACTGGAGCTACGATCATCGGGCACCACCAGGGGCAGGTGCTGCCCCTCCTTCCGCTGATGCTTTTAAGCGATCACGTGCTGCAGATTATGGTGGGTTTATTTATTTAGAGGTCTTTTTTATTAGATAAGCTGAATTCTGAGCAACTAGTTTCCATCAGCTATTAGTTCATTCTATCTGTGCTTATGTTAAATTTTAATAAGGAGGAGATATAAGGGAACATATTGTTTTATGGAGATTGTGAAATTTGGTATCCCACAATCCTATGTCCTTTTGCTAAGCTTGAATTGTTCTGTCTTCTACATTGATTTGTATTCAATATTCTGAGTAGATAATATTACTGTAAATATCATATTTGTAGTACCTTGCGATAATACTGATTTTTCTGTTTACAGATGTACCAGGCGGCCGGGACTTGCCTCCGTATTACCTCTCTCGTGATGAAGAGAGGGCAGGGTACCGTATTGTCAGGGACACAGAGCCAATCGGAGCTTCCTATGACCATTACTTGCGCAATGGGGTATGAATCACTAATATTATTACTATCCTTCCTAGTTTCTACAAAAGGATGACTCCTTGACATCGGAGCCCCTCTTTTGAAATCATCCAAAAATTTTCTTTTAGTCCTGCAAATAATCCATTGTCTACTTCCGATGTATGTACATTGAGTCAGGTCTTGTCTGTACATTTGTGGAACCAAGTCAAAATTTTACCATGCTATTTGAAATTGTGAGTTTTTGGGCACTTTTTTTCATTTCCAACTCAGTTTGTCCTCAACAGCTGGATATTGTAAATAAATTTGTGAATTCAAATTTAGAACTACCAGGAATAAACGGCACTCATAATGAAATTCTTTGAATGAATGAGAGATTTTGACCATAAATATCGAAATTGGAATTATTCTAAAATCTTGATTGACATTCATAAATAGCTATCCGGTGCACCTGCTCCAGAGCCAACCAGGTCTGGAGGAATTGGCGGCTACCCCCTAGATGACCGGCGTACAATTAGTGCAAGGCAGGAGGCGCTGCCACTACCTCTCCCTCCTGATGCTTCTAGCACCTTATATGCCGAAGGTCTCCCTTCCAACTGCACTCGTCGGGAAGTTTCCCGTATCCTTTTCAACCTAGTAGGAATTGTTGTTGTTGCCTGTTGGTGTCTGTGTGGTTCTTTACTTCTTTTTCTTGGGGGTGGAGTGGGGTGAAGGGATAGTTTTCCTTGAGATTGCCTATTATATCCTTTTCATTTGGGAATAAGTAGCAGGATTAACGATCTGATTGGAGGGTCTCATGGATCTTTCTAGTTTCTAATCTTGGCCCTGAACTTGTATTCAAATTGTTTGATCTTGACATTTCGAATCGTATAGATATTTTCCGTCCCTTTGTTGGGTATCGTGAGGTCAGAATTGTCAACAAAGAGCCAAAGCATGTAAGTCAAAGACATGCAAAATTTTTACTTCAATATTTTATTCACTGTTAATATTATTGTTAAAAACTTGTTTATTGAGTTTTCAATCTCCATTATTTCTCCTTTAAATAGAAAGAAGGTTCAACTCACATCCTCTGCTTTGTTGATTTCGCTAGTCCTGCACATGCTACTGTTGCATTGGAAGCTTTGCAAGGTAAGTTTTTACTTTCGGTTGCACTTGATCATCTTTTTTCTTTGTTAAGAGCAATATCAATTTTGCTTTTCCTTAGATGGCATTCATATTTTGCACAATATCCTTCTGTTAGTATTTCATGTTGTGTTTGTTAGTCTGTGCATAAGGATGGCATGCTGCTCAGTACTCCTATTTTAGTACGCGTATTTCCTTTGGATATCAAAGGTCAACTTGATTTAGTCTCTTACTTTGTAACCCTTTAGACTGCATATCACATCACTTTGGCTTCCATATTTGATCTCGAAAACTATCCCTGTCCGTTTGTGTCATGGGCCACCTAAATTGAGCTCGTAACCTCATAGCTTCTTTTCGAAGTCTTCGTAAGAAGTATCACCATTTACATAGATGGTAAGTAGTTACCATTCAATGGCACATGTCTTGTGAGAGGGACGACTAGAAGCCTGTGCTGAAATTCATCTTTATTAACTTCAGATTGTAATATTCTTTTAAGATCAAAATTCAGAGCTTAATACATATGTAAGCCAGAATCTTTCATTTAACCATTAGTATTTCTGAAGTTAATGCACACATCATTTGCATCAGACAAATCTGCGTTTTGTTCCTTCATACCTAAGAAAAATCTTCTTGAAGCCTTCTGGGATCCTATTACACCCTCCTAAACTGTGTTTATTGAAAGCAATTTCAATCCTATGCCGAGTCAGTGCGTACTTTTTGGCCATGTGGGAGCAGATTTTTTGTTTTAGTCTTGTTCTGTTTGCCGTACAATATTCCATTTTTAGTTGGAAGTAGATACGGCCGCTGCTATGCTCGGCACGGTTTTAGTCATGTTGTAAACCCCTCTGGATTTGATAAATGGTATTTTTACTAATTGTCATGCTGCAATATTAAATTCTAAAGGATAATCCAGTTCACATATTGAGAGGTTTTTAACTGATACTAATAATGGATTTCAGATGTGTATTCGCATGACTGAAACCAATGAATATGCAAAAGTACGATCTGATACGTGCCAAGTATCGTGCGAATATTTATCCGAACATATCTATTTAAATAACTTGAGAGGTTCGTTTATCCGCAGCGCGTTTCCAATTTGTGCATAAACCGTCACTGCGATTACTTTTGCAGGTTATAAACTCGACGAACATGACCGTGACTCGTCTGTTTTGCGTCTCCAATTCGCCCGCAATCCTGGTTTGAGGTCTGGTGTCCGCAGGCGCTAATTAATGTGGCGGCTCATCTATCAGGTGATTACGAAACTTAAAAAACGAGAAGTGCGTCCGCAAGGATTGCCAAAGTAACCATTTCAATTTATCATACTGTTAACACATACCTGGTCTTATGTGTGTTATTGCTGGCTCAAGTTGTTCGGTGGTTTTTAAGTCGATTTCGTTCGATGTTAACTGGGCAGGTCGGGTACCTATTCCTCGTACCCATTGTGATTTTTGTTTTCCCACTGTGCCTTGAATCAGAGATGCAATATCGGATCTAACCTGATATTTCTGTGCCATATTTTGGGAAATAGTGTTAGTATCTGAGTGTTGAACTTCCTATATCTCGTTGCCACTTGTTATGCCTAAACCTTTTACAAGTTTGATAAAAGAAATTGTAAATTCAAATACCATAACTTAGATGTGATCTATGTAATCAAGTAATATCTGAGCTGGTTTGGGATTGGGCCAACATTACCAGCCTATTGGAATCAACATGTCAGGTCAGTCCTGTTCGAATTGACATCCATCGTTGTTATGTTATGGCAATCCTTGAACGTAAACATGGCGATATGCGTTTTCTATTGAGCCTAAAACGTATTCGCGACTTTCTTGTAGGGACGACAGGGTGTTGAAGATGAAGCATGTCATACAAAGCCTAGTCCGTATTATCTAAATGTAATTTGATGTTTAGTAGAAAAACAAGTTAACAGTTGAAACGTTTAAATAACAGTGTCGTTCTACCTTGGATCGTATCAGGTGGTCGTATTGTGTAGTTTGTGTTTTCAAGGGCGTTTTCGTGGTGTATTTAAGCTCGTTGATTGAATCTTTATGTTAGCTGCAAATGATTGCTCTGGGAGTTATGCTTTAGCCTTATGGTAATGAATCCGTATGTATCCTTGCTTATTTACGGGTTTGCTTGTAGTTCACATTGTTTCTGAGTACACTAGTCGTCTGGTAGTAGTTTATGAGATGCTGGTGCTCATAGTCTTCTATGCCTGGCAAGCTCGATGTCTATCACGTACCCTTATTACATGTTAATCCGGAGATTGCATCAGTTTGGTGTTGTTGGGCTTGATATTTTTCCCCTGGTACCAAGTGGGAACAAATTGTAACATTAGCTAGAACTCTGGAATAAACAAGGGATCACTGGAACATCTGAAACAGAAGTTTCTGTTCCTGTAGCCCTTGTTTTAAAATTTGAAAAGTGTGATCACAACTTCAATTCTTGTGTGCAATTGAAATAAGAGGGGGTATATAATACCTCCACTTTTGTGCCACCAAATCTACATCCATTAAAATCAATGAATGATTTAGATTTAGATGCATAAAAAGGTGTGCATGATGAATGGTGTGGATTTTGGAGGCACACAAAAAATGGAGACATTATATCCTTTTGAAATAAATAGATGAACCCAATAATAAAATTTACTTGAAAAATTTAACAAGCTAAAACCTTCCAATCTATACAAGAAACCTCAATACAGTGCAGAACTTTTAAAATGATATAATATAAAAGGTAGGCTCAAGGCGAATATTCATATATAATATATAGACTCAAGGCATATATTAAAAATATGAAGCCAGAACAGGTGGGCATAGTCAATTAGTCATTCATCCTAGATGCTGAATGCATCCAACTGGTGCAATGATCTGCATCTTTTTATGCGTTTGCCATGGATGACCAGTTATTCTGGTATGTGCAACGTCCTGGAGATTTTAGGTCGCCTAATGCGAGAATGAATATTACGTCCACTGTGTAGTTGGTCATCTTTTGGGACCAATGTTGAAACACTGAGATTCCCTGCCAAAAACTATCTTATGCAAAATACTTATTTCAAAAGCACGTGTTTCAAAGATATACTCCATGCTGTTCATTTAATTTGAATTTCTAAAACAACTTGGCAAGCCGTCGAAAGAAACATTTGATATGTATAATACCAGACTTGATCATTAGGAGGATTACTCAATGCACTAGAAATGTAATTGAGTAATCGGAAAATATTTTTGTTATAAGTTTTTATTGGCAGGTGCATTTTGTGAATATATTAAGATGGAAATTCTATTATCTTAAGCGGTATTATTACCATGATTTGTCGACCGCTATACGATAATTAAAATTTTGAACCTCAATAGCACCACAGCTCAAGGCCAAAATGCTATTTGACGCTTTAAATGTTAGGAATAGCTTTGGGTGAATTTGCAATTTGTAAGTTCCTAACAGCAAATGAACTAGCATTGTAGATATATATACATTTAAAAATGTTGTTTCATCATGGTATTTAAATTGATTCATTACTATAACGTCTATGAGGGTGGCTAATGATTGCCTCGGAAAAATCACAATGCGGTTGCCCACTATTATTTTGTACAAATTTAACCGTTTTCGGGCTTGAGTTCACGTGTTGAAGTGTGCATGGTTGATTCTTGTCATTCTTCAGTTTGTGATAGTGCTTTGATTCAGTGCTGGGTTTCGTAGTGCTGAATTTCACTCTGTAGGTGTACATCTTGCCGATCATAAATAGCTTCCTGTTGGGCGAATGACAATTGGTTGAGCATAGGTTGCCTCTTTCAATTTCTATACAGAAGGTTTTCATTGTTGTGTCCATAGTTCCTACACAGATGCATTGCATTCATGGAAGGTAGTTTCTTCTCCTCTAGGATGAGTTCCTGGAAGGGAAGATGATCAATCTCATTGTTGTCCATTTTCTATTTTTTCCTTACTGTTGCTAGTGTTGTTCCTCATATTTGTGGGTTTGTTTCCTTCATGCCTATGTGATGGTATGCGACTAGGATATTGCTAAATTATACTTTATTTACTTGCAGATGGAGACATTTTCTATTTTAATTTGTACCAATTGTTTGAGGTGCTATTCAATGTTATATACAATTATGTAAAATTGAATTGCGCACTGATTGTTAATCCAATTTGCATGAATTTTTCTGGTTCATTCGAGTCTTTTTGTTAGCGTGACGCCTGTCCATGTGAATCATTCATACTGTTGATTTGTACCAGTTATATATATATGAGGGGGGATCCATTGGCCTCCTTTTTCGTAGCCTCCTCGTCAAAATCAATGAAAATGGTCGATTCGGACCGTTGAAAACATTCTTCATACTAATATAGACTTAGAGACCAAATTTTAGATTTTTTTTACTATTTTATCGGACGGGTTGAAAATTGGATTTATCTAACGACTTATAGACATCCAATTTTCAACCCGTCAGATAAAATAGTAAAAAAATTCAAAAAAATCTAAAATTTAGTCTCCAAGTCTATATTAGTATGAGTAATGTTTTGAACGGTCCGGATCGGCCATATCATTGATTTTGGTGGAAAATAGGGCTGGAGGCTACGGATCCCCCCCCTCTCTCTCTATATATATATATATATATATATTTCTTTGAAAGTAGTACCTTCGGTTTCAATTTATAACAAAAAAAATCCAAATTAGTATTATAGTATGAATGTCACAGAGGCAAGATTGTGATATTTTAAAATCTTGCACAAGATTTTTCATATTTGGTTAGTTGAGAGAGAATAAAGCAAAGCCAATCTATATTTACCTCCTATCAACTTTACCCCTTATATTTTGTTGCCCCGTTCTGAAGAGAAATCAAGAAAAGAACTAGCTTTATTGAAAATTTAGACTTAAAAAACATCAACTTTTCACAATAACTCATTTGTTGCTTATTTGTTTTAACATTAAGCCTATAGTTGAGCTTTGCAAGTGTGCAATGTCTTTGTGAAGTAGTAGGTTTTTGCCTACTAAGTTCCATTCAACAATAAAAAAAAGAGAATAGATGAAAAATGGAAGGAAAAAAATTGAAAAATAAACCTAAAAAGAAAATGAACAAAGCTGATAGGGAGTTTCAGCTTGATCCGTTATTGACATGCTACACCAACAATTTCATGGAGGCTGCAGTCTGATAAATTGGGAACGAGATCTTCTACCGCGCGGCACAGTCACTGTGCGTGCTGCGCAGAAAATCTCAGCCTTTAAATTGCATCAAGATTCGTGCAAGTTAAACTTTATAATATCATATCCCTCTGAATCAAATCTGGACTGTCTGTATCTGACAGCGCAGTAAATAGGGCGGTCCGTTGGTGCTGCGTGGCAGAAGAATCGGGTCCGATAAATTGGAGGCTTTGGTTCGGATCTGTATAAGAGAGAAGGTTGAACAAAGTTCTTCAGGTGGGTCGAGGTAGTCTGAGGTGGATTGAGGTGTTGAGACAGTCTGAGAGGAGTCGAGGCGGGCAGATGGTGGGATGAGGCAGCATTAGAGGATTCAAGGTGGATGCATCAAAGACGAAGCGAGAATAGAGGCAAAGCAAGCTCCACATGGAGCCGTGAAGGTGCCTTTTCAACCTTCTCCCCTCTCTTGCTCTCTGCTCCCTCCTAAATTGAAATACAACCAACCAACCTCTTCTTCCGCCTCAACAGCAACTCTACAATGTCAGATGTCTTGGAATACTCCTTTTAGTACAAATTTAATATATATATTTTTCCCATAGATTGGCCCAAAAAAATTTGGTCGAAACGTGCTCTAGATTTGATAAATAAAAAAGATCAGTTGGAGTTAGAAAAAAAAATCTCTCGAACTTGTAAGGGAGAACTCTATTTTGTGCGTTAAATCAGACTAAAACATAACAGAACAGTTTCAACTGTGCTTAAAAGTTTGACAGAGATACTTTCTTTTACAACCTTATTTTTTCTGATGTAAATAAACGTGCCCTTTTTCAATATAATTGTTGGCAGGTGCCACCTCAGAAAAAAAAAAATCCAAGTGACAGCACCTTTTCCTTCTGCCTTTGAAATGCGAATGAAATGCTAGTAAAATAACACATGGCCGCTAGGGGTTCTGTTGTAGATTAAGGTAACAGTTCCATTTTTACAAATTTGTACAAATTCTATAACAATTATGCCTTAAAGCATGCATACAGATTTTGTTTTGTTGAATTTGGCAGCTTCGTTTTCATATTTTTGTTATCTTTGTCAGCATGCTTTAATTTTAAGATGTTCATAAAATAGAAACTGTGAGCAATAACTAACTTCCATGGTTTTGCTTTTGTTTTAAATTGTGCATGCTTTTGTACAAAAGTTAGGCTAATAAAAGCTTTGGTTGAACCATGTTGCTTTTGTTTTAAATGCCCAACGACAAAATTTCGTACATTTCCGCAACATCACTTCAGAAGCATAAAAACAATACAGAAAATTCAACATAAAATGTTCTGAAATTCAACATAAATAGTTCTTGAAGCATAAAAAGATCTACAACATCACATATATGCTACAATGACAACAACTAACATTCTTAATTTTTAATAAACCATGTGACCAAGCAAAACAACATAAAAACAACGACTAAAGAGATCATAATATTCTTCCACAGAGCTTCAATCATTTCTTCAATACGGCATCATCGCGGACACAAGTATCTAACATCCACACCCCTCATCCCTATTAGAAAAAAAAATTTAGCATTTACCAATTGAATTTTAACAGAATAAAATTTTAATAGAAACTACAAAAGGATATCCCTTAATTTTAATTATGGCATGAATACAGTGTGCTGTTTTTATCAGCAAAGCTAACATTACCTTATGTTCAGATTCTCTTATACCAAACTAAGGTCAATTTAATGTGCGTACGCGATTTCAATTCAAGTTAAAACTTTTAGACTTTAATCATCTAGTCAAGTAATAGAGCAAGCAATTTCAATAACTAATTGAGCAAATCACAAGAATTAAGAGCAAAGTGCTAAAAAGAGAGAGAGATAGTGAAGAGAGAGCAATCAAGAACAACTGAACACGCTATGTAACGTGGTTCGGCCTGCCAAAAGAAATTAGGTCTACGTCCACGGGTCTTTCGGAATAAATCTTCTTTTCGGGCCGTTTCACTATAATCTAGTATATTTTACAAAGAACGGAGCCGATCTTTGACTTCTCTTAACACAAGTAAGTCAATTTTCTTCTTCTAAACTGATGCATGAGACAACATCTCAATACATCGCAAAAAGGTCCTTGACAACACAATCTATGACATGAATGCACCACTTGACAACACAAATGAGGTGCACCAAAAACTAAACAATTAGTTAAGGTTTTTGTTCTCGAATAAACAATAAGAACATGAATAGACAATCCTTGAGTTCTCTCACTATGGACATGAATGCAACACAGATGATAAACAAAAAATATAAAAGTCAAACAACCAAAATAAAAAAACGGAGAGATTAGCCTAAAATATTATATAGAATAGCATCCGAATTATTATGCTGTTACACACAACACACTGCAATAAATTCACAATCACACAAGCACAATATATTGTCCAAGACTTGTAAATTAAACAGCTGATTATTATAGCACCATTATGATCATGTCCATGATGTCTATCTATAACTGGTGCAAATGTTGAATGAAATTTAATTACAAGAATTTGGCCATGAAATACATATTCTAAAATGAGACTGCGGACAAAGATCAGAGGATGAATCTCAATTGAAGAAATCATCGTCCATGAATGGTAGGGATTCTGCACCATCGCCACCATCAGTCTGAACAATAGAATAAACTGATTACAAATAACAAATAGTTGGAAAGAAACCATTTCATGTTCTAGATATGGCAGGATGTTTATTTAATGTTGGCTTCCTGCACTAACATGAAACCCTTTTGGTATACGATTAATTGTTAAGAAAAATAAATAAATAAATAAGCAGAGAATTTTACTGTCCGCAGCGAAGATAGGAGCTCATCAAGGCCACTGATTGACACGTCATCGATGTCATTATAAGAGCTTGAACTGGCCTGATCAGCAACACTGTCAGCTCTGCCAAAGCTTGCCCCATCAAATCCACCATCCTCTCGAGTTACAGGGCGAGTCTCTATGCCATTCACAATTTCAGTTCCCATGAAACCACTCAAATGGCCGGTCTCCATTCCACTCACAATGCCGATTTGCATTCCGCCACTCACAGCGCCGGTCTCCATGCCACCGCTCACAGTGCCGGTTCCCATGATACCGCGCACATTGCCGGTCCCAATGATACTGGTTCCCATGATACCGGTCCCCATGCCACAACTCACAATTCCGGTCCCCATGCCACTGCTCATAATGCGAGTCTTAATGCCACCATCCACAATGCCGGTCCCAATGCCACCGCTCATATTGCTAGTCCCAATATCACTCACAATGCCGGTCCCAATGCCACTCACAGGGCTGATTTCCATGCCATTGTTCACTTGGCTGGACCCCATGTCACTGCTCACAATGCCCGTTCCAATGCGACCACTCAAAAAGCCAGTTCCCATCCCACTGCTCACATTGCCGGCCCCAATGCCATTACTTCCAGTACCTGTTCCCATGCCACCACTCATGACAGAAGGAGCATTAGCCAGGTTGTTGAAGAAGGGATCAGAGTTGTCACAATTAATATTGATCGGGTTTCCAGTAATACTTGGGTTTGGTATGCTCCATGAAGTGTTGAATGAAGAAACAGACTGTTGCAGCTCAACTTCAGTTTCAGAGTTGAAACTCCCTGCAAATTGTACGTTGGGACGGGCACCAAATAGTGGACCGACCATAGAATTTGGGTTACCGATCGGGGGCACATTGGTCATTGGACATCCAAAAGGAGCAAAAGGAACATGACCCCAAGCAGGGTAGTAAATGGACGGGTAATTGGGGATGTTATTAAATTGAGTTAAATAATTACTGTTTGAAGTACTGGGAAAGGAGCTCGCGCCATTGAACCATGTGTACTGATTCATTTGGTTATTATTCATAGTATTATTTGTTGAAGTAAAGGTATTAGGACTAGCGTTACTAAAACCAGTACTACTACCAATTTGAGTCATTTGAGAAGAAGATGCCAGATTGGGCTTGGCTGAGGAGTCAGGAGTATTCACTGAGGTTCTATTGAGCCTTATTGATTTGACTGGAGAAGAATTTTCGTGGCCGGGTTTCTTGTACCGACCATGGTTATGGAAATTTTTGAAGCGCTCCAAAGATCCCAAATCAATGCTGAAGCTTCCTGGACAGAAACCAGCCTGAAAAGCATTTGGGGCTGAATTCATCCTTTTTAGATACTGTCGGTATTTCTGAAAATTAAAAGATGAAAATTCAACGTTACTTCGAAATATACTAATCAACAAAGTAAGCAAAAAAAAAATAATAATATATATTTGGCTTTTCTTTATATATATGAAATTGCATTCTTGTTGCATATTGTCTATCAATTTTATTTTCCCTACTCATTCATTGTTGTTTATTCATTATTTATCATTCGTTTTTAACAGTCTCATTACATATCCGCAATTATGTTCTGTGTACTTTTCTACTGAAGCTATAATTCTAGGGTTCTAATATCTTTGTTACTTGTTAGACCCAAAAAAAATAATACTACTTGCATATAGTAAAATGTATATAATAGCCTGAGCAATCCTAATAATTATAGACCTACAATAGAAGGAATATATTCCTAGCATTATAAGAGGATCATACCTGTAGATGGCTAGCTACATTTTCTCTGGTTATATCATCCATGCTCATCTTCTCCAGTATGCTCTTTGGTACTGCCTCTGCAATTGATCACAAAAAGAAAACAATTTTCTTCAATACAACTATTACTGCACATACTATTGATTCCAAAAAAATTGTATATTACCAACAACAATAGTGAAAAGAAAATTCACCAAAGGAGCAACAAAGAAAAAATTGGTTCGAAATATATGCAGTATTGAAAAAATATATGAACCAGAAAAGAAATAGTGTCGAAAAAAATTACACAAAATAATAAATACATACTGTCAACGCCTATGTCAGAGACAGCATCAACAAATGAGCGGTGCAGATCTTGTGTCCAAACTAGCCTTGGTTTCTTCGGGGCAGTTTTCTGGTTAGACTCCATGTCATCAGAATCCTCCATCCTCCTCCTGCCAGCACCATTGCCACCATGAGTGCCTCTTAGCCTCTCCTCAACATCATCTTCTCCAACTGTTGTCTTATTGTTATTGGCAGCACCCTCATCAAATTCTTCGAGTGGCTTTTGTCGCCTAGCCACATGTTTCCAAATCACCCTCAGCTCTTCCAACCGTACCGGCTTAATCAAGTAGTCGCAAGCGCCATGCATGATGCCTTTCATCACAACCTCTTTTGTATTATTAGCTGATAGCACTGTTACAGAACAACTAGTTATGATACATTTCTTAAAGTTCCAAAAAATGCCCCATTCCCGCATTATAAATGTTTTTTAAGAAAAACCCTATTATTTGATTAATAAGAAACTATGGTTGGAATCAGATATGGTAAAATTAGTACTAAATTTAAATTATCATTTACCTATGTAATACGAATAGTAAATCATTATTTATTTATTTATAGTTTTTACAAAAGTTTGCTCTGGGGAAATAATTCCAAAATTTATATTTATACAACGTCAAATATTGTCACAGTGCTATCAGCTACAAAATATGAAGGGACATTATCTTTTGGTGATCTTGAGTCAAACAAGGTGGAAATAAAGGTACTGATAAAAACGAAAATGCAAACCAAGGAGGAGAGCAGGGGTGTTAGAATTGATGTGTGTGTACTGTGTAGGGGTTGAAAGATCAAGAAGGTTATCTTACTGATAACTGGAAGGTCTAGTTGGAGCCCGACAATTTCAAGAAGTTGGAATCCATCAATGTTAGGCATATGCACATCCGTTATTACAAGATCGATCTCGTCCTTATTTTCCTTTATCATTTTTAGAGCTTCCACTGCATTCGTAAAGCATGTAACTGGGAAAACAATTTGAAGGATATTAGAATTCATTAGATAACAATTTATGGGGAAATTATAAGATAAAATTTTGAAATTTATGGGGAATTCAGAAGATACCTAAAACCAGAATAACAGAGTTATTCCTTCCGCAAAGTACAGAATTTTGAAATTTCATATTTTATTGTATACTAAGCTCAATATTGGAAATCCTAAATTTGTATTAGAAATATGCAGATATACCCATAAATTTGATGGAATTATATTTTATATAAAAAAAGTTAAGAAAGTTTAACCCTCATAAAAAAGGATCAGAGTGTCAAAATACACAGGGAATATAACGAAAAAGAATCCCAAATCAACAACATATTGGATCGATCTATAAAACCTACGCTTTGGTTAGCTCGGCGACAAGGAATTTTTTTTATTTCCAGAGCTAGCTAACCCTCATTGTTAAGTGGTAATAAAACTTAAAATTCTGATCAAACCAAGATTTTACCAAACTCTGGGCACTACTAGAATTTTAATAAACTATTTTTTTGTGAATGCCCTATTAAAAATCATGTATAATGGAATTTGAACCAAAAAAAATAAATATAAGATTACTCTAGTGCTTACCCTTAATCTCCTCATGTGCTGGCATTTAGTTTTGACTAAATATTGTTGAAAAAAATGTACATGTCGAAAAGATGCCTCTGGTTGCCCGAACATTTGTTTACCACCAACTTGGACATGGTTTTTAGTGGTAAAAATTATGAGCCGTTATTTATAATTGTATACCAGCATATTGGAAATCTGATTTTGGTGGTGGAGTTTTGTCAGTTCAATGGGTTCTGGTTTCAGGTTTAATCTTGTTGGTTCAATAAAAAATATATCGTGTTATGTGTTCATTTTTCTTTTTTTTCCCTGATCTCTTTTCTATTTAAAATGCAGTTTCAGAGAAATCATAGTAAAAAATTACCATCTAAAATAAGAAATAAAAAGGCAATCTGAAATAAGAAACATAATATCATCATTAAGTTCCATAATAAAATTCCCATGTAAAATAATTATTAATCTTTCAAACTTAATCCTACTTGAACTACTGGAATGATTTGATTTTTGTTTTTTCCTTTACCAAAATTTTACCACCGTCAAATACTGTCAAATGGAGAAGCATGATCTTACCACCATCAAATTTTACACCATGACATTTTTTACTTCCAATAAAACTATTATGTGCTACAAAATTCAACTTGAAATTGAAAAAGAAATACAAAAAAAAAAACAGAGGAGGAGATTAAACCATGGTATTCACACTTAGTCAAGAGCTTGTTGAGCATGGTCAGACAAATCTGATCATCGTCTACTGCCACAACTCTCATCCCCACTGGGAATTTCTTCCCTTCCCTTGCTTGCGCCGCCTTGCTACTCTCTCCTATCTCCATCCTTACAACACGAAAACAAAGACAGGAATTGATCGAGGTTGCTTGTTTCCCACTTTTCCGAGAGCAAACAAAAGGAACAGAGCAATCCTGTCTTTTAAAACCTTTTTACTGAAAGGGATAGATTTCAAGTGTTTGTTGTTGAAGTTGTAGATATAGATTGGGAAATTGGTAATGAGGAGAGAGGAGAGAGAACTGTGGTTCAATGCACACACATTGACACATGGAAAACTTTTAATTCTCACTGCTTTTGGTTCTTCGCATACTACAATTGCTTCTTTTGTTATTTTCATATCTGGATACTTTCTCTTATGTCATGACACCCTCAAATGTAGTAATATCACGAGAAGAATACTTTAATTAATCACATCGTGGTTTTGGAAAATGGAGTTAGATAGACCTATACGCTTTATTGATATTTAATCGATGTGCGTCGTTATGCATGTTAAATACATTGTTATGTGTGTTATTCGAATTCGATTGTATGTTTTTTATATTGAAAAAATAATTATATATGTTAAGCGTTTTGTTATGCATGTCATGCGTAACATGCATAATAAAATGCTCAACATGCTTTATTATTTTTTCAATACAAAATAACATGCAATCAAACTTGAATAATATACATAATAAGTGTTTAACATGCATAACGACGCATTTTGTTGCACGTATCGATTGCATATCAATGAAACGTATCGCCCGAACATTTTCTTTGGAAAAAATGACTGAAACACCATTGAGACCAAAATTGTTTCCTACTCCATTACCAAACTCGGTCTACGCTTGTGCACCCTCTTAAACCGGACCCCACGGAGAAATTATGCATGGTATAATCGCTGCACCAGTGACATACGCTCTAACCCTGCGCCCCTTCCGCCACGGATCCGAATCTGCTATTATTTTGAGGTAAAACGAGGGTCCTATAAGGCTACAATTTACTCGTAAACCGTCAGATCGAAACGGACGGACGGACAGATTTGACTGAAAAGAGATTAATCTGAATCGTTGATCCCACGACTGCTCCACTTCCTTCTCTAAGCTTCTCGTTCTCGACCATATAGAAAGAAGAAAACAAGGAAAAAAGGAGACACCGAGGGGATGACGAGGACATCGGAGACGAGCGTGGTGCAGGAATTGGTGCTGTACGCCGTAAGTGCGGCGCTGAGTTCTCTGGTACTGTACGTCGGTCTTCGCCAACTGGACCCTAATCGGAGTTCCAATAAGAAAGCAATGGAACAGAAGAAAGCCATTGCCAAGCGCCTTGGTCGCCCCCTTGTCAACACCGATTCCTATGAGGTTTCTCTTTATTTCTTAGCTTTTCTGTATTGTTACACCGATTAGAGCACTGGTATTACTTCAAGATATGATGCCTTACCAGTTACCACCACCACAACAACAACAAGCCTTTTGTCCCAAACAAGTTGGGGTAGGCTAGAAATGAAGCCCATATTGGATTTCATTTTCATAAGATTGGCTGAATTTGTACGTTGGCTCTTCAAGCCTATCACAACCCTCCTCTTTTCCGGATTACCATAATTGCTAAAATTTTAAGACTATTTTTTTTCCTCTAGGTCATGATTATTGTTGCTCTTTGAGGTTTTTAGCTTATCATAAAGTAAGTATACGTGTGGAAGCCAGTATGTACCTTAGTGGTACACTTGTAGTTATCTCATGTTTAATATCTGATAAAGAATAAGAAGTTTCATATCAAATTTGGAATTAGGTTTCTATTGAAGATTTGCATCAAATCAGTAAATCTCGATCAATTTTATGGTCTTATTTTCAGGATGTGATAGCATGTGATGTGGTCAATCCAGATGACATAGATGTTGAGTTTGATTCAATCGGTGGTCTTGACCATGTAAAAGAGGCCTTGTTTGAGTTGGTCATTCTTCCTCTAAGACGACCTGAAATTTTCTCCCATGGAAGGCTTCTGGCCCCACAAAAAGGAGTGCTCTTGTATGGTCCACCAGGAACTGGTAAAACAATGCTTGCTAAGGCAATTGCAAAGGAGTCCGGTTCTGTTTTCATCAACGTTAGGATCTCGAACTTGATGAGCAAATGGTTTGGTGATGCTCAGAAACTTGGTAATTTGAATATAAAACACGGATCAATATTTTTCTGCGATCCCTAATACTGTGATGTGAAGGGGAGCCTCGGCGCAGCGGTCCCTAATGATGGGGAAGGCTGCGTACAAAGACCCCAAAGTGGTCTGACCCTTCCCCGGACCCCGTGCAAGCGGGAGCTACGTGCACCGAGCTGCCCTAATAGTGTGATGTACTGTACTATGAAATATTGTCTACATGGTTTTGTCAATAATCACCTGATCATCAAAATTAAGGACGATATTAAGACTGACACAAGTTTAAACTGACCAAATTATCTCTAGTTTTTCATGCCAATCAGCAAGTTGTTTTAAAACTAGCTTATATAAGTAAAAAAAATAACATTCAAGTTGGTTCAGCTTCTTTGTAGTTTGTATGAGAGAATGATTAAAATAAAAATACATATCAGAGTTTGTGGAAAAATAGTAAAGCCAGACTTAGTTTGGTTGGTGTTAGTTCCAATTGAGGAAGTAAGGTTTTTACACATACTAGTAACTATTTGGCGTTAGTTCTTATGAAGCACTCGGTATTTACAGGTAATACAAATTCTTTTACAATGCACTCTCATTCTTTTCTCAATTTGATAATACTACATACCTTTTCGTACCAAACTAATATGAAGTACCATTTAATTGCAAATATGATAAATGTTGGTGCTTTTGTGGGTACAGGAAGTGAAAATTAATGGGATTTTTTTCCTAATGCCCTTTTATATGAGTGTTCCTGTTTTGTGTAACAATGGTTATTTCATCTTTGCTCTTTTTGGTAAAATGCAGTGGCTGCTGTCTTTAGTTTAGCTAACAAGCTTCAGCCAGCAATTATTTTCATTGATGAGGTGGATAGCTTTTTGGGACAACGACGAAATAGTGATCATGAAGCCATGACTAACATGAAAACTGAGTTTATGTCCTTGTGGGATGGCTTCACAACTGATAGTATGTACCTTTTTTTAAACTTGCATTGTGATCCTCATAATTGTAGATACAATATGGCCAAGCCTTTTAGTGTCTATGTGCATGTGCATGGATGGATGCTTTTGGTGTCGTTTGGTTTGTAATTGTTTTTTATTTATTCAGATCACTGATTTAAGGATTTATTGAGTTCTACTGTGGTGGTTTTGACCAAAAGAAGGAAGAGAACCTATTAAATGCCCACAGAATTATTTTCTGTATTGGTCTATCATTGCTATTGTTAAGTTAAAACGAGTGGTGTTTTTCTGCACCGAGAAACTATCTGAAGCACACAAACGGAACCAGTGACAAAAGAAAATAAAAAGACAATTCATTAGTCAACTATAATAGCTAACAAGTACACCACTGCCTAGAGCAGTTGGTAGTGTATCATGCCTCCCATGAGGGAGGTCTAGGGATCGATCTCTACTGAAAGTGGGTGTAGGGAGTTTGTGTGTGGTGCGAGTGTGGCCTACGGGCAATGTATCAAAAAAAAAAAAAAAAAATTACAAGTAAAAAAATAATAAGTGGATATTTTGTTTACTAAATTAGTAAAACACTGTTTGCAGCCTTGTAATATGAGAAATCTGGTGCAAGATCATATAAAACCTACACATGTGACTTGAGAGAATGAAAGCTGTCTTTTCTGCTTCTCCCTAACTACTAGTATTACACAACAAATTCAACAGCAATTTGGGTACTTTGAAGTAACTCAAGTTCTAGCCTCCAACAAACTGAGTTATCAGGCGAGGAGTGAATTAATTAATACTTTATGCTGTTGTTTAGTATTTGGAATTTTCTCATGTGCAGGTTTAGAAAAAAGGATTTTTTTTTTTACTTTTTTGAAGTGGTTTCCATGAAACTTTGCAAATAGATGGAATATGTCAAAAGTTCATTATCTGCAATTTGGCATCTAACTTCCCCAAAGCTTATTTGAAAGATTAAACTGCGTATCTGTGAATTTTTAGTAACCAATGATTCTTTTTTGCTGCAATAGAAAATGCAAGAGTGATGGTTCTTGCTGCCACAAATCGGCCGTCAGAATTGGATGAGGCCATTCTTAGGCGATTCACACAGGTATTTGAGATAGACAAGCCAAGTCAGGGTGAGAGATCAAAGATTTTGAAGGTCATTTTGAAAGGTGAGAAAGTAGATGAGAACGTAAACTATGAGCATGTAGCTGCATTATGTGAGGGATTCACAGGTTCTGACATACTTGAGCTGTGCAAGCAAGCGGCCTATATTCCCATCAGAGATTTATTGGATGCCGAAAAAAGAAGTGGGAAGTCTGATAGTGTAAGTTCTTTTCTTCGTGCTTGCCTTTTTAGAAATCAATATGATGTTACTTGCGTATTCTCTACAAAAGAAGACCAGATGATATCTCCTTACTACCTTCATGTAAAAGAGGATAAGATGGGCTAGCTTCGATAACTTTGGAAGAACATAGGATATGTAATACAGGGGGATATTTCCTTGTTTTTGCAAAGTAATGGCAAAATGTTGTGGAATACACATAAAACATTATGCAACATCCCATTATTTAATAATCTTGTTACTCTCTCTCTGAACATACCAGTACAAGATGTACCAAAATTATACCTATTCTTGTTGGCGGTGACAACCTTGTTGCTTCGTTGTGCTTTTTCGTGGGTGTTTTATGCCTATTATTTTTATCCAATTAGATGTTGCAAAGATGTTTTGTTAGTCTTACCAATAGAGTAATGTATATAAGCAACTCTCATTTCGCAAGTAATTGATCAAGCTTATAGATCTTGATACTATCTAAAAACCTGTCGCTGCAGGGACCAAGAGCTTTGACACAGGCTGATCTGGAGAAGGCATTAACAGATCGAAAGTGGAAAAAGGCATCTAAAGGACTCAATCCAGGCGCTGAAATAACAACTCAGGAGGGAGATGATGTCCCTAATGTTTTATATGAGATATCTAAGATTATGTCCCGAATTGCTGAGCAATAGAAGCTTGTGATAACAATTGATGGTCTGTCGCACAGGTGTTATGCATATTAATTGATATTCTTTTAGAGATGGTACCAAGTTCTTTTTTGTACTCTCCTTTTGGCCATCTTCATTTTTTGGGTTTAACTATCACGGTAAAATATATGTATACTTCCTTCTCGTTTTTTTTTTTTTTTTTTAATCTTTCAGATGCTAATTTGAAGTGCACGAGTCTATTGCCTTGTGTGTTTCAGTATGTGTTATAAGAGAACTGGTGCAATGCTCAGCAAATGGTTATAGCAATACGGTCTTTATCAAACAAAAAAATTATTATCTCGAGTTATTCTGACATTCTGAAAATTCGTCAGGTTTGTTGTTATTTTGTACTTGTTAACTAAGAAACGTTAAGCAATACTCTCAATACATCTTATATCCAGAATATACTTTATCCACTAATAATTTTAGTGGTATGTTGGTTTTGTTCTCTTACTTCTCCTTCGTCACTTTTTTGCCTTGTGCTTTTGCACGTCTGTACGTTTTGATGGTGTTATGATGATTATAATGTCACAATTAATTACAAAGTACAAATGCACTGCTTTCTGATCTTAACTGTTGTTGCCTGTCATCAAAAGCTCTGCCTAAATTTAATCCAACCTCCTGCAATTCACACCAAAGCATACAGTAGCGAGGTTCTTGTATTTTGGTACTATTTTTTTCAATGTTATAAGAACCAAACCGTACATCGATCTGGTGAACCTTTGGGGTCAATAGTTGGTTCTTCAAATAATTACATACATATGTATTCTGTATTCATATGAAGCCTGACGTCGTCTCGCGTCTCAAATCACAACTCCGCGAGTACTGCGATAACCGATTTAGCGAAATAGAAAACAAAAAAGTAACATACTAAGTAGCAAATGACCGAATTCTAAAACTTCTCTCACAAACTAAATTTCATTAAACAAAACATGACATGATTCTTACAAATGACAAGAATCATTTATATAGACGACAAGTGTCTTGATTTCAAAGTAAGCAATAATTAAAGATACGATAATTAAATGCTAAGAAATAAAAGACAGAAAATAGAAAAATATCGAGATAACTTGGAGTGCACGCAAAGTGATCTTGGAGATAAATCTTGATAAGAGTCATCAAATCAATTCAGGATCACAATCCGAATTAGATTCGGGTAAATCTTTGTTGATTTGCGTCATACTTCCTGGGTTGATGAAAAGCTTGACCTCAAACTTGACTTGAATATTTGGATTCGGCATTAGTAAGATGGTAAAAAAAAATTCACTAGGTTGTTAATGATAGGCGATTGTCGGAGATACAAATTTGCGCAAACGCAAATGTGATTGATGATTGGCGGTTGTTGGAGATACAACTTCATGCAAGCGCGAAAGTGGTTGTCGAACTTGCTCTGATACCACTTGACGTCGTCTCGCATCCGAAATCACAACTTCGCGAGAACAGGCTACGATAACTGATTTAGCATAATAAAAACAACAAAGAAAAGTAACATGCTAAGTAGCAAATGAGCGAATTCTCAGAATTCTCTCACAAACTAAATTTCTTTAAACAAAATATGACATGATTCTTACAAATGACAAGGGTCTTTTATATAGACGACAAGTGTCTTGATCCCAAAGTAAACAATAACTGAAAGAAATAATTGAAAGATACGATAATTAAATGCTAAGAGAATAAAAGTCAGAAAATAGAAAAATATCAAGATAACTTGGAGTACACGCAAAGTGATCTTGGAGATAAATCTTGATAAGATCCATCAAATCAATTCAAGATCATAATCCGGATTAGATCCAGTAAATCTTTGCTGGTTTGTGTCAAAGTCTGTCATAAAATTTGTATATGTAACTAATAATGTAATATAAAGTCATATCTATGGATTATCTTTTATGAGTAAACTTATTATGCTCCTAAAAAATAATGGTGAACTTCAACTAATAAAATAATGAAACAAATTCAAACGACACATTGATCTACATAAGGGGCGTGTTTTCACATAATTCGTTTAATACCAAGTCAATTGGTCAAAATACTGAAGATTTTTTAGTTATTTTCATGCATTTATTTTTTTCACTAATTTTTTAACCTCTGGACTTGGCACTAAATAAAATAAAAAGTTATAAATTTATTATGCAAATATATTACTTGATTTCAACGGTCCAAATTTGTCATTTGAATTTAATTTTATTAATTTTTTTAGTTAAATTCACCAATTCTCTTCGGGAGCTTAAAATGACACGAGCTTTACTCTCTTTTTACCATCCATATAAGAAAAGGTTGATTTTATTAACAGAGGATGTATCATGAATGCAATAATGATCAGATCATCAAAATGACACGAGCTTTACTCTCTTTTTACCATCCATATAAGAAAAGGTTGATTTTCAAAATGAAAATAAAGGACTGCCTTAATTACATAGATGCATCGAATGAAAATATAATTACATATCAGAAGAATTTTTAATGATCAGATCATCAAAATGAAAATATAATTACATAGATGCATCGAATCTAATTTGATCTTCTGATATGAAAAAAAAATAAAGGACTGCCTTAACCTTCGATGTATCATGAATGCAATATGTCAATACATCTTTGTGTTAAAATACTTCATTAAGCTTTTAAAAGGAAACATCTTTGATATATTATACAGAGAGCTACTGTTTCGCTGGGAATTGGATCAACTACAGTGTAATTAGGATCCGTTCGGATTAATTTCACTCGCCACTGTACGAATGGAAAATTGAAAATTATGTGAGATTGAATTTTCAATTTTCCACTCGCACAATGACGAGTGAGATCGATCCAAACAGACCCTAATTGTTTGTATGATTGTATCATGCCGGACGTGATTTACATTGTTCGATGGTGCAACACATGCTTAAAGATTTGTACCTTCAAGTTTCAACTTCCCTTGCAGTTTAGAATTCATATTTCATGAAATACTCTATATTACGAAATAGCAATTCAATGCTTCATACAACTTCGAGATTTGCACGCACAAATTTCAAAATTGTGTAAATTATTCGATTGCTATTTCGTAATACGGAGTATTCCGTGAAACGTGAATTCGTTTAATATCTGAGCCAACTGTTAGTTGTGCTGGACCATGTTGTAAAGTAGAATATTCAAATCAATCATGCTATGTGAACTTCTACAATTTTTCACTATGCAAAATTTTAATTTTTATATTCTTTATACTTAGATGATTTGTACAATTTACACGTGATGGATTGTATAAATGATGTACAACCAGCATAAAATGTCAGCTTTTTTTTTTGTAATTATGAAAATAGTAGTGATTAAAGTAACTAAGGAGTACAAAATTTTCGATTGAATGATCAGATCAGTAGATTTTCTACCGTGCGGCAGTTTTCTTTTGTGCCGCACGGTAGATTTTCTACCGTGTCACATTTTTTTGGAAACTCAAGCACGTATAATTTCCTACCGTGCGGGAGATGTTCTGAATTTTTTTTCTAAGTCTGACCACGTCTAAAAAGATATTTACAATCATGACCATATTTTGCAAAAGATTCTGACCATTTAGTGATAATTTTGTTTTTTGTTTTTTGTTTTTAGTTCACATCAGTTGCAGTATATATTTATTTCTATTTTCGTATTATCAATATGAGTGGGTCTAATTTAAAGAATTTTTTGTTAAAATCATAATAAATGTCCAGAAATATTTGCTACTTATGGCCACTATCGTAAATATATTTCTATATGTAGTCAGATTTGTAGTACATTTTCATAATTTCAAGTGTTTTTCGGACACAATAGAAATTTATTTTGTGCATTCATTTTAAAAAAAGGTCGCACGGTAGAAAATTTACCATATTGACCATTCAATCGAAAAACTTCATTTACTTAGCTATTTTATCAGTACTATTTTCGTCATTCCAAAAAAAATTCTGCGTAAAACGCATGGGGCAACTAAACACATTTCCCTCTTTAGGTAATGAGTAACTAAATTTATTGTACTTTCAATAATTATGTTTTTTTCAGTTATAGATATATAATTAATATAATTATGATAGAAAAAGAGGGATAAAATTATAGATGAAGAGCTTGTATTTCCCTTTATTAGGAATGTACTGTCCCAATTGGCACACAAAAAAAGTACAATTGATTTCAAAGAAAATTCCCATCATCCGTCTCGACTGAGCCCAATTAAAAAAAATCTGCACTTTATCCAGCCCGAAATAACAAAATATAGAAGTCGATCTCTAAAAGAAAGAAAAATCCATAGAAAAAATGCATGCCGCTCTCCTTCGCTCGCTCCACTCCCTTCCTCTCAAAGCCCCAAAATCTCGTCGCCATGGCAAACGCCAGTTACTCTTTCAAGCGAAATGCTCGAGCTCAAACTCAGAGGAGCAGGAATTCGCGACACCTGGCTTGGATTCGTTGTCTGGCCTAATGGATGAGAGAGTGCAAGAGCTTCTCAGAAGAGAGGAGAATAAAACCTTACTACAAGGTTTGGATGAAGCTTCTAGAAGGGTGGACAAGGCAAGAGAGGAATTGGAGAGTGTTCGGAAGCAACAATATGAGGCACAGAAAGCCAGAGAGTATATGCGCCAGCTTGAGAACCAACAGGCTGAGGTGGTTTTAGTTTTGAGTAATTAGTTAATTATTACTATATAGGAGATGCACATATTAATTATAAATTTTCGAATGATTGCATTATTGGAATTAATTTCACTGTTTAATTCATGTAAGCAGGTTTAACTACTGAGAACTTTCCGTTGAAAATTGGAATGTTGCCTTTATTTTGTCATTACACTGAAAAATTAGTAATTATTTGAATTAATCTGTATAACCGACAGAACAAAAATAAATCTGAATATTCTCCAATTGGTCCTTTGAAGAAATACTAGCAAAGTTTTAGTGCCGCTATGCTAAAGTTGAATTCTTGTTCCGAGTTACACGTGCATTCCTATTACTAGTCTTAATCAAGAAATGTAATTACAAGCATGTGCTCACCATTCATACATACCACAATAAATAAATAGGTTTACACCATCCTCAACTTCATTGGCTTATCCCCAATTCAACTAGAATAACACCATGTTTTTTAAAATGCCCTTTCCTAATAAACAGTGAATTTTACTAGATTGCAGAGGCCCAAAATGAACTGTTAAAGGCTAATGCCATGATTGAAGAAGCCGAAAAATCACTCTCGTTCACATTTTATGGTCAAACCTCAGGAGGGATGAGCAACAGCCTAGAGAGGTTAGAATCCATTAAAGCAGCAGTAATTTCATCAATGGTGGGCACCCTAGCGAGTTTGCCAATTTCTCTATCTCAAGCCACAAACTTGTCAGAAGTGATTCTTCAGTCGTCAGTAGTTCTGATAAGTTGTGCTCTTTTTGGAGTTACATTTCGGTATGCTGTCAGGAGAGACATCGATAATTTTCAGCTTAAAACTGGCACAGTTGGTGCCTTCGGGTTTGTCAAAGGTACCAATTAGGTTCTGTCTTGACTTTCTTAGCTATGCAGACTTTATCTTCATTGATAATTGCTTTCTAGCCTGAAATGTTCGAACAAAATAGTCACTGTAGTTTAAATTTTAAATGCTTCTGTTTATATTGGTTTGTTCTAGCCTTATTAGAGGCTTCTGGCAATGAAAAATAAACTCAGTCAAGATGTTGGTTTGGTGAGCTCGGTACTCCACATGAATTATATCATTACCATATTAGAATTACTGGTCTACCCATGGCTTGTACTGATAAAATCCAGTCATTAAACAAATAAAGATATAATTGCTTACAGGGAAACTGCTCCCAAGTATTTCTAATTTATTATTGTTTCACATTGTGTAGGTCTAGCTGGATTTGAGGCTGGGAATTCTCTAGAATTGAGCACCAACGGATTGATTTCTTCTTCCATTACAGGGGGAATTTCTGTTGCCGAGAATATTTTTATTTTTCTATTTTCTGCTGTTGCACTTGACTTTTGCTTTAAAATGAGGCTTTTGAGTCCATTTCCTATGAAAGATTAAGGTTGTATCCGACCAGGATTTGACCCATCTCATATAAGAAATCATATATGTAAACTTCTTTTATGTCAAAATATATACTTTTGTTTTTCTCTTGCTTTGTACAGTGATTTTTTTTTTCCTTTTTCTGAAATTGAGAATTTTTATTTTTTGATGATTCAAGCCGAAAATTTTAATTTCTTCTTTTTGGAAGCACAAATACGAAAATTTCTTAAATACAATTTTGCAGTTATTCTTGTATTTTTTTTTTAAGTTTTTAACAGATACAAATATACAATAATACCGTGTTCGGACCTTAGGTAATAGAAGGGAACGAATGGAATTTTTTTCCAGTTGGGTGGTTTGTTCCATGATGTGTTCGGCATATTTTTTCTGAATTGTTTTGATTAGAAAGCACTCTTCACTGGCAATTGGTACAATGGCACCTCCACAACCCACAAAAATGCTGAAGTCTATATGCAGCCCCAGTTGATGTTTCTACGAGAACGGAATGGATCCATCACATGCTTCTGCTGACAACAGCATGCTTTCTCACACGGGAAAAAGAGAGCACAATGCTCCCAAAATTTAAAAACATAGAAAACGAAAAAAAAGGCCAACAATAACTTAACCAAAAACAAAAAATATTATTGTGACGTTAATAGTTTATTGTATTATTTGACCACAGAAATTATTAATTTTAGGCTGACAACGATAGTCAGGGATCAAAATAAAATACTGCTTTCTGAGATCTTGAGAGATGAAAGGAAATAATGAAAATAATCAGAGAAAAGGAAATGACAAAATATTTTGCAAATATTTTGGATCATCATTTCCATTGAGTGCTCTCAAGTCCCAACTGAGAGTGATAGAGAAAAGTAACGCAGCACTTTCTCTGTACCAACTGAGAGTGCAGTAAAGAGAAAAGTTATACAAGTCACAGAAAGGTGCAAAGTTCTAGCAGAAATCGAGACATAAAAATTTCAAAATTCAAACTATGACATGCTTGGGATCCATGTCATGATAGAAAACACTTGGTTTGGTGGTTCCTTGTACACAGTTCGAAAGGTTGTATCGTTCACAGAGAACAGATTATACTTTTCTTCTTTCTCATTTCAGGCTTGTAACGTGATAAAATATTATAGATGCAATTCGCTCGTACTCCAGAACTAGTGGAAGGAACTGATACAATGAACCTGCTACCAAAGAAAAGAGCCCTTCCACCAAGGCTTCAAACTTCTCTACAAGTACTTGCATCGAAGTCCCAACAATAAATACTAAACCAATCAGTGTGATTGATGTAGCAAGATTAGCTAAAGAGAAGTAGCCCGGAACAAGATTGAGCAAGACGCCATATCAAAGGCATCCCATAACAGTCGGATATCTTCCCAAGAATCTGCCCAAGAAAAAAAGCCAAAATCAATCGAAATAAGCTGCCCTCTTTTAGTCACTGCATAAAGCCTCCCATCAAGAAAGATCATGTCATCAATCCTTGGGAATCCCTTAAAGCAATAGCAGTTCCATTGAAGGTCGCTGATACAGCAGAAGCGGAAGGACTGGGACTGATGTGTGAACATGACAACCACACAACCAGGAGAGGCAGGGAATGAGGAAAAGATAACTTGAAGGTTGCAATCTGTTCGTATGACAGCGGTTAACATGATGCAGTTACCAGTAAAGATATTATGTAGCATAATCTCTGTGCATCCTGGCATATTAGCAACGACAAGAAAACCATGGGAATAGGAGATCCATGTGTCATAATCAAAGCAATATGGCTCTTCGGGAGTCCATACGGATAGACGGATGTTGTAGATCCACTTACGTGTGAAGTCATAGAAACCAAGTATGTCTTTGTTTGGAGATGCAAGCAAGACTAGGGGCGATTGGTAAGTGAAACTTTCGGGGCAAGGAGTCGCTATCGACTGCCAGTTCGGACAGATGGCAAGAAAGGGCGAGAGTTCTGCTAAGGAGCTGAGACGTCTCATGAATTGAAGATGAGCAAATCAGTTGGCAGGAACGACGATCCATTTGCCGGATCTTCTTTAATTTCCTGTTTTTTTTTCTTCGGATGTGGTTCTTCTGATGATGAAATTATGGCTGGAGAGGTCTGTAGTAGATAATAATATTGGAAGCTCTTAGATTCATTGATTGCTATCAACGTTTGTTTGTCCATCTAGCTAGAAATAACTGCAAGGTGAACCAGCTTGCTGCTTGGAGTTCTCCACCCGGCAGCATCAAACAGGGGAGGGGTTGGCATATGTAGGGTCAGTGGTTTTGGAACTTTGGATACACTCTTAAATTAGTTAGATAATCAGCTCAGGATAAAACCAGAAAGGCAGAAACAGAAATAAAAAAAATCACGCTTGCGTGAAATATTCACCTCTTATTTTTTTCATTTATTTATTATGTTTTTAAAAGAAGTGTTGCTATTGATATCCATGTGAAAATTGTTATTGGGATAGATTTATTAATCTCACAGTTTACAAGAAACTAGAGATCTCATTTAAAAGAAAATTAGGAACTGGATATGAATAATAGATTGTATATCCCCAAACAAGTCTATGGCAAAATGTTCTTCAATTGGTCAGGCTGTTTTCTGAACTCTGATTTCTGTGATTAACTTTTTGAAAATAAAATTTAAAACCAAACTAAGAAAATTTTATTTTTTTCTGTTTGAAGCAGAAACCCAGAGAATTAAAGTTTTCAAAGTGCTTTTTGCGTTTTAACTTTTAACAGTCATCCCATTAGCTCATGTCCACTTTTGGTTTCCCACGCTAGTTGGCCTGAGAAGCAAAGTTATGGGTACTAAATAACTTCAATGTTATAAAGAAAAACGGTAGTTATCTTCTATCAGACCACAAGTACAGATGTATTATCTCGAAACAAATCATTGTTTGAATCAAAACAATCCGTGAAGCACTCTTCGCATGCAATGCAAAATTTGGAGATGTATTTGAGCAAAGGTTCTAGAATGTATTAAAGCGTTCTAGAATGTAGAATCCAGGGTTGTATATGCTACCCCAGTTTTTCGATCAAAAAAAAAAAAGTTTTACAAGATAAGAATAAAATCTCACATGCTTGTGCTGATGGAACGACATGCTTTTCTTAAATACAGAAGGAAAAAGGGCACAACAACAAAGCCTTAGTCCCAAACAAGTTGGGTAGGCTAGAAATGAAACCCAATCGAAGTGATGGAAACTGAAAAAATGAAGGCCAACGATTACTTCACCAGTTGTAATTCTTTTTAAGGTACAATCCTCTAAAATTTAAGAAATCACACATCATCCATTCCAGAAATTGTAGAAATTGTAGCAACACAAGGAAACCAATATCTGCGCCTTCCATCTCTATGGCCATCATCAATCATGGCAAGTCCTTCCTGTTAATTAAGCAGCAGAGGATCAATTTCCAGATCTATTCTACAAACGAGCGTTCGAGAACCACACAAGGCACTCCATATGTACTAAATTTTTTGCACATGGTAGGGTTTGTTGGTGCTTGACATCCCCGCTGAGGGGAACCACAGCTCAATGGAAATTCCACCTCATTTTACAGAATATGAGCCATAACTAAAACTTTTTTAGACATAATTTGTGTACATTGTTTTATTTATGATACGAAGGAATGATTGCTGACAACCGAGGAATAGCTTTGTTAGGATCAAGGAATTTAAGTTTTCAGCCTCACAAGCTACATCAATCTTCTCCACTACTGATAGAAACCCACAATAATACTAAAAGGAAGAGCTTTGTTTTCTTTGCCTGGTATCTTTTACTTTCACTTTTCTCTAATTCAAATTTACAAGTGTGCTGGACTGAGGAGCTTTCCTTGATGGAAAGTATCTGACAAAATATTCTGGCAAAACTTCATTAGACAAACTTAAGCTAGAACTTCTATTCGTTCGCACATGCGACATCACTGGTAAAAATCTCGCAATGATAGACTAGTCTGCAACCGTAGGATATATTATCTAAAGAATTGCAGTGTATTAGAAACTCTTGAAGATAAATTCAAGATGCACCATAATGCTTGCACAGAACTAGAAATTTAAGTCTAACTTACTTTGAGAAGGGCTTGAAGGGCATCAGTTGCACGGCCAGAAGTCCATGAAAGTGTCCTCTCAAGCTGATCCACTGTTACGTAACCTTGTGCCTGAATATAGTATTAAATAAAATGGTAAAATTTGAAGTATCGAAATATTGTAACTAATTTATTATTTGAATAGTGTAGAAGACAACTTGAGCTAATTCTAAAATTTCATTGTGATCCTTGTTCAGCTCAGTTGGCACGGATCGAACAAGCCTTCTCCTTCCAATTGCAATTACTTCAAAACCACTACCCAAAACCTGAAAGTTCATAATAAACAAATTGCAAGATCAAGCAAGGGACAAAAGCTGCTACATGAATGACAATTTGAAACTTCCCTTAGATCAAACTGAGAAGCTTTACTTAAAGATATACATCCTAACTGGTTGGAATGAATAAGGCCGTCCTGAGCTATGTGCACCAATACTGCACCAGTTGTGTTCACTGGCTAATCTGATTTGGTCAAGTTGACATACTTCATCTAAAGAAACACTATATCAACTATCTGGGATAAAGTAAAACTAACCCATCTTTGTCAGAATAATTCACCGAATTATACCCAGTGTGGCAATGCTCCTGTCTGGTAAATGTTTGTAGGTCCAGTTGACATAATATTCAAAAAAAAAGGGAATGAATCCTCAGTGATTGGAATAAATACAACGCCCATCGATAAAAATGGTTTGCCATTACTACACCTTAGTCTTTTTCTGGTAAATTTGTTCAAGGAGTTTGACACTTGAAAAGATGATACCAACCAGAAAACTGAACTGGGCAACCAAGAGGGTGCCAAGCTACACATCCAGTGTAGCGTGATTGCTTATATCAGCATTGACCATGACTGGTAAGGTACCATTAACTGAAACTATACCTTAAGCTTGCTAATTGCACGCAAACAATCATCTTCAGACAATGATTCATGCGAACATCTGCGTCTTTTACATAGTCTGGTACGGAGTTCCACCAAGTTAATCAAACCACCATTCTCAGACCTTGTTGCAATGCATATTTCTACAATCTGAACTCCTGTGACACCAATTGGATACTGCCATGAACTAGAGGATTTTATAATATATCTTAGTTGCCCATAAAAGATAACAGAAACACAAAAGTGTATTAACCAAGCTCATAGTAGAAATCTCCAATCCCTAGTAGTTCAGCCCAAACTCCCTTGTTAGAAGCCAGGGGATCAACACCGACTTTTGCACACATCTCATGAAATTGGGCTCTGAATGTAGGGTTCTTTCTAATGTCATTCTGCACAGGTAAAGAGAGTTTGTGAAATTCACTGCTTCTACAAAATATTTATGTTTTAAAAGTTTGTTATTCAACATTTTTATGTCCTTTGAGAGAGAATTCTTCCAAACTCATACCGTAAACTAGATGGTGAGATGCAATTCACAGCCCCAATTTCGGTCACAGGAGCTTCTTATGAAATAACTAATGAACCAAATAGAATAGTAAATTGACATGCACTTGCCAAGCTCTACACTAGGTAGAGGTGAGGCACAAGGCCTTTCATGGGGAGGTTTGGATGGGGGAGGTTTGGGTTCAAGTTCCGCTATGGGCTATTTTTAGGAGGTTTTTTCTAATTTATTTTTTGGTTTGTTTGTGAGTGTGTGTTGTAAGCCTACGGACAACAAATAAATAAAAAATTGACATGCACTTTATAACAGCAAATACGCACTTTATGTTTTCGAGCGAAATCTTCTAACTGGGATCGAAATGTGGCGAGCTGCTCCTTCATGAGATCAGTTCTGACCTTGGCGACATGTTCCCCAACCAATCGGTATTGATCCTGAAATCACAGACCAAAATGACATACAATCAAACAGAGAATCAGAAAAATGACATCAAATTTGAAAGGGAAAGTAGAAGTGTAAGCTCCTCTTACCCGAGCAGCTGCTGCGCTTTGGAGACCGCCAATCCCTGGCCGCCTTCTCATGTTGATTGAATAAAGAGATCAATCAGTTGATTTAGATTTTCGGGGAATCAATTTGATGGATAAGGGATTTCAGATTAGCGCAGGAGAGTTCAATTGGTGATTTCTTAGGCGATCGCTGAGTAGGAGGAGAGGAGAACAATCGACCAGGAAAATACGGTCAGCCTGAGTCAATTCGCCGAGAGTTCAATTGGTGTACCTAAGTTTTTTCTCTAATAATAATTGTTTGGCAAAAACTTGGAAACTCCAATGATCCGTACATTAGATTACTCTAGTAGTTATTGTTAATTTATGGACATTGGTTAAAAGTTATTTATTTTATTTTTGTTTCATTTTTTAAGAAATTATTTTTTACCGATTCCGGTGAATTAAACGACTCAAATAGACTAGAGTATTCAGTATACTAATCTTTTGAAGCACCTAAGTTTTTGCCTAATAATTTTGTTAGAGTATATTATCTTGTCTAGGGCTGTAAGAAAAATTCACAGTTCAAAATTCGTTCGAGTTCAATTCGAAAAAAGTTCGAAATTAGTTCATTGGATTTTAGTTCGAAATTAATTTCTAATCAAATCAAATTAGTTCACAAATGTTTTGAATCAAACTTAAACTAGGATCAGTTCGTTCGAAATTATTTGCGAACTAAAACAGTTCGAATGTTGAAAAATATGAATCGTCGTATGATATCAAGACTTGATATATATATATAGATAGTCTGTGCTGGTAGTTCGTTCAAATTAGTATCAAATCAAACTCAAACTTGATACAGTTCGCTCGAATCTTGTGTTATTTTTTTTCTCTTTTTCTCAACTACATTATCTATTTCACATTCATTTTTATTAAAGATAGTCGATTCATGCATCTTTAATGTCAGCATCTTTATCTTCATTCAGATATTCTATAGTTGATTCACACTCATTATTTCCATTATCAGCATCCTCTCACCCTGATCTATGATATTTTCTATTAGATAATACCTCTTCTTCGTCATCTTCATTTTCTACTTTACGATCAGACTGTAAGAAAGATTCTTAGTTCTTAATTCGTTTGTATTCAATTCGAATCAGTATCAAATTAAATTCAAATTTTACATAACTTATTCAAATTATGTTCTATTTCAAATCAAACTAGTTCAAAATTGATTTCAAATCAAATTTAAACACCAGCTAATCTTTCCTCAGCCTCGACACCTCTTTTATTTATTTTTTGCTTATGTAGTTATGCTTACTATATTTTAGTAGCAGACGCCATATTATGATACAAACAGGCCCAGTATTAAGGCCCAATTTCTCTGTTTCGCTTCTTTTCATACTACCAAAAGCCCATCCATTTCGTCAAATTTTCTCTCTAGTTCTCCTATTTCGTTGCGGATAACTGGAAAGTTTAAAGTGAACGATGAAGTGTTCATAACAAAAGTTGAGATGTATTTAGACCAGCAATTAAGATTCGTTTTGAATAAATGCATGCTAGTTCTATTCACTTTGATTAAACAAGGTACAAAGAGCTTGCATCACCGTATGCATGACACCAGATATCAGAACCTCAATGCTTAAATCGATGGTTTGGATCCGTAAAGCCGAGATTATTGATTAGATTCACACTGGTACAAATTTTTACAACTCAAATGCCAGAAAAAAAAAATGAAAAAGTAATGCTTGTATCCTACAAGAAAAATACAAACTACATTTGAAATTCAGTCTTCTATGCCTTCAGCTGGTAAGCCTTCTTTGAACCATGCATACAGCCCTCCTTCCAAGTGGAATACATTCTTATATCCGTTAAGAACTAGCAAGTAGGAAGCAATGAGAGACCTGCCAATAAGCAAACAAATTCAACTCCAGAATCAGACTATTTGATTTGGAGCACATATAATTTACTAGATGGGTGCATCAATTTTCCTCTTAAACAGGCATAATTAAACAAACCTCAGTCAATCAGATAACAACTAAGCAGACAAAAGAGAAAGATTGAAAAAATAAGACATCACAAAAATTGGAAAAAGTTGAGACGCTGACACCAACCAATCTTGGTTCTGTCAGAAAAGTACTAGTATTGGAGGGAGGCCGGTGTACCACCACCAGCATGGTAACCAATAGTTAAGACGAAGACACAGGAAAGAAACAAATGACATTTAAAAAATAATAATAATGATTCAATACCTTGATTGTTGACCTTCGGGCAAATTCATAGACGGCTTCATTGTCCCACCAGTAGAGCATGCTACAATAATCTTCGCATCTTTACTAAGTTTTGACTCGACGACTATTTGGAAATTAAGGTATTAACATCTCATTAGAAAAAGTAAAATTACAAAAACAACAAGAAATGGTCTATGAAGCATACGCTGAATGAACTCAGGGTTTTCCTCAGTCCCAGAGAAAATTCCAAAGAAAGCAAAAGCTGCACGCCTCGCTATATCCCAAGCTGTCCATTCTTTGATAAGACGGTAGATTTGTACATTAATAGCCCCCAGTGGATGTGCCTACGTTTTAACAAATTCAAAAGTTTAGTATACCTTTGTTCTTAATACATTGAGAGTTTTCCAGGCTATAATATACATCTGACCTTGATTAAAATTATTATTTTTTAGTTATGACAACATTATGTTTGATAATTTAGAGAAGGTCAGAGCACAGTATACTGTATACCTCTTTGAATTCTGCTTCAGGCCTAACATCTAGAATAACAAAGTTATTTTCATTCTGAAGCCGCAGAGCTTCCTTCGCATCAACACTCCTCACCTGAAATATAATATATTGCATAAAAAATTTAGAGGTATTTCTTTCTATTTTCTACCAGAATTCTACCAATGGCTTGACACAGGCAAAACTCCAGTCCATGATAACCTAAATTAACCCATGTTGTCTAACTAATACTACTTAAACTAATTATTATGGCAACGCATAAAAGAGTAAAGATAATTTGGAATTTTCTCAATTAGTACACGGCCAGACATAATAAAATAAATAAAAATAAGATCTATTACTCTCTTCTCAACCAGAAGTTGCCGCTTGACCTTCCATTCTTCTTCGGCTGGTACAATAAGAAAATTCTTTTCATTACACAAAAGTACAAAATAAAGGAACTACGATAACTATTTCATGATCAATAAATAAGATATTAACAAAATAATTAGTTCCGACCACAGACCAGGAGTCTTGGCTTGTTTGGTAGCAGCACTTTTTACTGTAAGCAAACGCTTTCTCACACCTGACCTCCCAAATTTGGCCACTGACAATGGCCTAAACGAGACAGAAACGAAGTCTGAAGAAGAACTAGCTCTTGAGGAGCATGGAAGGTTTGGATTTACTATTGAAGAAGCTGCTAGCATTGTGAAAAATTGTGAAAAAAGGAGAGGAGAAATGGTGAATTGGGATTCAAGGGAAGAGAGATGGGAGATTGTCACTGAAGTTGGTGGAAATGGAAATGGAAATGGAAATGGAAATTGGATTTCTGGAAGAATTGGTTTGGATCGGGAGATATGTGATTTGTGAACTGGTGGTTGAGATTTGGAGATGCCCCGTTTTGGTTAGATTTCTTCCGATACTTGGCCCCACCAATCTCTCTATCTATCCCTTGATTGTTGAATATCTCCTTCCCTAGAGCTTCACTGTGATGACTTATTTTGTCACTTCTGTGGAATATCAATATTTTCTCAACAATCGTAAAATAAATGTGCAAATTATAAACAGAACAGCGACAATCTTTTCAAGTTTATTTCTGTCACCAACGCATTCGGTTTGTTCTAAATTTCGATTAACGCTAATTGTTCGTGTGAAAAATGCATGTTATTTGTTTTTTATTTCAAATCCTAACAAAAAATAGAAAGCAACTCGATCGTTTTTTTTTTTTTTTAGAAGACACTTACCTAGCTCCCGTTTTCATCAAGTAAAAAATAGATGATAGAGTTTGGAGAAGTATAGGGAAGTATTGTGAAGAGATGAAATTAGAACATAGTTGAAACTAAATTGAATTTCTTATTACACTCTGTATCGTTACAGCACATATTTATAATATCGTTACAAGTTTACATGATGAGATGTGGCTAGCCTATGTAACAGTTGGTGTAGCACTGATATCCTTAACACCCCCCTGCAAGCTCAACGGGCCTGGAATGACACACAATTTTGCTCGTAAGGCTAAGAAACGAGAAGTACCCAAGCTCTTGGTAAGAATGTCCGCAATTTGGTCTTGAGAAGACAGAAATCGAATGAACAATCGTTGAGAGGCCACCAAATCACGAACAAAGTGAATATCAACCTCAATGTGCTTAGTCTTAGCATGATGAACAGGATTAGCAACAAGAAACGTAGCCCCAAGATTGTCACACCACAGAATGGGAGAGGAGAGTTTGTCAGGTATAAGCTCATGCATGAGGGAACGTAACCAAACAGCCTCAGCAGCAGCAGAAGCCAGAGCTCGGTACTCAGCTTCGGTACTGGAACGGGACACAGTCGACTGTTTTTTCGAAGACCATGAAATGAGATAATCACCAAGAAATACACAATAACCAGTGGTAGAGCGTCGATCATCCGGAGAGCCTGCCCAATCAGCATCTGAGAAAACCTGAAGAGAGAGATGAGAGGAAGCACAGAGAAGTAGACCATGAGAAATAGTTCCCTTGAGATACCGAAGAATTCGCTTGACAGCAGACCAATGAGTATCAGTTGGAGAATGCATGAAGAGAGAAACACGATTGACAGCAAAGGCTATTTCTGGTCGAGAGATGGTTGCATACTGAAGTCCTCCCACGATACTTCTGTAGAGATGAGGATCTGGCATATGATCTTGTGATTTTGAAAGTTGAAGTCCACTCTGCATTGGTGTAGACACTGGCTTAGCTCCATCCATCTTAGCTCGAAGAAGTAGATCCTGAATGTAGGTAGTTTGAGAAAGATGAAGTCCCAATTCAGATGTGGTAGCCTGAATGCCCAAGAAAAACGATAAAGCACCCAAATCTTTGATGGTGAATGTATGATCAAGAGCTTCAATTAGCTTGTTGATGAGTAAGGGAGATGTGCCAGTGACAATAATATCATCGACATACACCAAGAGATAAGTGGAGTGAGAGCTAGAGTGCTGAATGAAGAGGGAAGCATCAGACTGAGAAGGTGTAAATCCTTGAGAATTCAAAAAATCGCGAAGTCGATGAAACCAGGCACGAGGAGCTTGTTTAAGGCCATAGATGGCTTTCTTGAGATGACACACATGATCGGGTAGATCAGGATTAAGGAACCCAGGTGGTTGAGCCATGAAGACAGTCTCCTTGAGATCACCATGAAGAAACGCATTATTGACATCAAGTTGCCGGAGAGACCAGCCTTTGGAAAGAGCCAGAGAAAGCAAGGTTCGAATGGTAACAGGCTTCACCACGGGACTGAACGTCTCAGTATAATCAATATCCTCCTCCTGTGTATATCCCTTAGCAACAAGACGAGCTTTGAAACGCTCAACAGTACCATCAGATTTCCTTTTAATCTTATAAACCCATTTACAACCCACAACATTATATTGATCATTAGGGGGAACAAGATCCCAAGTATGGTTTTGTGCTAAAGCAGTGAGTTCAGAAGCCATAGCATTGCGCCATTCAACATGTTTGTTTGCTTGAGTGAAACAAGTGGGTTCTACCACATCAGTACTGATATTATAAGATACAAAATCAGGAAATTGACGTGGTTTGCGAGTGTTATCTCGATTTCTAGTAACCATACTATGTGTATTAGATAGAAGAGGAATGGAGGAAGAATTGTCAGAGGAAGGAAGAGTAGAAGCAGTGTTGCTATTAGTAGTAGAGTCTGGTAGGGGTAAAATGGTAAGAGTGTTGGTAGTAGAGAAACCAGAAGAGGTACCAGTAAAGGCAGTAGAAACAGAAAAAGGAAAAGTAGTTTCATGAAACACAACATGCCGAGAAATATAGATTTTATTGGTTGGAATATGGAGGCACTTATAACCTTTATACTGAGTTGAATAGCCTATAAAAACACAAGGCAGTGACCTTGATTGAAGCTTGTGGCTGGTATAGGGTCTTAACCAGGGATAACACAAACATCCAAGTACCTTGAAGAAAGCATAATCAGGTTTTTGACCAAAAAGAATTTAAGGGGATTGAAAATGAAGAGTAGCTGTAGGTAATCTATTGATAATAAAAACAATGCTATCAAATATATGATCCCAGAGCTCAAGAGGAACAGATGACTGAGTCATGGTAGACAAAGCAAGCTCCACTACATGCTTGTGCTTTCGTTCAACTAAACCATTCTGTTCAGGAGTGTAAGGGCAAGAAATGTGAAATGTGATCTCAGGGAATTGTGTAATTAATGGTTTAAATTCGGTACCACCATCACATTGAATGATTTTAATTGAAGTTGACAGAAGGTTCTCAACCTTGAGTTTGAACTGTGTAAAAATATCAATTACCTGTGATTTTACTGAACAAGCATAGATCCAAGAAAATCTGGAGAAATCATCAACAAACATAACATAATATCTATTGCCTAGAGTTGAAGCTACAGGGGAGGGACCCCAGACATCAACATGAATGAGTTCTAATGGTTTAGTTTTAATGTGAGTAGACAAAGTAAAAGGAAGTTTATGTGATTTACACTGTGCACAAGCATCACAGATTGTATCTGGAAAACATCTTGGCACCAGATTATTACTAGCTAAAAACCTAAGAATTTGAGTAGAAGTATGTCCAAGACGATGATGCCAGAGAGTTCCTTGTGAAGTTTCACTCAAGTAAATATGTGCATCAGTGATTGAGTAAAGACCCTGTGTAATGCCTCCTTCAAGAAGTACCTCTTTTGTCTTCAGATCCTTAATGACACAGCCATTTTTAGTGAATTCAACAATTATATCATTATCCTTGGTAAGTTGAGATGAACTAATAAGGCTTTTGGTCATTTGTGGTACATGTAGAACTTTTTTTAATATTAAATTTTTTGATTTGGTGCAGAGACAGGACTCACCAAGATTGTTAATACCTAAACCTTGACCATTACCAACTCTAACAACATCAGTACCTTGGTAAGGAGTGTAGTTGGTGAGGCAATTCAGGTCTGGAGTAATGTGAGAAGATGCACCAGAATCAAGAAACCACTGTGAGGTAGGAGCTGTGGAGGGCTCAGCAATATTGACTTGAGGTGGATTGGAAGCATCTTCTTCATATCTGAAATAGCAATCTTTGGCAGTATGACCAATTTTGGTGCATATTTGATATTTGGGAGCATAGCCTCTACCACCTTGATTATTGTTTCTTGCTTGAAAACCTTTGTCTCGATTGCCTTGAAAATTATTGCGACCTCTTCCTCTTCCTCTCATGAAGCGTGGATTCCTGTTCCTTGAGAATTGTTGTGAGAGATAAGCTGAAGCCAGAGACTGTTGAGTTTGAGTGGGAAGAGAGTTGACAAGAAGTGGAAATAAGGCTTCAAGAGAGCTGTCTGATTGAGAATTTTGACGAGTTGAATTGTCCTGTGTCAGAGTTGACACAGAACCAGGAAATTGTCCAAGAATCGAGGATTTAGAATTCACTATAGCAGCCTGAGATAATTTTGAAAATGAGCTCAATGAGGAATCAGCAGTAAAGACTTCATTTGTTTTGGGAATTTGAGAATCAAGACGAGCTTCATAAGTGAGAAGATGTCCATGTAGATCAGCCAACTTGATTCCATGAAACTGAGATGTGAGCACAGTGACTAGAGGGTTATACTCAGCTCCAAGACCAGCAAGAGCACACAAGACTATGTCTTGATCTGAAATTTCCTGTCCAATTGAACGAAGATGATCTGCAATGCCTTTGATTTTGTTGAGATATACTGTATAGGAGAGATTTCCTTTCTTCATTGACTGCATCTGCAACCTGAGATCTAAAACTCGAGCTTGAGAGCCAGCTGAGAAGGATTGATTGAGCATCGACCACAGATCATGAGAAGACTCACACGCCACGGCTTGAGATAAAATTGAAGGAGATAGAGTAGAAAGAAGCCACGCAAGAAGAAGTTGATCTTGCCTTGACCAGTGATCACGAAGAGAGTTTGAAATTGTTGATTCAGTGTTGTCACTCGGTGGAGCAGGTGGTTGAGATCTTGATCCATCAAGAAACGGCATTAAGCCATGTCCTCGAACAATAGGCAAGATTTGCGATCTCCACAGAAGAAAATTGGAATCATCAAGCTTGATCTGAGGCGAATAAGGAAAATCAATTGGATTGGTAAGAGGCAGAGAAGCTGAATCAGTTCGAATGCTGCCAGTGTGTGGAACTGTTGAATTAGCTTCATCAGATGTCGACATCTTCCTAAAAATTCAGATCTAGAGTGCTGTTGATCGATACTTCAGAAAAGCAAGATTGGATCAGAGACAAATTCTTGGCGCATGCCTAAGAGGCTCTGATACCATGATAGAGTTTGGAGAAGTATAGAGAAGTATTGTGAAGAGATGAAATTAGAACAGAGTTGAAACTAAATTGAATTCCTTATTACACTCTGTATCGTTACAGCACATATTTATAATATCGTTACAAGTTTACATGATGAGATGTGGCTAGCCTATGTAACAGTTGGTGTAGCACTGATATCCTTAACAATAGAACAAGTAGGTAGAATTAGTTAAATGACATAAAAGGTTTTGGTATTTAGAAATCACTTTTGCATTATTATATTTGAGAATAGTGAAATATTAAGTAGATTAAGTGGTAAAAGTTAAAAGTGTCAAAAGTTCCAAATTTTGGTAACTTTATTTCACCTATATAAATGCTTAAATTTATTTAATTTAACCTCAAATCACTTCCATTTGATTAAAGCGCTTTAATGCACTTAAATTACTACTACACTTGTCAAACGAGAAATTAAAAGTTAGATCAACAAAATAATGATTTGTTCCGCATTGCTCCGTCCATGAGGATTGGATTAATTTTAAACAAAGCAATGAAATTAAATGGTGATTTTCAAGGGATGTGAATTTGATTTGAGTAAATATAGTACTTCAAATACTCCACATGAACAGGATGATTCACAAAACTTAATTCACGCATGTTAATCTCAAGGTTCATGTGGAGTACTTGAAATACCATTGGACACTTAAAAATATCGAAATAGAACTTTATTTCAACATGAAATGAATGTCAAATGCGAAATAAAAAATAGAATAATGGATAGAAGAGATTATTCTAGTATACCATCATATAGATAAAATAACAGAATATACTGTTCTGTATAACAAAATTAGCAATGAAATTTGCAATATAACTAACAATATTTTAGTATATTATATATTATGTATTATTATTAATATAATTATATTATCTTTATTATTGAAATAGTATTAATAATTATTATTTCAAAATAATGCATATTATTATAATTTTTATATTATTGTTATTATTACTATAATTATCATTATCATTGATTATGGTGTATTATATTTAGTAATAGTTAATATTTTATTCTATTATTTACTTTATTATTATTGTTTTAATTAATATTTTATGTTATATTGTATCGTTACTTTAGTATTATTTTTTCATTATTTTAAATAATAAATATCATTATAATTATGATATTTTTCTTATATTATCATTATTACTATTATGTTATTAGTATTATTATTGTTGTTATTATATTATTATTATTATCATTAATATTACTATTTTTATTTTATAAAATAGTGCATATTGTTATCAATTTATTATATTATTTAGTTCATTATTGTTAGTATTATTATATTATATCATCATCATTATTATTATCATATTTATCAAAATTTCTATTATTTCAATTAACACTTATCAAATGACAATTTCACTATTCTGAATAGTCAAAAATGTCACTCTTCCAAAATCACACAATTCTTTTTTTTTAATAAGAAAATCACACAATTCTATTTTTACTATTCTAAGTTGCACTCTTATGTTGATATTCCTAATTATTTTGCCAAACGAACCATAAAGAATTTATTCTAGAGTACTTGTTCGATCCGATTTCACTTGGAGTACTGGCCTACTGGGAGTACTCCAAGGATGTGAATTCTTAGAGCATATTTTTTTTTTAAAAAAAAGCAACAAAGAGCGACATTTTTTTTTCAAAATTTGTCTCCCTCAACATATTTGAGATGAATATTCTTTAGTAGCAAGTAGAAGCTCTGATTTAGAGCTTAATTAACATCCATTGCTGTTTGGTTTAGGCTTCTTTTGTGTTGTAATCCTTGTTACGTACATATCTTGAATAGTTGAATGTTCTAAAAAATGATTCCTTGACTCCCTTCTCTACTCAAAAAAAAAAATGATTCAAGAATTAAAATTTCGTACCTATGATAAAATATAAAGATATAGGTAATTTTATTATAATCCATATTTAATGAATACGCTTCGCACTATAATTAGGCGCAAATCTTGATAGGCAAAAGCAAACATTAAAACTAGCTGCTAGATTTTCTTTTATCCATTACACTGAAGGCTCCTCTAGATTTTCTCTTATGCAACGAGCATCAAGAAGAGTAATTCCAAGTTCCATTGCAATCCTTACAATCGAAAAATAGCTGAAATATCTGAAGTTTGCATTTCAATTTTGATGTGTAGGAAAAAGTTTTTGAGGCGCCATAAAATTGAATTTGCAACAAAAATATGTATAACTTGATCTTAGGTGAAGTCAAAATTGCACAAGTGTATAGTTTCATCTCTCTTTGCCTCGTATAAACTGTCATATGTAATTCGTGTCATGAGATGGTAGCCTGATCACCATCATGGTTCATCCAAGGGTATACTTATCACTGGGACAGATTCAGGATTTTCAACGTGGTTCAAAATTAAAAAAACAAATCGAAGTGATTAAGAATGATGCATAATTTTTAAAAATTCAAATTATAAATACTTTTAAGAAAAAATCAATTTAATGATAAATTTTGAATTTTTTTTTTCTAGGTTGCTCAAACCTAGCTCTAAGTGGCTCCGCCGCTGCTTATCACAGAACAGTCTTTACCAGAAATTTCATACCAACATCTTCAGTACAACATTATGTAATACATGCCTAAAACTCAAAATAGCCTCATGTATCCAAACTACCAACACAGGAAAAATCAAAAAAAAAAAAAAAACTCCTTTGAGGTTGTGTTGTCCCAATCGAAATATTACTGGTACATCTAACCACAGTCTAACCAGTATAGCACAGAAATTTAAGAAGCCTCGGTGGGTCATATGGCACAATCTTTTTTGCCAATGAGGAGCTGTTTTAATTTCTTTACAATGTTCTTTATAATTTTTTCCTTATTTTCTTTGTATGAAAATGTGGAGACCACAAATTCAGCATTGCACCATGGCAAACAGACAACTGTGAGTCTGTGACGGCTTAACATAAGTGAGGCAACTTCACCTGTTTCTGTAAAATAGGAAAAAAAACATAAAATGCCCTCCACAACAAGCCAAGATCCACATCTATGTTCCTATAGAACTTGCTCATAAACCACCTTTCAATGCTGAGTTTTCATCCATCTATCCATCATTTATCAGATCCCTGGAACTGGTTCCTCTTCATCTCAGCTTAGCACATAGACTGGTTCCACTTCTTCACATCACGCTCATGTCCTGAGAAAAATCAATTGACATTAGATTAAGTTGTAAAATTTTTAATTTAGATTACCAATTTTTCATGCTATTTCAGCATGCTTTTATCCAAATCAATAGATTTTGTAGCACACATGCACGAAAACTATTGTGATTTATACAATTTCACTAAAAGATTTCAACTCAATTGAGATTTGATTTGCTGAGCTGTGTACTGGTCAGAAAATCCATCTTTGCTGGTTCATTTCCAATATCTTCATTCATATCTTATACTGATGTAATTTATTTACTTTCTAAATACACAATTCTTCTATTATGTATATAGACATTTGTATCAATGATACGTACCTGTTAGGTTGTTATCTCCAATTCAATATGTCAATTTGCTAGTCTTTCCAGCTTCAAGCAGCTTTGTAGAAAACGCAGCACTACTCTCAACCTGATCAATACTTACCAACTCTTTAATTGAATTGAATCCGCTGGTGAGACGATATTCTTTCTTCCTCAAACCTTCTCTCGATACTGTAAAAGACAAAACCCTTTAATCCGATTGCAGATTCCAGCGCCGGAATAGGTTTGAACTATGTTGAATCCATGAGGCTGCAACCATGATGCTCGACAAAATAAGGTAAGAACCCGATAAAAGTTAGAATTTTGTCGAGGCACCGTGGCTGCCGCCCAATGAATCCTCTATCATCTGCTCCTGAGGTAACCCGTACATAAGGCTATGATCTGCCACGGGGTTATCCTATCAGTTTTTATAGTAAAGGAAGCGATCCGCAGTTTATGGTGGTCTCGTGTGGGACTAAAGCTACGCTGTCATCTGCAGTTCCGGTTGCGGGAACCGTATTGTCCGCTCTTTGCGAAATTTGTTTGGATTAATACTAATCGTCAACTATATAATTTTTAAAAAAATATTTATATTAGTCTGAACCGTCGATCTTCAATCCAACGGTTCATAACAGAAAATCCCCTTCTGCAGAACAAAAAGTTACGCAGACGATTTCATTTTCCGATTGCGTCTCTATTATCTAGTCTGCGTGTAGGCGTGTTCGAAATTTTAGTGCTCTTTCCGGGCCCGGCCCGGCCCAGTAAAAGTGGATGCCGTATTGCCATGAGCCCATGACTCCATGAGATGAGATGTTATTTCGTTGATTTCCAATTCCAGAATCCAGACTATGAAGTAAAAAAATAAAATAACGTAGATTTCCGACCCAAACTACTACTTGTATCGATTAACTTCCATTTTTCGTGTTCGGTAGTTTGGGAATGGGAATTAAGGTAAATAAAATAGGTTATGGTAATTTCTCTTTCACATAGTTCGGTGGGCAAATAAAAATCTCTCCAACTCAATTCTATTTTTCCCACAATTTTACACATAGTTGGGTGATTTTCAAGGATTTGTTTGTCCAATCTATTTGAAAAAGTTGGACTGCAGAATGATAAGGAATCTGTATTTTCTGAAATGGTCAATTATTTTCAAAAAAAAAACGAACAGTTTTTGTGTGTTGGTACTGTAACAGTTACTGTGCAGACAGAATAACGACGTTATAGCAACGATAAGAATTCAAAAGGAGTCTGCTGTTCATTTCTTTAGAGTATTCTAGAGGATGCGGATTCAACGATAAGTGGGTACAATTTCCAATTAGATTAGACTATCCAACTTTTTTTTCACGAGTACTTGACGATCCGAACACCTCCTAAATACTTTTTTTCTAGTAAAGAAAAACTTGATCAAAATGATCAATTTCACAGCAATAAGATGACAATTTTTTCCGGTACAATATTTTTGTTTTTTTGGTTGTAAAATCAATTCATTTTTTCTTGTTCTCTTACAAAATGATAAATTCCTAAAATCTTTTATTTGATTGAAAAATAACAAATAATAATAAGTAGGTCTACTATATTTAAGATAATAAAAAAATTGAGAATTCAGATATTCAAATTTCTATTTGCCATTCTTACATAAGCATTACATCTAATTCTAAATCAAAGATGTAAATACCTAAATTTTGTTTTTAATATTTGTGTATATGAAATATAATATCAAACATCCGCAAAAAAATCAATAAACCGAACATATGAACTATTAATCACTTGACAATATTTCATCAAAGTCATCGAAGACATTCCGATTTTAAAATACTAATATGTGGAATTGGCTGGGGTGCCGTGAAAAAGGTGGAATTTCACATATCCCCTCAAAAAATTTGAAATTACGTATTTCCCCCTCTAAATTTTAATATTACATATTTCCCCTCCTAAACTTCAAAGACTCACAAATTTATCCGTTATACTGTATTTTTTGTATTAATAAATATGTAAAATATCTCTTTACCACTAATCAAAAGTATAAAAAATATTTAATTTATTATGAAAATGTCGATCTTATATTTGATCGGTTTCTGAGAAAATTATTCGTTTTGTACTCTTACCGCATATATGGTGACATTTAAGTATACTCTTGTGCGTGCATCAGAAGTAGATAATGATAACCTAGATTAGCCTTAAGAGAGACAAATCCAAGCAAATAAATATAATTTTAGGGACCAATTTGCAATTTTAATAATTTTAGCACAAATCAAGCAAAATCAATTTCTAAACTAAAGTAGTAAGCTTAAGTAGAGAGAGAGAATTTAGAAATTGCAAACAAAGCTATGACACAAACACAAGTGACACTAGGATTTTAACAGAGTTTGAATATTAACGATCCTACTCTCCGAAACTCCCAACCCCCTGACTTGGTAATAGGGTTGAGCCGATTCACTAACCCACAAGAGTCTTGTACAAGTTTGAACCTTGTCCTCTTTGTTGTATCTAACAATGTAACAATGTCTTCTTTTATTTGTCGATTTGCAAAACAAACTTGAATTTTACCACGTTCGTGTGTTTTGAGTTTGTTGCAAGGAATATATGACAAAACTGGATATCTGGAAGCTCAATAGAGTGCAACATAGGCATATGGAGCAAATAAAGATTTAAATAGGTCCAAAGTTAATTCATATGTAAAATCAAATTTGGTTAATTGGGTATGATTAAGCTTGAGAAAATCCAGATTTTGTACTAACCGTTATAACCCTTCTTAACCATTATAATGGTTAGCTCAATCGAATTGCAATACCAAATGTTCATTTTTCTCCAGAACGAACCGTTACACAACTGTTACCAACCGTTATAACGGTTAGGCTCATCCCAGACTTACAACATGTCACTTTGGTTCAACCGTTATAACGGTTCCTAAGCGTTATAACGATTAGATCAAGTACTTGAATTTGATTTGTACTTTGTTTTGTTCCAGAGAGAAACATTACCTAACGCTTTGCAAGCATTATAACGGTTTGACTAACTCAACCAACAAACTGCAGGATTTTGTACTAACTGTTATAACGGTTGTCAAGCGTTATAACGGTTTGTGATGAAATCTCCTGTTTTGGAAGGTTATTTGTTGCTGCTATATATACAAATTCCTTCTTCTTTCTCTATCTATCTTTTGCAAAATACTGAAACCCTAGCAGCCTCCATTGCTAACCTTGAAAAGCTCCTTACAAACTCTCAAAATTCTCAAGCTTAATTGACTCAAAATTAGCCAAATATTTGTGAGATTTGAGAGATCATTACTATACTATTCTCTCGTGCTTTGTGTTCATTGTACGGGTCTAGTCTCTAATCTTCGTGTGTAAAGAGCTAGATCTCGACCCTTGTAAAGGATTCTATTTGGTGAAAGTGCATACGGCTCGATCTTATTACCAAGTCGAGGGATCGTGAGTCCCGGAGACGTAGGCTCGTCAATAGCCGAACTCCGTTATCATATCGGTGTCACACATTCTACGCACTGTTTGATCTTTCTAAACTCTTTTTACTTTAATTTCAGTAATTTAATTATCTTGAGTAGATTGGGTGATTTGGTTCTAATTGAAATTGAATTTGAATTGTGAAATTTGCAAAAAGAACCCTAGAATTGCATTGTGTACCTATTCACCTCCTCTAGGTAAATCACTCTTACACACAAAGATTGAGAGACAAGGCCAAATAATAGTAACCATAATAGAAGATTGAATAATAGAATGGAACTCTCAAATCTTACACAAGTTTATAACAAGTTTAGATCAAGAGATTGAGTCTAATAAATGATTTGCAAGGAGTAGGTAAAAGCTCTTTAATGAAGGCTCAAAGTTAGGTTTTTAATTGAATGTATTGGGATAGATGATAGAGAAAGGGAATGGACCCCTATTTATATCATCTCTCAAAGTTGTATTCAAACTTCCGAGTTAAAATGCTACATAATGTTTTGCAACGTTATACAACGTTTTAACCAAAATATCTTAAATACAGCTGTCAGAAATATGACCGTTATTTTGCAGAAAATTGTACAACGTTATTCATCAATTATATTATTTTATTATAAATAAAAGAAAATGGTATTTATATATATATATTTTAAATTTGACAGCAAGATAAATGCTCAAAACATATTGAAATATCACTTAGAAATGATGAGCATGAATTTAGAAGAATTTACATATTTATTTCTCAATTTTTGGACTTTATTTGCTATTTTTACAAAATTATATAACATAAAAGACAAAGAGATTTAATTTGGATCGTTCGATTTGATCAGAGCATTTGAATTTGGGTCGTCTGATCAATCAACAGTCATCCATCTTCTCTTCCCTTCTTCTCTTTCTTCGACAGAGTTTGACCAAAGCTTGACTTCAATGTCGAAGGAGATTAAGGCCATGGCAGCTCGATTGGAGCATCCCTTTGTAATCGTGTGAGTATCAAAAATCGAATGGACCCACCATCGGCAATCAGAGATCACCGGAGGTGGTGGAACTCCATTGTTTGCCTCGAGGTCGAACTTCGAGTTTAATTTTGGTCTTTTAAGCTATTTAGTCGATTCTGAAGCTTGTATTTGATTTTTTAGCTTTCAGAATATGTTTGAGGTGTTTAAAGTTTCAATTACATTTGCATATTTAATTTCGACGATTTGAGTCTGGTTTGAGTTGGTTTGGTATCAAATAGTCATAATTTGAGTTTGATTTTAAATTTTAAAGGCTCAATTCAATTTCTTTTGGTCTCAGTATCACCTATAAACACCAGTCAAGCTTAAATTTGATTTGCCATACCCTAAATTGATCTTTATTTGATTTAATTCACTGTTAGTCACATTTTGAGTCAAAACATGAAGTTTGAGTTTTTATTTGAGTTTTGAGGGTTCAATTGTATTTCTTTTGGTCCAATGAGGTTCTCTAATCATCAGGCAAAATCAAGAGATTATTTATTTGGTCTCGCACAATTTGTATTTTAGTTTAATTGAATTTAACCTACTATCAAGGGTATTTGGGTCAGACAACAAAGATTTGATTCAAGTGCTTAATTCAATTCTTTGGGGGCACCATAAACATTTACAAGCATACAAAACATCAAATAAGCATTCAATTCAATCTGCCACTACTTTGAATTTGAATACAAGTCTCGCTAGAAGAGTTGTTCAATTTATTGGTAAACACTCTAATAGGAGATCACTCTTTTATGTATCATTGTAAAAAATTTATTTCTAAGGACCTTAAAGGAACAAAAACCTCTCATGCGAAGAGAAATCTACTATCTAAGTGAAAATTGATTAAATAACCTCTTCTTTAGGGTGAAACACGTGAGCTTTTTAGGATGAAATCATATTTTTTAATTTCTATTGTTAGATTTTCACCATGCTTCACCTACATCAAGTATTATACTAATTTATTTGTATTTCTTTGAGTTTTGTAGTTTACGAACCCTTTAAAGTACATAGAGAGCATACGGGTCACTTGTGTTTCACCTCTAGCTAATAAGAAAAATGAATGCAAATGAAATGAACTCTTGAGAGGAATGCACGGTGCGTATAGAAAGCTTCACAAACTCCAAACCCACAATTGTATGTAATTGTTTTGTTACATGATTTTTGTTTCTATTTAGTTTGCAAGCAAAATCCCGCCAAATTGTTACATGGACCTATCCCTATGACTATGTCAACTTCTTCGTGAAATTTAAATGCGAGAGATAGCAAGAAATATAACAAATGCATGCTTCTTCTTTGATGCAATTGAAAGAGCATCTCGTGTTAGTTTTTTTATCAGAAAACTGAACCCCTACATAGTTACATAACTAAGTCTGAACTCCGAAGTGAGGTCTGTCATATATTACATAAGAAGGGTTCAACTTTTTAGTACAAACCCTTTTATGAGATCCCATTTTTTGTGTTGTTGTAAAAAGTTTTGTTTGTATTTATATATTTTTATAGGTAGCGTCTTGCGAGAACTATTGCATAACATGTTACTTAGGGTTTCAAAAAAAATGAGTAGCTCAATGCATGCATTTGATGTCTTAGCTAACAACAGACAACAAATCAAATAAGGTCAAATCTTCTGTTAGGTGTTTTAGTAGGAAATTGAACCCTTTCTGCTAGAATTTTCTGGTACAAAATCTAACAGGAGATCCTGCAATTGTATCATTGTAAATTGTTTGCTTTCTAAGATAACAAATGCATGTATTTGTGTACTTCCTTGTTTAAAATCCTAAGAAATATGATATTCTCCATCAAGTTGTCTCAGTTCTCCTTAATGTAAATGAAATCAACTCTAGACAGAAATGTTCGAGAGAGTTATGAAGATGGACACTCCTTTGATGAAACAAATGGCAAAAATTTCGCTATCTATTTTATCTCGTTATAGTTGTTCTAATTTTTTTAGTTAGGTGTTTTATTTTCGTTTTATTTTCTTTTTTCTTTCAATGTGATATTGAAAAAATTGTACTGAGATATTTTTATGTTATATGTTTAATTTGAAATGTTTGTGATAATATAATCAGTTTAACGATACATTATTGACTAATAAATTTGAGACTTGAACTTCAAATCTCTTCCATAAAAATGGTATAGCTCTTCAATAACTAAATCTATTACGTTAACAATAGTGATTTTTATATTAATAAAAACAATAGTGCTATTTATTCATAGGAAAGATGCTAACAGTATGGTGGCAAAAAGAATTCTCACCAGCGTCAATACTGGAAGAGAATGGATAGATACGGATCCCCCATTTTATACCAAATTAACAAATTTTTTAATGAATTATAGCTAAATGTGACAAGTTGTAAAATGGTTGAAAACAAATTATGATATTGAGTTTTGTCAAAATTTTATGATGCTAGCTTATTTACCTAAATTTCATTTGCAATTGTGAATTTTTGGATCACTAAATCAAGTATGACGTGTAAAGTAATCCATTTTGAGTTTATATAGTGAGTAAGCGTAATTCAATTTTATTTGTTTTAGACATTGATCGCATATTAATTAATAAATTAAAAGCTATTGTGACATTAGTATTTTTTAAGGGCACATGTTGTTGTAACAATTAAATCGATCAAGAAAGATGTAACAACTAAAGATGTTTGATCCTCTTGTCGATATATTGTCGGTCATTAACATTATTTAATATTTTTATTGATTACATTTAATATTTTGTCGTTATGTTCTCGTTCTGAAGGTGGTATTTTCATATAGAATTTAACTGTTACTTTTAACGTTTTGTTTGCAATGTCAATAGCTTATAAACGATCAACGACGATCTTTATCTTTTTGTTTTGGATAATGTTTTGTAGATACCATATTTGATATCAACTATTGATATCGATTTTATTATGTACATTTGGTTGAGTTATAATATACATTATTTGAGTTATTATGCATGTTATATCATAACTATTTCAGTACAAAAAATAACATGTATAATTATTTCATTACAGAAAATAACATGCATAATAACTCAAATAATGTGCACGATAACTCAACTAAAGATGCATAATTAAATCGACAACATTTATAACTATTTAATTACAAAAAATAGCATGCATAATAACTCAAATAATGTACATGATAACTAACTAAAGATGCATAATTAAATCGACATCATGTATAACTATTTCATTACAAAAAATAACATGCATAATAACTCAAATAATGTACATAATAACTAATTAAAAATATATAATAAAATCGATATCAATAGTTAATATCAAATATGATATCTACAATACTCTTTTGTTTTTATCTTGTTGACCGTTAAATTATATTTTTAGCTACATGTCTACAAATAGAACATGCAATACAAATTACACGTGCATAATTCTAAACCATCCAAAGTATTAAGCATGATAGCACGAGTCTTTGATGCCATTTGACAAATCGAATCGGGTACAAGTCGCGACTGAAGCAAGGCATAAAGTATTAAAGTCGCAAATAACACCACCAACCAAAACCCGCCATATCACGCAAGGCACCGTCCATCTTTATTTCAACGGCTTTAAATAACCGGCAAGTCATAAATCATTAAACCCAAACCTCGGCACCTGTCAATTGTCACCACCTCTCTCACCCACCCACTACACGCACGCACACACGCTCGCGAGTTATATCATGGCCTTCTCCACCGTTTCTTTACCCACTAAAACCCTTCTTCCCTCTATCGGGTTTCTCCGATCTCCTCAGACCCGTTTACACCCGTTCTTCATCCGACCTGTTCCCGTCTCGACCAAATCTCGCTCGATCTCGATCGGATTCCACCGGAGACACCCGGTAACGATGGCAGCTGTGACCGGAAGCAAGCAGTTGACGATTTTTGATGCGGAGGAGGAACTGGCGGCATCTTTGGCCAAGTACACTGCCGAGCTCTCAGATAAGTTCATCAGAGAAAGAGGGGCTTTCACGGTGGTTCTCTCAGGTGGATCTCTCATCAAAGCTCTCAGGTTTGTACTTTGGCACGTTTTTTTTTTGTTAATAATGGCTCTGCTACTAATAATAGAGGATCTATTGTGAAGTTTGTTCTCTATTTTCGCGAGGATTAGTTGGTTGAGGGTTTGGAGTCTTGAAACTTTTGGTTTAGGTCCAATTTTTTGTTTGTTCCATCCAATTATTGAGAATAAATGACAGGAAAATCAATTATAGGTTTGTGTGGTTTAAAATTTGATGGTTAATTGTGTAAACTATGCTGGTGACGTTGCAAGATCCTCCAAAACTTCGCACTTGCAAGTTAAATGATCAATAACTAGAAAAATGTTAATATAAACTATCAAATAAGAAGTAATTTTTTTAAAGGAATTAAAAAAGAATTTGAGGATGCATTCGAAATTCTCAAAAAAATTATTTCTTTTGCTAATTGGTCATTTAACTTTAAATAAAGAACAATCAAATGTTGAGTGATGTACAAATAATCAACTACTTTTGGCTATTTGATTTCATGAGTGCAAGCTACTGATGGCCCACATTAACAGAGAGTGAGATATACTGGTTCTTTGTTGGGGTGGTATCATATTGGTATTGTGGTATAATTGGACTGGTGTTCATTTGTCATATCTTTACCTTAATTAGGTATGAAGTTCTAATTTTACAGGACATTTAGGTATAAAGTTCTATACTTCTATTGTATAGGAGTCTTTTAATGGTGAGGTATAAGAAGGAGAAGAGAATGTTTCAAGTAACTAATTAGGTTATGTTGGTATGTATGCTTGATCTGTTTGGTTTTACTATATAGATTTTCCTTCTAGTTGCCATTTATGTCTGGTATGTATGCTTGATCTGGTTGGTCTTACTATATATATTTTCCTTGTTGCAGTATGAGTAGGCTCTAGATTAGGTTTATGACAATATTTTGAAAGGAGAACTCCATAATTTTTTTATTTTCTAAAATATTCGAGTATAGTCCCATGTATGTGATGCATCATTTGCTTGTTTTTTGACTAGATGTGTGATCTAAGCCCACCGGTCTCGTTGAAACCGGGAATGAGATTAAAGCTATGCATTCAGTTTATAAGAATAAAACTGAAGCATTACTGATTACAAACATCATTTGCTTGTGTTTGGCAAATTTGTCATTATATATATTTGATTGTACAACATGGATGAATTAAGTGTATAACTGATAACCTTTGTGTAGGAAACTAACAGAGTCGCCATATTTGGAATCTTTGGAGTGGTCAAAATGGCATGTATTTTGGGTTGATGAGAGAGTTGTGAAGAAGGATCATCCTGATAGCAATTACAAACTTGCCCTTGATGGGTTCCTTTCCAAGGTTTGAATCTCCACGTCTCTCCATACATTTTGATAAATATATTCACTCGTCTTCCCCTGAAGTATTATTACAAGCAAAATGGTTCAATGAAATCATTTTGAAGCATTATGGCTAGAGAAACATATCAACTATGGAATTGAAATAAAATTAAAGCCCTATTAGCTTAAGCATTTTGTAAAATCATTTTTTCTTACAGAATATCAGCATGTTGTGCATGCTAGAAAAATTATTATTCTCGTGTCTTGTGTTTCTCATCCCTATGGTAGAATTTGAACAAGAATTTATTTCTCTAATTTCTGTAGAAGCCAATACCCATTTCAAAGTTATGCGTGCATTGTATACTTCGTTGTTTCATGTACTCTTATATACTTGTTTGTGTGTCTATGTAATATTTTGTTTTCCAACTTTTTATATTATACTGTATTCAAAGAAGTGTCTTCCTTTGTAAAAGTGTTTGTTAAATCTGTCAAAACCAAAGCACTGATCAGTGAATTGTTTTGTACTTATTCTTTTGCATCTGCAGGTGCCAATCCCACCAAACCAAATTTATGCAATTAATGACACACTCCCAGCAGACGGTGCAGCTGAGGACTATGAGGCCCGCCTGAAGCAGCTGGTGTGGGACCATGTCATTTCAGTGGTTCCTACCACAGGCCTCCCTCGCTTTGACCTCATGCTTCTTGGTATGGGCCCTGATGGTCATGTGGCCTCCCTCTTCCCTGGCCACCCTTTAATTGAGGAGAAGCAGAAATGGGTGACTTATATCAAAGACTCACCTAAGCCACCACCAGAAAGGATTACCTTCACATTCCCAGTTATTAATGCATCGGCATATGTTGCTATGGTAGTTACTGGTTCTGGTAAGGCTGGTGCAGTGCACAAGGCTTTATCAGTTGGGGAAAATACTGGTTTGACAGATAGGCTACCTGTTGAGATGGTGGAGCTTGAGCAGGGAGAATTTACTTGGTTTACAGATAAGGCTGCTGTTGCTATGTTGAATGAAAAGAATCTGTGAGTAGGGTTTTGTTTGGGAGGTTGCTCAATAAGGATCCGCGGCTTCTGCATTGGGTTAGAAATATCAGTAAGTTGAGTCGTGGTACGAAATTGTAGAAGTTTTCTGTTTTTAGGGTAATCTTCTCTTTAGTGTTGCTAAATAATGATCGATTGGCAGTTATAATTCTGCTTGTCATGTTGTAACATGTTTTTTCTTTGGTTGTCCTCTTTAGAAATAATAATTTTCTGGTAACAACCGGCGTGATAACAAAGATAATGTAGGGGGCATGTCACCGATGTTTATTTATTTGTTTGCTCAGCTGCTTATTTACAAACTTTTGTATAAATTTCATGCATTTGTAAAACGTCGAAACAAGTGAACAGAAACATCAATTGCTATATATTGGACTCAAGTTTGTAAAAGGATCATTTGAAATGGAGGTTTTTTTTTACATAATTTGTAACAAACTGTTAATCTGCTATTCGTCAACAGATTTGCATAATATATTTGTTTAACAAAGTAGCCGCATTTCCTGGACTGAAAATTATATTTAATACTTAATATTTTGTATTCTACATGTTGGTTCAAAATGTAAACGGTTTAAATTTGAAACAAACACCAGACCGGAAAAAGAAAGAATTCAAATGAAAAGCTATATTAGAGTGAGGTTCAAAATATTATTCTTAGAGCATTTTCACCATGAATTGAATGACTTGTTAAATTTATATGCAATTTGAAATTGCGATTTCGAAAGTGTGGTTATATTAGCTAGTCGTTTTAAAATATCACGTCATCTTTTTGCAAGAGATACAAGCATCTTCATCTGTGTATTTTCAAACGATTTGTTCCATCAATTTATTATATCTTGTCATGTTATTAAATTAGAAATACTAGCGATGTAAAGTTGTAAACCCTCTGAGTTTAATATGTAATTATTAAATTGCTGATGTGGCAAATTATTTTAAATTTCTGCAATGAATGAAGATGCTCTTACAGTGTACTCATCCGACTTGCAAACATATGTATTATAATTTGAGGTGATACACGTGCAAATTAACAATTCATTCTAACATATCACGCAATGTTGTTCAAGTAGTATGAGCATCTTTATCATTGTAATTGCATATAATTTCTTCTCTGTATTAATTAAAACAATCATGTCAGCAAATAAAAAAACTACAGAGATAGAAACACTATAAAGTTAATATTAAAAAGATATTGAATTGATGATGTCAGATAAATTCAATTCTATTATATAGTTCCTCTCATGGAGATGCTTAAATCCTTAAAGGAGAATGTTCCATAGATACCACATTTCATACTAACTATCGATATCGATTTTATTATGCATTTTATTTGAGTTATCGTGTACATTATTTGAGTTATTATGCATGTTATATCATAACTATTTTCAGTACAAAAAAAGTAAAATGTATAACTATTTCATTACAAAAAATAACATGCATAACAACTCAAATAATGTGTACGATAACTTAATTAAATGTGCATAATAAAATCAATAATATGTATAATTATTTCATTTCAAAAAATAACATGCATAATAACTCAAATAACGTGCACGATAACTCAACTAAAGATGCATAACAAAATCGATATCAATAGTCGATATCAAATACGATATCTACGTATCAGCTCCCATCCTTAAAATAGTGTGTTGTTTCAACCGAAAAATAACATTTGAAAGCTGGTGGGACGTAGAATCAATGAGATTGGATACAACGTTCTCTCTCAATACATTTGACACCACCAGCACTAATTTACTGCTCATTGATGGCAAGCTAACCAAGAAATAAACATAATGCCATATTGCCATCCACGTGGGCAAGTATGATTCTTCAATAGATCTCCTTTTGTCGCTAGGCTGGTTGTGCCTGACCAACTATCAGAGACATATATAATAACAACACACACAAAATATGCATGCATTATATTAGGAGATTTAGGAGTGCAACTTGCAAGGTATTATCATTTGAAATCTGAGGCCAAGTTGCAGATTCAAAAATTTGTAAACAGATAAAAGGCCTGATATAGCCGAAATCGGTCGTGCAGTGAATTTTTTATTATAATAATTCAAAAAGAATTCGCATCATATTCCGAAATTTGTCATGTGATGATATGATTGTGCTAAAATTGACATTTCAATTTGCGACATTCTGAATTAGAAGTTATTTTTATGATAATCAGAACTAAAAATTGTTAAGCTAATTTGTTTCTGATTAATCTCAACCATTTGTAAATTATATAATCACTTGCTAATAACTCCAACAAAATATTTAAGACGCGTAAAAACTATGTATTTGTATTTTATATGATGCCAAACATAGATTATAAAATAAATTAAACCAAATCAAAATTTTAAATTTGAAAAGCATATAAACATATGCAAAAAATAGCATAAAGAAGGATACCATTACTAAACATTATTGAAATTCCATCATTATTGTTACTTGTTAGATAATAATTATCCAAAAGTGGAGTCACATTTAAGTACTTATGAGGCATTTGTCCCTTTATTTATTTGTTATTTTTTGAACCGCATACTTATCACATATGGTGATGGATTTCACCTCTCTATTTTATGGCACAAGTTCAAGTCTCGTAAAGATATTTAAAAAAAATAAGCCAGAGTTCTTGTATTAAATGTTCTCAATTGTATTTGTTCAAAAAATAGTTAGCTCAAATCTCTATACAAAAACTTGAATTAACTGTGTTGATGCTTTCAAATCAGTTGTGTTGATGGTCTAAATCTATCGTAACATACAAAATACTCTTGGATTTCTACAATTTTATTGTTATGATGGTTAATCATCTAATTTGTTTTTTTTATATTCTTTCTAAACATCAATTGTAGAGGAAACAAACAAGGAAATTTTACATTGTTTGGTTGAGGGTTCGATCATTCATAATCTACCATGTTGACAACTTTTATTATCTATTGTTTAGTGAATTATTTTGTTCTTTAACAGTGTAGAAAGTGTGAAAATTCTAATTTCTATTTTTTTCTAAATTTGCTCCTGATTTAACTAAATTTTAGGAGCATCTCAATTGTGGCTCCCCTCAAGTTTTATTGTTGCCTTGATTCATTTTTTATGGATGATTGTTAAGTGTAATATAGTTTTTCTTTACGAGCTTTCGGTTTAGTAGTTGATATATTTCATGAGCAACTAATTATATTAACAACAATTTGCATGTGTGTGTGATATTCTGTAAATATTAATACATAAACGAGATTAAAGAGTTTAATTATTTTTTATATTTATAACTTCTTAACTATAAGTCACATTAGATAGTTTGGAAAGTTATATTCACATTTAATTTATACTATCCGTACAAAATTACAAATATTATGTCAATTGATCAATTTTCATTGAAATAGTTGATCCGAAGAAAAATACGGTCAACTCTATTTAAAAATAAAATAAAAAATTTATGGAAAGAATTGATATGGGTCTACGTATTTATTTTTTCTTTTTGAGAACTAGTTCACAAAAAAACATATTTCATGGAGTACCCAGTGTATCTAACTCCACCAATCACATACATTCTACTTTATAATAATATATATTAGTTTTACTTTTTCAATTTTTTAGATTGAATTCCATCAATCAGCACTAGTCGGAGTACGCAGGTGTACTCAGCTAGTGAAGCATCTAAATTCTTTCCAAAAAAATAAAAATACGGAGAGAACAATACTTAATGACCTGCTACACGGATGCCGCAGGATCTCCAACAGCGTCTATAACTTTTTCTCTTTCCTCTAAACGACTTCAATACAGTGGTCGTTATTCGCGTGTCACATGTCACTGCCTTGTAGTCGTATCCCACTCAAAGTACAACTTTCAGTGCCTCATTTATGCAATCTGTTTATACCGAGTTGCTTTTACTACCAATATTACCCGCTACATAATTGGATATAACACGATACTCAGTTATATGGTTAGGAGCCCCCACCTTCCCTGTATCCGGCAATCTTTACTTTACTAAAACAATTCCACTGTACTTCCATCGCAACCTTTATCGTTTCGACTTCACCTCTGTTCTCGCTTTTTCTGTGATTTAGAGGTTTTAATGGTGGCCAAATAACCAATCAATGAAAGCGCTACGTCGATCGAGCACTTCGTCGGGTCCCACATCATCTCCGCCGCCGGAAGCCGCGTCATCGCCGCCGACCACTTCGTCGGCGTGGGTTCACCTCAGATCACTCCTCGTGGTTGCTTCTTCTTCTTCTTCCTCCTCCTCGTCGTCTACTGTCTCTCCTTCCGTCTCTTCTCCTCTTGTTGAAAGGTAAACTAGTAAAAAATGTTCGATCTTTGATAAAGGACGACTTATTTCCATTTATATGCGAGTATGTGACCGTTTATGTGGGGGATGATGTGCAACTTTTTGTGTCCTTTGGGAGAAATTGGTTTGAAGTTCTGTAAGACCAACATAAAGGAAGTCTATCACAGCAGGTCTGGTGCATATATGCTTCAACTATATCTAACTTTAAAATCTAGAATATTAAGCAGCATTTGGGTAGCTTTTATTTGGGAATTTTTGTCCAAATCATTTATGGTAATTCTACTTGTTGCTAAAATGTAACATCTTGTCCTACAGTCCTAGCAAGAGCAACTAATGAGCTACATAACCTTTTGCCACATTTAGTGTTCTAATGGGATCTAGTGTTTTAATACAATGGCAATGTTTAGTTTTGCTGATGAGTATTACCTTTTTCTTCTTCAATTTAATTCGTCTTCTTAAGAGGAGGGCTTAAATCACCATGGTCAAGAAGAAAAAGAAAGCGCGTGCTTTCTGCTAAACAATGGTCCCGTCTGTTCTCAACTAGTGGGAGGCTTCGAGATGGTGGGGCCAAATTATTGAAAAGAGTTCGAAGTGGGGTGAGTCAGCATACATACTCTGTCCTCAATTATGGCTAGCACTGTACCTAAATTGAGAGGCGATTTAGGTGTTTTGTATGATGTGAATTACTAGTTCCATGTTGAACCAAATCCTATTCTGAACTCTGGTTTATCAGAAAATTCCAATAAAACACAGAGTGAAATAATTAAATGGTGCCACCCTGTAGATGGTGTTTGGAAATCAACCGTTATGCGGTTAGCCGATTCTTTATGGTTTTAAGTAGCTTTTTGTTTGTTGTGACAGGGAATTGATCCAGCCATCAGGAGTGAAGTTTGGCCTTTTTTGCTCGGGGTGTAAGATACACAGTTTTTGTTCATAAATCACTTCAGATGCCAATTGCTTTTACACAACTTGGGCAATCTACCATATTACCTTTGTAAAAATTATACTACATAGAACGCACTCGAGATACTGATAGCTCAAGTGTAGCGGTGACCGAGGGCTTGCAAATTGTTGTACGCCATAATAGTCTATCTATGTAGCATTACTTGAAAGTTGTAGAACTTTCGTGGAAGGAGAACTAGAACGAACTAGATAACATTACATCAATTTTCCTACTTTAAATGGGAGTAGTGGAGTTCGATTAAACTTTGAAACCTTACCATAGGCCTGTTTCAGTCATTGTGACTAGGAGAGAATCAACTTTGTGTAGGGAGGGAATGGATCAACAATGCTTGTGTGTTCTATATTACAGACAACGTGGAGACCTGATTCATTCCACCCCACCAGGATATTTTGGGGTAAAAATGGGAGTTATTAAGATTTGTGAAGTTTGTATGAGTTCTTCCTCTTAGTAGCAATAGGTGGGGGTACTATTTCCAAAAACCAAAAAAAAAGAAGGAAAATAAGTGGAAGGAAATAATGAAAGAAAAAATAGTAAGAGTGCTTCTTGTAAGTTGTTTTCATTTTCTTCTGTAGTTATGATTTGAGCAGCTCAGAGTCAGAAAGGAATATCACAAAAGCAAATAATAGGTATCTCCTCACGAAACATGTAGTTTGGCTGCCTTCTTTCTATTTTATGCTCTACCTTTAAGTTTGAACTTGGTCTCCCTTTCCCCAACAATTTAGGAAAGAATATGAGAAACTAAGGAGGCAGTGCAAATTACTCGCTCAGCGCAATTCCAGAAATGGCCCGACAGCTGTTGATGAATTGGGATCTGAAGAGCTAAACTTCGCTGGCATAATAGAGGTTCCACAATCTCCTATTTCCCAAGAAGTAAACCCAATTTCATACTTCCATTTTGAAGATATGAAACAACTAGATGTTATTGAAGAGGAAGAAGACAAGACTGACACTGAGTCCTCAGATTCAGAATCCTCTGACGAGGAAGATTCAGATAATATTCTGCTCCCCTCTGTGACTGGAGAGGAGCCCAAATTCACACGTACTTCTTCGGTATGTCAAAAGCATTAAAAATGAAATATCATGAGTTTGCACTGATATGCAAATTGAGAAATACCATGCACATGCGCTGACGAAACTCGACATCTTGTGTGTGCCCCACAATTTCTCATCTAATTCAACAATTGTCAAAATGTCCCTCCATCACTGCTTTATCTTTGCATATATCATGAAGGAAAGAAGAGTAACTTGAATATATTCTTTCTTAAGAATAAAGAAATCAGGAATGGGATATCTGTTATGTTTTCAAAGGACACATGGATTTTTTTCGTCCTCGTATGTTATGACTTATTGTTGATGTTTTGTGGAAGCATGATATATCTTCAAAACTTGTTCTTTTGAAAAAAAAAAACAGGTACGAGGTGATTTCTCAAGCTCTTCCAGAACAACCGAAGTCTTCTCGACCTGGCAACGCATTATTCGTCTAGATGCCCTCCGCACAAGCCCTGAGTGGGTGTTGCACTCGCTGAAGCAGGCTGAGATCTCGGAGGAAGAAGCCTTACAGGTAGAACAATATATCTGATCTGATGCTGGTGGGTGTGGGTTGTTGCATCTGAATAGATTGAGAAATTTGGTGTGGTACTTTTTATTTGAACATTACTTCAATATTGAATATTTTCCACTTTATTAGTTTATTTCATTTGTGACATAGTTAATGAATTCTCTAAAAGTACTGTGCTATTTCTAACAATGTCTATGGATGTCAACCCACTTTTCAATTGTCTTTTATTTCTAAAGAGAATGCTTTATGTACTAAGAATTTATTGACAGTGATAAAGTGTTTAAAATAGAACAGAGAAAAAATGGAAATAGAGGATAGCAGATGCATATTGAACCCAATCCAAATTGATGCATAAAAACTGAAATAAAATACCGTCTATACAAAGTCGCAAACAATGTATGCATAATATAATATAAATGATCAATGCATATTCATGGTTTGGTCAGCTCAGAGTTACATAATAAATGCAGGCTGCATCTGCTGTTGAATTGAAGGATTATGACCACCTTGAAGCATGCATGGTATACCATGCGGCAAGGTTGGTGGCAATTTTGGAAGCATATGCAGTTTATGATGCAGAGACAGGATACTGCCAGGGAATGAGTGATTTGCTATCACCAATTGTTGCCATCACTGAGGATGATAGCGTTGCCTTTTGGTGTTTCGCGGGATTCATGCGCAAGGCCCGGCACAATTTTCAGCTGGATGAGGCTGGGATTAGGAGGCAATTGAAGATTGTATCTAGAATCATCCAGTGCAAGGACTCTCATCTCTACAAGTATGTTGATCTTATATGTGATTGTTTCCTTGTCATAGCATCTGCTGCCTGCTGGTTTGCTCCATGGGTTAACAAACAGTCAACACTGGTCATGTGTTTTTTTAAGGTTCCAATATTTCTATAGAACCACTGCCTGAATATTTATTTATTTTGAAGTAGCGCCACTGCCTAAATATTATGGCAGTATTGTGATACCCAATGTGTTTAAGAGTTACTTTTGGTAAATTGTTTTAATGACTAGGTTATTGTGCCCACAAAAGAAGTCCTGTAGACATAAATGGAAGTTGCAAATTCAAGGTAGTAACTAGTAATTATTCTGATTGGAATGTTAATAAATAGTCTGAATTAAGAAAACACCTCTATCTCATACTGGCGTTAACCCAAACCCATTAACATAACTCTTGAACCTGATAGTTTTAATGTTTACAGGCACTTGGAAAAGCTACAAGCAGAGGATTGTTTTTTTGTGTACCGCATGGTAGTTGTGCTTTTCAGACGAGAGCTCACCTTTGAGCAGACAGTTTGTTTATGGGAGGTTATGTGGGCCGACCAGGCTGCTGTCAGGGCTGGTATCGGGCTCTCAGCCTGGGCTCGAATAAGACTTCGGGCCCCACCTACAGACGACCTGCTTCTTTATGCTATTGCTGCTTGTGTTTTACAAAAGAGAAAGCTCATAATAGAGAAGTATAGTAGTATGGATGAGATTTTGAGGGAATGCAACAGTATAGACGGACAGCTGGATGTGTGGCGACTTTTGGATGACGCACATGATCTTGTTGTTAATCTCCATGATAAAATCTGACGGTTAGGTTTTCCATTTTCTTCTTTTATCTATGAAGCTTCCCTTTTTGAAGGTGCGCTCAATGAAGAGACCAGAGGTTGTTGTAGTTACAAGGCAAGTAATTTAAAAAATAAAGGAAAAATTTTAGGTAAATTCTAGGTTTGTATGGGATTTTGTGTTAAGATAAGTAACACAAGCACGATTAACACAAAATTAAAGCATATCGTCAGAGGTCGAAATCCAGTCTGAGAATTTTAAATCAAAATTTGAATTAAATTTGAGATAAAAACTCCACTTCTTCTAAAAGAAAGAGCATCTCGTCAGATTGGGACGTTCAGATTTATCTTCTCTAATTTTCTACCCAATTTTTTTTCCTAATATTTCAAGATTTAAGTGTTAAAAATTTCTTGCTCATATGCAATGATCGAACCGCATGAAAAAAACCATGCAGTCTCTATTATGCGGTTTTGACCACATGGAACCGAATATGCGGTATATTGTACATGCGGTATGTAGTAGCTATCAATGCATGTTAAAATCTGCATTTCAAAACATTGCTTTGAAATAAGTGTCAATCGGTTAGTTCCTTATCAAAATGACTCCAAACTAGATTATGCATGGATAATTCAAAGAAAACCGAAGCATGGTAGTGTCTGAGGTCTTAATTTCATGGATAACACTTAAACTTGATGGATTAGGCATTTAAAAAATCAATCAAATATATAAAAAGATTAATATGTTGATGATGCTATGGCACTTCATGAAATATAAAAACGCTTGCATTTCATGTATGTAAATTGAATTTTAAAGTTCGAAATATCGATTCAAACCGTTGTAATGATTTTTAAAATTGAAAAGAGATATGAATGTGAAGTATCATAGTCTCACTGTGTGTGTTATATTAGAGTGAGGTTATGGTGCTTTGTGAAATAGAAAGTCTTTTTATGTTTTATATTTGTATCTCGAATTTTAAAGTTTAAACAACATATTCAAATTGTTAACCATGATTTGCTTATTGAAATCTCCTCAAGATTTAATTTTACATTCTTTTTTTTGAAACTTCGCTACTTTTCAAAGAGAGAAATTTTTTTGTTTTAATGATTTGTGTACCATCGAAGAATACAAGTAATTTTTTATTTCTCAAAAAGTTAAAAAACTTATTCACATAAGGAGATTTCAATATGTAAATCATGTTTGACGATTGAAATAGATCATTTGAACGTTGAAATTTGAGATAAAGATGTAAATTACAAGCAGTTTTGTACTCATATATATATTAGCCACAAGATCATTAACATTCAAGGGTCCACATTGTTTTTGTTCCATAACAGAATTCACCGATATATATATATATATAGAGGAGAGATTTGTAGCCCCAAACTTTCAACTGCTCGCAACCGCTCCATGGTAGCAATTGTAAATAACCGATCCGGATCGTTGAAAACATTTTGAATATGTAGATTTCAATACTTGGTGCATTACAAAGCCATGATTACGTTTGACATCACACTCAAATTTCAAATAAAAAAATTTGAAACAATTGATCCAAACCGTCCAATGTGATTTTCATATTGAAATATCACTAGAGACCAATTTTTTCATTTTTTAGAATTTTTTACTATTTTTAGAGGTATGAAATTTGTTGATATAATGATTCTGGACCATCTAATATGTATGATTTTGCACTCCCTCTAAAAATTAGTAAACAAATTCTAAAAAATTAAAAAATTGATTTATATGAAGATTTCAATATAGAGATCACGTTAAACGATTTGGATCGATCCTTTGAATTTTAAAATTTAAATTTTTTGCGTGATGTCAAAACTAATATTGACTTCGTAGTGCACCATAACATTTATCTATATATATAATAGAATTTTTTAGTTATGAATACGAATACAATCAGATAATATCTGATACAGATACTTTGAATAATTTTAGATACAATTAAATAATAGCTCAACGAATACAAATCTAATAATTTTTCAAATAAGAATTTATCCGAGTTGATACCGATCCAAACGCTCCCTCTGCAATTTGCTGCGAGCCCAGTTCTCAAGTCTTCTTTGGGAACGAAAAAATGGAACCCTCTCCGCCCCACTCCGCCGCCGGAAACGGAGGCCTATCCGGCGCCTCTCTCTCGGCCGCTGCCTCGGAGTCCGGCGGAGGATCCTCCGAAGAGGCGAAGCAGAACTTGGCGCAGGTGACGGAGTCGATCCAGAAAAGCCTTGGCATACTTCACCAGTTATACCTCACCGTCTCTTCCTTCAACGTCTCCTCTCAGCTTCCCCTTATCCAACGCCTGTATGGTTCTATCTTTATGTGAATCTGATTATTCTTATCTCTGTGAAGTTACTTTGGTAATAAGGTTACTGGGTTAGGGTTTTTCATTTGCTCTGATTGAATTTGTATGACATTGCAGCTCAAACAAGTATTTAGTTAGATAAGTACGCATCAATTTTTTGACTGACCTTAATTGTGAACTAAATATAGTTGTCCCTGGTATTGCAATGCTTCATTGCAAGATAAGTTGATTTAGTATGAATGGAGAAGAATTGATTCAGAGAAGGTTGCAATGAATTACTTAATAAGTTAATATGAAAGTTATAAAATTAGTGCAATAGTTACTTTATGTTATGTAGTAAATTTACTTTGGTATTTTAATCCCCAAAAGTTCCTTGATGACATGGTGAATCACAAAATGCTTTTGCTGAAGTATATGAGAAAATCTTCTGGTATCATTTAATTCCTTCACCAGACAAGTGGATCCCACCAATCTCGTTTTAGTACCTAGTCAGATCCTTTAGCATATTGAATTTTGACACTTCTGTACGCCTAGAACCGCCACAATCAATCCTTTCCATCTCCCTAGAGCCTCGATAAAGCCATTTTATCTCAGTAATGTGCCTCTAAACAAGTCCATATCAACCTGGACCATCTGCTTGCCTTAGAAATGAGAAAAGAAAAATTGAAAGAATAATACCATAGCTTTTCAGAGGGCAGAGCAAGAACTGCTCAGTGTGCGAGAGTTGGGAGGAAGACAGAGATATAGCAGCCTAGGATTAGGTTCTGAGAAATGGTGGGAAGGATTTGTCATCGCCACCACTTGACATTATAATTTTGGATTCATTTTCTTTCATCTGTCAAATGATCTGTTTCTTTAATTGCTGGGTGAAATATGAATACGAATGTGATCTGATTCATAATGTCAAGGACATTACTTCAGTTTTGGGGATATCTCTCTTGTCAATCGACTGGACAAAAATTATTTATCCTATATTATTAGCTAAGTTAGCCACCTATCCTTCTGTGCATTTGTGTGTGGCATAGTTACTAACTTGCTAAATATGTTATTGTTCTTACCAGAAATGGCCTCGTGACAGAGCTGGATACTATGCAGAACCAAGCAGAGAACTGCAAAATCCAAGTGCCAATGGAGGTCCTCAAGTAAGCCAACCCTGTCCCCGAACTGAACTTTCAAGAATTACTAGCTTTTTTGACTGAATTTTTAGTAAATGCCCTTTACCGTTTGAAATTCTAGCCTCATAGATGATGGGAAGAACCCTGATGAGTTCACAAGAGATGTGATAAACAGCTGTATTGCCAAAAATCAGATTACCAAAGGGAAAACCGATGCTTTCAAGGTATCTGCAATGTCACCTTTTGTAGCTTAGACATGATATTTCTTTTATTTGCAAAGAATACCATGGTGTTTCTTAAACTCTGGGCCATTCCTCTTCAAGTTTTGATAGTTCGTCTAATTTGTTGATATATTTGCTAAATGTGCCAGCTATAAGGTTTGTATTATCAATTGACTGATTTCACAATACTTTTGCAAGGCTTGTTTTTAAGTTTAATCATTCAGTAGAATAATACCAATAATTTTATCTCATTTGCTTGAAGTTTACATGAATAAAATTGAGCAGGGATATGGTAGTAATGTAGTATACATAGTACACACCCTTCTTACTATGGGGCTATTCAAGTTTAATTTGCCCAATAAATTGAGATTTAAGTTGGTCAATAATTTTTTCATATCAAAATATTGTAGGAAATCAAATTTCGTAATTTTTAGAGCTTTCTTGCTATTTTTTAATATTTTTTAAAAACAGCTCAGAAATGGCACTTTTGTAATATTAAATTTTGGCTGTTTTAAAAAAAATTAATAGTAAGAAAGCTCTAAAAATAACTAAATTTGATTTCCTACAACATTTTTTTATGAAGAATTTATTGAGCAACTTAAATCTCACTTTTTTTGGACAAATTAATAGCCGCATAGTACTGATAGAGTGTAATATGCATATTATTATATACTTGCTCAATATAATTTACTATATATGAAACAGAAACAGGTCTGAAGCAATTTATTTGTTACATGGTATAACCTTGACCAAAATAAGTGCATAGTTAAGAAGAAAGTAAAGATGGCGTATTTAAAGGCAATGTTTACTTCAATTGTACAAGGCATAAATGATAGCTTTACAGGTTTCTTTTTTTTCTATTTTTCCTGATTAATAGAGTCTGCGCAAGTACTTACTAGAGGATCTGGAGCAAACATTTCCAGATGAGGTGGAAGCATATAGGGAGATACGTGCAACCTCAGCTGCTGTAAGTATTAAAATTCAAAACCAAACCTTCCGAAACCTCAAATAATAATAGACCTTTACACACTTCGGTGACCTTAATATCATTGTTTCTTTCATTAATTATGGACTCAACAGATCTTTTTCTTGCAAAATGATGTGATTCAAGTACTATTTTTGACTTGTGTAGGAATCAAAGCGCCTAGCTCAATCTCAAGGTAATCTAACTAATGGATATATGAAGGTCAAGTCAGAGCATTAGGAAAAAGATTTGATCTTTCAGTTATAGGTATAGCCATCATACAATGGGGTATCGGATGTATCATATGTAATATATATATTATTTTTTTGTAATACATTAAGGAACAATTAACTTGAGGTGATGTGCTACAGTACAAGAGCACTGAGGTCTGGTTGCTGGTACCAGCTAATTATTTACATTGTATGATGGTGTGTATTTGTTTATGGGACTGGTCATGTTACTTGACCAATGACCATGATGCTAATACATGAAGACTATCAAAATTATTATCATTATAGTTATCAATATCATATTATATTATATTATATTATATTATATTGTCACTACTATTATTTTATATTATTATTTAAAAAAATAATGCATATTATTATTTAATTATATTATTTACTATACTATTTTTGTAATATTATCATTTGTGTTATTGTTATTATATTGTTATCATTTTTATTATTGAATCACTACTATTATATTATAAAATGATATCAATAATTATTATATTATTATTATTATCCGTTAAAAAACTAAATAATTTATTACTTTATTAATTTTTTCAATCATTAATATTTTCACTAATCTAGATGGTACAAAATGAACACTGTTTTTATAGTGTTTAGTATAGAAAAAAAAGTGACTATTATTTTAACTACTAATCTAAATGGTTTTTTGTACTAAGACTACAACTTTGGTTTTGCTCACAGGTTGTATAGCTGCTTGATAGAGAACCAAAAGAGAGCTGTCATGACCTAATTAAGCAACTGGTCTAACACTATTGGTTGTCACACTCAACAAATAGCCAGTTAGGACGCCGAAATACTAACTACTTTCAATTAAATAAATGCACTCATGAAATTCTTTGTCGAGATCACAGCAAATGAACTGTTCGTACGTGAACTTGGAGCTGGGTTATAGGATATCGATATACCAATTTAAGTAGCGTCACCAACTTTTATATTCGTTTTATCATGTTAGGCCAATGATTAATACTTCATCACTGATCTTGTGTAAGACATTTTCATAACATGACATGTGTCGTCGTCTTTTTTATTGGAAAAAAATAACCCAGCACTCCAGCAGTAAAACAGTCAAAATTTACAGTACACAGGACGCCAGCATTAAAATCCCAAGATCAATTCTCTAGTAATCTTTCAGATTTCACTCTCTACATCAGAATTTGAGAGAGAGAACCTCCTTGGCAGCCATTAATGCCAAGTATTTGAAACAAAAAAAACAAGAAGAGAGAGAGAGAGAGAGAAGAGGCCGCCGGAGTTTCCTATTTACATGAGCATCCTAGCAATAAATTTTTTTTTTTTTTAAAACTTGGCAGGAGCTGCCAAGGGTAATCCTAGCAATAAAAATTTAAAGACTGGATTGATAGTTTAATACCATGCACAAATTTTTCATCTCTTTCCTTTCCTTTTGCCGATTCAAATTGATCAAGCCAATGGTTTGTTGAACTCATAATCAACGCCTTCAATGCGATGTTGCGAATTACTCCTTCAAGCGCCAAAACTCCCACCACTGCGACTGTTGCGTGCCGGTGCACAGTTGATCTACGTGAGACCAACTTGCTTGCAAACTAAATTGCATCTCTTCGCCGGAAGTCATGTTAACAGGTGCCATCTGCCCCATGTAAACATCTTGTTCCTCCTCACTAAAGCAAACTTGCTTCTTCACCTCCTCTTCGGAACACATCGCTAGCGGATGTTTGTATAAGTCTTTCCCGGCTGTTACTTTGTCTCCGCTTGCCGTTTCAGAGTTATTGTGGCTCTTGCTGGGTTCTCCACCTTGCTTTTCCAGCATCTCAGCCAGCTTTTGCAACCAAAAATAAGCAAATTCAAAATTTAATATAATGAAAATAATGCCTAATAGAAACATGTAGTTCAGATAAAATAATAAAAGCACTGATATACCAATTGAACTATAAATACTCGATGGCGTTGCGATGGGTTGGAAGAATTTTTTATATGATGGAATTAATTTGTTATATGAGTAGTCGACGAGAGCATCATATTTCAAATTGACATATGGTAAATAGATCAGATAAACACATTTTAAAATCACATGTTTAAAAAGGAAATCATGGAATAACAACAGAATGAGTTAGCAGTTAATTATTGTACTTCACTAGTGTAATAGAATTTTTCCTATTAGAAGAGAAATATAATTTAGAGAAAGAGAGTACCTGCTTAAGCAAAACTTGCTTCTCTTGCTTGAGAGATTCAAAACTATTCAAGAGAGAGTCATAGTCTGCTTTGAGAGCACTGTACTCTCTCTCCATCTGCTTCGACTTCCATCGGGCACGTTTGTTCTGGAACCAGATGGAGACCTGGCGAGGCTCTAGGTTTAGTTCCTTGGCTAGTTGAAGCTTCTGTCTTGGTTCAAGTTTTGTTTGTGTCTGAAACATGGATTCAAGCGACTTGATCTGATCTTCACTGAACCTCCTCTTTTTATCCCCTCTTGCGCCGTTGCCTAGAGGTAGATCCATCCAGCTGTAAGCTTCCCCCTCATCTCCTCCGGTGTTATCTTCGTTCTCCATTGTGTGTGTATGGAAGTGTGCGTGTGCGTGTGGGTATGCGTGTGAGAGAGAAGAGAAAGAGGAAGATATAGAGAATGAGAGACAAGGTTGAGGAAGGAGGAAGTGATTTTCTAAAAATGCGGCTGTGTGCTGGGGAAGCAAGAAAGAAAACACCTGTAACGGTTTTTTTTCCCTTTTTTTTAGTTTCCGTTTCTTCTAGTATATATAAACACTTGCAGATAAGAAATGCAAAGTATATATATATATATATATATATATATATATAGAGAGAGAGAGAGAGAGCATGACTAAAATAATATGCATAGTACACCCCATTGCGTACTATGCATATATATATAAGTCAATAAATTGAGATTTAAGTTGCTCAATAAATTCTTCATATGAAAATATTGTATGAAATCAAATTTCGTGATTTTTAGAGTTTTCTTGCTATTTTTTAAATATTTTTTAAAACAGTTCAGATTTAATACTAAAAAAATGTCATTACTGGACTGTTTTTAAAAAATAACAAAAAAGCTCTAAAAATTACAAAATTTTATTTCCTACAAGATTTTGATATGAAAAATTTATTGAGAAACTTAAATATCAATTTAATGACCAAATTAAATATAAATAACCGCATAGTACGAAATAAAGTCTACTATTCATATTATTTTAGCCATGCTCTATATATATATATATATATATATATATATATATGATGTGCAAAAATAATCTTTGAAATTATACATATAATTGTACTATCAACCTTCCATGCGTAATTCACATTTTAATTACTAGCTTTTTGCCTATATAGGTCAAATCCAGCTAACTGCCAAAAGACTCACGTCACAGATTTGAACTTATATATTCACGTACACAAGAAACAAATAATAATTAAATGGTAGTATTAGTGTAGTACTGTACAGAATAAACATGAAAAAAATGTACTTGGTTTTGGTAACAGGGGGTGCACTTGGGAGAGTGTTAGTAGCTCAAGTGTCTCCAAAAGACGAAAAACACGGCCAAGTAAAAAATGAACAGCTATGAAACAAGATAGCATGACTATCCCGTTATGGAAACCAAATCCGCTGCTCGTATAATTTCTTCTTGTTGTGATCTGAATCGTTCAAAATTCATCTAACGATTAAAGCACTTATTTTTTGAATCAAATCACAACCGTTCGTGAAGATCGATCGATTCATGACGGTCGGATCGAGCTCGCTCGAATACGAGCAGCAGATTCGGATCCCCCGTTATGGTAGCATGATGTGAACCAGGGAGCCAATGAGAAGAGGTGTCGTAAGGATATTATCTATCTATATCCCAATTCTGGTTCTTCTGTGGCGGATACAAATGTTTTACTGTGTGCTTAATAGTTCAGTACTCAGTATTCAATAGTCACTACTAGTACTAGAGCATACTAATGAGTTCCGGTATTGTAATTATATGGTACTTCACAATTTCGGAACAATGTGATATTTCATAGTTTAGAAATATATAAATACTGAAATAATTTATCCCTACAATTTGTCAAATACTGAAATAATTTATGTCTCTATGAGGTGTCTAAAAGAATACGTTGGATACAAACTATATATTGTTCAAGAATTTCATTGGTACACTCAATTAGTCAATTGAATGAAATCAACTTTGTCGTTTGCATAAATATAAACTGGTCATGTAACATCAAAATTTATGTCGGGGACAACATATATAGTAACGAGATTTTTTAATTATTCGTTCTCAGCATCTTCTTAAATGAATATTCAAAGTAAAAGAATATCTATTTTTTTCACATTGTTTTTTGAATTATTTGTGAATAGTTTGCACATTTTACTTACTACGAATTATTCTTTAATAATCTGCAGATATATATATGCGGATTATTTTATTTTTCTTTTATAAAAATAAAAATTGATATTGATACATGAATTTTATGTAAAAGAATTACCATTGAATTATATTCTATTATACACTATTAATTACAGTTTAGACTTCATAGCATTTTTTCGGATTCATTTATTGTCACTATTTTATCCATTTCCAAAAAGGTTCCTACATTACATATCTAATAAAGTGCCAATATGAAGATAAGAAATCACCTACTCTACTCGTGCTCTCAAGTACAAGGATTATGATGCATTGAATGTAAAATTAGTACATAATAAATTTTAGCAGCACTATATCAAATTCTGTACTACCTTTCAAAAAAAAAAAAAAATCAAATTCTGTACTCACCACATGCAAAGTGACTTAACTCTCTGTATTGTTGCTACTACGCCTCTCTCTCTTTTTCTCGGAAGCGGATTCTCTGCCGCGCAGCAGTAACGGACGCTTAAGATTCTTTGCGTTGTAAGTTACAAACGGTTCAGATTTGATTCAGCAGGGTCTAACATTATAAAATTTAACTTGCACGAACCTCGATATAAATCAAAAACTTAAATTTATCGCGCAGCACGCATAATATTTGTACTGTGCGGCAGAAGATCTCATTACCTCTCTCTATATTACTGTTTGCTTTTCGAGTTTCGCTACTTTCATTTTCTTATCCTCTCCTTTGTTCTCATCTTTTCAAGATGGATAATTAAAAAAAAATAAAAGATTTTCTTTTTGTTTGTTCCATCTCCGGTTGTTAGGTCGCTTTACATGGGTTGCTTTCAACTATTTTGACTTGGCTCAATTCCAAAGATAGACAAGAGGGAGAAAGTAAATATCATTTAGTCAACAATTTTATTTATTTACTATATCTCATATCTGATGTTCTATGATGCTCTGTCGTTAATTTGTTTGTCCTCATTTTGCTGTGAAGATTTGAGTAGTATATTTGACCTGTTGAAAAAAAGAGTATGAAAAGTTTTTTGTATTTTTTTTCTGAGAAAGCTTTTTTTTTTTTTTGTTACAGTGTCGCTATTGGCGATTTACGACATTTTTTTAGTTATTATGCTTGTTATTTCATGTTATTTTTTACTGAAAAAATTATTATCTATGTTAACAAAATAATGTACATGATAACTCAAATAACATGCATAATTATTTCAGTACAAAAAATAATATGTATAATAATTCAACTAAATGTGCATAATAATATCAATATCGATAGTCAGTATCAATATTGTTATGTACATATCAGCTTCGATGTATGTATTATTCAAATGCGCATAATAGACTCAAGCCCCCCCCCCCCCCCCCATTTTTTGGATTTTGACAAATTGTCTACTAAATTTTTATTTTGACCAAACACGTTTCAAACTATGCAACTATATATGACAAATACCTCCTTACACTATATTCAATCGATAATATTATATATTCTTTTAAAGTAGTATGAAAAAAATTATAATTGTTCCTATAATTTTGCTTTGACAATTCTAATTATTCTTTTTTTTTATTTAAAGCCCCCTTAGGCGCAATTCTAATTATTCTGGTCATTTCGAACTTTTAAAAATATAATATTATAAATTAATTATACTGCAGAAGGGTATTTGTCATATTTAAGCATTCCAATAAAAATTTAGGGAACTTGTGAAAACCAGAAAGTTCAGGAGGCCGGAATATTGAGTCAACTTAAGCATTCCAATAAAAAAAATGATTGAGATAATTTAAGTACAAAATGATAATTAGAGCTTCTCCTTTGACCTGCAAATTACTAACTAAATTCTAGTTGCACTTACATTTGCAATTTCAATGATGTAAAACACACTTGATAAATAGTAAGTATTTCTAAATCACAAGGATGGAGGCACTATGAAACTAATGATATACATACATTTAATAAATAGCTAATGTGACAGATAAATTCAATTTATGCTCCGTGATAAATATATTTTTAGTTTACAATACTTCTTGAGTGTTGTAAGTAGGAAATAAAATCCTACGATAATTAGATGGTAATAAACACTTATGTAGTAGTGAATGGTAATTGTTGTAGTTTTTGTTTTAAGGGAAAATTATTTATTTGTCAATTCAAAGGTGAGAAATTGGTCAAATGTCATCACAAAGTTCGAAATTGACAAATTGTTATTAAATTTCTAACGTAATTATTTCACTGCCACTAGCACCAATTAAAATTAATTTAAAAATACATAATCTTCTAAATATCCAAAATAACTCTCTTTTACTATTCTCTCTCCTCTCAGTCCCGTTCAATCTCTCTCTATCTTTCCATCTTCAAAGCCAGTGCTATGCATGATTTAAAATACAAAATTAACTATTTTGGTTTGGGGAGTTCATCGGATCATATCATTTTCTTATGGTCCGTTTGGCAACACCACTTTTGGTTGGAATATCGGAATAGAGGCTTATTTCATCAATATTGTTTTGCCAAACGCATTTTGAAAGAATAGAATAGTGGTAAAAGAGGCTATTCCGGTATACCATCATATAGATGGAATACTGGAATACACTGTTCCGTATGACTAAGCAACCAAATTGACAATGTAATTAATAATTTAATATATTATATATATTTTATTATTATTGTTAATATTATTATATTCTTTATTATTGAAATAATATTAATAATTACTGTTAATTATTATTATTTTATTATTATTTTAAAATAATGGATATTATTATAATTTTATATTATTGTTATTTTTATCGTTATTATTTTATCATGTGGTATTAAATTTGGAATTAACAATATTTTAATATATTATATATACTTATTATTATTAGTATTATACTTATTGCTAAAAACGTTAATAATTACTAGAGAGCGAGAGATCATGAGTTTATCATGAATTTGCACGGGTTTATCATGAGTTTATCACGGGTTAGCACGAGTTGGCACGGGTATCACGGGTTCACACGGGTATGGCACGAATTACCACGGGTTTTCCACAGATCGGACGTGTTCCCGGTGGGTTTGCCACGGGTCGGGTCGGGTCACGGATTTGACGGATCACGGATTAGGACGGGTTTCGGGAAAAATGGAACTCCTCGTTCCGCCGTAGATCCACGGATTATTTTTTCACGGGTCGGTGCGGGTTTGCACCTCAGGGCGGATCGGTGAAGGATCGGGCACGAGTCGGACCACGGTCGACCCGTCCGGAGTTTTTTAATACCCTAGGTGGAATTGTGGTCTGTAATTAACCATTTGCATAAGCGCTTGAATAAAAAAAAATGACATATTTCTTGAGAAAACAACAAAATAATATCATTGAACAGTGACATGCTTTGAATTTTTGTGTCCACAATGGGAAGACAAGTCATTTTACTCCCTACGAGAAAATTTACAAAAAATGACAATTTATTATGGGGAGAATGGCACAGACACCGATTAAAAGAAGACAAAATGAAGGCAGGTGAGATGTACTAGATTGGATTAAACAATAAAAGTTCAGACATGAGACGTGTGGTGTGTTAACAGCTGTTGAGAAACGAGAGGGACAGATGTCTGCACACCATGGGCTAGACAGCTGGTTGGCAGTGTGGCCACTTTGGAGGGGAAGCTGATTCTACGCCGCGCAGTACTAACGGACGATCATGATTTTCTGCGATGTATGTTACGGACGGCTCAGATTTGATTTGAGGGGTCTGATATTATAAAATTTAACTTGCACGAATTTCGATGCAAATCAAAGGTTGAGATTTACCGCGCAGCACGCACGGTGTTTGATTTTGGAGGTGTTGGTCATTGTATCATGTATCGTTTCGTTTCGTTTCGGATTACGGATCATCTTGGATCAGGTCGGATCGAATTCGAATAGTTTGACTTTATCAGAATATTGGATCGAGTAGTGTTAAGGTCGGATCGGACGGATTTCTCGAATCGGATCGGATTCTGCCACCTCTAGTTGTGTGTAGCGACGTAGCATAAGTTTAGAAAAAAGGGATTTGAATTTATGCCAATTCAAAATTCTAAAATTAGATTTTTGTTATTTTATAATATCTTTTTTGAAAATTATCACTTCAAATATATTTTATTTAGAATTTGTCTCAATTACTAAATCAAAATTATTTTGTAAATTAAAATAATTGAAATTAAAAAAATATGATCAAATTATTCTTATTAAATTTCAGATAAAAAACGAACCCACATATCATTGTCGTCTTCCTCCTTTTATCCAAAAAATATCCGTTATCAGAAACATACAAAATTGTATCGTATTTTACATAAAACCAATACACACAAAAAGCTGAAAAGATCGTCGATTTTAGTCCTAACAAACAGGCACTTCTTTGAAAAGTTGGTATCAATTTGCCTAAACAATCGACACAAGAATAATGATGGTTTATAAACTAACTGGTATAGTATTTTAGAAGAATCTGTGCCAGTTAATTTTTTTTTATAAAAATTTCATCAAATTTTTTTTTTTTATAAATTACCCACAAGTTGTGTAAATTTTCTGTGTCGATTTTTAATTAGTAACTATGGCATTGATCTTCACTGCAACATTAAGAAGATTTAGTAATTCTCATAAGATAACAGTTAAGAAATATTTCTAAAAAAAAGATTAAGAAATAATTTGTTAAAACTGTTGACGAAAGGGCAAAAAAAATCTCCAAAGTTAAGACGAGAATTATTTAAAATAATTGTTGTTAAAAACTGTTGACAATAGTTAAGACAAAAATTATTTAAAATAATCATTGTTTTAGCGGTAGCAAGGTCAACCGTTATTTATATAATAGTTAAAAAAATTGTTGCAAGGACTGAAAATCTTTGTTTTATTATGCTAAAGATTATCATTATGCAAAATAGTTATTGTCGTAAGTATGTGACATATGTATCATTTTTTTTGTACATACAAATCAAATTTGGTCCATGAGTTTCTGATCGGAAAAATATACAGTGATCAAAATTGATGCTAAGTTGTTAGATTGTTAATAAATAATTAAATAAGATTTAGAGTTTAGGGTTTGATAAGAAATTATTCTTAGGGTTTGATAGAAAATTGATGCTTAGGATTTAGAGTTTGATAAAAAAAATTAAATTATAAAGAAATAAGTTAAATTGTTAATTACAGTTAAAATTAAGTCAAATTGTTAAAGTATTATTTTAGTATGATATGGCGATATATGCTAATCAAAATTACGTTACAACATTTTTTAATGTGAAGCACGATTGATATGGTTAAATCCAACAATAGAAATGTTGATTTCACCACTATCACGACGCTTGAAGAAACTCCGGTGTTTCACCTTAAAGAGAGAAATTGATTTTTCTCTCTAACATAAGATGTTATTTAATCTACTTTTTCTTTTGCATTTACTTTGAATATACAAACTATTTGTTATTTGTATAAGAGTTTGTATTTTTTTTTGTTTATGTAGGGGTTTTTTGCGAGATGTAATGCATGCCAGGATTCCTAGTACGTAAGAAGCATACGGGACACTTGTGATTAGAAAATGAGTGCAAATGAAATCAACTCTAGAAACATAATGCATGATTTATTTAGAAAGCTTCACAAATTCAAGGATTGCAATTATATGATTAGGTCAACTCTTTTATTTCTATTTTGATGCAATTGATGTCTTAGCTCAAAAGATGCAATTTAAAGGGCATCTCATGTTAGGTTTTTACCATAAAACTGAACACCTACATATAACTGAGTCTGAAGTTAGGTATGTTGAATATTGCAAAAGAGGGATTCAATTTCTTAGTAAAGAACCAAACATGAGATATGGCATTTGTATAATTTACTATGCTAATATAAAAAATTATATCTTTTTAGCTATTTTTTTCTTTTTTTTCTAGTTTGTATTTTATTTTTTCTTATTTATCATGATCGTAGAGTGTAATGTGATATTTATATGCAATATATATGTGTTACTTATGTTGTCTGTAATTTGAAATGTCTGTAACAATTTAAAAGAAATGTTGGCTAGCAAAATCCAAAGCTAGTCATTATAAAACATTTCTTTTAAATTGTATAAGAGCTAGCTCTAGATTTTTGCTAGCCAACATTTCTTTTAAATAATAATTTTATATTAATGAGTTCATTAAGGCTGTGCTCCAGCGCCAACGGATGCAAGGGAAGAAAATGTAAGGAGGTGTAGGGAAGGAAGGTGACGGAAGGGGAAGGAAATAAGCTTCTCAGCTTACATGCTTCAGAATCGACGACGAAGAGGAAGGAAGGAAAGTCTAATTTGATTCAGCTCTACACAAACCTCCTATACCCTCCAATTTGGGAGGTAACGAAATTAATCCGAGGAAAGAAAAGTTGTAACCTCCAAATCTTTTTCCTTCCTCTGTAAAAACTTACTGGAGCAAAAAAACCATTAAAATTCACCTCCCCTTTCTTTCCTTCCCTTCTGATTTTATGCGCTGGAGCAGACCCTAAATAACTGAAAATTTATCCATGAGTGTAACCACAAATATCTAAAAGATTATATTCAACAAGTTCATGAATTATCTATAGGTATAGAGTCACCACACATTATCCAACCCGTTTCGTTAATAGACTCGGTTCTATCCGACCCGTCGTAACAGTGGGTCGGATGGCGGGATGGGTATAAGATCGGGTCGGATGAAATATAGACGGACCATTCCTAATTTCCTAGGTATGACATTTTAGTGAATTTTTAATTCATGCCAAAAGAAAATTGATTGGCTCAAATTGCATGCGATATTATAAGAGGGGAAAAAAATGCCGGATTCATATAAAAATCATTTGTTAAAAAGTATGCCAGCTCACATGAGTCGTGCCGGATTCTGGGATTCTTTGTATTTTCAACTTGTAAAAGTTATACAAAGACTTACTGGTCATTGATGCATACAGAAGAAAGAAAGAACATCTAAGAATAGAATATTTTGTGTTTATATTAGGTCGGATGTGATTCTTTTCAGTGTATTTCGTTGTCCGGTCAATGTTTATCGAATTTCTAGTTCATTTTTTAAAGGAAAAAAAACACACAGTCAATTCAATTAATTAATGTCTATTTATTTAGTATTCTTATTCAGATTCGTTTAACATATACATGTAATTCTTTTCCAGTGCTTAACATATAATGAAAAAAGATTATAGCAAGTCTTGTGTGAAGGGTTGGGCGAGAATCTCTCTGAGTTCTGAAATTTAAATAGCTGATTCAAATTGTTGAGCGGATCTTCATATGGAATCTTCGTTAGTGAACAAATTTTTCATTTTTTTAGATTTTTTGCTATTTTTTAGAGAAGTGTGAAATCATTAATTTTGGATGTTTTAAAAATGTTAGATTAGCAATTTTCTAAGATGTTCAAAAATAGCAAAAAGTTCTACAAAAATGACAAATTCGATTACCGAAGAGGTTTATATATAAAAATCAAGTTTAACGATTTGGATCGACTATTTAAACTCTGAAACTCGAACATGAATGCAAAATACAGAATTGAGTGAATTTCAAAATATTCTAGGCCAACTCATTTTTAATGATGATCTCTCATATGTCTTTTGTATAATCGACAGACAAACATTTTATCTACTAAAAATAATATGTTCAAAATATTACAAATCACTAGTCACACAATCAATTTGATTCACGGTTATTCATTTAAAACAGAAACAGTTGATATAGTGTTAAATCTAATGATCTAAATATTTGCATGAACAATATTTGTTAGAAGCAACTAGAACCGTCGGATGGAGTATTCTCACTTTTTGAAATATCTAGAAGTTCACTCATGTCCTTTCCATCCTCACTGTCCATTTTTATTATTATTTCAAATTATTTATATATTATCATTTAACAAAAAATATATATAATTTTTAATCTTTAAAATGTTAAAATGTTAAATTGTTACGAAAATAAATTTAACAAATATATGCACTCAATATACTAATATATAATATAAGATACTAACTAAATAATTGATAAGTGACAAGACATGACTGACTGTGAATGATTCTTTCGTAGGATTAGTTTCCAAAAAAATAAAAATCTGTCCTCTTGGTATTTTTTACAAGAAGAAGCGCTTTGTATTGTGTGTCAAAAGTAACGTAGACGCATTTAAAAAACATTAAAAATAATGGAATTTTTAGTTTTACGTCATTACAAAACATGAAAATTGTCAAAATGTTATTTCTGATTCCTGATCTCAATACAAAAAGGTGGTCGGTAGTGACATTTTGATAAATTTTCTTCTGAATAGCATTTTGATAATTTTGAAGTTTTGTAATAACAAAAAAAAAATCAAATGCCCCTAACATATATGAAAAATACAATAAAAAAATCAACTGGAAGATATGCTGGTCTAGAAAGATAATAATAACAAAGAGAAATTAAGTACAGAGGCACACCAAGAATTATTAAAAACAGTTTGAACATGAGAAAAAAATGCAATAAAGAATCAATCAAGTAGGCTATAATATATGCTGCCTATGCTGGTTATAAAAGGTAATAACAATAACAAAAAAATAATAAATTAAAAGAGAAGAAGGTATGGTCAGAAAGTAAGCTGTCTAAGACAGGTCAACGTCGCTGGTTTTAATGGGAATGCGTGCCCGCGTGGGCTTTTGGCCCACTTCTTCGCTCCCTCTACTCTACAATTATTTCCTTTAGAATTTATCTACAATTATATGTTAAAAATTTTATATCTGCAATTTGGAGTAAAATTATGGTAATATGCATACGACATAATATTTAATTTAATGTATTTTTTATTATCAGATTTTTGTCAAAATTTGTGTCAATATTAAAAAAGGAAGCGAAACCGAGAAGTACAACATAAACGAGAGAGGGTGAAAGTGATTTTTTTTAGTTTTGACACTAATTTTGACAACAATCTGATGGTCATAAATGACATAGGATAAAGGATTGTGTCCTATGTGGATCTGTATCTCATAAAATGATCATAAATTTGAAATTTCTAGATGGAAATCAACAACTTTACTACATGAGCACTTTAGCGGCGATGTAGTAAATATTGTACAAATAGACAAAGATGTTGCGATAACTTGAGAATCAAAAGACCGGTCAGTTATTATTATTTCAGGGAATACAAATGCGTCCTATGCATATTATCATAATGCTCGAGTATTTGTGCAATTTATTACAGATACATTAGACAATATACTTAAATTTATTTAAAACTTCAGTTTCTACTAAAATTTGATTTCTATATCTTTACTATAGACACTACATTATTATTATTATTATTATTATTATCCGATGGAGATATAGTTTTATAAAAAAAAAAAAAGATGTTGGAGATCAAGTTTTCAAATAATATATGTAATTTCGGTAAGTTTGTTTTAAAAGTAAACTTTTTGAAATGAGTGAGCATCAAGTGAGCACTTTTCGAAATATCTAGAAGTTCACTGGTGTGGTCGTGTCATTTTAATTTTTTCGCGTTGCAAATCACTAGCAAGTGCGCATTATTTAAGGGAGACGCTATTTACACCAAATTTTTTACTTCGTTCACCGAAGTTAATTTTCTTGAGACATATTTACCCCTCAAGTTGGTTGATTCTCTGAATACATTAATATTTAATACCTTCTATGTATAATGAATCACAATAAGGAAGAGCTATTAATAATTTAATACCGACAAAACCACTTTGCACAAAAGTTGATCTGTTTGGACAGTTTTAGTTCGTTGATTTTTTTTATATAATACTAATTACCTTTATACATTATGTTTTATTTTAATTAAATAATTAACTCAAAAACTTTGGAAATTTATTGGAAAAAATATAAAGGGGAATCATTAGATGTCCCGGTCAAATTTGGGAATTTCACCTCAAAAAATGAACAAATAAAAAAATTGCATTGTATGGAATATATGATCAGCAAATATAATTTATGTATCGTTACAACTATCTTGTATCATTTTTTAAAGATAATTTAATTAAAATTATGCCAAAAAATGCATATAAAATCACCTAAAAATATACTCGAAAAAATTATATATATTCAAAATTTTGAAACCAAAACATATAACTACACCGATATTCCAATTAAAAACTGATTTAGATTCGTTCCTAGAAACCCTTTCTCTTTTACCTTGCAAATTGCAACCCCCTAATATTCAAATAATGAATAGACCCTCAAGAATAAGAAGGGAATAATAAACAATATAAATTAATTTAGAGCAAATAAATTATAATTTTTTTAAAATCGATTATGTTGGAATGCAAATGCATCTTGAGAATTTCAATATGATTTCATTTATTTTAAGCGAGTAAATGAGGACATTTTGGTAGCATATTTTGTACAATTTTGTTTTCTTATTCACCTTCGGCAATTGGTGTTTCCATTTAAAACGAAATTGAATAGTTAGAATGTAACTATTATTATATTCAGATAATTAACGGAGGAGGATAAAATTGTCCAAACAAAATTAACTTCGGTGTGCAAAATAAAATTTTCGGTGTCAATAGCACCTCCCATTATTTAATATCCAAATTCATATATTTTATACTTAACAATCACACCCTTCTAGAAGTACCACTTGTACCAAAATGACACACTCAAATACCATCAGTACAGGTCCTCTCGTACCGTTATCTCTTTACAAAAAGTTAGTGCACGATAAGGAGAAATTTTTTTTTCTGTCTAATTTTCAAAAAAATAAAAATTTGAACCTTAAATAATGCGTTCAGAAATAAAAGTCATCAGAGTTTACGAAGTAAAAAAAATCAAGTACTTTTGAAATCTGCGTTCATGTCTGAACGTGCGTCCAGATGTGTCGTTCACAACGTTGCCTGAACGCAGCGTTCAGACGCAACGTTTAGACGTAAACGCAGATTTGAAATTTTGCATCATAGTTAATCATTTTTGTCGTTTGTTTTTTCAGCGTGAACGCATACGTTCAGTCTGAACGCTGAACGCAGAAAAATAGAGTCATGACTGTCAAATATTTGAAAATAGAGTCACCAATGTAATTCTTATTTTTTTGAGCATCAAACAAAAAAAAAATCGATAAAGAGTTCTCTTTGATCAAACCAGCTTTTTGTTCAACTTTGTTAAGTACATGGTTTATTTAAAGCATGTATTAATCAACAAATAAATGCTGTGGTGTGGAGGGAACTCGAAAGAGTGCTAGAAAGAGAAGAGTACAACAGCTTTACTCCAGCTCCTTCTGAAGCAACACGTGTCACATGGTGATTAGTTTGTTGTGCATACATACATACATACATACATATTGTCATGTGGCGGGTCAGTCATGAAAGTAAATTAGCAAACTGAAACTTCTGTTAGATCGAAGTGCACATCTGTAAATAATTTGGGTATCACATAAAATAAAACAAAAACATTAAAAAAAGGCAAAATTTACATAAATCATTTTAGATGCTCTCTAAATATTTCAATTAATTACTCCAATTAACAAAGTAAATATGACGCAACATTCTTTCTTTTAATTATGTTTCACCTTGATGCTTATTCTTCCTTGTCTAAGACTCTAAATCATATCAAAAGCTAAGACTTGTCAGTAACAGAAAGCAACTCTAGTGTTTTCTTAAATCAATATTATATTTGTTTATGTGTGAAAGATTAACTACAAAATGTAATGAAGATAAGCAATCAATCTTTTTCATTCCAATTTAAGACCTTTCGGCCTATTGTACATTAGCTTAGCTTAATATTAAGTTTGTAACAACAAAATTTGGCTTCTATTGTAGTATTCCAAGAACCAATTGTAGTATTAGTCTTCATATGAGAGGTTGTAGATCCAAAATCTAGTTGATACCAGAAGACATAATGAGGAAAATAAAGTAGTATTTTAGATCACAAAGTTTAGATCGAAAGTTATTGATATGTTTGAGGATATTTGGAATTCTACCACTATTAAAACGCGCTATTATATTTCTTGTTTTATATATGTTTGTGAACACAACTGTTGTTAAAAGAGTTCAGTAGCAATTTCAAAATTCAGTTAAAACATTTAATACTGAACCTTAACAAAAACTGGCTATAAAAGATTCATAGGATGCACTGAGAGGTTTTAATAGATGGTGTTAAGTTCAACAGCTCTAATAGATTAATAGCTCACCTTTTAATAGGATGTTTAAAAATAGTCAGTATAAATTTTTTTAATAGCGGGTGTTAAGTTCAACAGCTATAAAAGCTCATATTTTAATAGAGGGTGCTGGGAAAGAGCCCGTATAAAAACTTTTAATAGTGGATTCTCCAATGCAACCTCTATAAATTGTTCTGGACCAATGAACTCTCTTCCCACAGATCATCATTTTTTCTCAATCCAACGCTCCAAACAAAAACATAATTCCCACTGATCAAGCCTACCTTTTTCTTTTCACATTTTTCTTTCCCTATAAATACCATATGATCTCTCCCATATTTTTCTTTCTTTCCACAAACTTCTTTCTTCCATCGTTGTGCTCATTCAAATATTCTTTTGCTAGATTTATTTATTCTTTTAAGTATTTTGTTGCTCCTTCGAATTATTTTTTATGAGATTTAAGTTTTTTATGTAAATTTTTCCATCTCAGATTTTTGCTATAAAATAAAACTAGGCTATTGGTAAGGATCTTTTTTACCATAGAGCATATTTGCAAGAAATTTTTACAGCAATAAATGATAAAGAAGTAATTAATGTCAAATTTATGAAAGTAACAAAAATAAAAAAAATTGTAGTAATAAATGAAGAAACTTACAAAAGGACATATTGCAAAAAAAATAATTACATTTATATAAAAGAGTAAATATAACTGTCCCCCATATTAGCGTCCCCCTTACGCGCCCACTCAAATGCAGTGATAAATTATTTTTAATTCTTTGTATAACTATTTTATTGAACAAATGCAATGATAATCATTTTTGAGTGTAAAGACTTATACTAAAAAATATAAAGACTACTACATTTGAGTATAAAGACTTATATGAAGGGCGTGTAAGGGGGGACAGTTAGTCGCTTCCTTTATAAAAATATAAAAAGAACATATTTGCAAAAAAATACTTGTCAAATTTGTCAGCCTCGTAATTAATTCATGTCAAATTTGCTAGCTTTTTTATATTTGTTTCTTCTTTTAATATCGAGTCTTACTTAACAAGAGTTATAGAAAGCAACTTTTAATAATTGTTCATTCGTAAGGTTCGTTATAGAAATTAACCTTTAATAGATGTTCATTTGTAAGATCCGCTATAGAAAGTAGCATTTAATAGATATTCATTCGTAGGCCCGCTATAGAAAATAACATTTAATAGTTGTTTATTGTTAAGGTCGGGTGTAAGTCCTCATCTTTAATAGCATGTGCTTCAAATCTTTAACACCCATCAATCTTAGTTCGAATATATTCCTTCATAATCCGTGATAACCGTCCATAATTAGGTATAACCCTCCATAATCGGGTATAACTCGCCATAACTAGAGTATAACCCGCTATAATTCGAATATAACCCATCTTAACCTGCTACTAACCTAGATATAATTAACCTTAACCAGCAATTAACCCAGTATAATCCATCTTAACCCGCCACTAACTCATCTTAGTTAAAAAAATAAAAAATTCATAAAAAATGGAAAAATTTAATAAAAAAACCCGGCCAAATCGGCCAACCCAACCCGTATCGGCCCCCTCTAACCCGACTAAACCCGTCGGTCCGCTAACCCATGAGCCTTAGATGAATTGCGACAGACTTAAATTTTTTGACCTGTCCAACCTGTTGGACCAACTAACTCATTGACCAAGCGAGTTCGGACCGACTCGAGCCGTCCCGTTTTCAATTCAACTACTCCGATGCCAGAATCAACCATAGTCGCGTGTCTTCTTTAAACTATGCTTCCATGTGTTTATGCAGTACATTTGGAAATTAAAAAAAATAATGGTGCAAATATAGTATTGTTCTTTTCAGTGCCTTAGAATAGTACGAAAAGAATCTTATACCAGTATTTAAAAGGCTCAATATTTTTGTATACAACTCAAAATTGGTTAACCTGAAAAGAGCTTAGCTTACTATTTTAGTGAGAAATTAAGTTATCAAAATAGCATTAACCCAACGACTATTTCAACATCCAACTGAATGTTTAAATTGCAAGCGAGATCAAATAGTAAGGTTGTATTTCTGAATTCTGACAATCCAAATGTATCCAAAATTCCATATCACTATAATTGTTGTATTATGACAAACCACAGTTATGTGAAAAAAGATATTTCGCAGAAAATCTAGACCCATTTTCATTTATGGAATCCTAATTATTGCTTGTGGGAAATACCAACCTCTTTTCTTCGGTTCCCCACCTAACACATTTAAAGGCCAATCTTATCACATAAGTCTTTATCCTCTAACTTTGAATTAATTTAGTTCCAATAAACTATAACACGTATACAAACAAGTAAGATGTGATTTGACTAGCATCTCTTGTTAAACCTTTACCTATTTGTACAAGTTACTGGCTTTGAAACCTATGTTTATCAAATCAAGCTATCAACTTAGGATTTAACGGGATCAATTACAGAAATTTATATGTGATAAATGGGGAATAATGTTTGGGATAGTTTGGCCAACTAATCTTAGTAAACAGAGCGATCTATGATCCCAAATATGTTTAGAAATGTTAACTGTGTTAAAGCGACTCAAACTTGCTTCAATTGAGAAGTAGAACTGAACATCAGGCTATGCTACTCAATACCAACAAATGTAATAGCAGTATAGCACCAAAAGTTGAGTCCTTATCAATTAACATAGAGATTTTTTTATTGAAAACATCTTAATTCCTCTCAATTGTTGGACCAATTATCTTGATTAGGGCTGTCAACGAACTGACGTTAAACAAAAGAGATATTTGTTGTGTTTGTTAAATGCAACGTAAGACACAAATAATTTTTGTTGTGTTTAGTTAAACACAACTTAAATGCAAATTGTCAGTTTCGCTACATTTATATCGTCTTACTTTAGAATTCTACGAGTCTAAAATAATTTGGAGTGCATAGTTGAAATACGCAGAACTGTAGAGACTTAAAATGCTTTTGCAGATAAAGTTGACTAAAAATGACTTTGCATTCAAATACACACTAGAGAATTTATTCTCACATTTGAGAATTTATTCTTTCTCCTTGATTGAATATAACATAAAAGTATTATTTTATGATTCATATCCAATCACAACTTTTGTATTGATGGGTAAGACGTGAATTTTATGACGATGTTTGTACTGAATCTCATCATATAACAAATTTCTTTTAGTCTATTTGAAAGATGCATGCAACTTTTTACATAGGTCCTTATTTTTAAAAATCCGTTTTACGGGACACAAACTTATTTTTTTGTTCTGTTGTGTACTTGGCAGACGTTCAAAAAAATTAAACGTTTTTAACGTTTAACTAAACGCAAACGTAAACACAAGAAAAAATTGTTAAACTCAACGTAAGACGCAAGAGAAATTTCTTACGTTCGTAAAACACAACGTAAGACGCAAGAGGAGCGTTTGAAAGCGTTAATGTTGATATAATTCATCTATTCTGGGCCTAAATTTTGTCCAAATTTGAATTTGAATTGTCGGTCTATAGCATCTTTTGACATGGGCTTTACCATATTATAATGGGGTGATCACTTCCACCAAAATAGAGTTCCAAGATATCCTGTATTTGAAAGTTGAAACAATCTAAATTTGTTAATTTTACAATACAATCTTTTTATCAGAATAAAATGAGAAAAGATCTATTAAAGAATGCTCACATGAACATCTGTATTTGGACTGTTTGTTAAGTTTGATTCCATAGATGGAAGTACTAATTCAAGAAAGCTGGTCCCATGCAGTTCTATAAAGAAAATATGTTTTGTCGTTTTGTTTGATAAGCCTTGCTGTTATGATTAAGTGCAGCCAGGGGCGGATCCAGTTGTTGCCGGGGGGGCACTTCTGAAAAAAAAATTTGCAAAATAATCCAGTGTATTTGTGCGATTTGTCAAATTTTTTTCCGAAATAACCATGTATATTTGAAAATTTGTGTTATTTTGCCCCCCCGAAAAAATTTATAAATCTTGCCCCCCCTGACGAAAATCCTGGATCCGCCCCTGAGTGCAGCCTGTCTCTATCAGGATCTATCATGGGTTTTAAACTTTTAATAACTTCTAAGTTTCTTTGCATCTCAATTAACGGCTGGTTAGTCTCATTCAAGTGGTCCTGAGAATACTTTCTTTTAAAAAAATATATAGGAAGTTTTCTTACCGACAGTTCTATAATTCTATTACATGAAACCAATCTTATTTCAATAAAATTGTTTTACAAACTTACATTGGAACAAAAAGAGATCCACTTGTAACCAAAAATCACAATCCTTTACATATTGCCATATTGGTATTGGTACCTTCAGTCTCAAGTCTCAACATTTTTTATAAGCAAAAGCATCACTGACTGTCTGACTTAACCATGCCTCAACTAAAATCACTTCTCAGAATAAATTAACTACTGAGCACCTCTCCTGCTCTCAGTGCTTAACTATTTATGTTGATATATCATTGTTACATATCTCATCAGTGCGGTACAGAACTTTGTTTTTGCAAAATAACATTGTGTATTTGTACAATTTTTTAATTTTATTTGCAAAATAATCATATATATTTAAAAATGTGCATCATTTTGTCTCCTCCTGAATTTTTTTTATAGATCTCGCCCCTCCCTGACGAGAATTCTGCATTCGCTCCTGAGGGCCTACCTTCACATGTGATATCAATATCACATCATCTACCATTAACGTACCAGCTAAGGATCTGATAATGAGATCCGAATTATATGGATGAAAAGGTACTTGGACCGAAGACTGTCTGCTTCGGCTTGTTTAAAAAATTTTGTTGTGTGCAGAATAGTTAATTTGTTGATGAATTCTGGTTAATAAAACATAATTATCAGCCATAATGAAACGAATTTCTTGACGTGGCATTGTTTTAAACTTTTATATTGTTTGAAACCGAATCTCACTTGCTCACACAATTCAGACAGCTCCGTTTGATTATGCATGCAGAGCAGACACTTTTAAGACAGCTGTATGCTCCGTTACAAGCTATTCCATTTCCCAAGCTGCTCATTGTGGTAAATCTCACGAAATGTGGAGTCTGACTCGATGAGGGACGTTGGTAACAATTGCATTATATGCATAAAATTGAGCTTTACAGACAAGGAAACTGATCTCATATCAAATCGAAACTGTTCGAACAATTTCCCAAGCTTGCTATTTTATTGAAGACTTGAAGTACATTACGGGCAACTTTTGTTAAACTACGCACAATATTTCAATGAGAACTTTTGCATTAAAAAAACTACGTATACATTAGACACTAAATAATTTAAGCCGCGTGATTTTAATGAGATGTTCGCCTTTGCATATCTTCTGTATCAACAGTAATTTGAATTGAAAACTAAACCAAGATACAGCAACCCCCCACATGACAAAATGGATCATCTGATGTTGAGTAAGATTACCCAAAAAAATGTTCCTTGAATTCTTCAAACTTGCATGCATCCTTCTAAAATTAAAATATAGACCGAAAGGAAGGAACAACCTATTCAATGAAAGAATGATACAAAAAAAAATTGAACTCCTAGGTCAAAACAATCACGACTTTCTACACTTGCAAAAGAAAAAAAAATGAAAACCAAGACATAATTGTTTATTTGTACAGGATCTGTATAGAGAAGGACCAACAAGAAGACAGAAGTTGGCAATGCATCATACTGATGCCATGGAGTGTGCAGACACTGAGGCAGTAGGGCTGTTAAGGTCTCTGTCTCCATTAGCAAACTGACCTCTGCCACTTATCCTGCTAATTGTTTCTTGGCATATTTCTATGATCACATCATCTCCATCTAGATGCCTATTACAAATTGCAACGCTTGGTTTAAAACTTGGACTTACTAACTTTTAATACTAACCCGGCATTTATCATATCATGTATTTGGATGGTGCTGCTGGTATTCAAAAGGAAGTTCTCGTCATTTTTTTCTTATTTATTTATTTCAATTTGGTTATCTATTTGGATGATTGGCAAGGGATGAAGGAACTTCTCGTAACTCCTATCTGGGACTTAGCCAAGTAGGTCTCCTTAATAGTACTTAATTAGCAAGAGCCAATAAAACCTAAAACCTTACAGCTAATCAAAAGCCCAGATATGAAGCTCAAAATCAAAACACCAAGCCTTTAAAAACCTCACTAGCACAAGTCATATGTATTCAAGGGTCTTATTTGGTATCTTACTGTTCAGGATCCAATCCAGTGGCGGCGAAGGCATTGACAGCTCTTTCAATGTTGTCAAGTATCACCTGGTGGACATGTCTAGATAAGAACCTTCCTTGCTGCCCAAAAATGATCACGAATTGCATATCCAAATAAAACTGCAAACCAACAACGAAAGAAACATCATTGTCATACGCATACATACACCAAACCATTTAAGAAACCTAACCAGTCTTCTACTGTCATATTAAAAAATTGGAGACAGATTTTGGATTCAATAACAAAACTTGAAAGTTTGGTATAAATTTCCAAAAATGGGATTGTGGGACGAATATGGGAATACCAGCGACATTAAGCCATATTATCAACATTTAGAAAATTTATTACTTTCTGAAGACCGCAGGGGCCAAGTGGGTGGGGCCCTTCTTCAATCTCTTCCCAGAAGCTCTGATCAGAAATAAATAGAATGACTGGCTCAATGAGCTTCATCATTAGCAAGGTTGCAAATCTCTCCCTGCCAACAAACATATCTTGAGCAAGAGCGGCCATTCGGTTTAGCTTCGCGTATAGATCCTGCAAAATTTAACAAAATTCTTTAACTCAGGTATCAAAGAATCTCAATCTACGAGCCATGCATAAAAAGACATAGATATCTTGTAATCCTGACTAATTGGAACAACGTCATCAGTTGACTTTTCACGACTCAAAAATCATCTCTCATACAAAGAGATGGTAGTGGTAAAGATCAACCTGCAGGATGGACTTTCTTTTTGAGGCAGAAAATTTAACATTTTACCTTCAAAAAACCAAAATCAGAATAGTCGTGCATTGAAAACTTATAAACATGTAGTTAGGCCAATTAATTTTTGGGATAAATTTAACAGACTTTCATCACAATGGCAAAATTAAATCACAATTAACTAAAATAGCCATTATAATTCTGTCCAGTCAAAATTTCAGTTCAACATCTCCTGGAAACAGAAAATGTTAATCTCACATGTGAACAATCTGGTTGTATGAACTTTTTACAATACTTCAAAATAAGCACGACACAGTAAGATTTCATTGGGGCAGATGACCTTGGGTGGTGTGGTTATTACAATGGGATGAGAGAGAGAAAGAGAGAGAGAGAGAGAAAGTCCAATTGGCAGCTGTTGCCGATCACTCGAAAATAGAAGTGTGTGGGAGAGACACAGACCATATGTTGTTTATTTGAGAATAAAAGGTCATTTTTTAAGGAAGTGATTCAAAGTATAATTACTTGATGGGGTAATTCAGGGATTCTGGTCTGTGAGGGTAAATATGCATTTTTTTCTTTTGGAGAGGTACATATGTAATGTCTGAGGGTATGCATGAAATTTTGCTTATTTTAAAACAAATGAAGTAGCATTCTTTCTTCAAACATCAAACAGAGACCCTCTTTTGCGCACCAAGTAAGGACTATTTTCTTAGAAAATTCAGTCGAAACATAGAAGAAGCAACAACTTAGCATTTGCTCCAAAGAATCATATCACATATACCTCTGTAGTGCAAAGTGCAAACAATGTGAAATAACTTACCAAACATTGAGAAAGCATAAAACATTCCTTTTTCCCAATTTGCTTAAAAGAAAATAGAAAGCCAGCTCAAAGTTATGCTTCCTTCCAATTCCTTGTTCATAAGGAGAATCGAGGAAGAAGGCAAAGTTTGGATTAGAGACTTCTAGAAGTGCACAATAACATTTTCTCAACTGATGACCCAATCAACTGAAATATCCGAAAGAGAAGAGCAACTATGTACCTGGAAGATCAGAGACGGGGCCCACTCGTGCTCTCTGAGCACGACATTATCCAGGTTGATATACATCTCTGCACAGAGATTGCTCTCACTATCCTCTGTAAATATGAGCTCAAGCGCATGGTGCCGGCAGAAGCTGTCCCTCAGGCGGTCAACAGATCGTTGTAACTTCTTCTTCCAATCCCTTTGCTCTGGCATGCGATTGGTCTGCGCCCTCTTGTCAGCACTGGCAGCTGCCTGGTACAGCTTTGTTGCAGCACGGGGAAGTAAATCTTCAGCTAGGAGAGAGGCATTAGCCAGTAATGCAAGTTGTTGTGCCTCGGTTTCTGCAGGTCGTACTATCTTGTTTCCAGAACCTTCTGGGTTTAGTTCGTCCTCCATTGAGTTTGGTAAAGCGTTTATGAGAAGATCAATGTAAGAGCCGAAAACTTTCAAGAGGCCATCCATCGTGGATCCACCTAGTTGCAGGCTGAGGAGTGGGCCCACGTCCTCGAAGAAATCCTGAAAATGAGGATAAAATAAGTCTTATATGGTCATGCAAGAAGAATGTCTGAATAACATAATTGTTAATGCTTGATAATGCCTCAACTCTAAGTAAATTCAACACTCATTCATTGCAAATACTAGTACCAATTGTAAGAGAGGGGAACTATTCATACAAAAGAAATATGTGTAACAAAATAATGTATGCCTACACCAGTGAAGGCATTAAATTATTTAACTCTACAACAACAACAACAACAACAAAGCCTTTATCCCAAATAAATTGGGGTAGGCTAGAAATGGAACCCAATCTGAAATGAAAAATCAATAATGATAACAATAATAATAATAATAATAAACTATTCTACAAATCATAAGTTTAGACTAGCGCCCTACGACGTTAATCTTGGACTAAAGTCGTACAACTATACCACTACTTCGAAATTTTGGTTTGTCATTAAATTATTTAACTCTGGCCAAAAAATATTTAACTTAAGAAAAATGAATACTTCCCATAAATGGGGCCAATGTACAAAATAAATAAATTATGTAAACTACAGCAGATAGTTCAATTTCACCTACTATAAACTGAACTTAGCCTTACTCCAATAACGTAACCAAATTTCTGATTTAATGGGGAAAAAAATCAAAACAGTGAAAATTATTTCATAACTATGTGGTTTCTCGTCAATTATGTACTGAATAAACTCATAACAGAACATTCAGATCACACTAGTAATTAGGCACTTTCTATGCATAAGAAATTTGCTCCTCCATAAGAATTTATGAAAATAAGCATCTGTTTCCAAAAACAATATATCACCTGAACCATCGAGTTGAAACGGTGTGCGCTGCTCGATAGCTTTGGCTGGAGCCTGAGGCCTGCTGCAGACATCTTGGCCGATCCACGTGAGGCACCTGGAGGATACGTGAGTGCCCAGTCATCGGCAGCTGCTAGAGCAGCAGTGCTCTCCTCTATCCTCTTTAGGTTCGCATCAAGTGCCTGCTCCACACTCGGCCTGAACAGCTTGAGCAGCACTGATGAGAGTGACAAACCTCGTGCCTCAAGAAGTGCACAGTGCCCAAGTGCAATTTGCACACACTCAGCCGCAGCCCTCAGCCCTCCAGCAGCGGCACATGAGGAAAGTGCATGCCGTTTCACCAGTTGTGCAAATCCCTCGGCCTGGTGCGTGGCCCACACAACCAACTCTGATGTGTAGCATGATTCATTACCAAATACTTCCGAAGAATCACTCAGAGCTTGGCTGATTACTGAGAAGACTTGCTGAGATAAGGCTGTGGTGTAGGCTCCACCGTATGATGTGCTTGTTGGATGTATGTTCTGCAAGTTGAACTGGAGTCTCTGATTGTGAGCATTTAGCAACAGGCTGTATGCTCGTGGACCATCGCCAAGCCTCTTGAGAGCTGACGCAGCAGCTCGAAGCTCGACACCTCGTGTGGAGCTCTGGCATGCAGCCTCCGCCAGTTGGTCTGCAAGCCTCTGTCTGTGCTCTGAGATGGAATTGTTTAAAACCTTGATTTCAGCAGTGCTAAGGGTTTGGTCGTGTTTCACCTGCACAGCAATCAGATCTGCTTCGTCAAGAGCATCAAGTGCTTCGTCAACACGCCGCTCCGCAAGCAACACATCGAGCATATCAGGGAACTCAGTGGCCCACTTCTGGATCTCAGACTGGTCCTGGTTCTCAATGAAAGAGGTGTGGCTTTGCTCAGAATCATCAGAACCATTAGTCAAGGCGTCATTTTGGACACCATCAGATAGACCATGTATTACAGCAGCTTGTGTGGATAGAAGGTTACGGATCGATAGGAGCTCCCCCTCAAGGTCTGATATTTCCTTGGATGTTCTAATAACAAAAGTAGTTCAAGGAAAATCAAGAGATTAATTGTATATCTAGTCTTTCTTGGTGCCGTGCAACCAGTAAACCAATAGTGAGATATTGTCTACTGGCCACGTCAAACTTCCACAATCTCTACTCTTCTTAATGGACATGACATATTTTCATAATGCTTACACTACTCAATTAGTTGCTTTTGTTTGCTCAGATTTTCAGAAGTATTGACTCAAAGATAAAAAAAACCACTAGGTTGTGCACAGACCTAATGAATGCAGCATAGTTGGCATAAACACTTTTTCGCATTTCCTCAGCAGAAGCCTTCTTCAAATCTTGCAAATATGAGCACAATTGCCTTATTTCCTGAGTAAAAATGACCATATATCAGCTATTACTACATATAACAGAAATTAAATCAAGCCAAGTATTTTAGCTAGCAAAGGTAACAAAGGGATGTGAGAAAATATGAAAAAGGTTTAGATATTATCCAAGTAAAACTAAATGGCAATAATGGATAACCAGGTACATAGTTGTGTACTTGTGTTAACAATACCAAGTATCAAATATAAAAGTATAAACAAAGAAAATTCGAAGAAGGTAAGTACTTTAGCTAACAAAGAAATAATTAGATGTAATAAACATGAAAATTATCACACATCATATAGACAACAACAAGCCTTTAGTCCCAAACAAGTTGGGGTAGACTAGAAATGAAACCCAACCGGAGTAATGGAAAATGGTGAAATGATTAGAAGCACCAACCTGAATGGTAAAAAGTTTACCAGCTAAAATATCACAATGATATTGTTTGCTAAATGATGCTCAAGGATTAGAAGCACCAGCCTGGATTCATTTATTAACAAATAACAAACTTTTGTCCATAATTTTATGTTGTTATCTAAATGATGCTTAATCGATAAAAAGCACCAGAATTCATTCGTAAACAAATAACAACCATTTGTCCAAAAATGTATCTATTTTGATTTTATTTTGAATCAACAGATGTAAATACGTTAAGATCAAGTCTATACTGTATTTCAGTTATTGCATGAGAAACCTACTAGCAACCGCCTCAACCCCGACCCGACCCCGACCCCACCTCACTTTTTTTTAAAGATAAGATATCTGCAAAAGAGCAGAAAAGTCCATCTTTTCCACATTGAAGCCTCAGGGCGCAGCAAATAAAGCCACAAAGCAAGATAGGTTTCTTATTTTTCGAGTCTTGTTGTCATTTCATTTAATTTTAAAAGAAGAAGAATTCCCATTTGCATATCAATTTCACATTAATCAAGCTACCTGCCACTCCTGAAACATCAAGACCAACAAACATGCTGAATCCTCCTATTATCTAAAGACCTTAGATCCCAATCCGGGAAACTCACAGCTTTGCATCATTCAATACCAACCAGTACGCCAAATAAATAAATAAAAACAAAAAAATCATTACCTTTTCATGCATGGTTTGGCACTTGGATTGCACATAGGCATCCGGATCAAAGTTCTCCGTTTTGAAGATCTTAAGCTTGTCCGCGAGCTGGACCCCACTTTCCTTCGTGGCCCCACCATTCCCCTGGGTGAGCACCCCAGACGCACCCGATTGCCTCGACCTAGACGATTTTGCTGAAGCCATTGCGACTTAGTCACCGATAACCGTTGATTCTTTGCCACAACACCTAGAGATTTCCTTCGATATGATTCGCAGTAGATCTATGGACTAACCACATCACCAGATCCGGCGAGATCTGGAGCTGAGAAAATTTGATTCGTGTGTGGCACAGTGGCAGGAAAGAAGGTATAGCCGTGCGGGGAGGAAGACTGGAAGAGGAGAAGAAAGAGAAGCGCACTGGATGTATCCATTACACGGTATTAACTCAGTCTCCTAATCCTGATTAGAAATTAAACCTCGGGCTTGATAGATTAAACTGGGCCGTGGTTTCTGGGTTTGTTCTTCTATTCATCTTTGGGCTTCGATGGTCTAAAATTGTTTGGGCAAAAGTTTTTTATTTCATTTTTTAGTATATATAATTCAGTCATATCGATCAAGTCAGCAGCCTCAGTTATATATATATATATATATATATATATATAGTTTACACAATATATCATAACACTAATACTTAAAACTAGCAATACAAAATAATACAACTCTACCATACATGATATTACAACATTACATATTAATTACTAACTCTACTACAAACATCTTAGAACCTAATTACTACATCTCTACTAGAGAGGTGGTGCTAGACTTTTTTGATTTACTTGATTCTCACACCACTAGTCAAGTGTCCTATTTATACTTGTGCTAAGGAGGTGAAGCGAGACTCTAGAAGCATCATACAAACTTTTAGACATGATCTAGAAATATTCTATACATGTTCTAGTATATCTAGATATTTTTTATAATAACTCTAACTTTCATTTCTTGAGCATAGTAGCATTCTCTAGAAACTTCTATTAATTCCTCCAAATGTTGCATCAAGTTAGTGCCAACTTCAACACTCCCACTTAGCCTTAACTTGATATCTTCTCCGATTGGGATACTCTGCATACGTCTGGATCATCATGCTTCTTGTCGTAGCCTCGTCTTAGTGTCTTCTTTCGTATCTTCGGTCGATCTTCTCGATACTTCACATTTGACGCCCAACTTCTTGTGTTGCGTCTCCAAATGTCATCGTCGAGCTTCCTTCATTCCTCGACGGATCTCCTGACTGCCTGCAGAGTCACACAATCTCAATTTCCTTGTACTCTTCTCCACGACTGCGACACCACTTCTTGTCTCTTTATCATCATCACCCTCCTTGGTGATGGATTCCATCTTGACGCTCTCTTGTGGTTTCTCCTGACAAGCCACTACGCAACCCATGATTGGTTCTTTGAAAAACCACGACTCAAAATCAATCTCCTCTTCGATGTCCTTCGCATCGACTATAGCAATAGTCGTTAGTGTGTCCCACTCTTCTTCACTCGGAACTTCCTCTGGTGCCATCTTCTTGCCAGCTACCACAAGGTTCCTTTCCTCTCAATTAAATCAGCACTCTCGCGCATAGTGCCCTCGTCGTCCACAGTTGTAGCACTCCACGCTTGGTTCCTCTGTGATAAAGTGAAATTATGCATGCATTTATCTAGAGTTAATTGTGTAATTTAAGTCAAGTTTAGGATTATTCAGGATCCAACAAACAAGTTTTTATTCCAAAAAGAGTTCAAGTCACTACCTTGCAGTGTTTTAATGCAAAAACAGGTATTTGAAGCAAAATTGACACAATTGAAGACATTGGAGCAAGTTAGGATGCAAATGGAAGCAATTTGACCATCGTCAAGTCAATTGCGGCCGCAGAAACCTTCCTTGTGGCCGCAATCAACTTCTACAAATCAGAAACAACAAGTTCAGCTTCATTGCGGACGCAAGGTACATCCTTGTGGCTGCAATATAAGTTGCAATCCACTACCAACAGAGCAGCACCTATTTCCAGCACCATTACGGGCGCAAGATATATCCTTGCGACCGCAATGATTGTTGGCAAAGCACATCAAGGTCATGGCAGTTTCCACCTCAAGAGTGTTGCGACCGCAATAACTTCTATTGCCCCCGCAATAGAACATGCAGAACATGGTAGAGAGGTGTTAACTCCAACTCATAGGTGTATTGAGGCCACAAGATAAGTTATTGCTCCCGCAATAGACCTATGCAGAAGCACAAATGAGCAGTTCCAGGAGTCTGTTTTTTTTTAATTTTGCTTTCCTTTAAGTACCATTAGTTATTAGGCAGAGGACAATAGTTCTTTACACGAAATTAGCCAGTTACAAAAGGTTAAAACTTAGAGAATTCACAGAAGAGTGAAGAAGAAGAAGAAGAAGAAGAAGAAGAAGAAGAAGAAGAAGAAGAAGAAGAAGAAGAAGAAGAAGAAGAAGAAGAAGAAGAAGAAGAGAAGAAAAAGTCCTTCCTTGGTGCAAATCTCGGTTGTATATCTCTTTTCTCTCTTTTTCTTTAGAACTCTATCATGTTTAGCTCCTTAGTCATGTCCGGCTAAGTTATATTAGAACTTGTTAGGATGTCTTAAAACTCTTGTTTTACTTGTTTGAGTAATGTCCGGTTAAGTTGTATTAGGCCAAGTCATAGAATTGTTAAGAGATATGATGAATACTCTCAATGGATACCCTTGAAATAAGGATGTCTTGGATAATGCTCATTGCATTGATTGAAATTAGGATCAAATTGTAGTGTTTATCCATAAGTGTCAGAGCATCTATATTGGTAATTGCTTAGCAATTGTTTATGCTTATGTGTCAATTGTTTTTGCAATTGTTGGGTTGCATGACTATTACTTATTTAGCAAATTTGTTTATTAAGCAATCATTGCTTAAACACGATGTGGAAATGATTGGACCAAAAAAATTTCTCATTTCTTTTTACTCAATGCATATTATTGCTATGATGAAGTGTTAACAATTTATAATATTTTTAATTGCTAAAAGTGATGACGTGACTTTTAGCAATTAAATTGAATTGCTCCATTGTAGATGCTCTCAGAGGGCATCGGTTGAGATTGTTATTCGAGAGATTGGCCCCAAATCGAGAAATCGAGACTTTGTTTTCCATTCATTCTTCCATTGGATCATTTGGGTTGAAATATTGGTTTAGTTTAGCATTGAAGCCTTGATCCATTGATTAACGTTATACTTCTCACTTGGATTCCAAAAGTTTCTATATTTCTTCCAACAAATTATGTGTAATATTGTGACAAGGTTAGTAGGTCGGAGTGTCTCCTTAATGTTGCATGTTGTTATCAAACCCACATGACTCGTTGTTTTGGCAAGAAGATGATGATAGGATAAAGATTTATTGTAGCTTCAGAGTGTCGTTCTCATGTAGTTCAAGATAACTAATTGAATCTAGATTTGCTTGTCAAAGCTCAAGAGATGACGAAGATAATAGATAGCATTCATCTCCATGTCGGTTTTGATCTTGCTCTTTGGAGTGAGAATATTGTTGATAAAGAGAAATGCTAATTTATGAACGACAAGTAGAAAGATTACGGTAAGCATGTCTCCCGAATTGGACCATCATTCCATGATTTGTAACCATTCAAATTTGAAACGTGTGAAGGCCAAGTTCTATATGGATGTACTTCACCTTCATTGATAATCCCTAGTGCCTCACAAATAGTTTGAATATTGATTGGAAGTTCTTGCTCGCAAATGTAAGTAATAACACTCCATAATCCATTAGTCGTTATCGTATTGCGATACAAGAGTCTTGTTGGAAGGGTTTATATGGTTGGTTGCACTCAATAATGAATCTCCATTGTCAATATTATGTGTATTCCTCAATTTGATCCTCTTCCCAATCGCTAATCTTCCCAAATGCTATTGCAAATGCTTCATTTCTTATAAGTCTCGAGCTGGTTAGCTTGTCTGATTGCACTGGTTTGAGTAAGGAAGGACTCGAGTTTGGAATGTAAATGGATCGGATACAGACGAATAATTGTTTTATCATATCCTTATCAGTTAAAAAATTTCGAATAAGGATGCAAATACGAATTCGAATAGTCTCGAATACGGATAGTCAGATACAAATCAGATATTAATCAGATACCGAACACAAATCGAATATCAGACGGATACAAATACGAAAATAATATATTCGGATAATAAAAAGTTCTTGGTTTATTGTATGTTTGTCCAAATTTATTAATCAATTATAAAAAATATGCTACATAAACACAAATTAGATTTAAAAATTAATTAGATTTGTAATCTACATACAAAATCAAATAAACACACATATATAGTAGGCATTTTTTATGAATTATAATACAATCGAAGAATATCAGATACAAATACATTGAATAATTTCGGATACTATTAGATAATAGTTAAACGATCGGATACAGATAGATGCTCGGCAAACCGTATTCTTATTCGGTAAAAAATTTCGGATACAGATTTCAGATACGATTTCGAATAAAATCAGATATTATTCGATTTGTTTACACGCCTAACTCGAGTAGTTGAAGTCCATCGCGTATGAATTGATCTATTGGAGGTTTTATTCTTTTTCAAGTTCATTTTGTGAGTCTACTTTCAGGGAAATTCTTGATTATGTACAAGTGAAGCTTTAAACGAACTTTTGTAGGACTTGAATAAACTTGATGTATCATGGTACCTTGCTAGCTATATATGGTTAAATATCTAAAATGTACTTGTGGATAATATGCTGCTTAGTCTTTTATGCTATTTGATTGACGTCTCTTATGGCAATTTTATATTAGGTCTTTTATGCTATTTGATTGACGTCTCTTAAAGCAATCTTTTACAGTTTTACCCAAGTTTCGTTGTCATGTATTTCAAATAAATACATATTTTTGCTATACAAGAAAAATAAACCTACTCATTCCAAAGAAGAGGGAGAACAGTAACCCTAGTTCGCCCCACCCAAGATTATATGAAAAATGTGCACCTTTTTCTACTACTATTTGTCTATTTCTTATATACTGAGAGGAAACATCGTTCCTACCTACTCTAATTCTTTTGGTCGGAGCGTAGAATTCTTTTTTTTTTTTTCTGAAATTACGATAGCTGTCTCAGATTCTCAATACTGCTACAGTATTTTTTATCTGTTCGCACAGTAATTATTATAACGCCGTTATAATATTCACTCAGTAAAAACTATTCATTCTCTCATGAAAAAAATTTCCGACCATTTCAAAAAATACGAATTCGGAGCGTAGATAACCAACCAGAGCCCATAAAGAGGTCAGACCGTCATAAAAAGTTCAATATCAAAACCAGTCTTCACCAACATTGACTTCCACAATTTCTTAAAAAATCTACATTATTTAAATCTAGCTAGCTAATAAGCTAATAGAGAGAATAATATTATAGTTGTACCAAGGCCCATAATCCCTCTTTCTTGCTTCCATTGGAATGTTGGTTAGTTTCATAAAAGCCTGTTAGTTTTGGGCTTTTTCTCTAGGCCTCTCTAGTGGTCTTAATTATTTATATTAATTTTCCTGGTTATTGTTTTCTGTTTTGGTCTTAATTAGGCCTATGAGGTTTTCTCAACATCTCAAAACAACACTAATGCACCTACTAATAAATAGATAAAGTCCACAAAGCCACTAGAGTTCTGACAACGGACCGAGACGGGTACCCGCAGATTCAATCCAGATGAATTTACTGATTCACGAGTAGGACGAGTCAACGGGTTGAACGGGACGAGTTAGCACGAATTTAATGGATTAGATGGCAACCCGACCTGTGGTTAACCCGCACGGATTGGACGAGTTATAAAAGGCCACTGTTGCAGTGTTGCTTAATTTCCCAATAATTCGTTTCTAGAACTTAAAGAGTAAAAAAGAACAGCTTACAAGATTAGCATTATCTTTTGATATTGATTAATTGTAGTGGGTGTTGAATTTCAAACAAGAAAATTTCAATGGAGCCTAATTGTTATTACGAAAAAAAACTGTTATGAACTGATCCGTTAACTCCTAATTATATTATCCATTTTTTCTATATTTATGAATTATGTAAGACTTTAAATTTGTATATAGTTTCTTGTTAATAATTCACACAGGACAATGAAATATTGAAATTGGTAGATAAATTCAGATGTTTTTTTTAGGCGAACAAAATCATTTTCTAATTGAAAATTATCAAAGAGAGTAATTAGTGGGAGACATGATTAAGATTTGAAGAAGCCAAAGGAAGAATGACAACGCTGTTGTTAGATACCTTAACACTTGGCACTTTTACTTTTTCTTTATGGGTTTCATTTTCCACAATATGGTACTAAGCCTACGCGCTTTTAATCATTGAAAAAAAGATAGTAGCCCTCTCGCTCGTTGCTTAATTTATATAACAAATAATGAGGTATGTTGTTTAACAATTATAATTCTAATTTTATCGATACGTCTGCAAATTACATAAGTATTATTATTAGATTAGATGTAATTAGTTATAATTATCAAACGGCACAAAAGTCACATAGTGACGTTATTACGTGAATTATAATTATTAAAGGAACAATTTGTATGTTAAATAAAACTGTTTATTTATTAAACGAAATAATAGATGGATGTTTGGTTGATAAATTTGGGAGGACGGAGGACTGTTGTCACGACTCTTTAATCATTACTCAATTTTTGATCTACTAGTAACCGTATTCGTGCCAAGCAATGAGAGATTATGAACGAAAAAAATCTAGGGGTGTAAATGGATCGGGTTGGTTGAGTTTCGTATAGATTTTCAACTCGTTATATGTCATTCGGGTTGTAGTGCTTTCAACCCGTAACTAACCAATCAAAAATAAAAATCATCTAATTCATATTTTAAATAGGCGGTCGGGTTTTGCGGGTTTCACAAACTTCAATATTTTACACAATATTTTTAATGATACAAAAGTAAAAGTAACAATTGAAAATAATTTAAATAACACGTTGGCGTCATTTCATATTAAAAATTAAAATTAAGAAGTTTGACAAAAAAATATACATGTAAGTTTGTGATGAAAATCGAATAAAATTTTTTATTACTAGTAATATAATTATCTAATTAAATATAAATGGTCGAGTCGGATTTTATCCATGTTTTATTCTACAATCCGTACCCACATATTTAGATGTCGGATTCGACAAAATAAAAACCGTAACCGACCATAAAAATCGAAATCCGCATTTTTCGGATTGGATTGGTCGGATCGGTCGGGTTAATCAGATTAGTCGGATTGAACTTACACCCCTAAAAAAATCAATTAACTTGCGTGTTGTTCAAATACTATTTTTATGTTTATCACATTTTTGTGAATTATTCGACACATATTCAATATTATGTGTTCATGTCATTTAGTTACATTAACAATATTTGCTTGGAGAAGTGTTTTTACAATTGAGAGGGATATTTTTGTCCATAGAGAAAAGTAAGACCATAGATCAAATAGACGCATCCATTGCTTAAATGATTTATTAGATAGTATAGATTATACCAGCTAAAAAAAGCCTTCAATAGCGGTTGTGGAATTGTTGTTAAAGGAGGAGGGGGTGTTACCGTGTTAAAGATTTGAAGCACCCGTTATTAAGAGGGGAGGAACTTTTATATCGGACCTTAACAATGAACAATTATTAAAGATCACTTTTTATATCGGACATTAACAATGAACAACTATTACATGTCTCTTTCTACAACGGACATTACAAATGAACAACTATTAAAAGAGGCATTTTATAACGAGCTTTAGTAAACATCCGCTATTAATGTTTGGAAAAAAAACTTATTACAATTGTTCCATTGAGAGCTATGATTTGCACGGATGTCAAATGCTTTTTTGAATGGGCCCACTCGTCTATTCCATTAAAATTATATTATTTAATTATTATCATTTTTGACTGGTTATAATAAAATATAAAATAAACAATTAACATTGAAAGTTGATATGTATCTAAACAATATTTTTCTTCATTCGGAGGCTAAAAATAAGGATTTTAATATAATAGCTTAATAAATACATTTATTAAAATAACTTAAACGATATACAACTTAATGCATTTTGTAAAATACTATATAGAAACACAACTTAATCTATTAACTCTTGAAATTTTTATGTAGATACAACGAAATTATAGATGGGACACAGCGAGAGGCGCAGTTGGAAAAAAAATTTAAGGTAACCAAATAAAATAATTTACTATCAATTAACTAAAGATTTTAATATATAATAGATACTTCACTAACAAATTGAATGGATTGAAGGCAAATATGAAAGAGAGAGATAGTCTTGGAAGCAAGGTTTATAAAAGAGAGAAAAAGAGATGAGAGAGATGGATAAAAATAGAGATGAGAGATTTGTGGATTGACTGGATCATTATTTCTGAGCATTGGATCAGGTTAAAACGGATGGTGTGGATTACAAAAAATAAGGACGATTCGTGAGTTTTTCTCTTTTTAATATCGGTTTTTAGGAAAATCTACTATTAAAAGTATGCTTTCAATATCGAACTCTTCCTAGCAACAATTATAAAAGATTTTTAATATCGGATCCTTCCTAAAAACAGTTATAAAAGATTTTTAATACCGAACTCTCTTCGCAACAACTATTAAAGGTTATATTTTATAACAGCTGCCACAACACAACAGCTATTAAAAGTCTGCTTCTGCTTTTGTACCCTCTTTTATTCTTTCATTTTGTTAAGAGCCGCTATTAAATATGCTAACTGAATTTCGAAATTATCACTAGACTCTTTTAATAATGACTGTTTTGTACGACCGATATAAAAAAGAGGTATAATAATTCATTTATATAGTAGTGAATCATCGAAATAAAAAAAGGGGAAGACGATTAAAAAATGTACCATCATATATTTTGTGCTAAAAGCATCTCATCTCATCTACATCTCATAGAAAAATAATGAAAAGAAACAAAAAGAGAAAGAAAAGACCCGGCACCTCACAACTTTTGAAGATTATGATTCAAATGTACCACATTAATTAATGGTAAGGTTCCGATCAATAAAAATAATTAATGGCAAGGTTTGAGTGAGGATTCAAATTGATTTTTTTGTCCACTCGTTGCAATGGAAGCTGATACATAGATACAATATTTGATATCGATTATTGATATCGATTTTATTATGCATCTTTAATTGATTATCGTGCACATTATTTGAGTTATTATGCATATTATTTTTTGTAATTAAATAGTTATACATGTTATCGATTTTATTATGCACATTTAGTTGAGTTATATATCATGCACATTATTCGAGTTATTATGCATGTTATTTTTTGTAATGAAATAATTATACATGTTATTTTTTGTATTGAAATTGTTATATGTATAACATGCATAATAACTCGAATAATTTACATGATAACTCAACTAAATATGCATAATAAAATCTATATCAATAGTTGGTATCAAATGTGGTATCTACGAAACATTATCCCATTATAATATATTAAACATGATAATGATGATGATGATGATTTAACATGACAGATAACCAAAAGCAAGACAGATGTTTAACTTTTCTAAGCTTTATGCCTATATGCATCTATCCATTAGTTCTTTATGGTAAGGCAGGCCAAATAAATAGGAGGTACACTTGTGTCCTTTATAATATTTCTTCTTAAACATCTCTCTTACAAATTCTTCACTACAAAATAAAAAACAAAAAAGTACACTCTAATTATAATTTTTTTCTTCTTAATGTCATCATTATAAGTTTTTCACTAATTAACAAAAAAATTCATTCATCCCCTTCTTTCTTTCTCTGCACCCTTTTCTTCTTGTTCCCTCTATCTTTGTCTATATTAGAACTTGCATGTCTTTATAATAGAATAGAAATGTTTATATATAATAACAAAAAAAAAATTCTATTAGAACCTGCAAGTCTCAATATTAAAAACTACAAGTTTTAGCATAACAACATACAAGTCTCTATATTAAAACCTGCAAATTTATATATTATAACAAATAAGTATTTATATCGAAATCTGCAAGTCTCCAATATTTGAAATCAACAAGTATTTATATTGAAAAAATATAATATAAAAATTATTCATAAATATAAAGATATGTTGCAGAGCGAACGAAGCGGATATAGCAGTGCTAAATTGAAGCGAACGAAACAAAAAATTAATTATCTTTGTCGTATGACAAAAACTTGGATACTCCAAAAGATAGGTACACTGGATACTCTGGTTCATTTGGACCGTTCAATCTATCGAGATTGGTGAAAAGTGATTTCTCGAAAAATGCATCAAAAATTAAAATGAATCATTTTTCATCAATTTCGATAAATTAAACGATTCAGATGAACCAGATTACTTAGTGTATCTATTTTAGAGTATCCAAATTTTTGCCGTGTCTTATCACGAAAGACGATAAGAGAGACGGTCAGTAAATCTCTATTTTATATACATATCACACTTAAAAACCAACACAAACAGCGTTATCTCCGTTGTACTAGCTGACTACCTCCCACTACCTAAATTTATATTTTAGCGTGGTGCCTATTTTTTTGTGCTACATTAGTGGTACATGTCGTTGTACTAGGTGTACTACAAATTTTATTTATGCAAAGTGACAGGCTAGTGACGTTTTTGTGACATGAACAGTGTTCTTTAATCTAATATATTTATAGACATTGCGCATTGTTTATTTTAACAGTGACATAAACAGTATTTTCACTGATTATGTTATAGTAAAATCATCGTAGATTATATTTTTTCAAATTTTTTTTCTGTTACTTTTTTGTTTTTTATTTAAACGATTTGTTATAATTTTTTTATTGCAATACGAAAATTTAAAATTTAACTTTTTCGCGCGGAGCGTGAGTCGTACGCTAGTTAATAATCCAATTACAATCATACGTTTTAGTGATTCAATTAACTAGGTGTTTTTATTATTGTAATTAATGATTGTAGCACAAAATATGTGATGGTACTTTTTTATTTTCTTTCCCAGATTTTACATATATTTTAAATTAATGATTTATTACAAAAAGTACCATCTTACTAGCTAGATCCAATTTGGTAATTAATAAGATGCATATCTTAAAAGATGAATAAAACAATTAGTTCGTTTTGTAGAAACTAATAAAAGAAAGGGAGCTTATACGTAGATACATATTTGATATCAACTAATGATATCGATTTTATTATGCACATTTAGTTGTGTTATTCTCTATATTATTTGAGTTATTATGCATGTTATTTATTGTACCGAAATAGTTATACATGTTATCGATTTTATTATGTATCTTTAGTAGAGTTATCGTGCATATTATTTGAGTTATTATGCACGTTATTTTTTGTATTGAAATAATTATACATGTTATTTTTTTTACTGAAATAGTTATGATATAACATGTATAATAACTCAAATAATGTACATAATAACTCAACTAAAAATACATAATAGTATGTATATCAATAATTAATATCAAATATGCATCTACGGAACTTTTGATACATTATCCTAAAAGAAAAACGCAAGTTGCACATTTTTTTCTCAAAGTTTACTTGAGACCGCTCAATTTAGTCAGAATGTCAGATCAGATCAACGGTCAGACTTCCACGTTTTAAATTTGTTTCATATTTGAGATCTAAATAATAAGCGCAAATTAGATACATTGACTGGAACTCAGTCGTGTTACACACGGACACAGATTCATCTAAATATTTTGAACGTGTCAATCGAAGGATCATGTTCTTCTACCGTGCGGTATCGCGTTTCGGCCGTCAGATGAACAATCAGGAGGTTTAAATTTGAAGCACAAATTACAAAAAAATCAGATTATTTCAAAAACGTGCAGCGCGATGCCGCACGTCAGAGGATCTCATTCCGTCAATCAAGGAGTTACAATGGAACGGTATATATCTGTGCATGTACGATTTAGTCATACCAGTATTTTTTACTATTTGTTAACTATTGGTTTTTTTTGTCTTATCAAATGAGTGAATAACAAATAATTTTCAAATAAATTGATAAGTTAGATGATCTAACTCGTCTCTTTTAATACACTAGGTATAAATTATAAAAATATAACATTTAGTTAGGTCATAATATTATGAGCAATGCTAAAATAATATGCATATGACACATTTATAACATTTAGTTGGTTATATTATGAACAACACTAAAATAATATGCATAGAACACTTTCTTATGTTCTATGCATATATATAGCTCAATAAATTTTTCATATCAAAATATTGTAGGAAATCAAATTTCGTGATTTTTAGAGCTTTTTGTTATTTTTAAAAACAGCTCAGATTTAATACTACAAAAGTATTATTTCTGAGTTGTTTTTAAAAAATAGCAAGAAAGTTCTAAAAATCACGAAATTTGATTTTCTACAAGATTTTGATATGAAGAATTTATTGAGCAAATTAAATATAAATAGCCGCATAGTACGAAATGATATATACTATGTATATTATTTTAGTCTTGCTCTCATATTATTATTAATAGAATATATATGAGTTCCTTCCAAAATCATTATAATTTTTAAGTGAAGGATCGATTTAAACTCTTAATTTATGTATAAAACTCACATGTTCCTACTGCCTAGCTAGCGTAATTGATAGGGCATCAAATCTTTGCTAAAATGAATAGGGGAACCTGTGTTGCACGAGTGCGCGTATTGTATTCGATACAGTACGGGTGCGGCGATACAACAATTTTAAAAAATTACGAATACGGATGCGAGTATATATAATAAAAAAATCATATTATATATTAAAATGCTTGAAATTTGTTTTTCTATTCAACTTTTTTTAATATATATTGATACTTATTAAATAACAAAAAAAATATAAGCCTTTGATTAAACATTTTCTTGACAAAAGAGTTCATGTTATATCAAAAATAATATTATACAAATTATGTGGTATGATTAATATTATATAATATACACAATTGCTTATTTAATATTACTAAAGAATCCAATTCGTATCCAAAAACGTATTCCAAACGTATCCAAAAATCCAATTCGTATCCTAAACGTATCTTGACCGAATCTGTCGGTCAAATAATATAAAATAATTAGATACGGCACGCGGCGTATGCGATACGCACCCGCACCGTATCCAAGACGTATCCGAATCTGATACGCGTACGGCTAGGAGAATGAAGTATTCGAGTAATATAGAGGGGAACGAGTACTTCATAAAATTTGTATAATAAAAATTGACTTGTTGATAAGCTCTTGTAAGCACTTATTTGTTATAGTACATTCGACCCGTAGGTAGAATAAGGGGTCCTGCGAAGTAGGCATTACAAAGTTTTGATCGAACTACGTTATATTGCATGTCAACTCTCTCTTACTCTCTGTAATTACTCGCTTTTTTAGTCAAATTGATTTAATCTTGCTTATTCTTGTGTTAGATTCATTAAGATTATTTAGTACAAAAGATCTTGGTTAATTCTTGAATATATTGTACACACTTTCTCATTAAATTTTTAACATATTTTAGATCTCAAATTCTTACAAAACATTCCCAAAAAATCAAACAAAATAGAAAATTAAGAGAAACATTATTTGTAATTAATTAGATATAGAGATAGTCTTTGACACCACAATAATTTATGCAATTTAAATTTTATTTGATGAAGTAAATCTTCATCGTTAATTTTGAATCAATAAATTTCAAGTCACTTAAATGTACAACAAAGCATATGCAAAATCTAATTAATTTTTATAGACATGATATATGAATACTCTTGGCCATTTATAATATTGAATATTTCCTTTAATATTTAAATAGAGAGATTAATTCAAGATTGTTAAAATAAATAAAAATTGTCAACCTCAATTAATGCTACGATGTTTGGTTCTCAAATTAATTCCAAGTTCTTTACATAATCTTCTACTATAATAACTATTTTCAGAAGATCAGCATTCAGTAAATTCGTTTAGAATTTCAAAGGATAAAATCTTAGGCCAGAGTTATATTTTTTTTTATCGTTAATCATAAAAATTAAAGATTTTTTTCACAGCTCATGTTTCGTATTCTTTATTTGCATTTTAAAAGTGTTTATGTATATATTATTTTTATCGTAATTTAAAAACATTCATATCAAGTGTAAAAGTGATTAATATATTTTCTATTCTAAATAACCGAAGAAAAATTCACTTAAAAGATGTTGACTTAGTAAACATTCATTTTTTGAAATATTTAGTGTGCAACTTAGGTTTTTTTTTAATAAATATGTATGAAGTACACATAAAAAGTACGGATAGTTAATAGTGAATACAATTTTTTTGGAACCAAATCAGCTGCTTGTCAAAACGCTGCTTGTTTTCTGCTTGTTTCGATCTGGCCGTTCAAAACTCATCTAACGGCCAAAGCATCTGCCTCTGAATCAAATCACAGCCGTCTGTGGCGATCGGACGGTCGGATCGAAACAGGCAGGGTGCTGCTTGCCTAAAAATCAAGCAGCAGATTCGGATCCAATTTTTTTGTAGGAATATTAGCCTAATTTGTACTTATGTTGCCCCACAACATTATTTTTTTTCTCAGATAATAACATGTCACATCCCATTACATAACCACTAATATAGATCCTGTAGCCGTATGGGGGTAAACAACACAACATATTACGTTTTTTTTCGCTCAAACGAAACACGCAACACAACGATTTTATGTTATGTTTCAGAAACAAAAATGTGCATCACAAACGAAATTTCTTTCGTTTCAGTATAAGTTTTGCAAAATTTTCACATTTCGTCACGTTTCGTGCTAAACGAAACGTACAACAAATTTTTTTATTAGATTAACCAACAAAATGTTCAACATGACGATACAGTTTCGTGTACATTTCGCACGTTTGACTACCCTCCCCCCTAAGGAATGCGCTCTTGACCTCTTCACTCGACTTCTTTTGGTGCTTATACTCAATTGTACACTAAAAACCACAAATATTTACCTCTAAAGAAGCCTACACAGATTTGGCCACATAAGTTGGTGTCTGGTTCTCGTCACACCACAAGCTCGGTAATGCAAATGGAAGCGGATGTTGCTATTCTTCCCCTTCTTGTACCCATCCAAGAACCGTTTTTTTATTCATTGTTTGTATGCTTACAATACACTTACAAACAAATCAAAAAATAAATTTAAAAAACTCTCCCAAAAACTGTTGATATATGCAGTTGAGCAAATGTGTACTTTATCCAGTTATTAATAAGCTTTAAGACTTTTGATATGTGTCATCGTCAACATCTCCCTCCATTTAATTTTATTTTTAACTTTGTATATATTTTCATTCAAGAATTCTTATTTACTCCAGGTTTCTTTATTCATTTCAGAGATAACATTGGATATTTCCATAGAACAATTTCGAGCTATTACCACATTGCTTTTTATTATTTAAGTGTTTAGTCTTGAAACAAAACTTATTTATGTTGGAATTTAACTTTATAGAAACTACAATTCTAAATTTTTATTTACTTTGAATTTCAAAATATTTTTTTCTTTTTAGAGTGAAGTTCAAGAAACAATTTTAGTAGAACCAGTTTTAATTATTGAAAATGAAGTCCGTAAATAATTGTAGATATTCATTCAGAAATAATTCATCAGTTTCAATGTCAAATATCTAAAGTAATAATATGTCATTTAAAAAGTAAGAATAATATTTTACTCAACAACAAAATTTAATTTGAGGAATTTTTTTTAAAATTATCAATCAAATAAAATATCCTTTTTTAAGTATTGACATTACAAATGCTTTAACCCTAAATTCAAATTTGTGTTTTGATATTAAAAATTCAATTGGATGACTTTAGAGCTACTATAAACTTGGTAATTCGTAGATTGATCGCTATGGACTTAAAAAGAACATGATTTGTTCATTCAAGTTTAGACTATTAATACGTCAAGTTTGCCTCAACTCGGATTGTGCTAGTTAAGATATAATATTATATGATATATGATCTTAACTAATAAAATTAATTTGATGGTTGAAATTGTTTAGTCATAGTAAGTATATGGATCTAACAAACTTATTCTGTTGATTGGTTTTATTTTAAAACAATTCTTAGTCTCAAATACTGAATTATCTAGTTAACACTAGTTTCTGTACTTCACAAAAACGAGTTGCTAACAAGTTGAGCTCAGCTCAAGTTATAACATATCAAGTTTGAACTGGATCTTCTGACTAGGAATCACATTTATGTTTGGCTCGTTATAATTTTAGTTAAGCATATTTGACATTTACAAATCCTTAATAGCAATATTTAAGTTCTCATATTATAAATGAATTCAACTAGTGCTTTCATAGATATTAGAGATGTTAATATCTTAAAATACGTGATGTGTATCTTACGGTTCAATACAAGTCAAAGGACGAGAGATATGTATCTTACGGTTCGATATTAGTGAAATTCAAGAGTGATTCTCTACTTTTCAAGATAAATACTTTAATATGCAATAAATTTACATCAATATCAAGTAACAGTTATCAATATATTTAAAATTACGATGATTTCTTTAGTTATTTAGATTTTTTTGTTAGATATTAATTATTACAATCCTTTTTTTATTTTGAAAATAACTTTGCGTATCTTATGTGGAATTAATTTAATTAATTCTAATAATATATTGATTTATATGTGATATAAATATATATTGAACAATGGACTGTCAATTATAAAATTAGATCTGTTACGAAGTGATCAAATTAAGTATTATTTACGGGTTCAATATGTGTCATGAGAAGTGGGGTCTTTAATGTGTAGAATGCGTATTAATAACTTTATGATTTAGTGATGGTCTAAATTATATAAAGTTACACGAATAATACAATTATGCTATTGGTTCCTGGAAAACACAATTTAATACGACAACGTCTTCTACAAAATGAAATACCCGAATTGCAAGTTTTGTACCGAAAATTCCTTATGCCTTATTCTCCTTTTCTCTCTGTAATCACTTAATTAATCTGTATATTAAAACTTCTGTACGAAAAGAGAGAGTGTCTAACGAGGTAGCGAACCAGAGCAATATATCACATGGTGTATATCAAAGATTGGAAAAGGTATTAAATTGTGTTCTTCGGGGACCAATAGCATAATTGTATTATTCGTATAACTTTATATAATTTAGATCATCACTAAATCATAAAGTTATTAATACGTATTCTACACATTAAAGGCCCCACTTCTAATAACACATATTGAACCCGTAAATAATACTTAATTTGATCACTTTGTAACGGGTCTAATTTTATAATTGACAGTCCATTGTTCAATATATATTTATATCACATATAAGTTCATATATTATTAGAATTAATTAAATTAATTCCAACATCTTAACGATACGATACGATATGATACGATACGATACACGATACAAAATATCCCAATACACGATACATTTTACGATTCAACAACTATGTCGATAATTAATTAGGTACAAGTTGGGAGCCAATACCAGCTGAAAACAAAATATTCCAAAGCGAAAGGCACAATACAGTTCATATCCCAGTCAGGTGAGAACCTTCGGGGATTTTTTTGTCTTTAAGCAAAAGTACAATTCAAGTCTACTTCATTCCCACTAGACCACCTTAAATTATATTAATTTTGCCATATCCAACCCCCAATTGGCTTATTCAACCATTGTTTCTGCTTCCTTCTAACATCTTCTCTCTCTCTCTATTTCACAATTCACACCTTTAATTTTCTCCTCTCTCAACAAGCCGTTCTGCAAACATGGCGATGATGCTAATCTCCAATTCTCATTCTTTTAAATAAAAAGGTACAGAACTACATATTACATCACTTTTCATTTTCTTATCTTTAACATTTGAGGCAAATATGTTCAGTGATGCTTGTTTGCAACCTATCTTGACAATAATGAGCCCCATGCATATATACCTTCCTGAATTTGTATTACAGCAAAAAAGGCTAGCTGTTTTCTGAATTTGATGCAAAGGGTTTGTCCAATTTTCCTGCTTCCATCTCTGTATTAATTTATATATGTTTCTCATTTTTTTCACATCCTTCTTTTGTTTGCATCTTTCAGCATCTATTTTTATTGAGCCTTGTTATATGAGCGTCTACAGACAAAATTCATCCTAGCTAGTTAGTTACCAGATAGATGGGGAAGAGGGAGGCAACAGGTGCACCACCAAAAGGGTGGATGGCAATAAGAGTCGGAGCGGAGGGAGAAGAGCAAAGGCGGTTTCTTGTACCAGTCATGTACCTTAACCACCCGCATTTTCTAGGGTTATTGAAGGAGGCCGAAGAGGAGTACGGATTCAGTCAAAAAGGCGCAATCACCATCCCGTGCCGTGTCGAACATTTTAGCCATGTTCAGAACATCATAGAACGGGACTTTCAAAACAGCAATCCGTATGGAAGCCATCATCATGGGCACCATGAACATCACGGTCATGGCCATGGGCATCACCACCACTTCCCTATAGTTGGTTGTTTTAAAGCATGATATATATATACATGATGTGTGCTTTTACAATGAAAAAGGGTCTTTGTTGTGTAAATACATGAATTAATTAGGTTGTACCCTTAGGGTTAAGATTTGGGTTCTTTTAGCTTTGTACTATTGAGTTCCCCTTTTGTTGTTCCTTTTTCCTTTTTTTTCTTTTTTGTTAATTAGTTACCCTATTAATTTGCTTTCCTTCTTGGAAAGAAGAATGTTTAAATTAATGGCTATCGGTTAGGAAATTTGTATTTCTACACGAAATTGTATGAAATTTGTTACTTTAGGATAAGTTAGTAGTTTAAGTGATAACTGATTAGAACGATTCAAAAAAACATGATCAGTTCCTCATGATAGAAAAGAATAAATTAAAAAGCTTAGAGCATCTTCATTTCTGAAATTTTTGAAGTTTTTAATCTGATTTGACAATTTTCAAATGAGTTTTGGAATGTAAATGAGTTTCTCATTTAGCAATTTTGCTTCAGAATTTCTTATTTAGCAATTATGTTTTAGAATTTATAAACTCTGACGTGACTTAATCATTGACTAAAATTGATCGGTCCTCTAGTATTTGCCGATGTGACAATTATGAAAATAATTTTTCAATTTCAGAGATGAATAATTTAGAAATTAAAAAAATTAATTTTTAAAATTGATATGATAATTATTTAGAAATTTCAAAAATTTCAGAAATGAAATGAAGATGCTCTTAAACCCGATAACTAAAAAACTGTAAAATGTTACTTTGTTTTTATCCCTTAAAATTTCTTTGTGTTTTTAACCCTTACAAGGCTCTAACAACTTGTATTGTTCGGATTTCTTAGGATATTTCTATTTACTAATTTGAATTATATTATAACAATTTATATACGTATTGTTAGAGCCTAAGATCTCCATCTTTTTCTAAAAAATATATATATACACGTATTGTGCCTTATCCCTCGAATCGATGAAACGTGATTTCTACAATAGATTAGTCTCTTACGGTCCTACCATCAATCCCTACTCGCTTATGAAAAAAAAAACCACAAAAATGAAAAATTCAATTTATGATTTTGTGGTCCCGAGTTAATTATCTACTGATAGCAAACAAAGAAACGAGCACCAAATGGGAATATTTCGCATGCTTCATAGGAAATAATTAATGAATGCATACGCTCAAGATAAGCTTCAGGTCCTTTCAAGACGTCGACTGCATGCTAGGAAAACCAAATACACTTCCTAGTTGAGAGAAGTGTTGGAAAAAATGGAATGCATTTGACAAACAGAAATATCAAGCGAAATATCATGCTAGAAAACAAAAATACATTTTTTTATTCAATAGCTTACAACACACTCTCGAACAAACTACAAAATATTGAAAAACTCAAAAGTAGCATCCGCCGAAACTTGAACTTCAAATCTCTCCATGAAAATATTGTACCTCTAAACGTAGCTTCTGTCAGAACTTAAACTCCATACCTCTCCCTGAAACAAACTATACTTGCTAGTTGAGAAAGTGTTGGAAAAAATGGAATGCATCCGACAAACAGAGAAATATCAAGCAAAATATCGTCAAGCGATTACTCGATATGTTGTTGATTAATAAAAAAATTGTGAACTTAAGAGTTCATATTTTAGTCTGCACAAATACTAATAATTCAATCAAAAATAAATTATCTGCATATTTTTTTTGTTTTGAGAAAAATTATCTGCATACTTGAGAATATAATACTTAAAGACTTGCTTAAGAAATAAATCCAAAAAATTTAAATGATTGAATTCATGTTATTATCAACTTCAAAATATAGTAAACAAGGTTTTATATTAACAAAAAAATTTAACTTTCAAATGTATTTAAAAATAGTATTATTATTTCTCTTCCTGACTAGCTTTTTGATGCAAATATAACGGCACAAATCACAAATGAATCAGTTAAATAAAAAAATATTGAGAATTTTATACATGTCTAAATCTAATATCAAATTAAAATTTAAGAATTCTAATGTCAAATCCTAGATCATTAAAATCAAAGTTCGAATACAAATAATATGACTCGAACAAAGAATATTGCACTGTTTGGAGAATCAAGACCGATTCGTTCAGATCTGCAAAATGCTATTCAAATACACGTATATGCATGATAATTTACCTCCCGATTAGAACTAATCACACGATTAACAAAACCTTCGTTTTTACCACACCAGTCGAGAAATTTAATGGGCAAGGAATAGAGTGAAAATTTTCAAGCAAGTCTCTTTTACAACTAACAACAAAAAGTATACAAACAATCTCCCACCACCAACGTTTTATTCTTTTTTCAGTGATCAAGCTCCCCTCCAATTTTGCAGGGAAATTAAAAAAGGATTATACTTCAGCATCTTTTGATTAAATCCAGATATGCCTTATTAAGTTGTCCCATCATTGTACACAAAGGAGAAAGGCAAAGGCTTTGCTGCAAATCATATATTGCAAAGGAGCCTAAAAAGCAAAATTCCTTGACCAAAAACAAAAGAAACATACCATCACTTAGACATCAGGTTCCATTTGCATGACCACCAAGCACTGCAAGACCACACGAGTACATGACATATGGTTCAGCATATTCTATGAAGACAAAGAGACCTGCTTATCGCTTTAGCTTGATAACCCCTCTTAACAGGGCCTAAACACAATCAACTTCTAACTTTTTAAAATATGTGTACACAAGATCAAGCCAAGTTGTGTAGCTTTTCCAATGATTCTCTTCTTTTCACTGTGCCGATGATTGGCACATATGATTCTCTTCTTTTCATATGGTCCAGCATATTCATTCCCGACACGTTTTGTAAGGGTTTTCTGTACGGAGTCACATCAGGAGTACATCTCTTTGTTGAAATGGAAGTGTCAAGCATTTTCAGTTCTATTCCTATATGCACGGGTAGATTTGGTGGCAAATATGACCATACATTGCTAGGCAAATCATCAATATCATGTCTTCCACGTCTGGTGCAATCTTGACAGTTGGATTTTGATTGGAGGCACCAGATATACCTAGGGTTCCTATGGCAACCACACAGTTGGTGATGGGGCTAAATCCACAATATATTTACCAGTGGACCTCACAATTTGGCAACTAGTGACAATATGAATTACTTCGGGATCAAAGTATCAAGAACTGAGAAACAGTATTACAAGCTAAAAGAGTAAGAGATGTCACAAGAATTGTATGTACTATGTAGTACCACATTCATCGCACCTGCTGCATGAGAAGACAATATTCATTGCTTCTACACCTCTTACATGTGTCTGATTTGGCTTTGAGGATTTTCCTAACTGATTTTGTGCATAGACAAGCCCTTATCTTTTCTGTTTGTACATCATATAGCACCATTAAAGTCATAAACAAAACATGTTGGAATTCCTTGGCTTTATAGAAATTAATAGATTCAAATGGTAGGTCCAACTTCACATCACTAATAAAACAAATCTGCTCTCCAGTTATCTATATAATTCTAACTAAGAGCTACTATCGCTCATCATATCGTATCTAATGAACGGTTGCAATTACATAGAGACCAGTACACCAAGGCCTTTTTTGTAATTGCTTCTTTGAAGTCATAGCAACATCAAAATTCGTAGAACGAATATCTTAAATCAGAAATGTAAAAAGTATACCGGGTGTTAAAAGAGATTTCAAAACCCTGCTTGTTGCCTGATCAAATGTAGTCTCAGTGACATACAACCGCATGCGGACCAGGACAATGTGGACACTACATCTAACACACAGCAGCATCAGGTCAAGTGACATTGTGGCTGAACGAAATGATCTTAATCATGTATACCGGTGTTGTTTTCTTATTTAATACACACACAAAAAACATGTCACTGCCGCTTCATGTGAACAAAGGACAGAAGAGGAACTTCAAAATTGTTGGGAGTCCAGCTACTTGATGAATGCAGAACACGATTTATAGTTTAATACTATGGTAATAAATTAAAGAAGCTTAAATTGCAGAGCATTTCACAATATTTTTTTAGTGAGTTGTTGCAGGATAATTAACTAAGAATCTCCAAATTAAGCATAAGAGTCATGTTTTCACTAATTGGCGTTTTATCAATTATACAACTGAAGGATACAAGCAAAACCATACTTAACAACTTATTTGAAAAACTAGCAAAGATTTATCCAACAAAAACTCAAAATACAGCCCTCTGAAGTCAAATACAAATATTTCTTGCAAGTTTGGATCAGATATTCATATCCCATACAAGACCTTGCGAAAACCAGAAATTACATATAAGCAAGAAAAGTATCAGAACAGAAATCTAACCAAATGAAACTCGATTGCAACTCCTTCCTGAATCCTTCTAGATCAGCTTAAAGGGGAGAGGCCAGGGGGTAGACCTTGGAACCTCCACACGATCTTTGATGCGCTCGATTTTTTTATCTTTCTTCGGCCTGGCATTTCCAAACGAACCCTTGAACCGCTTCCCTCTCTTCGTTTTCTTGTCGCCTCTCCCGCACGTCACCATCTCCCTTATTGCACCAAGAGCAGAAGAAGAACAGGGGGAAGGAGAAGGAGAGGCGCTGCCTGTGGAGAATAGTCGTAGCATCGATCGGTGCGCTAGCCACCGCATCGCCATGGCTGGATCAGTTTAGCTCCGCCGCCTCTCTCCGGTCACTAGGGTTCTGTACGGTCGGTATCTATCTCTCTGAGTCTGTCAACTGAAAGGTGGATGGGACCCAATCGCCAGAGGAATGAGAATGTGACGCGCACCAAAATTTCAATTTTTAATTTTTTATTTGCATTATGAGTCGTGCAAACTAAATTTTATAATATCAGATTTTTTGAATCAAATTTGAACCGTATGTAACCTACAATATAAAAAATTTGGGACGTCTATAGTTGCTGCGCTGCAGAAAAACAGCTTTCTCGCCAGAGAGTTGTTTGTTTATGACTGTAGTATAGGTCGCGCCCGAAAGAGTATTCTCTGCATTTATTTTTAGAGATTTTCTCTGTGTCTATAAAATATTAATCGTTAGATTAAATTTAGACGGCTGTATCTCAACTATATGATTCAAAAAAATTTGTATTATAAAATCAAATTCGTTCAATTTAATCGGGGCGATTTATATTTTACATTGCTATCTGCACTCTTAAAATCTTAACAGTCTAAGTCGGACAAAAACTAGGCTTCATTTAGGTTTTCTAATATGGCTTTCATATATGGGCTAGGAATATTATACTTGCTTTGGATATCTTAGGCACATTGTATTTGTATTCATTTTAACTACGGATTGAAAGAACTGCATGAATCATGTACGTAAATGAATATAATTCGAATTTGTCTTGAATTACAAATACAACATTTATCATGTTTTAACATTGGACTCCTTTTTATTTCCATAGCAGAATGAACAATGTTTTCACTGTTCACGCTACACTAAAATCACTGTAGATTTTAATTTTTTGCAATTTTTCCGTTGTTTTTTATTTTTTTTATTATTTAAACGATTTATTATAATTTTATTATTGTAATACGAAATTTTAAATTTTAATTTTTTCGCGCAAAACGCGAGTTGTACGCCCAGTACATTATCATTTACCAATAATGCAGTTCTATGTAACAATTGGTCAAGTATAAGTTTTATTATTATACTGAATTCATCGGTTGTTTGTTCCTTTACGGTAATATATTACTAATATATGCTTTGCATAAGTTACTTTTGAACTTCTTTGAAGCTAACCCCTCAGCTAAATATGCAATCTGACAAGGACGAGTCCCTAATACCAACAAAGAAATGAATTTAACAATTTAACGAACGATATGAGACATCATACAAATCATGTCGATTATGGACCTATGTGTTATACAATTATATATTTGTCGTATGTCATCATTATATACATAATAAGTGATCATTAAAATATAACTAATATGGATATAAAGTGTTACATGAATGAACCTTTCAATGTTGCATTATTTTTAGATATCAAATCAGATAATTATATAGTCATGCAATTTTGTCACAAGACTGCGGTTAGGAAACTATATAGTCATCACAAAAGATTTATTGTGACAATAATTCTACAATATTTGTCACAAGACTTTGGTTAGTGGAACTATATAGTCAATGCGTGTTTGCATTAAGTTCCTACTTGTTAAAGAAAGAATTCAGAATGGTCTGATAAGTATTGAGCACAAAGGTACATATTTCATTATAACTGACTCGCTGACTAAATGTTTGATATCCAAAATGTTACATGAGCTCATATGGATATAGTTTCAGTGATGATGTTCAGTTTCAGTGGAAGTCTAATAAGTTTATTATAGTGCTTAAAAGATTGTTTACATATTATATATATTTATACACATTCAGTTATATAATATGATGCACTCTAAAGTTAAAGTTTACAGTTTATACAATTATATTGTGCATACATATTATTCAGTTTTGATTTTGTTCTGGATTTGTTTGATCTCAAAGGTGGAGATCAAGTTGGAAACAAACACGTAGATCACGTTTCGTGTGATTTTCACACTGCACATTCATTTCATGATTAATGTCATTCAGTGATTTATGTTGGTCTAGTCACTCATAAATGTGTTAAACACTGCTTAAGTCTTTTGTTGATATCGCTGATGGACATAATTATTTAACACTTAAAGTGACAATCAGTAAGCGCTTGTTAATATATAATTAAAAGATTACATATCTAGTTCAAGTGGGAGATCGTTCGATTTAACAATTTAATGGATTGTATGAGACGACATACAGACCATGCATATTATGAACTTATGTATTATATAATTATATATGAGCATGGCTAAAATAATATGCATAGTACACCACATAACGTACTATGGGGTCATTTGTATTTAATTTGGTCATTAAATTGATATTTAAGTTGCTCAATAAATTCTTCATATCAAAATCTTGTAGGAAATAAAATTTCGTGATTTTTAGAGCTTTCTTGCTATTTTTTAAATATTTTTTAAAAACAGCCCAGAAATGACACTTTTGTAGTATTAAATCTGGACTGTTTTTAAAAAATATTTAAAAAATAGAAAGAAAGCTCTAAAAATCACGAAATTTGTTTTCTTACAATATTTTCATATGAAGAATTTATTGAGCAACTTAAATCTCAATTTATTGACATATATCTATATGCATAGTACGTTATGTAGTGTACTATGCATATTATTTTAGCCATGCTCATTATATATTAATCATATGTCATAATATATTCATAATAAATTATCACTAAAGTATTACAGGAATGAATTCTTAAATATACAAAAATAAAGTTTTGATAATTAGAAGTTTGTTGATGAACTAAGTTGTAAAGTTGACATGCATCATTTCTAAAAAACTTCTAGTCTCCAAAATACATGATATGTACATACTCTATCTCCCAACAGAACTCTATCTCTTTTAACAGAAAAGGTACACCTAGAGAAAATAAAAGAAAGAGAGAGAAGTGAGATTATGTTATAGGCCTCTTCATCGAGCACTACACCGGCGTTGTCGCATAAAGAAAAAGAAAAATCGACAACAAATATCATGTTCTTTTGAAAGATCGCACAACAATTATGCAGAGCACTTAAGAGACAAAAAAGAAGAACAAAAGGATAAAGGCTTATACAACAACAAAATAAAGTTTAAGTTAATATACCGATAAAGCATGAAACAATATAATTTTTTTTTGCATATGTTACGATTATTTAGAGTGGTCCTAGTATATATACTGTTTTTCGATGCCCTTTTGACTCAGGTATGTGAACGGTAGGTAGAGATCCGGTAGTTAGTAGACATGCTCACACTAGTCTTGTTGAGAAAGCTACTTAGGCTCTCATTAAATCATTAATGGTACACACTAGGGTTCCCTACTTAGCGTTTTGTCCTTGGACCCATAATAGGTGCCATTCTTCCCGAAATTTCGGGATAGAAGATGACTATTCATAGCTATTACCTTAGTTCGACTCAATCCTTGATTTCTGTCTTTGTTGATCCTGATTCGACATTAGAAGTATACAAGGTCTTCAAGTTCTTCCTCGTGTAATAATTTGTCTCATTGTTGAACAAATGGTTATCTACTTCTCTCGATATCTTATGAGAATTTCTCCTTTCTATATGTTCTAGAAATATATATCCATATATAGATATAATTACTTAACTGTTTTTTTGGCAATAGCTGTTAACCCCAATTTGTCTAATGCACAAGTTTTTTTTTTTAAAAAAGAATCATTTAAACTTTTGATTTGAAGTAAATAACTTCATTTAAATCGGTTACGGCCATTTAATTTCATTTAAATCATTTAATCCGTAAAATTATTGTCTCACCTTTAAGAAACCTAAAATGTATTTTTTTTTTTTTAAAAGAAAAAAACCTGCTAATGCAACAACTTTGATAAATACTAATTAGTTGGTCAATGATGCTTGAGGTAGTCCATGTATTTATTAGACCCTCTAATTTTTATTATTGGTCAATGATGCTTGAGGGAATCAGATCTGATGATTCGCGTCACCGGTACGTCGAGATTCATGTCAAAGTTTAAAGACCCTCTAATTTTTATTATTGGTGATGAATTGCTAGCTGACGATCGATTCAAACTGCGACATTGTGCTACAACAGAAATTCGGGTCCTTGAGAACGTTGAAAAGCTATTTAGCAGCAGCATCATTTTTTTTTCCAAATTGCAATTTTATTCACGAGGGCTACTATTATTCCCCTTTCAAAAATTTTGTTTTCACAAGGACCGCATGCTAATCTAGAAATGTCCACAACATTGCCAAAAATAACTCCTATTACAAGCTGAAATAACAGAGCCACCCAAGCTCACCTTTATTGTTTAACATGTATACTTACAGGGCACAATACTGGTACATTCTGTGGTTTGGTTAATAATCCAAAGATACACTCTCTTCATTTCTATAAAACACAGTAGAAGTTAAAAAAAAAATCAATCAAGCCACAAAGATACACTCTCTTCAGAGCCTCCAAGCACCAATCAGTTCTCGAATTCAATCAAAGCTCCCACCCCTAAAGCTAAAAGAAAGTCTGCTGACGCTCGGGGGTGTCACAGAAAAGCTCAACTCAACCATCTGTTTCAATGCCTGACCCGGCTCCGAAAGCCCGATAAGATCCGCAACTAGAGATGCACTCTCTCTGACATGTTCCATGTCAGTTCTAGTCCATATTAGACGTGCTAGTTGCCAACGTCTCTGCTTTGAGCTCAGTACTATGTCCCATTTTGTGTAGACACTTTCCCTTTCCTGTGTGTTTAACTTCTTCAGCATTTGCCTATATAGCATTTCTCTTTCTCGCTTTAGGGTCTTCACACTGCCATTTTTTTATATTACAAAAAAAAAACATTATTTTAGTACTTATGGCAAGTCTGCTGTGTATGCTTGCCACTTCTTAATGATTTCACTGAAATGCCCAACTAGTCCTAAATTGGTAAAGTTTCCTCAATAAGGGTATTCCCAATTTATACAAATGTGGAGAAAGAAGAACAAATAGTAGGAATTTTTAAAAACGGTAGTATGTTTTGCGTATTTTAAATATGAAGAAAATGAGAAATGAAGTCAATTTCTGCATCATTATAATTAACAAAAAAAGCCAATGGATCTGGCGTACTTTGAGTTCTGCAGGAATAATACAAAACAACAGCATCAATATTTTTACCAAGTGAACTGAAAATGTATAATAATTATTAACTACCTTGATGTGCCAACGTTGTTACCACCAGCAGAAAAGTTGTTCTTCAGAAAAGACAACCTTCTGAGCTCGACTTCCATATAGATGACATCAGCAGGGTCGCCATTGAAGAGAAGGAAGAAATGGGTGCGGTGCACAATTGACACATTGCAGACATGCCACAGCTCAATTATTTCTTGTTGCTTTTTCTCAAACTCCAATGGCCATCGTGATGGCGACCCTGCAATAGGGCCCAGTGCTGTCGGGTCAAATCCTGAAGCCCCCTTCGTCACATTGTTCATCGCTGACATGTCCTCACTCATGGCTCGTCTTGTTTGCTGAATTTTAAAAAAAAAAATCACCTAGAGTTAAAGGCAACTACAAATAATAACAAAGTTATCCATAAATTTTGTTCCAGCTCCTAAATGTTAATGCTTAGTTAAATTATTATTTTGAGGGTTCATGTATTTTGGTAAAGCCATATCAATTGAAGCTTATCTGTATGTATTCAAAGAATGGGGCTTAATATCACAACAAATTCATGAAATTCAATTAGCAAAAAACTGTAATCCAACCCACTTAGTCACCTAAGATCACCAGCTACCAGCTGAACGAACTCTCAGCTCAGACCTTGTAAAGTTTAATCTATGTATATTGTAGGAAAGTAAACCTAGTATGAGACTAATACAGCTCATGTGTGACTCTCTCTATATATATGTAGTATATATGTACATGCATGTGTATATACACCAAATTTTCTGACAGCTCAAGTCCATTTTATAACAGAAACACTTCTCTTATATAAAAGGCTCAAAAAAAGAGAGGGGAGGAAGAGAGAGAGAAAGAGTACGTCGATTTGCTTTTCCGACTGTCCTTGAGCAACATGTTTCTCTCCTTCAGCCTCATCGGCTGCAAATCTTCTCTCGGAACCATGAGCTTTAACGATTGAGAGCCGGTCTTGCAAATTCTCACTATTCTGTGTATAAAGGCTCCTCCTAACCCTCTCTGGTCGCACCTCAGGATCCTTGTAGAATGAATCAGGTGGGGTCATTTTATCTTTATTCTGCAAATCATCAATCAGGTATGCTGATGCCAACATCAGGCCAGCACGGCAACTCCTGCTTCTAGTCAGCCCTCCTGATGATGACGTAAACAAAGGAGTCACTTCAGTACTCATCTTGGCAAATCTGGCCATAGCCTTGTCAGTTGCATTATTTTTCTCATGGTCAGTATTGGCTGGTAACTCCTGGTCTTTGGAGACTGTGACATTTGATTCCGGAATGCTGAAGCTGTCTACTTTCTTGACAACGCTCTTCTCAGCTTCTTGGTCCACCTCACATGGCAACTCCGGATCAACACACCCTTGATTGCCTCTCTTGGCAAAACTCAAACTTCTCTGATCTGCCTCATGCTGCAAATCAGTGCAGGACTCAAAATGCACTACACGCAGATCCGGCTCAGCGAAATCATCGTCTACTCTCTTTGAAAAGCCTAAGTTCTTATGGTCCGCACCATCATGCAAGTCCGAGACAATGGAGGAGATAAGCCATGGCTCAGCTTCAGCAAATATGTCAACCACTTTAGTCGTACTCACACTCTTGAGTTCATCTACCTTGACTGGTAACTCCGAGTCGTCAGAGCTACAGACTTCATTGTGCTCCAGCTTGTCAGCATCAGTAAGTGGCAGCAAATTATTAGTATCCTCAGGTAACAAAATGCTCAAATTATCGCTTTGGGTCCTGCTTACTAGATTGTTGATCTCAACACATTGCACCTCTTTACAATGTTCTTCATACAACTCTGAAAGAGGTTCAAAACCTCGATCGGGGGATTGATGAAAACCAGAATTGTACGTGCCTGGACTGCTGGGTTGGCGGCTGTGGCGTCCTTCAAGGTCGCTGTCTGTTATATTTTGTGTTTCAGAGAGTGTGAATCGATATCCGAAGTCCTGGAGTGGTGCAAACGTGTCAGAATTGGAGAAGACCTCTGACGAGGGGCTGACTGCATTGGTCCCAGATGTGCGGCTCAATTCATCCTAAGAAAAAAGAGGAATACAATAACTTTTACCCCTATTCTCATTAAAAGAAGTTGGCTCTTACTTAATACGACGATAAATTAATGAAAAAGAGAGACTGGGGGTGGAAAAGAAATTAACAACTGCATACCCATTGTCTAGAAGAAGGCTCGTCTTTGGCACTTCGGAGCAAATCATCAAGCCGGGATTGGGCGTGATCTCTTTCTAGCAAGAGTTCTCTCAGGTCACTCTCCAGCTGACAAAATAAACCAACGGAAGCATATTTATCAAGCAAAACCAACTTGATTTTGTACTCATGCAAATAACAAAAGCCCAACTAAAAATGTAGCGTACCTTTCTAATCCTAGCATCTTTCTCCTTTAGTGTCTCGGCATGTGAAGTACAGCTTACCAACCCAGACCCTGTGTACTTGAGCTCTGTCTCCAACCTATCACCCAAAAGATATACCAAACAAAGAAACACTCGGTAAGGGAATCAGAGCAGAAAATTTCACTCCCCTAAAATTAACCCTTAAGAAAAAGGATAGCCTGGTGCACGTAGCTCCCGCTTGCGCGAGGTCCGGGAAAGGGTCGGACCACTTTGAGGTCTTTGTACACAACCTTTCCTTGCATTTCTGCAAGAGGTTGTTTCCACGACTCGAAACCTTGACCTGATCACAAGGCGCCAGCTTTACTGCTGCGCCAAGGCTTCCCTTCGCCTAAAATTAACCCTTGCTACAAACAAAATTAAACTAACTTGCTGAGTTCGCGCTGGAGGTGCCTGATGAGGGCCTTGTCAGACATAACGAGGTTGACACGAGCATTGGTCACAACCTCCTTGGCACAGCTAGCGAAGAGCAGCGTGTTGCGAGACTGTTCCACATGGGTGTGTGCTGGGCTCATTGTACATATTATGGCTGTTCTTGCATTTCCACCCAGTGCCGGCTGGAGTATCCTTGTCAACTTGGAGTCTCTGTAAGGGACATGTCCATTCTTCCCTCCCTTACTGCATTACACAGCAAGTTCTACCTTTATTGTGTGTTATATTCTATTTTTTGGAGTATACATTAAATTAAGTATAAGCATTTTACCTAGAAGACCTTTTTCATAATGTAGTACTTACATTTCGCTCTTTTTACTAACATAAAAAATTAAATGATCAATTGACCATAGTGATGACCATACTATAATGGTATAAATAAATGCAGAAAATATTTAGGGCACTAAACATTAAATTCTTTTACCTTAACTTGCGAATAACAGTACCCAAAGTAAGCAGGCTGCGGTTAATATGACAACCTTCTTTTAATCTCATACCAGCTGACATTGCCTGAGAGGCACGCTCACTCCCAGCCAAATCAACGAAGTTCTTCAATCCACACAAATGAAAACCAAAATTAATTTAGCTATTAGAGGTGAAGACGCAGAGTAAAATATGAGCTATAGATTACAAATATTCATACCACACAAGCAACAAGAGTACCCGAGCTATCTCTTCCTGAATACACCTTATTAGAGCTCTCAATAGTCTGTAAAACAACGAAATTCAAATGAAATCAACTTTAAATAATAAAAGAAAATGGAGGATGAACATGTAAAATTCTGTTGAATTTGTTATTTTAGCAGAGAAGGAACAAACCAATCTGAGTATTTGATGGGATCTGGAGCTCATTTCATTTAAGTTGGTTTCTCCAATCTGCCTTTGGGCTGTAAAAATAATCCAAAAATGCAACAAAATAAATATAGCCAGCTGATTTGAAAAGTTCAAAGAAGTTTTGTTAGTACCTTCACACACAGAAAGCAACTCTCTCAAATGATCTTGGTCTCGTAATGTTTCCTCTATAAGCTTCTCCACAATAGTCCCTTTCTATAGGTATTTCAAGTAAAAGAGATGATATCAAATTTAAACGCACCACTTTTTCTAAGATAAAGCTGTACTATGACGAAATTCATTTCCTGCTTATATTATCAAATAGATTAATCATACCTCTGGATCATCAAGAAGCCTGAGTGGAGTTGGATCTGCACTTAACAGATCCCTCACTGCTTCATTGTATATCTCCATAGCAGAGAATTTGAGAGTAAACTCCCTGTCATCTTGCTGCACGAGTAAAAATGTAGAAAGAACATAAATTACATTTGAGGGGGAAATATGTAAAAAGGTATACTTTATACTTTGCCATAGTAAAACCGACACAAACCTTCTTAATATATTGATAGATGTCAGAGACACTATACGCAGTGATGCCAGTCATAGTATAGGTCTTGCCACTGCTTGTCTGGCCATAAGCAAATATACTTGCTGAAATATAGAAAATAAATGCAGAAAGATAATTACAATATCATGTTAGCATAAAGATAAAATGAGTAGCACAACATGTGATAGATTATTTCGTTGTAAGGACATACAATTAATTCCTCTGACCACTGACAATGCAACTTCCTTGGCTCCCTCTTCATAAACCTGTTTTGTAGCAGCATCCTTCCCAAATACTCTATCTGTGTCAATAATGGGTACACAAATTAGAAAAAAAAAATTAATCAACAGAGGAAATTACACAGTCAGACAAAGGTGTTCTCTATCAAATCAATTTCTTCAGATTCTCAAACAAAATAGGGGAAAAATTACATTTTACTTTTTGACTTCGCAAAAAAAGTTCAAATTACTGCACATGGAACTATGGTAAAGAGTAAATACGATTTAAATGACAAAAATTAGCAACGCATTTGTATTTTATTTTTTAACAAACAAAATCCCCAAAAAGAATAAACGAAGAGAGAGGGAGAACGGGTTAGACGGAAATAGACAAAGAAAGTATGCAGAAAACAAAACAAAAAAATCAAATTTCAATTAAAAAGCGCACCAATTACATAAAACGATCTTCCTCATTTCCTCATAAACCTCCCACACTGTCAAATTACACCCTACCAATCCCTTCAAAACCCCCAAATCATCCTCTAAACCAGAATGCATCAAACACATCAACTGAACTTCCAAATTTTGTATTCAAATTTGAACAAACTCACCGAATCTATAGGAGGTAGGAAAGAGCGCGCGCTCGCCTTGAGGCGGGTACTTGAACACAATGGTGGTGTTGTTGACGCAATCCCAGTCGCTAGCGTCGCCTTTCTCAATTTCCTTGGTATTTAACGGGCGCACCCGTACGGAAACGAGGATCCTCTCCTCCCTTCCGGCGACAGCCGCAGAGAGCTCGTCTTCTCCGGCCACCGCGGCCCCCATCTGACCCCGTTACGTCGCCTTGATTCGCTTCTCTTCTCTGCTCTTCTTTTCTCTTTCTCTATCTGACTATATTTCTCTCTGGTCTTAAAACGAAGAGGTGCTTCTGTCTCTCTCTCTCCCTCCTCTTTCACAGGTGGCAACACGGTTGAACTGGTATTAAGTATTAACTATTAACCAACAAAGAAACGAATTAATGGTATGCATATATGCCCTTATTAAGGCCATAACTATAAACAAAAGTATATATCCATGAATTATTTAATGAGATAACTGTACACATTTTATTTTTGGTACGGTGATTGTAAATTTGTATATGTACACATTTTCTGTAGCTAAGCAAAGGAAAGAAAAAGAAATAGATAGGTTGGTGAACTGGCACATTTCACGCTCGCTATGCTACTTTCTAATTTCTATAAGCAGCAGCATCTCACTACCATTACCATTTTACCAGTACTAAATTACATAAACTTCTAAAATATTAATCTTTCATATTTCACGTGGTACTCGCTAAATGTATCCACTGAAAGATGGACCCCAGGAGCTCAATTTGGTATGCGGGTCCCACAATCATATAATTAACCACATTATATGACGGTTTGTACACGCCACAGAGGATTCAAAATTGGTAGTAGCTGTCTGCCGCCTTACTTTTGCTTCAAATAAGATTTGAAAAGATCAAAGAAAAGTAAAAAAAATGAAATAATAAAAATTTGTAACTTTAAAAAATTATAATAATGACAGCCTGACAGGTGACTCCATGACATGCGAGCGTTAAAAGCTAGCGTAATTAGGGCTGCCAATGGCTTTCTGTTTAATCATTTTTTATTTCATTTTCATGATGAACAAAATAATTATTATCAAAAAAATTCTTTCGTTTAAATAAAAAAATAATTATATTATTTCGTGATAGTTTGTATTATAGTTTCATTTGTGATTGTATCATTAGAATTATTTTGATTTCAAAGAAGATGAATGAAATAATTATTATTAAAGAAATTTCTTTCATTTTAATAACAAAACAATTATATTGTTTCGTGATAGTTTATATCGTAGCTCCGTTTGTAACTGTATTATAGAATTATTTTGATTTTAGAGAAAATGACTATATTGAGAGAAGGTAATGAGAAATGAGATAAAAGATTTGATTATTGTGTTTGGTTAGAATCATTCATCATCGATTTTTTATTTGAATTAGTGTAATAAGAGTGAAGATGGTTGAAAAACAAAGAAAAGAAGTTCGATCATTTTGATCCGTTTTAATCGTTTCGATCATTTTCCTTAACGAAACAGTTCAAAAAATGAATTTTTTGATCGTTCATTAAATAAAATAGTTAACGAAACTATTATCTTTCGTGATCGTTTCGCACATTTTGACAGTTCTAAGCGTAATGTTTTGTTGCACGTGATTTTTTTTTGCGACGGGACACCTGAAAGTGGCATTTTAGCGAACTTCTCTTTTATAGGCCCCACTTGTCAGTGTCGCATTTAATGCTTGTGTGGCGATTGCTCTATCGCCACAGCCCACAGACATTGGAGCAAACGGCAAACCTTGTATGCTTTATATTTTCCGAAAAGAGATAAAATAAAAAAGCAAGGCTTGTTTTTGCTTTTTTTTCTTAAGAAATAAGAACCTTGCATTTAATGTTCATATGGTATTATGGTCTACATATATTTGTTTTTTCCATAGTAATTATAAGTCCGTTTCTAAAACTTTAATGCATTAAAATATATAATTCAAGTATCAAAATAAACCAAATGATATAAATCATTTATTTAAGAACATAAAAAAGTTGGTGCACTGTGACTTTTGATTGACATCAAGAATTTATAAGTATTCATTGATGTATCCACTTCAACAGTAAGAAAAAAAGACTTCACATATAATTTCTTAATGTCAGTTTTTTCAAATTTATTATTCTCATCAAAATAAAATTAGAATACTGTAATATTTTATGTACACCAAAAGAAAGTAATATAAAATTTGGAATTCTTTGTGTAGTTATTTGAGTTTTGTTTTTGTTTTTGTTACATAGAATAAATGTGAGTAGAACATGAACCATAAAAGTGTATATCGATAAAACATTACTTTTAGGCTTTTAGCATATGCAAATGAAGACGTAATAACATTTTCATAACTTTTTTTTTAAATAAGACAGTGGATTATCGTTAAAATGAAAACATTTTAAATAAATTTTCTGATAAAAAACATTATCCTGGTAAGCAAATTGTATTTTCCAAGCTTCACATGATATTAAAAGTGAACATAAAATTCAAAAGAACAATATGTATTGGCATTAGATCCTTTCACCCAAAAAAAACAGAAATTTCAAGAATGATAAGGTAGTGTTTTTTTCCTTTTTTTATGAAAGATAAGGCTATGTTTTAGTAACCAAAAATGTTATTAAAAAGTGAAGTGATCTTAAAATTATAACTAAAACAGTGTGCACTTTTAGAGCATATAAACAATTTGTGTATTTGCTATCATGTGAATATTAGTTATGATAAGACACAAGACTTTCGTAGAAAAGATATGAGATTTAAGTTTCGGCACGAGGGTTTTAAATTTTCTAGTTTGTTTGTGAGTATGTATTGTATTGTAAGCTCATATGAATAAAAAAACCGATAGTTATGATAAATTTTTTTTATAAAATGACTACCTTAATTAATTAATTAATTAATCAGCCGCTACTGATTTTTGGAGTTTTAGTCAAGGATCAGAGAAAGGAACGATGGTCCCCTTCCATCTCCTGGACCTACTTTTCTTTCCATCTTAATTTATTTTTTGGAAGTACATCACATGGGGCGATGGGGTAGGAGAAAATGAGAATTGGTTGTGGGAATGATTAATATTAAAATAATTGCTAATAAATTTTATAACAAAATGTTGATAAGTGCAATTTATATAGGTATAGCTTAGGATTTTATTTGTGAAGTTAGATGAAAATTTGTAGTTTTAGTTTTATTTGTCTTTATTTTGTATGACTCAGAGATATTTTTCTATTTTTGTGCAATTTCCGTACATGAATTAAGAATGAAATGTCAAAGGTCTTGTTACAAATATGTAGAGCTTGTTTTTAGCTTGACCACGCACTTTGAATTATCAAAATCGGAATTCGAATGAAGAAGTTCATGACAAAAATACAAAAGGTTGCACAACAAGAAACTGAGTTGCGGACTGCAACAAATCTGTCGCGGGCCGCAATATCGATGCAGTGAAGAGGGGGATACTTAGCATAGGGGATGCATAGGTGTTGCGGGGCACAACAAAATTGTTGCAGGGCGCAAATTCGGTCTTCAAGAGAGAGAGCTTGATACTTAGCCAAATTTCATTGTTCCTAGTAATGCAAAGGTGTTGCGGGCCGCAATTTCGCTACAAAACAGTCCACATTGGTACTTAGACGAATTTTTACAGGAAAATTTGCAACTTTTGGGAGAGGTTTCAGAATTTTAAATTTGAATTTGAAATATAGTTTAAAAGAAGACAGACGTAAACAGACTTGAACTTATGCTTCATTTTACAATTATTTTAAATTCTAGAGAGATCTGGAGAGAGAAAATTTGAGAGATTGAAGATTGGAGAAGAGGATCCAAGACAAGAAATTGGACAAAATTCTCAATTTATCTTTTTTATTTATTTCTCATGCTCTGTATTACTAGTTGTATTTGTTTTCTTTATTTTTTTGTCATGACCGGCTAAGCTTTGGCAAGACTTAGGGTTGTAACTCAAAACTCATTTATTTATTTTACCTGGATATGTTTTATTTGATTTCTATTGAATTTCATATTTTCATAATATAATTTGTGAAAAATCTGAGGATTTTAATTCTTTGGTTGAAAAATTAGAAGTTAGAACTCGGACTTTAGGAACAATCTGAGTTTAAGTCAATATCGAAAGATTAGACGAAAACTTAGAGGTTTAATTAGTTTAGGACGTAACTTTGCATCAAGTATCGAGGGAAGAAGTGTTAATTTAAGACATTGAATTGATTATACATGTTTAAATAATTTGTATTGTTAAAAGTTGGTTTACGAAAGGAGATAGCGGACAATAATTCAGATATAATATTAAAATCAAGAAATTGGATTCAATACCTAAATCCGATATATTACTCTCATACAAAATAAACAATATTCGTCATCTAAGTAGATAAACGAGAGAGTCGAGAGTAGAAACCCAAAAATCTTATATTTATCTTACGTATCAAATCTTGTATTAATTAAGCATAAAACTTTTTAATCATTACTTGACAAATTCTGACCCAATTTGTGAACTATTTAGACTAATAAAAAGTTACAAAATCAGTAGACAGTAGATCAAATTGTCTTTGTAAATTTGACACTTCAAATACTATTCGATTAAATTGTGCGCTTGCGATCAAATTAGATAAAATTTTGAATAAAATTTTGAATTATAATATAGGAAACATTATTTATATATAGGAAAAATTCGTATGCGGGTTCCACAAGTACTATACTGTTAATTGTAATAATAAATGATAAAGACGGCAGTTTGAAATTAACCTATATTGTTGAATGGTAAAGGAAACCAATTAAAATAAATGAACATGAAAGGTACTATGACTTTGTATGATTTCGAGTTTTCGACCCAAAACCATTGAAAAAAATAAATAATGAAAGACAAAGGAGAGCTACTAAATTACAATTTATCAGAAAATGAGAAAATATCATTAGTACCTGATAATTGCACCAGGGACCTGGAATAAAGGGAACCAATCCGCTGCTTGTATAATTTCTTCTTGTTCTCTATTTGTTTCGATTTAGATCGTTCAAAACTCATCTAACGGTCAAAGCACTTGTTTTCTGAATCAAATCACAGTCGTCCGTGACGATCGATCGATTCGTAACAGTCGGATCGAGACAAACAGAATCTTGCTTGCCTCAAATATAAGCAGCAGATTCCGATCCGGAATAAAGCAGAGGCGATAAGGCGCCAAAAACTGTGTGGGAGATCTCTAATGAGCTCCTTAGAAGATCTCCTAATGGAGATTCTGATGAGTGTCTAAAAAAAATTTAGAAAATTAAAACAAAATGATAAAAAGGGGGCTTGGGTGGTGGATACAATACAGGGAAGAGGAGACGATTGTTCTTTTTTTTTTTCCTTAAAAGAAAAAAAAAAGTATAAAACCGTTTCCTTTCCCACTTCTAGGTGTGATGTGTGCATAATAGTCCCTATTAGTTCTAGATATTTTGTAAGGTTAAAAATGAATAGGATGAATTTTCTAAAAATAAACAAGACTGTTGGCGTGGTTATATCATTGTTAGTTTTTTTACATGTTAAAGAACAACTTTGTTTTGAGTGATAACACGTAGGAGATTAGATTTGATCTGAGGGTTTTTCTAGAATTGAACATATACGGTTTTTGTCTCACTTAGAATCTGTTCGTTTACTTTTCGTGTGTGGAAACGAGCGCGAAAATTGAACAGATTTTATTGTGCTCTTGAGAAAAAAATAATTCACTCTAATTGAATTTTTTCTTTCCGCATGTAGTAAATACAATCGAAAACTGAATACTTCCCTGCAAATGCATGAACACAAAAAAAACGACATTTCTCACATTAATTGAGAGAAAAGGGATTAATATTGTCTCATCCCATAAAATATTGGATACTTTTACCAGCTATTAAAAACTAATTTTGTATAATTAATTTTACTCTAGTAATTATACTCAATAATTACTTGTACTTTGTAAATTATTAAATAAAAAATGTCATAATTTATCATTATGATATGATCATATAATCTAGTACACTCATGGCGCAACATTCGCGTATTGTTCATTTTTACAGTGCGAATGAACATTGTTTTCACTGTTCACTGCTACAGTAAAACCACTATTATCAATGTTCGCTGCTACAGTATAGTCGGTGTTTTTTATTTTGTTTTCGCCGAAAATGAAACCACTGTTCACCGCTACAGTAAATCATTTTTTTTAAAAAAATTTATTTCCTTAATACGAAAGATTGACTGCAATATTTTTTTATTGGTGCTTTAATTTAGATTCAATATAAATTTTACTGTCGTAATACAAAAATATAAAATTTAACTTTTTCGCACGAAAACGCGAGTCTATAACTAGTTTGTAATCGAATCATGAGGACATTCTCCTATCTTACTAAATAAATTACACTGGAAAACAATTGGCCACTAAAATTTTCCTCTCTCATGTCCCAAGTCTCAACTGAACTTCATTTTCATAGAATAATAGCTAATTAATCATGGTACCTGTGACGTGTCGGTGGCATTAAGAGCTAGACACGACCAGTTTAACTAAACATAATACACGTGTCAATTTGGTGTCTATTTGAACAATTCAATTTGGATGCCTTGCATAGCTTATATTGAGAATTTGAGAATGGAAGCTGATACGTAGATATTATAACTGATACTGACTATCGATGCGCATGTTATTATAAGTTTGTTTGAATTATTATGTAGATTATTTGAATTATTGTGCATGTTATTTTTTTAATGAAATGGTTATGCATGTTATTTTCTGTACTGAAATAATTATGAATGTTATTTGAGTTACTGTGCATTTTATTTTGTTAACGTGAGTAATAACTTTTCCAGTATAAAAATAATATACATAATAATTCAAACAATATTCATAATTACATGTATATCGATATCGATTGTGATATCTTACAGAACATTTTTCTGGAGAATTTAGATAGTATGGGAAATACTTGCATTAGGTTCTTACTTGGAACACAAATACCAGAGATAATGCTGAATAAATGTACAGCTACACAATTCAAGATGCACCTGCACTAGTGCACTACACACATTTTGAAGTGGATTTTTTGAAAGAAAAAAGAATAGTGAGAAGAATTAGCCACTAAGCATGGTTGTAATAAAAGATCTGATGACATGAAATGATGAAATAAAAAAATTTGGGGAAGAGCGTAGATTCAACTTCTATCTACATTCAATTGATATTTCCAAAAAAGTTTTATTGAAATACAAAACTAAAATTGTAGATATAGTTTTTCAATTGGTAACGTGTATTAAATTAGTTTAAAAGACATCTATTCTTCCGTCAAAATATTTAAATTAATTAATGGTGCCATCACATTTGAAAATAAATTTAAGAGAACTTGCTCTAACTTAAAAAATAAAAAACATATCTACAATTTAAATTTTAGTTCTAATAATTTTTAAATGATTATAAAACATCTACATTTTTCAGTTGGAAACAATAATTTAAAATATAAAAAATTATATCATAGAAGTTAGTTGTAAGCTAAAATCACTTGTGTATTTAATAATTGTGAAGGAATCCAGTGTCCATGTTTATAGGGGCAGATTCAGTGTATGTCAGAAAGCAAGCTCTCTCCTGGAAAAAAAATTGCAAAATAATTTTGTATATTTATACGATTGGTTAATTTATTTTTGTAAAATAATCATGTATATTTAAAAATATGTATCATTGTGCTCCTCTGAAAAAAAAATTATAAATCATGACCCTCTAACTAAAATTTTGAATCTGCTTCTACATGTCTATTTTTTTTTCCATCTTAGATTTTTGAAAGTATTACTCTTAGTAAGTTTTGATACTCTGATCAGGTGACTATTGACAACGCCTGAATTTTGATACTCTTGATTGTGACAACGCCTGACAAAATTGTAAATATAAAATTTTCGAAGGACCACTTTAAAATCTTTTGTTTTTTTCTTCCTTAAATTATTTTACATTCGGCTGAATATCAAATACAAAAAAAAAATTTAAATAGCGTCACCGGCGACCCGATATTTATATTTGAGTTCGTATTTATACACAAAATAATCAAATATTTATCGATCAAAATTGCTGTTACTATTTGATGAATTAATATATAATATGAAGAAATAATATCTGCATAAAAAAGGAATGGTATTATTGTTTTAAGTAATATTTGATCTAGAAGTATTGTTAATATAATATGCATATAGTCTTCACACATTAACCAAAAAGTGTAAGATGCATTGTTTGTATGTGTTTTCTTGATGAAAATGCGAGCCGTTGTGCATCTATTTATTTTAAAACTTTCTTCTTACTTATTAGAAATTTTGAATACTTTTTAATGTAACAAAGCTTTTTTCATAGATATGCATTGGTTCTCTTCTTGGTTTATACTTAAAAACGGTGAAAAAAAATCTGCCACTTTGTGGAAAGTATATTTTCTAGACGTATAAAAAAAGATGAAATCATTTGGGCACTGAACACTTGTGTGCAATTGAGTTTGAATCGTAATTTTTTGAACCCAAAGGAAAAAAAATACCTACACCACTATGTTATTTATTGATGATAAAGTCTAGGTTTGTCTATACATGAATCCGCACTGACTATGCATATTACATTAGCAATACTTTTCATCAGAATCTAAGCGCTACATGACTAGAGCTGTCAACAATTTTATCGTGACCCGTGTTTTCGTTTCGTTTCGTTAAAACGGAACGGAAACGAAAGCCAAAATTCTTATCGTTTGCGAAACGAAACGGTAAACGAAACGCTATTTCTTCTTCTGTTTCAACATTTTTAGTGTAAAATCACGGAAATAATCGTTCCGTTTCGTTACGAAACGGAACGGTTAACGAAATAGAATTTTTGTTTCGTTTGTGAAATGGAACGAAAACTGAAACAGGCGATTTCTGAATTGTTTTTTAATAAGATCTGCTTGGAAAAAGTCGAAATAATAAGATCTGCTTGGAAAAAGAAAACACCACATCAAGAAGTTTCCATGTTTTCATTCATTCATTCATTCCTCAATTGTTTTTTAATTTAAGAAAAATATTTATGAGATGTGTCTATATATACATTATTTTTCTTACACGCAAACAAATCATAACATTTCGATGTTCAAAAAAATATCCACGTCAATGCACTGCATTTTTACGAACTATTGAGTGCTGAAAATAAATAAATAATGTACATCATATCTTTTATTTTGATATTGACTGCACTGAAGATAAATAAATTAATAAAGTATAACATATCTTTAAGTTTGATAATATCTGAGTTCTGCAGTCGAGGCATTTTAAATTCTAAAAAATAATGCATAGAGACATCAACAATGAATGCATTTGAATTCTCTTCATGTATTAAATTGTTAACTCTCATTATAATATTAGTTAACATAATAGATTAATACTCCTCAACAAATTCTATACCTAATTGCCTAAGGAACTCACCACACATTTCCTAAAATTAAATTTAATTGTACATAATAAAATGCTGCCTTGCCTTCCTCTCATTGCTTTAACATGAAGTAGAGAGAAACAATTGCCAAATTATGAAACTGAAACATTAGTTGGAAGCACTAATCTTTCTTGTTAGGAGGATATTTGTCATGATTATAAACAAATATAAGTTGGTTTAGTGTCTTTTTCAACGATTTTATTAGCATGCTCGTTTTCATTTTAAATCATTTTATTTCAAAACAACGAGGTAGTTACACTTGACATAAAAACAATGACAGTATATCCGAAGGTTTAGTTGCCTACAACACATCTCATATTTATTTTTTGTTTTTTATGTAACCTATGACCGTTACAAAATATATGATTTTTTTAAACCAAGTTCATAAAATATCAAGTCAAATCAAACTCCTAATTTTTTATAATTTTGATTTTGTCTCATGTTGCCGTCTAAAGGCGGCAAGTGGAGTTTATGCTATTCATATTTTCAGTTAATTAATATTATAAATCACATAGAATGTTTCCTTCAGAAAGGAAAATATTAAATATTCAGAAATTGGCAATTTGTAGATTAAACAACTAGTTCTAAATTCTGCTTATTTTATTTTGACTGGAATTTTAATTATCTACTTCTTCCAACTCATGGAATTTAACACCAATAAAGGGGACCTAATTCGGATTGCATGTTGTTCAAGTTTTTAGAGAGATATATTAAATATTTTTTATCCAAGATGAATAAGGATCAAGGTTTATTCATTGTTATTGAAGCCAATGTAGAAAAAAAAGAGGCCGCTTTAATATTGTTGGGAATTAGAATGAATATTCTAATTCTTTATTTTTCTGGAATTTAAAATTTTAATTGTTTAAAGAAATAGGAAGTCGGGCTAACAAAAATTAGGAAATTAGACAACAAAATTGGGCCTTGGTAAAATATTTGGGCCGGGTATTCATTTCTATAGCCCAAAAGAAATGTGTCTTGTTGATTCAGAGAAATATTTGTTTTTGAGAAAGGAAAAAATATTTGATGTTACCAACACATGTACTTCTCACTGTGTTTCATATCATATATGACAAGAGAAATTCAGGAGGTCAGTTGAATTTTCTAGATTTTTTTTTTCAAAATTTATCATTCAATTTCTAAAAAATATACTTATAATTTTAAAATATACATCATTTTGAATTTCTCTGATAAAAATTTAGATTTTTTTTTAAAGAAGTGAAGTCTTTATTCAAATTTTGATCTAAAGTCTTGTAGAACTGAATTTCGAACGTACAATCTTTTGACCATTATACCAAAAGGCTAGCTTCTGGAAAAAAAATTAAATCTTAAACCCCACTGATGCTAGGTCATAGGTGTACAGGACACCGAGCCATATGTTGGAGTCTTTATATCATTAATTAATTATTATTCGGGAAAAATATATATATATACGGTGAGGTGTGACCTGTTAGTCATGCACAACTAATTACTGACCAAGACATCCACAATTAGTCACTTAGTACAATAATTTATTTACAAGCTGGTTGTGACCTGTTATAAAACCCAAACAAAACAAAACAAAAAGAACAAACGCTGATATGAGCCATGTTGGAATATACGGCCTAATGTCAATGCAAGCTATGGAAATACATTTCATTTCAAAATATAGCTTCTTTTAATGGATCGGATAGTAATACAATGACTCGTTCTGCCTAATGCTTGATGAGCTGTAAAGTGCGACATATATGAACCATTATTCTTATTATTAAAATATGCATAATAACTCTAATAATGTGGATAGTAACTCAACTAAATGTAAATAATAACATAAATATCGATAGTCGGTATCAAATTTAATATCTACGGAATATTATCCTTATTATTAAACCATACTTTTGATCTAGCATATTTCTTTATAGGAACAATTTGATCATATTTCATCTTTCAATATTGAGAAAATCATGTTTTTACCACCCAAAAACATCAAATGTGTTTTTGCCACCAAAAAATCTCCTCTTACTAAAATGCCACTAAAAAACACCACCAATTCTTGTTTTTACCACTAGTCATATTTTTATGATTTTGTAATTAAAAACAGCACCAGCTTTGTGCAAAAGTAACAATTCTACCCCTTACTCCAATTAACATAGATTCAATCTCGATATGTTATTGATGAGCTAATACAGTTCCAGTAATTGAAATACTGACAAACCCCAAGAATTGATGAATTTATTTTCTTTTCTTAAGGTGTTGTTTTCTTTTATTTTTATAATAACACAGAGACTGGCATATGATTTTCTGGCCAACTACATTTTCTTGCTGTTGGGAGGGTGGGGTCCAGCACGGATCTCATCATGCAGAGAGTGGAGGTGGAAATGATTTCCTAGCTAAGATTTTCTAGCATTATCTTATTTCTTAATGAAGTGGAAATAATTTTACTTTTGTTACACTCCAAAACTGGTGTCTAGATACTGCAACCTTAAGTAACATGCTTTTACTCTGATTCTCGAGTTAAACCAATACAGTTCCAACAATTGAAATACTGACAAACACCATCAGAGAGTTCCAACAAGAGGAGTAAGATCGTCTCGATTCTACTGTACCAGCATCCAAAACAAAAAAATACCAAACTGAAATACCCTACTGCCATCCAAAACATTCTTGATCATGCCTGTGTTAATTGGAGTCGGGAGTAGAATCGGTATTTTTTTAAATTTGAATGTTTTTTAATTAGGAAATTATAAAAATATGATTAGTGGTAAAAACATGAATTATTAGTGTTTTTAAGTGGCATTTTAGCAGGAGGATATTTTTGGATGGCAAAAAAATAAATTGAGTGTTTTTTGGTGGCAAAAACACGATTTTCCCTTGAATATTATGTCTTCTTTTTACCTTACTATACTTCATCAACAAATATCAATAAATTAAAAATGAAATAGGGAGATTAATAGTTACTTTACTTTTAATCTACTTAACTGGTCAAACATCCTCTCAAAAGTAATAACAAACTATAATGGTTTCAAAAAGGTACCATGAGTATTTAGAAACATGTCAGAACTAGCGATATGTCATTGGCCCTTGACCTCCAATATGATCTCTGATCAATCATGTTAAATCTAGCTCCAACCCGGCACTTAGTAAAAAAAATAATAAGATCAGATCTTAGAAGGGTCATATTTTATTTGCAGAAAGTAGGCTCTCATTACCGACCCTTTCAAGCCCTGATCCAGCCCTTGCAACCCTTATAGTGTTTTGAATACAGTCGCTTCAGAACGGTTCAGTTCAAACCCGCCCATATCATGGATCAACATGGGTCACGGATTAGAACGATTTGAGTTAGGTCAAGTTTTTTTTCCGAGTGCTCGCAACCCTTCTTAGAACCCTCAGACCGACAGGTTCATGAATTGCCCGAGTTAGGGACGAACGAGTCGGGGCGGTCCAAGATATGCGTATTGGTCGGACTTTTTTATTCAATTGTGAGTTCCTAAAAATCTCAAATAATTTAAATAAAATCTAAAAAATTGAAAATTCTGATGATATGGAAAAGTTATAAAACAAATGTACAATATTTTCCTTTTTTGAGTAATATGTTCATCTAATTTCAATTTTTTTTGTCTTTTTTTAAGGAAACGTTTTTTTTAATACTTTATGCATTGATGTTGATTCAAAATTTATTTCGTATAAGGTGTCGATTGATTAGCTACATGTAAGAGCATCTCCATTTATGAAATTTTCAGGGTTTCTAATATGATGTGACAGTTTATAACTCAGTTTCAAGAATGTAACAGAGTTTCTAATTCAGAAACTTTGATCGAGAGTTTCTTATTTAGAAACTTTGATTCAGGATTTATAAATTGTGACGTGTCAATATCATTGGTTAAAAAATTAACAAAAAAATAGTAGTGATGATGTGGCGATTAAGAAACTCTAATTGTAGTTTTAGAAATGTAAGAGTTTATAAACAAAAAAAGAATTGAGTTTCTTAATCTAATGTGGCATTATTTAGAAACTCAAAGAGTTTCACGAATGGAGATGCTTTAAATAACATTTTTTTTCTTTTTAAATACTTTATGCATTGATTAGTGGGGAGTAGTTAAGGGGTTCGAATTGAAGCACGCATGAATGTATCGTTGCATTTCAACTTTTCCGAGAGTCCGAAATTTTAACACAAAAAAAATTGAGTGCGCCCCTCTCCCGGTACGATATTCTTTTGATAGTGAAATCGCTTTTGAGAGTGCGTATTTTTTTATCTGAATCGTCGAATTAATATCAACGATGCTGATTAATAACTCAAATAACATGTTGTCAATGACTACGAAAAATGTTCCACCCTGCCAACAGGAACAGGTGGGTACTCACCTGGTGGGTATCAGTTTCAAAATCATTATCCAAACTATTAATTAATGGAATAAAGGAAAAGCCCAAAGAAGGTTTGCTTTGAGGTACCTGTACTCGTAGCCACCAGTTTGGAAGCAAGTGATTAGGAGCCACAAGCTGTATCTCTCTCTTCTACTTTAAATTTATGTGGCTGAGAAACCAAGAGAGAAAGTGATTGAAATCACCTACTTTTCAACACAAGAAAAGGAGGACCCTCCTTTTCACATTTGAACCGTCAGATTTGAACGAACGGATTAGATCTCATAAAGAAAGGCCACCAATTAAAGTTAAGTCAATCTGATCCGTCCGTTTTATCTTTAACGGCCAAGATATGAATAATAGTACCCTCCTTTTTGTTGAAAATAGTAGCAGATTCGGACCGAGAGAAAGTGAGAGACATGCGGCCAGTACAAAACAAGAGTTCATAGTCCAGTAGACCAAAATCCAAATCTCTAAATCTAGATCTCTTCGTCTCACCCGCGCTGTAACGCCACGTGCATCTGACAAGAAGCAGTTCTTTAGACCCGCCTCTGAATTTAATACAAACACCGCTGAAACAACTCAAGGATGTGTTTGGATTTGAAGATGGAATAATTAATTTTAGAGCGAGTCTTCTATGAACAAAAAAAATAAATTCAAATTAAGTATATTCATTGATTATCATCAATAATTATACAATCAAGTTGGTTTTGCATTAATAGTAGTAAAATCAAATTAATTTTGATTCATAAAAGAATTTGCCTTAATTTTATGCTATTTAAATTAATATAAATGTTGTTTGTATATTATACAATTTGAAGTAGTAATTAATTATTTTAAAAGAATGTAGAATTGGTTTCTAAAAAATATAGAATTATCAAAATAACTTCAATTCAATAAAAATATTCCTACTGAAAGGAACTATATCTCATGGTATATTTTTGAAAACTAAAAATATCTTTCTTCAACAAAAGAGAAGTCGTCGACTACACTAGTTTGCTTTACCGCTTGATGAATTGTGACGTAAGACTGCTTGCGTCCTTGTGATGTGTATGGTAGTTATTTGATCCAAAACTTTAACAAAAATGGTAAATAGATTTGTTTTCATGGGCATTCTGATGAGTGAATATGCCTTTCTAAAGCTAGTGTCAAATCAAATGGATTTTAATATTTATTTTCTAATATAATAATAATTGATTCAATTTATATAATAGTATTGCTCAAGTATTGTCAAGTATTTTAATTATCATTTAAAAAGAAAGCTAGCTAATTATAGAATATTACTTTTAATAATACTACGAACACTTATTATACAATACAACACAATACAACACAATACAATATGTATTATATATTCATGCGGCACAAGAAGGCAAAGTTGAATATTTGAATAATTTGAGATAATTATTGAGTCGGTCAATAAATACAAAATATGGAAGTCTTAGAAGTATCAATAAATAAAATATATATTAGTCAAAGAAGTTTGAAATCAAAGAATATAATAAGATATTAGTCAAAATAAAGAAACTCAATGACATAATAAGATATTAGTCAAAGAAGTTTTACTTTTTAAGTATTTCGTTGTTCTATATACTTAATTATGAATAAAATGATGAAAGTATATTTGATCAAATTGAATCTTCTTTGTATAATAAAACAATAGTCAAATGATTTATAATAAAATATATGAAATTCTGTAATATTATATGAAGTAAAATCATGCAAGAAGCAAACGCTATTAAATTTTCTTGAATCACCGGTTCATGCATTTAACAACTTAACGGCTTCTCACATAGTATATTTTTCAAACGGAGCTCTCCGGAATGCACTCTGCTTCCGGTGGGGACCACATGTCTCCCACCGAACCAGAGGTCCCACAAACATTGAGTACGTGCTTTCTATCTGTATTGTCATCAGTGAAACGGGTTATTTATATTATCTTTACTGATTCGTTATATGAATCGTACACTTCAGATACATAGAGAACGTAAGATGGGCCCAACCAACACGGCACCATCGGCCTCGATCCAACGAAGAAGCACGCATATATATGGTAATAAGTCTCCGTATATTCTTTCCCCAAAAAAACCATAAATAATAAATAGACACCGTTACGTTACATCTTTTTCTGCTTTAGTAATTCTGTTTATATTTCTCTTTCATTTTTCTTTAAAAAAAAGTATATACATATATACCTCCTCGGCGAGCCGCCACCGCCATTTGTCACCGCCGCCTCCCCTCCCTTTTTCTCTCGTTAAATTTATACAGAATCTCTCTTTCTCTCTAATTCTCCTATTGTAATAGCGGAGGTGGAAATGGGAGACGAACGGAAAGGATGAGGGAGAGAACTGAAGCGGGAAATTGAAGCGCGAGTTGGAAAGTATGCCGATGATTTGCGATGTGTGCGAGAGTGCTCCAGCAATTCTCTTCTGCGCGGCTGACGAGGCTGCGCTGTGTCGACCGTGTGATGAAAAGGCACCTCTTTTTTCTCTCTTTTGAGTTGTAGAATTGTTGGTAAATTTGAGGAAGTTGCTAGAAATTGTTGTATGGCGGAATTTCAGGTATATTCCTCAAAAACCGTGATAAGCTTGGCGAGCCAACGTAAAAAACAAATTTAGCCACTCCCCTGAAATGAAAAACCCAATAGTTTTTCATTTCAGATTGGATTTCATTTCTAGCCTACCCCAATTTATTTGGCAATAAAGGTTTTGTTGCTGTTGTTGTTGATATATGAAATTCCACCTTGTTGTTATGGATTGGTTCAATTGCTTCAGAAGTAATAGAAAAACTGTGACAGATCTTTAGTCGAGTCTAACAGCGTCGATAATTGAGATGTTTACTTCAGTAGGTTGGGGATTTTGGATTTGAGAGAGACCTGTATAATTGTAGATGTTTTTTCTTTTTCTTTTTCCTTCAAAAAAAATTGTAGAGGTTTCCGTCAGTAGGCCATCTTGGTGGAAATTTGCAATATGTGAAACTATGATTTAGAGATGACATTGTTGAGAAAGTTAATCAAGGACCATTAGTAGCATTCGTACACTAACAGAAGAAACAAAAGAAAAATGAATGCAAAATGTGCATCAATTTGGTTTGTATCGGGTTCCAATGGGCTAGGGCTACCAAATGATTATGGAAAGATATCACATCTGACTCATAAAAATGTCAGTATCTGGATTTAAGTAATATGGAGGTCAATGTCTCCCATTTTTTTTTGTTATGCATACATATAATATTTGTTGTTAAATTTATATTTTTGTTAAGAAAATTCATATTTGAACCCCATAAAGTATTCTATGGTTGATCCCCATATTAGAATATGATATAATTATTTTATTGATATTAACATTATTATGGTGTTTGATCTCATTCAAAAATTTCTGGCTCTGTCGTGAATGCAGGTGCATATGTGTAACAAACTTGCTAGTAGGCATGTCAGAGTAGGTCTTGCCCAACCCAATAAAGTGCTTCGCTGTGACATTTGTGAAAATGCCCCAGGTATCATTCGCTTCTAGAACTGACGGTAATGTATTTTTTGTTTTATTCATCATCGAATGCTATAATTGCAAATATGTATTGGGGTTGTGCACTTCTTGTAGCTTTCTTCTATTGTGAGGTAGATGGCACATCACTTTGTCTACAATGCGACATGATTGTGCATGTTGGGGGCAAAAAAACTCATACTAGATATCTTCTCCTAAGACAGAGAATTGAGGTAAGTTACAACAACAACAAAGCCTTTAGTGTCCCAAACAAGTTGGGGTAGGCTAGAGATGAAATCCAATTTCCGTGAGAATGGCAAAATTTTACATTGGCTTGCGAAGCCGATCACAACCCTCCTGCTTTTCCTGGCTTGGGGACATTGATCTAGTATCAAATGATCTTCAAGTTTTGAAAACTTTGTAAACAAATATCCATGATATTAAACAAGGTCAATGTTCAAATTTATGTTCTTAAAATTTGGAACTTAAATGATCAATGTAATATAAAGTGGTGCTATGATGCGTCACAAATAGAAAGTTATCATTTAATATTTTCTCAAATAATAATCCAAATCCACCATCTATTAATGGAATAATACAAGTGTCAGATAAAGGACCTTCTTTGAGCGACCAGTAAGTGTTGACAATATCTGTCCTGAAACTCTATCAAATATCACAGCAATTGTATCAACATCCTCGTTGCTATTATATCTTGTTCTCAACAGCCCCCATTGCTATTAGGTTCTACATATAAACATACATGACATGTGTATGTTGTAGTTTTTTTCTTTTTCATCTTGTCTCTTTTCTCTTCTTTTGAAATTAAAGGCAGCATTTTCTCTGAACTCAGATGTCCTGATACTAATATCAGTAGGTCTTGATCCTTTCTGTTATTTGTAGTGATTCCTCCATGCCATATTAACCTGAAGAATGTAGAAATTACTTTAGTTATTGTACACTTGTACTCATTAAATTATACCCCCACTGTGTCAACTAGAGAAATTATTTGCTTTTAGTTGTTGTACCAATGGAATTTTGAAACTTGCCTTTCTAATATCAAATATTAGCTGCTACATGCAAATATTACAAGATGTTATCTTAAAGTAAAAAGACTCCGTACTATTTACATTGCATAATTTCATAGTAACTATTGTTCTATTCCCTGAACAGTTTCCTGGTGATAAATCCGGACAATTAGATGACTCATCGCTGCAACCAGTAGTCGAACCAAATGAGAACCGTCAGGACCAAAAGCAGCAGAACCTGAACCAGAACCAGAACCCAAACCCAAACTCAAACCCGAACCAGGTTGCATCCGTGATACAAAGAGAGAGCATGATGAACCACAACACAGCTAATACCACTGTGGCAATTGATGGAGAAGAAAATGGAAACGGGATCAGAAATGGAAATTATGGTGACCCTGCCAATACGGATTCAAAGATGATCGACCTCAACATGAGACCTGCTCGTACTGCTGGCCAAACCTCAAATACCCAGGTTTGCCTTTCTGTTTTATTGAATATGGTTGCCTTCTTTCTTTCTTTCCTTCTTTTTCCCCCTTTTTGTGATTGTTTCGTAACTATTGTTGGTGTTTATATGTTTTTGATTAAAAGACTCAAGGAGCGGACCTCATGAGCGGGAGCTATAATGACTCTGCAGGTGTGGTGGCCACTTTACAGGCTGATGGAAATAGTTGAGCCAGGTTCTTTAGAACTAAGACGGTTATACCTTTTTCAGCCAAATGTTTGTAAAATTGTGTAATTTCTTGCCTTCCTCTCTTTTCTTTTTTCTCATTTTTCCCTTTTCATTGTTTGGGCTGGTTAAACTCCGTCTATGTTTTACATAGTCGGTCCCAAGCCTGAAAAGAACGAGGGTTTTGATAGGCTTGGCGAACCAACATAACAATTCAGCCAATCTTATGAAAATGATATCCAATATGGGCTTCATTTCTAGCCTATCCAACTTGTTTGGGACGAAAGGCTTTGTTGTTGTTGGTTGTTGTATCGTTTGGGTTGATTAACTGTATATCCGCAATTCTTGATATGGTCGAACTTCTTTTGGGATGATAGTCAAGTTTAGAGAAATTCAGAGTACTGTAGTGAGTATAATTAGTAATTCGTATTGCTAGAGTTTAATAATTAAAGACTTGATTGATTAAGTTGGCATCATGTGGGTGTTGCTGACCCACTGTTCAATTTCATATTGCGTAAGTTTGCATTTATATTATTACAGAATTGTTTCAGAGGTACTTCAGCATACTTGGCATCTCAAGATATGTATTGGGTTTAATTAGCTTCTTGCAAACTGGTTCTTTAAACTGACAATGGCTCTTTGAATTTCCTTACCTGTTTGCTTCAAGCTTGTTTATCCCTGACCGTTCTAGATCCAGTACGGTGTTGGCTCACTATCTGTGATTCTCAGAGTCTATTGGGGCCTTGTGCCTGTCACCTGCAAATAACACTTCTGCCCTTATTTAAGTTGAAATTTATGCCTGCTATATTCGGTTTACCTTTAAAGGGGGAGCCTTGGCGCAGCGGTGAAGTTGTCGCCTTGTGACGAAGAGGTCACCGATTTGAGTCATGAAAACAGCCTCTTGCAAAAATGCAAGGAAAGGTTGCGTACAAATACCCCAAAGTGGTCCGACTCTTCTTCGGACCTCGCGCAAGTGGGAGCTACGTGCACCGAGCTGTCCTTTTTTTTATATTCGGTTTAACTTTGTAGTCCCACCTAGTGACAACGGATAACTGCTTATATTGAAATAAGAGTGATGTCAGGTGCCCACAAGGCCACAACAATATACCAGATCTGTCTAGTTATACCACAAAGTTTAGGCTACATGCTGCTTGGCCTGGAGGCCTCAGTTGCGCCTCTATAGCATGTGTGTAATGTTCATATTGGAAGCTCACCGAGCATGGGATCCAGTGGTCAGGGAAAATGCCATAAGCATATCATGTGCAATGTTCCTACTGTGAAGCTCACTGGACGTGGGATCCAGTGGTCATGGGGAAAATGCCATAAGCACCGTTACCCGGCACAACCGATGAGGATCCTTATCCAGTGCAGCGCAGCACTGCACAGCACTCATTTTGGTCCGTTTGATGTTATCAAGATTTGTGCTAACACCTATTTCTGGAAGATCCAAGGAACCAAAATGTATGCAGTGCCGTGATGTGTTGCAGAGGATAAGAATCTAACCTATAAAGGGGTGTTACGCTTTATTTGTTTTTAGGTCTTGTGGCGTTGGTCTTCGCCTCTTGGGAAAGTATTTTATTTATTTATTTTCTTCCCTAGAAAACGGAAAACAGAGTTCCATTAGACTGCTTGTGAAAATCACCACCTAACAATAAGTGACACTCTCTGAGAAAGAAGGGGTATAACCATTTATTTTTATAAATTGTTATTCCACATTAAGCCCAAAAGGGATATGTCTGCTCTATTACCAGACCATAAGACATAAAAAAGGGGAATTTATTAAAGGTAGAGACATCAAAAAAGTATAGGTGGTCATTAGCAAATAACATGACCATGCAAATGAAGTGTTGGATATCCTAAATTTAATCAGTAAAATAAATTGATCATAAGTAGTGTTGGATATCTAAAAGTTGTTATAAATCCGTTCCGATTCTATAAATTATGGTAACCAAAGGAAATAAGAATCTTAATGGGCCCAATTTGAGATTTTGAGCCCATAAAATATGCTCAAAAGAACAAAGAACTGTGACTTAAAAGTTAAAAGGAGCCCTCTTTCTCTGTCCCTTTTCCACACTTTTTTGTTCCTTTAAAAATTTAGGAAAGTGAGCCTTCTCTTGAAATAAACAAAGGACTCCTAGTCTGGTCCCAATCGGTTCAAACGAGATCTTCTACTGCGCAGCACAAATACTGTGCATGCTGCGCGGTAAATTTCAGCTGTTGATTTACATCGAAATTTGTGCAAGCAAATCTTTATAATATCAGACCTCCTGAATCAAATCTGAACCGTCCGTAGTCTGCAGTGCAGAGAATTTTGGGCGTCCGTTACTGCTGCACGACAGAAAATCCGCTTCCCAATCGGTTACTGGTTTGATCTCTGTGCCTACTTTGTTTTTGTTCAATCCAATCTGGTATTTATCTACATGTTAGGGATGCCAAAGCCTTTGTAATTTTCTTGTCCATGAAAGCTTTCAACTTTGTTGTGTTCCTCTAATGAATTATGCGCAATAAATTGTATCGTTTATCAATATACACATCTCAAGCGTTTTATAAAAATATTGCTTTTGCCGGTATCTATTTGGATAAAAATTTATTTTATATAATATTTCCTTTTATAAGTATAACATTTTTCAATAGATAATTTCAGTTCTTTGATAATTTCATGGTAATCTGTTTTTTTTTAATATAGAATGGCTTATTATAATTTGTATAAAAGAGAATTTTATTACTTCAATACAAATAAATTTTCTAAGCTAAGTGATTCATCCAATTAATTTCGACAAAATTTTTGGTACCTATAAATTTTCAAAACAAAAATGGAATTCTTAATAATATATCGGCAAATATGTTTAATTGAGTTAAATTATTATGTACTCCGTCAATAAACATTTTAAGTGTCTGGCAAATATGGAAAAAACTTGCATACTCCACTAGTTGAATACACATGCGTACCTCAGCTAGTGGTGATTGGTGGAACTAAATCTAGAAAATTGAAAAAAAAGTAGAATTATTATATATTATTATGAGAATCAATACATATGATTAGTCAGGGGCGGAACCACCCCTGGGGCCCACCTGGGCCAAGACACCTGTTTGGCTGAGAAAAATGTCAATAGAGCCCTTAATAAAATTATTTTAGCAACTCTAAATTTCTTTGGTTCTGAGCACTCGACATTATCAGCAGACTGGCAAAATTTAGTGAGACACTCCTCTCAAAATTTTTCTGGTTCCGCCACTGTGATTAGTAGAATTGAATACTATGAATATTCCGGAGAAGTATGCAATTTTTTCTCGACAAATATTTCAGAGATGAATTCTTTTTGGCACCAATCACTGTACTCTTTGACCTTCTCCATTGAAAGAAAATTTCAAAGATGAATTAGAAGCAAAGCAATGGCCACTCAGGAAGTGTCAGATTAATTAAGCAAACACATGGAAACAAAAGCATCTGCCAACTTTATTTTTTAGGAACTATTCAGTTCTGTCGTATTGCTCAATTGTTAAACAAAAAGTAAAAAAGTCTCACCTTTTGGAGATCATATTTTAGAACAGACAAGAGAAAAGTAATAAGAAAGCTTTTAACTTTTACTTTTTTTGTTAATGTCAGAACAGCAGAAAGTATTGAACTCTTTGTTTGTATTTTGAAACTCTAAACGTAAAAAAAATTAAATGTTCAAAGAAAACAAGTTTTTTTTTTTTATGTAGGCTTGGCGTACTTATAATTTTAATATACAAAATATTTTTTATACATTTAAAAGTACCTAAATAATAGTTAATCTTATTATCTCTCGGTTATATGATCAGAATTAAGTAGGTAACTGGTAACACTTTCTAATAAGAAATTTTCTTTTGCACATGACAAATATAAAAAGAGCTAGGTTACGATACTTTACAAAGCACCACTTGCATGGTATTTTATGTCCGTATTTTTAATTTCAAAGTTTTAAATAACCGATCCAAATCGTCGAACTTTATCTTTATATTAGTATCTCATTGGATACCTAATTTTACATTTTTAAGATTTTTGCACTATATTGAAGAAAGTTGGAAAATGCTTCATATATAATGGTCCAGAAATCGTCAGATTAACCAACATTTTACTTATTTTATAAAATAGTAAAAAATTCTAAAAAATATATAAAATTCGGTCTTCAAGAAAATCTTGATATGGAGATCATTTTAACGGTTTGAATCGGTCATTTGAATTTTGAAATTGATGATATCAAGACAAAATACCGCATGAGTGGTGCTTTGTGAAGTATCGAAGCATCTCAGCTAAATCCTTGTTAAGTTCATTTTTCTTTTTTGGGCCTCCCATCAATATTTAACAATTCATAACAATTTTACACTTTAATAAAATTTAGAGATCTGGTTGAAGATAGTCTTCCAACACAAATTTCTTATATGATGTCTCTACGTTTGTGTATTTATAACGATACATCAAGTGTTTATATTTTGAATTTAGATGTATATATTTTGATATCAAGTGTCCATATTTTAGTATCAGATACGTAATTATCACATAGTTATATAAATTTGAACATAAATTTAAACAAAAACTTTTTTTTTTGATTCATTGTCCGTAGGCTTACAACACCCACACCCACACCCACAGAGAAATTAGAAAACAAACTTGAAAACTTTCCTAAAATTGCCTCTGCCGAGACTTGAATCCCAGACCTCCTCCATGGAGATCTTGTGTCTTACCACTACACTAGGTAGGACTTGACAATTTAAAGAAAAACTTTTACAAACATCTTTATAGAAAACACAAACTCCCAACACACAAGTATATAAATTAGTTAATTAATACAAACCTGCTACAACTATCTTTAACAACTATCATAATAACAAGAACCGACATCGATATTTGGTGTTGATTCGTGAAGACGCAACCAACCGCTACTCAAAGAAAGTCGTCACACTTGATAACGATATCAAGTAAGGTACAAAATTCACAAACTTTTGTTAGATTCGAATTTTATACACATGATCCTTGAAATTTAAATTGAATTGCACGAAAAGTTTTAAAATTCCACATCTCATGCATGTAACAAAATCATGACCTTTTCTGACATTTGTTAGATTCGAATTTTATACACATGATTCTTGGGATTTAAATTGGATTGCATCAAAAGTTTTAAAATTCTGCATCTCATGCATATTACATATTAAAAAAGTCATGACATTTTCAGGTTTGTTTTAATAAATATTAAAAAATAGCTAAAAAGCTCTAAAAAATTGTTTTCCTTCAAGATTTTAGTATGAAGAATTTATTGAGCAACTTAAATTTATGTTTTGACCATAAAAAGTTATAAAATGTGAAAGTTTTGTACTTTGGTCGAAGTGAAAACGTTTTCATATTATTCATTATATATATATATATATATATATATATACAGAGAGAGAGAGAGAGAGAGAGATAGGCTAGGTGCTCCATGGAGCACCAAACTCCTCATGCTCCACACCCATTATCTCCTATTTGAAAATTTCAACTATCGATCCGAACCATTGAACATGATCTACATATTGAAATCTATTTGGAGATTAAATTTTACAATTTTTTGAAATTTTTTGCTATTTTTTAAAGAGGTAGAAAAATTATTAATCAAACGGTTTCTGGACCAACACAAGTTGCAATTTTCCTATCTCTCTAAAAAATAGCAAAAAAATGAAAAAAAAATGTAAAATTCAATCTCCAAGTAGATTTCAATATGTAGATTATGTTCAACGATTCGGATCGGTCGTTCAAAATTTTAAATTAGAGATACAGTGTGGAGCATTAGGGGTTTGGTGCTCCATGAAACACCCTAGCCTATCTCTCTCTCTATATATATAATGTGACATTATATACATGATATGACTTTATGTGATTTTATATGTTTATCACTATAATAATTTATACACTAACTCTTTGTTTTTCGTATAAATATATTACAAAATATTGGTAATATTACTCATTGACTCTTCATTTTTCATAAGCATGTCGGTTTGTGCAATTATTGTCATTGAAATTTTACTTGAGTCTCAAACTAAAAGAAAAAACACGTGATAAAAAATTTAATGAGTTGCAGATCAATAATTTATAAAAAAATAGCCCTCTACATAGTATCCACAAAATAAATCGTCGCAATTAATCAGTAAAAAAAATCAAAGACCAAGATTTAAAATATATATTTAATTCAAAAGCTAAGCAAATGTCAGATTTAATTCCATCCGTGTTTGGTTCGACATACGAATTTTAATTACGTCTTAGATTAGAAACAACAAAATACTAACTTTCACAAATTCACGAATAAAACATCATTTTTTTTCTTCTGAAACACAAGTTTTCTCACAAATACATATGTTAATCCGACCTTCTTTAGAACAGTAGATCTTTTTTTTTTGTTGCTCAAATCAGTAACCAATTTGGTAGCTAAAAGTGAATTCACATCACCTCCTCTGAATACCTCACTGAAATGGGCAGCGGACCCCCTGATTTCTCACCGTTGCTACAGCGTTTTATCCTGTCCGCACAGTAATTGCTACAATACCAACACATAAAAATTGTTCATTTCTGTTTTGAAATGGCTAACCATTTCAGGAGATACGAATTCGCTAAAAGTTCCATTATTTTTAATATTATTCTATAACAAAATTAGTTTACCGATGAGTTATGAGTTATATATTTAAAAGTTTTGAAAAACAATATCTAAAAGTAAGAAATTAATTAGGCTAAAATACACTAGTTTCTCATCGAATTATTCACGTCATGCAATACTTCTTTAAAGGTCTCAATTGTGAATAGCGAACACAAAAGAAAGAAAATGTTTATCTGTTATACATTTAGGAATGAATTCAGCATTTTCATCGAAATAATGATTATTCTTAAAAAAAAATTATCTTATATAATTATTTGTAAAAAAAATTTCAAATACATAATCACTTTTGAAAAAAATAATATATATAATCTTTTTTGAAAAAAATCTCCGCATGTGGCTCCGTTGTATACACGTCTAGATGATATTATAGCACATATACCACATTTCTTTGAATTGAAGTTCAAAGTAAATTTTGATTAATTTATAATAAAAAAGGGGATGTTCTAGAAAGAAATCGTACATTGGTGAGTTCGAAAAGGTCAAGTTCTTTTTGAAGACAAATAGTTTGTCTGCATCATATGAAATTAAAATTTTACTTCTCAATAAACGCATTATTTTATTTGAAAACTCTTTAATAACAAAAATCGTTCAAAATCTACTAACCTACTTTATTGTTGTTGCATTAGCATAGCAAAACGACGAATAAGAGAATGTCATGATTTTCAACACTTTTCATAAATGTTTCACAAAAAATGACTCTTCTTTGCGTATTTTCATGAAAATGGCTTTTTTCTTGCAAATAATTCATACTCTAATACTGAAATGGAAAAGGTTTTGATTAACTATTTGGCATGTGAAATTTTGACTAAACATTGACCCTGCTACAAACGAGCTATTATATCCCTCTTTTTATATTTGTTCTACAAAATAGCTGCTATTAAAAAAGTTCAGTGACAATTTCGAAATGCAGCTAAAACATTAATTAATATCGGACTTTACCAAACATGAGATATAAAATGTGCATAGGAAACTGAAAAAAATAATGGGAAGATTTTAATAGCAGTTGTAGAGTACAACATATATAAAAGCTTACCTTTTAATAACGATTGCTCCAAAAGATCTGGTGTAAAAAGGCTTTAATATTGTATTCTTCGTAGGAATCGGTATATTTTTTTTAATATCTGCTGCTCCAAAGAAAAATCGCTATAAAAGATTGTAGATCAATAACTCTCTTCTCACGGATCATAATTTCTTCTCAATCTAACGCTCTAAACAAACACAAATTTCTCGCGGATCAAGCTCACATTTTTCTTCCCACATTTTTCTTTCTCTATAAAAGAATGATCTCTCCCTCACTTTTCTTTCTTCCCACATATCTCTTTCTCCTCTCATTTTGCTCCTTCAAATATTCTTTTGCTAGATTTATATTCCTTTATGTATTCTTTATTCAATTATTTATATTATTTTTGCTGTAAATGATAAACCTATCAGCATCTAAGTTTTTTTTACAACTCCTTTAAATTTTTGTTGTAAAAGTAAAATTAGACTATTGGTAAGATTTTTTTTACAAAGAGAATATTTGCAAAAAAAAAAAATACAACAATAAATGCCTTTAATTGACATATTACAGTGTATTTGCAAAAACAATATTACAACAATAAAAGAAAATATTTGCGAATGGTGAGGTTTTTTAATTATATTTTAAAAAGTGATATATTTACAAAAAAAAATACATGTCAAATCTTTCAGTCTCACAATAAATGTCAGTCAAACCAGTAGCTCTCACGCAGCTATAGATATATTTTTTTGAACCCCTTTGATACTAGTTGCTTGGAAGGGTCCGATATAGAATGTGACTTTTAATATCAGTTGATAGAGAGAAGAGCTATAAAAGGGGGCCTTTTATATCGGATGTTCCATCACAACCAGTATAAAAGACAGCTTTTAATAACAATTGTTCTGTAACAACTGATATAAAATCTCTTACTTCTAATACTTGTTGCTTGAAACCTTTAACAACCGTCCTATAACACCTCCCTATCTGATATTAAAGACCTATTTTCAACCAATATTAAAAGCAGATTTGTAGTAGTATGACTTCAATTTTATTAAATTATTTGTGCTTTGGTCAATATTCAAGTTTCTTTTAGTAAGAAATATCCAAAGTTCTAAACATCATGCATGCTGAGAAAATTAAATAATCAAACCTTATTTGATAATTATTTATGTTCAATTGACAAATCACTTATTCCTTTAATATAACAAATAGTGACGGAACAATGTTGTAACGCTAATTAAGGAGCAGGATCCTAAATACACATTTTTTTTATTATCAATGGCAAGTCCTCAGTGCAATTATAATATGGAAAATCGTTATAATTTGATCATATAGTATATATAGTTGATTTGGAAAATTTCGTGATTAAATTATTGTTATTATAATCAACTCTACCATGACGTTTAGTTGAAATAAAAAGGCTTAAACATAAAACATTAATTTTCTCGTTCTCAATTTTGACATAGTACTTTCAATTATATTTTGATCAATTTTAATACCGGATAGGGAGGTGCATTTATAATATGGAAAATACAACCGACCAATTATATTTTGTTTCTGATATCTTTTTTGATTTATTGGTTGTCAGAATCAATTTCAATTTTTTTTGTCCTAAATTGAATCAAAAGGCCCGCTTTTAAATGTGTCTTTAAAATCGGGCTGCCAGCAAAGCGTCCATTGTTAAAGGGTTGCTGCGAGTTTCAAATATTGAGGATTTTAAACTAGACACAACAGTAGGGTCAGATTTTAAAAGTATTAATTTTTTTTGGTTGCTAGTCTATTTTACTAGCATGCACCAGCATATATATTTTGAAATTCAAATTTGGAATTCAAATTTCTCTTGATTCATGTATAAATTTTGAAATTCAAATTTCTCTTGATTCATATTTCAAATTTTCTAAGAAATATAACTTTTCAGATGAGAGAAAAAGTAGTAAATCAAAATACAAACAATTTTTTTTCAAGTAGCTAGCTAATATTTTTTGCTTAGAGAATAGATCAGATGATAGAAACAAGAAATGAGAGAAATGGATGATTTATGTAGATAAAGAGGTGAGAAATGAGAGAAAGTGATGTATTATATAGAGAATAAAAGAGGTGATCCGTGGGTTTTTTCTGAGTGATTTTTTAGCGTCAGATCATTATAGAATGGACGCTGTGGATTAGAAGCAACAAGACGATCTGTGGGATGTCTTTTAGAACCGGAGTGTACGAATGATTCAGTTTAAAATACACCTTTAACACTGGCATGTACAGCGGTCCGGTTTAAAAGAGCCCTTTAACATCGGCAGTTTACAATGGTCCGGTGTAAAAGACCCCTTTAACACCGACATGTACAGTGGTTCGGTTTAAAAGACTCATTTAACACTGGCAATTTATAGTGGTTCGATGTAAAAAACTTCTTTAATACCGATCTGTGATATTTTAGCAACTTTTAACATCTAAATTTGATTAAAATTCGATGTTAAAACTCTGATCGGTTTAAAAACAAACTGTTAAAATCTCTTTTAGTAGAGATACCTTGGTTTTCACAACCAAGAGATTCATTCAAGGAATAGTGCTCGAGGCGACGTGTGCAGCAGAACTACCTTGGTACAACAATTAACAATTTAAAGAACGCCAATAAAAGCAGAGCCATGCAAGCACACGTGCATGCATCGACATAGAAATCTTAGTAAAATTAAACCTCCCACTCATGAAACAGAAAAGCAAAGTGATATAATCATTTTAATTTGTCAAAGAGGAAGCACTTCGCATATGATAAAAAATAATCATTGGTTTTGGAAATTTCTCGGATAAATCCACTCCTTATTCTACGTGCTGAGAAAGCAAGACGAGTGCAATGTTTCCTAGTGGTGGGGTTTCTAAGTTTCTTCTCCTATGCTTTGCATTGACCCCTTCTTCTTTGTCTCCTTGAACCAACCTTGTTTTCCTTCTAAGGGAGACATCTGTGCTTGTTTTTGTTCAAAGCTTTCAATTTCGTTTTGAGCTCTTCCCCTTTTTATTTATTTTGACCAACAACTTTCGTCTCATTCCATTACTCTACGTCTCTACCATCTTTTCTTACATGTGTATATTAAAAATATGACATTCTTTTAGAAAAGGAAAATTGTGCCCCTCACCAAATTTTATGTCGCCTGGTAAAAATTCATTGTCATTCTTATCGACATGCATGTCAGTGTTCCCGACAAAAAAAGGGGCTTCTTCAGGAAAATTAGATTTACTTTTAACTAGATGTGCTCATCGCTAAGAAAATTGTGCTCCACACAAGAAAATTGTGCTCCTCACCAAATTAGATTTACTTTTAACATATGGTACTTTTGGTGTGTTTTGTGTGTTTTGCATTGAGACTTCATCCTTATGTGTGGAGATGTGCTCATCGCTTTCTTGCTATTTTTGTTCAACGCACTGCCGAAAGTAATCATTCTTCAGAATAGGTACGGATCCTCATATTGCGTACAGCTGTGAAACATGTGCCTAACCACCTTCACCTCATTCGGGTTTGATTCAAGTTTTGATGGAAGAGAGCCTTGTAGGCATGAAAATTGTGCGGCCTGTTGAGATATTTGGTTCTCTATCAATTTATTTTGAGTAGAAAGAAGTTTCACTCTCTTACTCAAATTAGTCATATTTTGAGCTAACTCATTAACTCTCTTATCTTGATTAGCCATGAAGGCTTCCATCACCAATTCAAGATTTGATTTTGGTTGCGCATTTGAATCATATCCTTGATTACCATAATCTTGATTTGGCACATTTTGGTTCCTTCAAACAGGATTTACGAATTTGAATAGGAGTTATTTGTTGGCCTAAAATTACCATTGTTTAATGCATTTACTTTTCACAAAACCCCTTCATTCATATTCGAATTGCAACTTTTAGTCAAATGATTTGAACTAGCACAAAGTGAACAAGGAGTTTTTTTTACCGAATTGATGCTTATTTGTTGAATGATTCATTGAATTCGTCCAATTGTGTGGCAAATTTGTCGAATCAACTTCTAACATGCCGCCTTGTACTATTCTTGTTGTCTCCCTTAAATTCTGTCATTGGCTTTGACTTAGAGCCATGTCGTAAACCAACTTGTACCCATCAGCGGTTCCTTTGTCATGAGGCTTCTTCCAGCGACTGCGTCTAACATGTCCTTGTCTTGCGGCAAAAAATTGTTGTAGAAGATTTGTAGGAGTTTACATCCTTCTAAGTTATGATGAGGACAACACCTTTGTAATTCCTGAAACATTTCCCATGCTTCTCTCATCGTCTCATCTTCTCTTTGTTGAAAATTATTAATTTGATGATGCAAGGAAGTGATTTTTTATGGCGAAAAAATTGTTGAGAAAAGTGTTTGCCACCTTAGATCATGTGTTCATGTTCTGTGATCTTTGTCCCTTCATCCGACTCTTAACCCGATCTGCAAGAGAAAAAAAGTAAAGGCCATAACTTTAATATCATCAAGAGATATAGTTTATACCTTAATCGTGTTGCAGATTTTCTCGAAGTTGGCTAAGTGTTGTGTAGCGTCCTCATGTGGTAAGCCATAAAACAAGTGATGTTTCACCATGCTAATCCATGTGAGAGGGATTTGGTATTCCTCTGCATTGATAGTTGGTACGGTGAAATCGAGATGTATCTCCTAAGCCCTAGGTGCGGTGGAATCCCTCAAGAGACGGTTAGCATCGACCACTTCGTTAGCCTCTCTGTTGAGAGTGCCTACCCTTAAGCGTTGAAGTTCGACAGCCATTTGAACCCACTTCAACCATACCACTCTACTTTGATCTAGACGAAGACGAACAAAGAAGGGAAAGAACTAGATCACAGGCTCAAGCTTCTCAAGGTCAAAATTTCAACCCTCAATCTTTCGAGTTGTTAAGCCAAAGTGACATTCAAACCATTCTTACCTCTTTAGGAAATATCCAAGTTCAAAATGATCGCATTGAAAAACAACAAGTCGAGATGGAAATGCGTGAAAGTGAATTCTTTGGATGGTTTCGCAGACACTATGACTCCTTCTATTAGGATCATGTTGCTCTTAAAGTAAGATGTGTTGAACATTTTGGCCTGGATCTTGGCGAGAACTCCAAAGGTAAGAAGAAGAAGAAGAAGAAGAAGAAGAAGAAGAAGAAATGATGAAGATGATGGAGTTGGTAGAGGTGTCATGGGAATTGATGATGACGCCACCATGACGGGTGTCTAGCTCATTCTTATCGTATTTTCACTATCTTGTCTTGAGTGTTTTTAGTTTATGATTGTTATGCTATTTAGGATTCATGCACTTTTGTCTTTAATGTTATGTGTTGTTGAATAATGAAATCGCTTAGGTACGATATGTTATGTGTTGTTGAACAATGAAATTGCTTAGGTATGATCTGTTGTGATGTTGTTATATTATTGTTAGCTTGATGTTTAATGCTCATTATGTTTACTTGTTATTTATCTTATCGTGTTATGATTGATTTTTTTAGCATTTTTTATGAATGCTAAACTTGTATTTGCATGAATCGAAACAAAAGGCACTTGAGGGGGGAGGTATTAAATTGAGGGGGTTATTGCATTGAGGGGAGCTATTCGTAAAATTGCTAAATAAAAAATTAAATTTGTGTTGAAAGTGAAAAGGAGCAAAGGTAAATAAATTTAAATCATCTTTTGTCCGATTTACAAATATGAGGAGAAATATCACATGTGCGAATAAGGTTCTAAAACATGCACATATATTATTGTTTTTCAAATCAACAAAAAAGGAAGATTGTTGTACCAAACAATTTATTTATATTTGTTTGTTTGCAAAATAAACTTGAATTTTACATTGTTTTGGGTTTGATAATTTTATAGGGACATTTAAGCATAATAAAGAAGAATGAAATGAGCATACAAGATGTGGATAACAAGCTAATTAGATGAAGCTCAAGATTATATAATTAGCTAGGTTATTTTCTAAAAACTTAGAATTATTAAATTTGAGATTTGAAAGAAGAAAAAATATGCAAAAACAGTCAATGGAGTTACATGATGCTATATAACGTTATAACATTATCTCTGAAGAAAATAGAATTGGCAAATTGGCCAAGTCTAGTAATTACATAGCATAGCATTACGCAATGCAATCATAGCATTGTAATGCTACACATACAAAATTCAATACTTAACCAAATTCTCAGCTGGATGTTCTCACAGAAGATAGCATTGTATAACGCTATATAGCGTTGTAACGCTACAATATCTAGAAAAAAGCAATTCCAACGCTCTAAGTTTTTGTTGTTTTGTGTCATAACATTGTAATGCCAGAGATATCATTATAAAGCTATCCTGTGATATATTAGGTATCCATCTCTATACAAGGAGTCTGCTCTTCTTCCTTCCTTATTTGGAATCATCTTTTCAAAATACAAAAACCTTAGAGAAACCATAAATCAAAATTCTTTGCTTCAAATCTCAAACTTATTTGCTCTGAATAGATCAAAATTTTTGTGAGAAATTATTTTGAGAGATCAATTCTACTATTCTTTTATCATCTGAGCCTTTATGCTATCTTATGGGTCTAGTCTCTATCCTTAGTGTGTAAAGAGATAGATCTCGATTTTTGTACGAAACTTTATTGGTGTTAGTGAATCGAACCGATCATATTAGAAAAGTCGAGGGATCAGAGGCCTGAATAGTAAGCTCGTCAATAGTTGAACTATGTTATCATATCTGGTGTCAAGCATTATTCAAATTTCTCCAATCCTACTAAACTCTTCTTTATCTATTTTAATTGCTATAATTGGATAAGAAATTGTTCTTGTTTTAAACTGCTTGAATTGATTTAATTCTTTATGCTTTCGTAAATTAGTATAATGTTAAGCCAAATCGGTACACACACTTCTTCATATTATTTGCTTGAGTATACAATTAGAGAAGTGCATCAGTTGGTAATTTGAATTGATATAATTGTATCGACTTGAGAATTGTCACTAAAAATTGAATTGTGAAAATTTGCAAAAAGAACCCTAGAAATGTAAATAAATTCTATCCACTCCCTCTAAGGTTCATCAATAAGTTCCTCGATGATCTTTGATGCAAAGATACCTGATGCATGCAAGATAGAGGAGTTCAATTTCCTCGAACAAACATAAGAGGAGATCTTGCATTTGTATCATTGTAAATCTTTTATTTTAAGATAGCAAATGCATGTATTTCGGCTACTTTCTTGTTTGAAATCTTGGGAAATCTGTTATTTAATTCCTTCTGTCAAGAAGTGTCAGCCTTATTGGGAGCAGATCTATTTTGCTTGCAATAATGTTGACACTCCTGGAGGGAAGGAACTCAGAAATTCAACTATCAGGGTCACACCAGCTATAATTATATAGCTATAGCTCGTGTGGTCTTGGTTTCTGAACTTTTGGTTGCACTCAGTAAAGCTGATACTTCTGGAGGGAAGGAACACACAAGAAAATTGTTATATATTTTATGCTAGTTATAGTTCTTGTAGTTTTTTTCTAGTTAGGTACTTTATTTTCATTTTTGTTTCATTTTCCTTCTCTTTGGTATAATCAATTTAATGAGACAATTTTCGTAATGAGACAGTTTTTTTATATCATGTTATATGTTTAATAAAAATTATTTGTGATGGTATAACAAGTTTAATGATATATATTGGCTAGAAAAACTGGAGCTAGTCACCATTTAAATAAACATTATAAATAAAGATCTAAGGCAACGGATATTAAATTCTTTATTTCTCTTCTGCAACACTCATTTGCTAGCGAGTTCTTTACACTATTCATCAACTCCTTAGACACCAAAAGTTGCATAATCATTGAACAAAGTGATTTTTAACTGTTAGTCGATTTTTTTTGTGATAGTGTGTTAGTCAGCCATCAATTTCTTCAAAATAAAGACAAAAAAAATAATTGTATCTAATCCTTTGTCGGATTTATATCCTTTCTCTATATAGGAAAAGTTTATGAACTTATCAGCTCGAAACATTAATTAATAATTTGATATCATAATCAATCTCAATTGTAAGGCATCATAATTGGATATATATGTTAACAAACAATCGCTGACAATGAATTAATTAAGAGCTTCTGTGGATCTGCGATTTCAATTATAAACCTGCCAAACTAAAGTTAGATTAAATGATTATATAATTCTAGTAATGTGTTCATATGAAAATTTCTTGTTAAAATCTACAAATTTTGTCAAGCACATAACTAACCACTGCAATAAAAAGGACAAGAAGGTTCTTAATTTATGGTTAATTAATCATAAAATTTTGGTATGATATCTGGTAATCTCTTTGATATAGATTGAATTGAAATTATAGATGAAATTCATTTCAACATGTTGAAACTCAGTGAAATTAAGCTATTTGGTCTTTGACATCCTAGATTGAAAAAATTGAGAAATTCTCTATCTGATATTTAATTGGCTTTTTCTTTATCAATGATGTATGATTGTTAAAAGGTAATTATTAATTGTTATGTGTGTGAAATAGGAATACTTTAATTGATATGTCTGGTGAAATTATATTATTTTTTATCTTTGAGCTAGCTAGATTCCACGAAAGGAGTGTAACACTTTGTTTGTTCAAATGAAATATATATATTGCAAGTAGCAATAACATGTGATTTGATTCAGCATTAAGGTCTACTTAATCTATCATTAATTGAGCAAATTTAGTGTCAACGAATCCTAACAAACATATTAACCCCTCACGTACCCACTTGCAGATTCTATCATTACATCCAACATGAAATTTCTGATCTTCTATGGTTGCAATTTTAGTTCAACATAAAGGACTATTTGCAAATTTGACAGCTGATATATCAGCTTCATTGAAAAGACTATCTGCAAGTATAATTTGTGTCTACAAGAAACCAAGATCCTTAATTTTTTATGTTTCTGTACATAAAGAAGGATGGTCAAAGATCGAGAAGAAACTAATTATGAAGATAAATAGTACTGTTTTTGCTAGATATGTTTTACAATAGTTGCGACAAGTAATGTGTCTGTGTATAAGTGTATTGCATACCATAGGATGACGAGTACAAATAAATTGTGCTGTGAACAAGTGTGCATTGAACGTGAATCAAATGTATACGAATTAATCACAAAAAATAAACAAATCTATCCTTGAAATTTTATTTTGATATGCGGCAAACATTGTCAAGCATTAACAAGGTATGTCCGATCTGGTATCGCACATTCGCACTAGTGCAAGGTGTTCAGTGTTGACTACTACTTCGGAGTCGCCATTACCGGGCTCACGAGAAACGATGAAGTTATCTCCCTCCCGCCTCAGCGGAACCTCTCTCTACATAAAGCCCCAATTCCCATCTCTCTCAAAACCAACCACGTTGTCGGAGCATCACCTGTTGTGAGATCAGGAAGTACCAGAAGAGCACTGAGTTGTTGATCAGTGAGCTTCCTTCTCTGATATTGGTGAGAGAGATTGCTCAGGATTTAAAGAGGGATCTAAGTTTCAGAGTCTATTGTGACTGCATTGCAAGAGGCGACAGAGGCGACAGAGGCGTATCTGATTGGATTGTTCGAGGATACGAAACAGTGCGCGATCCATGCCAAGAGGGTTACCATATATCATGCATTCATGGCAAAGGACATACATCTTTTTCGTAGTTAGGGTGAGACCGTGAGAGCTTAGATCTTCATTTCCTGGGCTCTGATCGATCTTAACTCGTCGTGTATATTTTAGTAGTTTGTATTGGGTGGTTTCCTGGTTTTTGAGGAAATCATGCTTGTACTTTGTGATTTGTGTATATTCAATGTCAAATCACAAAGGGATATATTGATTATTTCTTTATTTTTTTTTCTGGTTCTTTTCTTTTATGTCTCAAATTGGGTTAGTTGTGATTTTGCGAAGGAAATCTGGATCTAATCGTACCGTTTATGTAGACTTACTTGATGGTTAATTGATTAGTTTACATCACACAGAAATTATTAGTGAAATTATTTTGTATATCATAAATATTTTTAAATGCATAACATACTTGTAACAACTAGTATAAACACATATTTCAGCTAATCTGAACACTTGTTTTATTTAATTTACATCACATTATGTGACAAACATTATTAGTAAAAGTATTTTGCATATCATACATGTTTTCAAGTGCACATTCTACTTGACAAACATTATTTAATTTACACTTCATTCTGTGATGAACATTATTAGTAAAAGTATTTTGTATATCATTCAGATTTACAAGTGCACAACATACTTGAAACAGCTAGTATAAACATATGTTTCAACCAATATGAACACTTATTTTATTTAGTTTACATCTCATTTTGTGACGAACATTATTAGTAAAAGTATTTTGTATAGCATACATAAATGCAAAATAAACTTCAAACAACTAGTATATATAAATATATGTTTTTAACTAATTTGAACACTTATTTTATTCAGTTTAATTCTCAAAAAAGCTAATATAAACACATATAATTGTAATATAAAATCTGCAATGATAGTATAAATACTAAAAAATATTACATATATAGAGTGAAAACATTCTTAACATCATGTAGGATGGAAGCGTTCATAAGAATGAGTGTGGTCTAACCTTTTAGTTTTGCCGGCTATTGATTATTTGATTTTTCTTTTTGAAAAAAAGTAAGAAAGACAAAAAAATGAGAAATGAGAGTTGAGAGCCTGTTAGTCCCTCCCTTAAAATAAATATAAATAAACACTCATACAATAATATTAATGATTATACGCATTAAATCTCTACTTTAATTATCATACCTTTGTATATTTGCCACTTTTACATCATTAGTAGTAGTACCATTTCAGATGTAACCTTAGAACATGAACTTCACTACTACACATTTTTTAATTATTTACTAAGTAAAATTTTCTTTTGAAGTAATTAATTTACACTCAAAATAAAAGTAGCTAGTCTAGTGAATTGAAAATGGGTCGGGTCGGTCCAAACTCGTCGAGGTTCACGGGTTTACCAGGTTGGGTTTTGACGGGTTAAATTTTTTTAGGTCGTCTGCAATCCATTTGAGACCCATGGGTTAGCGGATTGGCGGATTTGGCGAGATCCGATTTGGGTCGGGTTGGCTAGTTTGGCCGAGTTTTTTTTTCTTTTTGAATTTTAGTCAATTTTTTTATTTAATAGATTATTCCCAAATTTTGCAGGATTTGCTTGGATTTTGCACATGTTTGGCTGGGTTTGTGTGGGTTTGGGTAGGTTTGCGTGAGTTTGGATGGGTTTTACATGGGTTAAGACTGGTTATAGCGGTTTAGACGGATCGGTCGGGTCTTTTCAGGCCATGTTTAACACTGATTTTAACCAACAAGGACGGCCTCTACTTGTCACTACCATAATTTTGATTAATAACGTAGTTAGATATGCTTTTTGTGTGGCAAAATCACTTCCACGAAAATAATTTATTTTTTGCGTGAATTTACCATAAAAACAAACTATGAATGAAAAAAATTGTTCATTTCCACGTTAGTCTTTACTACCACATAAATAATCTAACTTTCCAAATATTTCTCTCTTTGGCGAAAATACTCTAATTTTTTAGCGAGAAAGTTTCCTCCAAAACTCCAAAGAAATTATATTATCTCTGTTACTCTCTCTCTTCTCCAAAATTTTAACAACTCCCATTATCTTCCTTCTCTTTCCTTCCTCTCTACTTGCTCTTGATTCCTTTTCTTTCTTTCTCTAAAAATTTCAACCTAGTCCCATTCTCTTCCTTCTCTTTCCTTCCTCCTCCTCACCTAGCCCTAGAAATAACGGTGGAGGCTGCTAGCTCTCTCTTTCTGCTCTAATCCATCTATCTAGCAGAGATTTTTTATAGAACAAAGAAATATTTGGTGTAAGTGCTCTCCGTTGTAAAAGCTTGTTATGTTAAATTAAATTTTTTATATTTTGTGCAGTTCACAACGTGCAAATTTTGATGCTACTTGCTTGTAATTGATATTATGACAAATAAAAGTTTAATTAAATTTTTGCAACAATAGTAAAATTTATTGACAGTGTTCCACTGACAAAAATAATATATTTACTGATAGAAATAATATTTTAATTGATGAAAATAATACCATGACAAAAATAATGTTTCTATAATTCTAAAAAATGCGCAAATAAATAATAATTATATTGATAATATAATTATCTCCGTGGTAACTTTTAAATTATTTTTATGGTAACTTTTGAATTATTTTCGTGCAAATATCATGAAAATGTGTAATGCTAATCATGGAAATAAAAATAGGCGAACCCACAAGCAAAGTTATTTCCGTTGAGTTATTTTTCATGCTTAGCTCCACAGAAAAAGAGTATTTCCATGATATTCCACGAAAAAAATGTTTTTTGTGAGGAGAGTTGTTCCATGGAGTCGTTTCGAGGTTATTTCACGGAAAATATACATTTTCCATTCATATTCCCACAAAACATTCATTTTTCTTTCCACGTTAATAATCAAAATTCTGATAGTGTGTCTTAGATCTCTGATTTTTTTTTTTGACAAATTCACACAAATTAGCTCTCGCGTCGGACCAGTCAGATCGCGCCTCAAATTTTTTAAATGGATCAGATCCGGTCAGATTTTGTCAAATGTCTAGCCACAGCAAATCAGACAGGGACCCAGCAAAGAATCAACGCTGTCTCCGTTCAAGGTAGCAAACCTGACCGACACATGGGCCCACAAGGACTCTCTGCCCCTGTTGAAGCCAGACAAGCCCTCAATGTTGCCCGTAACTGCACCAACCAGCCCAAATACCCAGAATTAGTAATGATTCTTGCACAGCAAACCCTCTACCTCTAGAATCTTTATACTATAATATCCTAACCTCACCCAAGACTATATATAGACCTCTCTCTCGCTCGCTTTCTCTACTCTGTGTATCGCCACCTTCCACAGTTCCACATGCAATCACAAACTAGTAAACTACCTTCTTCTTCTTCCAAGTCTTCTACTGCTTAGATCGATCGTATATATAATCAATTAGAAGTTCTCAAGTGAATTTGGTTGTGTTAAGAAATGGCTGGCTATGGTGAGGATGTTGACATGACCGAGCTGACCCTTGCTCCACCGGGCAAAGCTGGCTCTTCCTCAAGGTATGATCCAATCATCATTGCTAGTTTAATTTAAATTTCCATTTTAATATGTAATATTCTTTTGCTTCTATTATAACATTATTATTTGCAATTTATAATATACAAAAAAATCTTTATCTATTGTTTTGAATGTTGTTGAATATTTACTTGTTTTTCACTAATTAGTAATTACTATGAAACACATTTGCTTGTATGATTTATGATATAGTCTTATACACTTAAAAAAAAAAGAAATTAGAATCATGGTTGGATTTCGCTTGATTTCCCCGTTTGCTTGTATAATCTGACATTGTTCAACATTTATGAATTACAGGGGACGGAGGAGAAATAAGGTTGAAGAAGATGCAATCTATGTAAAAGTGAGCATGGATGGGGCACCTTATTTAAGAAAACTTGATCTCACTGTCTATAGAGGCTATGAGGACCTTATAATGTCACTAAGCGACATGTTCAGATGCTACTCCTTAGGTACTTTAAAAAAAAAAATAATGAAGAAGATGTATAAAATATTGTTACTGAGATCCATAGAAGGTTCCTAACTAATTAAAGTAGGTGCCATTTTACAATAGCCCAATTGGGTTTAATTAAATAATGACAGTACTGTACTTGAATTCAATTTAATATGTTTGTTTCAATTAATTAATAATTCAAAATGAAAATTTCCTTCTAATTTAGGGGGTTTGGAAGGCTTTGATGAATGCGAGCACGCGGTTGCGTATGAAGACGGAGATGGGGATTGGATGCTAGTTGGAGATGTACCATGGAAGTAAGTTTATTTTTGTTTTAATTTTGTAAGAAATCAACAAACTAATCGTATTCTGGTGTCAATTTTTAGCTTTGAAGTTCTGTCTTTTAAATATGTGTATATACCATGACTTAGCTTTTTCGAAACTTGATCTAATTATTATTTCATATTTTATAACAGAGTTGACATGTCTTTGTTTCTCTCTTTTCTCATGATCTCTTTACATAACAAAATAGCCTGTTTGGTCCTCATTTTATTAGCTGAATCATGAAATTTTACTATTCTACTGATTTCAAAGAATCAAGCAGTATGATTAACAAGTAAATACCCAGATGTAATTTATAAATTTTGGATACATACGCAGGATGTTCGTTTCTTCGTGCCGAAGGATGAGAATCATGAAGGGATCCGAGGCAAGGGGTTTAGGCTGCAGCGACTAATCAATTAATCTAAGAAAAAAAAAGGGAAATGAAGAGAAAACTAAGAGAGGTATGATTAGCAATAAACCAGAAGATATTTCATGTATAACCAACTCAGCAGATACATTTTGTGTACAGTTCTGAAGGAAAAAGGCTCCTGTGTTCTGAGTTCTGACCCCATTTTAGATCTATATCATATTATCAATTATCATCCTAGTTTTGATGTATGGAGTTAGTGAGACATTGTATAAGCATTAGGAATTTTCTTTTATTTATATATTATCTCGTGTACTTTGTTTTGTTAGTCGAGTATGCATGATTTCAAATTGCCAAAGGTGTTTTCTGCAACTTTGTATAACCCAAATACACAGGCTTTTGAGTCTGGAATTTTGTTTGTGTATGAATTAGGCCCAAGAATAACTAAAGAGTAAGTTATACAGTTGTTTGAGTTCAGCCCAAGAATAGTAAGAATAGTAAGTCGTCTCTTATCCACAATTATATGTTGTAAATTGTAAGTTGTAACACATCAGTTGTCAGTTTTGTTTGTTACAGTAACATAGTACCTTTATATTAAAATTGTAACGTGACGAATGTCGTTATTTTAATCCAACTTTTTTTTAGAGGACCCGGTTCCAGACTTCCAGAGAATAAATCGAATTGTATTATGTTATTCTGTTATCCACTTATCCGTAGTTGGTGCGGTTTCTTAATATATATATATATATATATATATATATATATATATATACACACAGATGGAGATGATATATTGATCCGTAATTGATCTCTCCTTCAATTTCAATAGGATAGTCTAGTTGAATTTAGTTTGCATGTTGTTTTTATTATTATGCATCTTATTGACTGGATGCTCGACTGAAAACGGAGATCAATACGCTCATCAATGCGGATTAGACGAATTCAATTTCATTCAATTTGAAAATTGGTGTTATTATGCATGTTATTTTGGTTATGTATATATATTTTTGGTTATTTTGCATTTAATTAACATGCACAATAATATTAACAACATGCAGAAAAATACATCAATCTAATATAATTGACATTCGTAATAACAATCTGAATAAAAATATTGTCAAAATGCTTAATAATACAAATAACATGCATAATAACACAATTAACATGTACAAATCAAATTAATTAAGTTATTATGCACATTATTTGAACTGACACGTTACTAGATGCAAAATAACAAAAAAAAAACATACATAATAAGCGAAGTAACATATATAATAACAATAACAAATTTCGTCGGAAATTAACTAAATACGTACAGCACGTATTGATGAGCGTATCAATGCGCACGAAATCTTTTCCGATTATATAGGAGCAGTTGAACCTTCCGATGGTGAGAGATGACTTTTATTTTTAGAGACGCGGAATGTTATCACTCTTGCGGTGCAGAGAAGCTTTTTTACCAACAGATTGTGCTGAGATTTGTGCAAATTACCTTTAATCAATACAAAAAGATCACGGTATTTAACGGATCAATTATGTTAGCTAGGTCCAATTACAAAACAACCATTCGAACAACTGGATCTTATCATTGATTGTTAAGAGAAAAGTAATATTGAGCTCCCTACAAACAAAGAACAATTAATGACATTTGAACCTAATTAATTGAGTTCTTTTACCAAAATACAAAACCTATTCCATTACTTATCTATAAAATAAATTTATTATCTCATATTAGAACTATTACCCCAAGTTCAAATAAAGGCGACGTTGTCCATCTGATTTTTCGTAATTTGCATTTTATTTCATGGAAAGTGTTTGGGCAATATCATAATTGATATCATCATTGATATCAATGGGCAATTCAATTGCATAAATTTACACATTGTTATAGTTATCACCAGTGGCGGAGCCACATGCACACAGGGATCCGAATTTGCTGCTTGTATTTGAGGAGGACCCTGTTTATCCGATCCGACCGCCACGAATCGATCGACCGCTAGAGACGGTTGTGATTTGATTCATGGGGCATGTGCTTTGGTCGTTAGATGAGTTTTGAACGGTCCTCCGATCGCAAATTAGACTCGACGCAATAGAAGTAGATTCGACTATGCTCGTTGGGATCGTAATTAGTTTTTTTTTATCGTCTCAAGTCATCGAGCTGTAGATATTCGAGTCTACTTCCATCGCGTCGAGTCTAATTTGCGATCGGAGGAATGTGCATCTCAAATTTAGCTTCATATTCAACTTATGTCTTAATTAATAATTTTTTATCATGAGTTTGTGTCAGAATTAATTTTGAACCGCTCGTTTCTCCTATTGCAATCCGACTCGATGTGATGGAAGTAAAATCGAATATCTACAGTTCGATGACTTGAGACGATAAAAAATTTAATTATGATCTCGACGAACGTAGCTGAAGTTGTTAAAAAATATCTAAATATACCCTAAGGATTAAATTAATACTATTTTTATTAATAAACAATTCAATTCGTTTGTTGTGGAGCAAACTCAGAAACTCAATTGACATGTGTTTACAATACCGAACTTTTGATTTTTTTTTTCTATTATTCGAACTTCAACAGCTATTTTTCTTTCTATTTGTAATTTAAATAAATTTCTAATATTAAAACATCGGTTTTAGGACGCTGACCGTTACGGCCCGCTGTGTATAATTTTTTTCCCCAAAGCAACCCCGCTTAGCCGCCTTAATTTCTTCCTTCCTCAAACCCTAGCTCATCCGTCTCAGTCTCTCTATTAGGTCGATCGTTGCAATTAACTTGTCTGCCAAGGTGAGATATTTTTTCTCTTATGGCACACTAAGTTTCGATCCTTTTGCTGGAATTTGTTGGAAAGGGGAGCGGTTCGATATGTTTCTATTTGATTTATGTTGTTTATGGTCTATTTCAACGATTTGGAATCTTGTTTGTGCAGGAAAGGGAGTGCTTGCTCGCCAATCAAACCATGGCTACTCGTAAGTATCACTTCCTTTTTTCTGTACTTCCGCATCCTCTCTTGTTTTTTTCTTTTACTTTCTGAAAAATTTGAACATTTATCCTTTTTATTGATGTCAAGAAAATTATAGTCTATGTTTCTCGTAATGGTAGGATGATTACAATTATTGCGGCTGTCATTGTCAACTAAGTTAATCAATTCTCCTTGCGTAACACAAATATAATGTATTTAACATTTACCAGAATAGCTCTTTTCTTGGCTAGTATTTCGATAATAAATTTTTAGTTGGTTAAGCCAACTCTGCAAATAAATACAAAAATAAGGGACATATATCAGAACTGGGTGCTGGTTGAGTGTAATGTTCAATCCCTCTGTAATAACATTGTATAAATATCTTTCAGGTCTTCAATTTGAGAACAACTGTGAAGTTGGTGTTTTCTCCAAGCTCACCAACAAATATTGCTTGGTTGCCATTGGGGGCTCTGAAAGTTTCTACAGGTCAGTATTATAATAATCCTAACAGATACCAGTGCCGTAATCGTTGATACTTTTGGGCATATCATTTGAAGCTTTACTCATCCATATATAATAATTAAGTTCAAATCAAGTTGACAAACCAGTAATATCTATGAACTGGTAATGTTATGCACATAGTGGTATTACATGAAGCTGAAGTGTATTTAAATTATTTTTTAATGCAGTGTATTTGAACATGAGCTTGCTGATGTCATCCCAGTTGTTAAGACCTCTATCGCTGGTACAAGAATTGTCGGAAGAATGTGTGCTGGTTAGTGATTTAAATCTTGTTTGAAGCCATCGCCAACTCAGACGTGTTTTATTTTGTTGATTTTTAATTTCTCATGTTGTTTGTTCAGGTAACAAGAATGGACTTCTCTTGCCACATACCACTACGGACCAAGGTATTCACCTTTTTGAATTCTCTAAGTTAGTTATGGAAATTTTCTTGCACCTTTGTTTGTGCTTCTGAAAATTTTGAGAAGTCTTTGCATCGTCCACACTCAGCAAACAATCTTCAGCTTGCTGATTGCTGCTTGAGATTTGGTATTGGTATCAGTGATTTCAGTATCCTATGATTCACGGTACAAATCGTACGATACTAAACCCTAGCGATGTACCGTGCATCTGTATCAGAAGAGAGGTGAATCGTGGGAATCGCTACGGTCCGTTGGGGCGATACGTGTATGGTATCGCATCGTACGATACGTACGAGTCTCTATTGACCAATGGAAACGCGTCGCGGCATCAAAAGGGTATTTGTCGCTTCATCACTTGGCCTTCTGCTTCGCTTCGCCTTCTCCTTCTCGCGCGAGACAGACGGAGAGAGACTGTCTTCTTGGCCTCCTTCATCGAGTCTCCATCGAGACCTGACCTGTTGCTGCTCCATTGTCAACCTTCTTCTCCTTCTCCTTCTCCTTCTGTACCAATATCTTGTCTTACACAAAACTGAAACAATCCACAAAATTATTTCTACTTTTCTAGTGCTACTTGTCTGGTTCTTCCTCTACCCAATTGTGCCAGTATTCCATATCATCCCAAATTCTCTGAATTCAAAAGTATCTCAGATTGAGTTGCGTTTTTCCTATAATATACTGTATCAACATCTTTATAGGCATTCTCTTATACTTGAAGATTGACTGCTGCTTCTTTGTCTGTTGCTTGTCCAGTTCTCTCAGTACAGAATGTATTAATAATAGAATAGAAATTAAATGGTATTAGTAATAGAATAGAAATTAAAAGGTATACCGTATAAGTAATAGAAAAAAAATAAGAATGGTAATATGGTATATAAATTAGAATAGAATCTTGCAATTAGAATGGTATCAAAGTTACACAACCTTGCTCTGTTTATAATTATGAATTTCATAATCTATCTTTTTCATTGCTAATTTAGTTGCAAATCAAATGAAAAGAAGAAAGGAAACATCTCAAAATGCTCAAATAGCACACAAATTATTGTTACGCCATAAAAATATGATATAATATTATAATGTGTTATCGAAACTTTCTTTTGACGAAATGCGTTCATAACTAGTCATAGTACTTCGTTTCAAGTATAGCGTATCTTAAACAATTCGGTACGATACACGATACGATACGATACTAAATGCTACGATACACGATACAGTTTACGATTCAAAATCTATGATTGGTATAAATGAAGTTTGCATGACAGTACTTGGTTACAAAGGGAAAACTAGACAGTTGCATATTTGATGACAAAATTGTATATGACTAAAATATTTTGTTGCATTGTGAAAAGGTAATGTTGTGGATATCTATGTTATGCAGTTAGACGCCTTGATCAAATTACTGTCGGCTAGCTTTCCAACCTACTTTAATCTCAACTATGCTTGAATTTATCCTTAATGAGTCTCAACCGACCTTGTTTTTGTTCTTGTCATAATACTCATCCGTTGTTTCTTCCTCTTTTGTGATTGAAAGAGTTACAGCATATAAGGAACTGCTTGCCAGATGATGTGGTGGTACAGAGAGTAGAAGAGCGGCTCTCTGCTCTCGGCAACTGCATAGCTTGCAATGACCATGTTGCTCTCACTCATCCTGATCTTGATCGGGTACGGCCAACCTTCTTGTCTAAACTAATCTGGTCGATTACTATTCCTGGTTGATGAATGTGCTGAACACAGATTGGTATTGAACATATTGTTTCTTGATTGCAGGAAACTGAAGAGCTGATAGCAGATGTGCTGGGAGTTGAGGTGTTTCGTCAGACGATTGCTGGAAACATTTTAGTTGGAAGTTATTGTGTCTTTTCCAACAGAGGAGGCTTGGTCAGTATTCCTTCCTCTTACCTTTGGTTCAGTATAGATTTTCCAAACAGCATATAAGAGTAAAATTGTCTTGATGTTTTATTTCATTTCATAGCACAAATACCTCAAGAAAAAAAAAATGAAAAAGGTCCTCAAAGCTTTAGTCATAATTTGCTCTTCTAGATGCTTTTCAGATGCTAAATTTGGCCCTTGTCAGTTATATTATCGAGTAAATTGACAATAATAAAGGGTAAGGACAATGGTGTATTTTAGAGTTTTGACTGGGTTTTTTAAAACACAAGTTCATCAAACTGCCATAAGAAAGTGTAAGAAATGCCATGTATCAGTTATAATAAAATTGTTATGGGCATGCGAGTTCACTCTGGAAGCTGTATAACTTCTTTTTTCTCATTATGTTTCCTAGTAAAGTACTTCCCACATGTGGATGTTGAAAAAGAAAGAAGAGTACACAAAAGAAATGGTGATAAACTCGAAATGAATAACATGTCATATATGATATATCAGGTCCACCCGCACACATCAATAGAGGACCTCGATGAGCTGTCAACACTGCTTCAGGTTCCTCTTGTGGCTGGAACTGTAAACAGGGGTAGTGAGGTGATAGCTGGGGGTATGACAGTAAATGACTGGACTGCCTTCTGTGGTTCTGACACCACTGCCACTGAGCTCTCTGTCATCGAGTCTGTCTTTAAGCTCCGCGAGGCACGACCTACTGCTATCGTTGATGAAATGCGCCGCTCTCTCATCGACACCTACGTGTGATTAGCTAGAGTGGGTTGGTCCCTTTTCATGTTGTCACCCCTCTCCTTTTTCCTTTTTTTTTCTTTTAATGGTTCAGTGACCTAGCTTTTGTTCTGAAAATAGTACCAAGTGGATAGTGAAAGTCATCTCTTCAGTAGTCTATAATCCTGATTCTGTTTTGTAACTGTTTGAGAAGCTGATTTTTATATTTGGGACGGTGAGGTAGACTTTGTTTTCGGTGACTTGGGGGGCCTTTCCAGCGAATATTATCACATTTATAAATGGGGGATTTGGAATTGTATGTTAGAGCTGAAAGGGCCTTCATATGTGCTCTTTGGTTTTGAGTTTTGGAAGGGCCTTTTCTTTTCTCTGTGATTCTTTTCTGATTTGTTATGGAATTTCCAGGGAATTTCTGTTCAGCCTTGATCTTGTGTTGTAGATTCCCTGGTCTACTCTGGGATCTTGTTAGGCTCTAGGAAATATCACGTTGGCTTCGTTGTTTGATGCCACATATTAGGTTCTCTTTTTTAATATTATAGACGGCTTATTCGGATTTGAGTCGGGTTAGGTTTAGGTTGTCTGGTGTTTCGAATCGTGTCGGATTAGATCGGGTTGTGTTTCAAGAAGTATGGTGCTGGATAATGTCAGATTTCAGGTCAAGTCGAGTTGGATCGATTCTCTTGTTGTTGGTTCATTTCGAGTTTTGGATCTTGTTGGCCTAGGTCGGACCTATTTTCATATCATTTATTGTCCGATCATTTCGCATTTTGAGACGTGTTGGATCAGATTTTCGTTGTTGTTTTTTTCTGTGTCAAATCATGATTGAACTGGATTTTGCCAAATCTAACTTTTACACAAACTTGTAAACAAAATCTCTATCCATCTCTACCCGGAATTCATATCTGTTGTTATTCTGAAGAATAACAGGATCTTGTTATCCTCAGACCTGATCGTTTATTTTTGATCTAATGATTAAAACATATAATACATCGGGTTTCGTACAGTTCATCTTGATCGTTCGTTCATCAGCGTGAAAATCTAGCGGTCAAATGAGAGAATAACAGTCCTGTTATTTTCAAGAATAATAGCAGATACGGACGCCTCTACCCGACCCAGAAGTCATGAAACTAATTCAAGGATGTTTGTCCAAAAGCAGTAATGCTAGAAATCAGTGTTATTTCACTTGTGTAGATAGCACAGTTTCAAATACATAGATTTTTGGATTGGATCAAAGGACTGCTGTATTATTTCACGTATAGAAAAATTGATTACTTTTTCCTAGAAATACAAATGTTTCAAAAACTGTGGTAAATTTTGGGGTTTTCGTATCTTACCTTTCTACTGTGTAATTTCTTAGACTCACAAGCAAATGAATCTATGCCTAAATTGACAAAACCCATTTGAATGTAATACCACAAACCTTCAATAATAATGAAGAAATAGATAATTGGTGCACATCGATTTTTCACAGATTTCAGAAAGGGTTCGGATCTAAACCACTCTCTTGTTTAATTTCACAATGTTTAAGCACCAAATTGAAGTGATCCAAAAGATAATCATTAAAATAAACTATCTAGGTTATTATGTATAGAGTAGATATGAGATCAATGAGATGTTTGTGTAAATGTATTTCCCATTTAATAGCAACCACACTTGACATCTCCTATAGCCAGTTGAAACATAAACTGTTCATGGCGGCTAATTATATGCTAAAATATCCATGTGTTGATTTTTTTTATTTATTTATTAACTCGATTATCTCAACCTCCAGTAGGTCTGTCAGTATTACTGTGACAGTGTGACTTTGAGCAAGGCCAGAGAAAGGGACTTGTACCATCTCCATGATATTATTGTGAGAAAGCCTCCGAATTACAAATATATCCCTGGTGCCATCCCAAGCCTAGTATTCTGTTCATTCCAAATTCAAACAGCAAACATGTTACTTATTAGGCACGCCAGTCCTATAATATATATATAAACAAAATCAAGTGCATGTATGCAGAACACCAGCTCTTGACTTCTAACATTAAGCCTCTTTTAATTTAGTTCCCATCCATTGCACAGTTTCAATGTCTCTTCTTCTTTTCCTTTCATTTCTCATTCCCTTCTTCCTCCTCTCCAAATCATTCTTCTCCAAAAAACCCAGCCTCCCACCATCACCAACTTCACTTCCTGTCATTGGCCACTTGCATCTCCTCGACAGCCGTTGCCCACACCGGTCCCTCAATTTGCTATCTCTGCGCTACGGCAAAGCCAACTCCTCTCGTATCGTAATCCTGAATCTACCAAGTCCCACTCTTGTTGTATCAACCGCCTCGGCTGCTGAACTTTTGCTCAAAACCCATGATTTAGCATTCGCATCACGCCCTGCGTCTTTCTCAGAAGGTTAAACATGCTTATCCAATATTGAGCAAATTATTTCCAGAATGCCTGATCAATTCAAAGTAACATGATATATAGCTGACTACATTAAATATTTTAACAGGTACACTTGTGAATGGAACTGGCCGAAATGTTTCTTTCACTGAGTACGGAGACTACTGGCGCCAATCAAAGAAAACTACAATTCGATTACTTTTAATTTTTGTCCCTGCGACCTTGTAAATTGCATATATTAATAATTTCATTGGAAGAACTTCCTTTTTCATATGACAATTTATGTGAACCACTACACAGAGACCAAAATTCACAATGGCACCTTGCCACCTTGTATTTCCTCCCAACTTTCATACAATTTTATATGATTAAAATGACTTGATGCCATCAACTCTTATCGCTCTGTAAAAAAAAATCCCATTTTCTCCCATCAACCAGTTATCTCTTTTCTCTCCATGAAAAAAGAACTACTAATTTTCTTCTCCCTTATCCATTGCACAGTTCCAATGTCTCCTCTTATGTTCCTTCTATTTCTCATCCCCTTCTTCCTCCTCTCCAAATCATTCTTCTCCAAAAAATTCAGCCTCCCACCATCACCAACTTCACTTCCTGTCATTGGCCACTTGCATCTCCTCGACAGCCGCTGCCCACACCGGTCCCTCAATTTGCTATCTCTGCGCTACGGCAAAGCCAACTCCTCTCGTATCGTAATCCTGAATCTACCAAGTCCCACTCTTGTTGTATCAACCGCCTCGGCTGCTGAACTTTTGCTCAAAACCCATGATTTAGCATTCGCATCACGCCCTGCGTCTTTCTCAGAAGGTTAAACATGCTTATCCAATATTGAGCAAATTATTCCCAGAATGCCTGATCAATTCAAAGTAACATGGTATATAGCTGACTACATTAAATATTTTAACATGTACACTTGTGAATGGAACTGGCCGAAATGTTTCTTTCACCGAGTACGGAGACTACTGGCGCCAATCAAAGAAAACTACAATTCGATTACTTTTAATTTTTGTCCCTACGACCTTGTAAATTGCATATATTAATAATTTCATTGGAAGAACTTCCTTTTTCATATGACAATTTATGTGAACCACTACACAGAGACCAAAATTCACAATGGCACCTTGCCACCTTGTATTTCCTCCCAACTTTCATACAATTTTATATGATTAAAATGACTTGATGCCATCAACTCTTATCGCTCTGTAAAAAAAATCCCATTTTCTCCCATCAACCAGTTATCTCTTTTCTCTCCATGAAAAAAGAACTACTAATTTTCTTCTCCCTTATCCATTGCACAGTTCCAATGTCTCCTCTTATGTTCCTTCTATTTCTCATCCCCTTCTTCCTCCTCTCCAAATCATTCTTCTCCAAAAAACTCAGCCTCCCACCATCACCAACTTCACTTCCTGTCATTGGCCACTTGCATCTCCTCGACAGCCGCTGCCCACACCGGTCCCTCAATTTGCTATCTCTGCGCTACGGCAAAGCCAACTCCTCTCGTATCGTAATCCTGAATCTACCAAGTCCCACTCTTATTGTATCAACCGCCTCGGCTGCTGAACTTTTGCTCAAAACCCATGATTTGGCATTCGCATCACGCCCTGCGTCTTTCTCAGAAGGTTAAACATGCTTATCCAATATTGAGCAAATTATTTCCAGAATGCCTGATCAATTCAAAGTAACATGGTATATAGCTGACTACATTAAATATTTTAACAGGTACACTTGTGAATGGAACTGGCCGAAATGTTTCTTTCACCGAGTACGGAGACTACTGGCGCCAATCAAAGAAAACTACAATTCGATTACTTTTAATTTTTGTCCCTCCGACCTTGTAAATTGCATATATTAATAATTTCATTGGAAGAACTTCCTTTTTCATATGACAATTTATGTGAACCACTACACAGAGACCAAAATTCACAATGGCACCTTGCCACTTTGTATTTCCTCCCAATTTTCATACAATTTTAAATGATTAAAATGACTTGATGCCATCAACTCTTATCGCTCTGTAAAAAAAATCCCATTTTCTCCCATCAACCAGTTATCTCTTTTCTCTCCATGAAAAAAGAACTACTAATTTTCTTCTCCCTTATCCATTGCACAGTTCCAATGTCTCCTCTTCTGTTCCTTCTATTTCTCATCCCCTTCTTCCTCCTCTCCAAATCATTCTTCTCCAAAAAACCCAGCCTCCCACCATCACCAACTTCACTTCCTGTCATTGGCCACTTGCATCTCCTCGACAGCCGCTGCCCACACCGGTCCCTCAATTTGCTATCTCTGCGCTACGGCAAAGCCAACTCCTCTCGTATCGTAATCCTGAATCTACCAAGTCTCACTCTTGTTGTATCAAACGCCTCGGCTGCTGAACTTTTGCTCAAAACCCATGATTTAGCATTCGCATCACGCCCTGCGTCTTTCTCAGAAGGTTAAACATGCTTATCCAATATTGAGCAAATTATTTCCAGAATGCCTGATCAATTCAAAGTAACATGGTATATAGCTGACTACATTAAATATTTTAACAGGTACACTTGTGAATGGAACTGGCCGAAATGTTTCTTTCACCGAGTACGGAGACTACTGGCGCCAATCAAAGAAAACTACAATTCGATTACTTTTAATTTTTGTCCCTACGACATTGTAAATTGCATATATTAATAATTTCATTGGAAGAACTTCCTTTTTCATATGACAATTTATGTGAACCACTACACATAGACCAAAATTCACAATGGCACCTTGCCACCTTGTATTTCCTCCCAACTTTCATACAATTTTATATGATTACAATTTTATATGATTAAAATGACTTGATGCCATCAACTCTTATCGCTCTGTAAAAAAAAATCTCATTTTCTCCCATCAACCAGTTATCTCTTTTCTCTCCATGAAAAATGAACTACTAATTTTCTTCTCCCTTATCCATTGCACAATTCCAATGTCTCCTCTTCTGTTCCTTCTATTTCTCATCCCCTTCTTCCTCCTCTCCAAATCATTCTTCTCCAAAAAACCCAACCTCCCACCATCACCAACTTCACTTCCTGTCATTGGCCACTTGCATCTCCTCGACAGCCACTGCCCACTCCGGTCCCTCAATTTGCTATCTCTGCGCTACGGCAAAGCCAACTCCTTTCGTATCGTAATCCTGAATCTACCAAGTCCCACTCTTGTTGTATCAACCGCCTCGGCTGCTGAACTTTTGCTCAAAACCCATGATTTAGCATTCGCATCACGCCCTGCGTCTTTCTCAGAAGGTTAATGATGCGTTGCATTCATATGCATATATTTGCCTTGACTTGTACTCATATTCACCCTAAAATCACTATTTTACTTGCATTTTAGCTTGTTCTCTACCTTGTTCTTGTTTACTGCTCTTCTTTGGTCTTATTTCAGGTATATGGAGCATATGGAGCACTTGGAGCCATCACGGGCTCATCAGGAGCTTCGATTTGAGACGTTCACCTCTCTGCGCATTGCTTGCGGGCCGCAAGCCTTCACTTGCGACCCGCAAGGCCTGATATGGAAATTCCGGCCGCTCCAGGGCCTGTTCACCTCGCGTTTTGAGCTATATATAGCAGCCTTTTCTAGGTTTTGGGGGGTTCCGCCGTCTAGACCTGACACAGGAGAAGAAGACCTGACCATTGCTCGGTGCCTCCCTTCACGGATTTCGAGAGATATCGCGACGTGAAGACCACCTGCAAGGGCAGATCTGCTGATTTTGGGTTTTTGGTTCTTTTCACCATGAACTCATTCTTTTATCTTCTTTTCCTGTTGTTTGCTGCCATGTGTGAGTAGTGAACTGTATCTTACGGTTAGGGAATGGATTGTTTGTCATGGATGTTGATTATAAATGATGTTTAGTCGTGATTTTTATATTGGATTGATTTTATTCTCATCTTTTCCTATTGAAACTTGTTTATTACTTGGTAAGCCCGTGGATAAGGCCAAATCCAGTGTGGCATGAGTATCAAATGATTTGCAACTGATTAGGAACTGCTTTGGTTGATTTAGAATCCGAAAATACCCGAGAGGGACATTTCGTGTTAAATCGAGAGATTAAACAAACCTATAGAAAGAATCCAAATAAAGTTAGGTATAAGAGATTATCCTAAAGGTTTACAACTGTCAGCAAGTGTACAATTACCAACAAACGAGAGTTGAGGTGAATGGAACCACGAACCGATAGTTAAGAACCAATTACGACTGAAAACCCTTCTCTGTGACAGTTGCTTGCGGGCCGCAAGTGAGAGCTTGCGGGTCGCAAGTAACTTCCAGGGGCGACTGTTTCTTGCGGGCCGCAAGTGAGAGCTTGCGGGCCGCAAGAGACCATCCAGAGACAAACAATTTCCCAAAACCCTAGGATCTTATTATTGATTGATTACAACACTTGTTTACTTGCTTTTCTTTATTGCTTACTGTCTGTTAGTGATAACTGTTTAGCTTAATCAAAACTTTACAAACCCCCCCTCTTTTATACAAAATACCAAAAAGACATACCATTAGAATTGGAATTGAACTGAGTCTGGTTTAGAGTAAATTTCCGTCCCTGTGGATTCGATACCTGAACGTACTCAACGAAGTCGTACGCTTGCGATTAGTAGAGCATTGTCTAGGTTTAAAAGCCTATACCCTTTTGGGACATCAAGCAGTTAAACATGCTTATCCAATATTGAGCAAATTATTTCCAGAATGCCTGATCAATTCAAAGTAACATGGTATATAGCTGACTACATTAAATATTTTAACAGGTACACTTGTGAATGGAACTGGCCGAAATGTTTCTTTCACCGAGTAAGGAGACTACTGGCGCCAATCAAAGAAAACTATAATTCGATTACTTTTAATTTTTGTCCCTACGACCTTGTAAATTGCATATATTAATAATTTCATTGGAAGAACTTCCTTTTTCATATGACAATTTATGTGAACCACTACACAGAGACCAAAATTCACAATGGCACCTTGCCACCTTGTATTTCCTCCCAACTTTCATACAATTTTATATGATTACAATTTTATATGATTAAAATGACTTGATGCCATCAACTCTTATCGCTCTGTAAAAAAAAATCTCATTTTCTCCCATCAACCAGTTATCTCTTTTCTCTCCATGAAAAAAGAACTACTAATTTTCTTCTCCCTTATCCATTGCACAGTTCCAATGTCTCCTCTTCTGTTCCTTCTATTTCTCATCCCCTTCTTCCTCCTCTCCAAATCATTCTTCTCCAAAAAAACCCAGCCTCCCACCATCACCAACTTCACTTCCTGTCATTGGCCACTTGCATCTCCTCGACAACCGCTGCCCACACCGGTCCCTCAATTTGCTATCTCTGCGCTACGGCAAAGCCAACTCCTCTCGTATCGTAATCCTGAATCTACCAAGTCCCACTCTTGTTGTATCAACCGCCTCGGCTGCTGAACTTTTGCTCAAAACCCATGATTTAGCATTCGCATCACGCCCTGCGTCTTTCTCAGAAGGTTAAACATGCTTATCCAATATTGAGCAAATTATTTCCAGAATGCCTGATCAATTCAAAGTAACATGGTATATAGCTGACTACATTAAATATTTTAACAGGTACACTTGTGAATGGAACTGGCCGAAATGTTTCTTTCACCGAGTACGGAGACTACTGGCGCCAATCAAAGAAAACTACAATTCGATTACTTTTAATTTTTGTCCCTGCGACCTTGTAAATTGCATATATTAATAATTTCATTGGAAGAACTTCCTTTTTCATATGACAATTTATGTGAACCACTACACAGAGACCAAAATTCACAATGGCACCTTGCCACCTTGTATTTCCTCCCAACTTTCATACAATTTTATATGATTAAAATGATTTGATGCCATCAACTCTTATCGCTCTGTAAAAAAAAAATCCCATTTTCTCCCATCAACCAGTTATCTCTTTTCTCTCCATGAAAAAAGAACTACTAATTTTCTTCTCCCTTATCCATTGCACAGTTCCAATGTCTCCTCTTATGTTTCCTTCTATTTCTCATCCCCTTCTTCCTCCTCTCCAAATCATTCTTCTCCAAAAAACCCAGCCTCCCACCATCACCAACTTCACTTCCTGTCATTGGCCACTTGCATCTCCTCGACAGCCGCTGCACACACCGGTCCCTCAATTTGCTATCTCTGCGCTACGGCAAAGCCAACTCCTCTCGTATCGTAATCCTGAATCTACCAAGTCCCACTCTTGTTGTATCAATCGCCTCGGCTGCTGAACTTTTGCTCAAAACCCATGATTTAGCATTCGCATCACGCCCCGCGTCTTTCTCAGAAGGTTAAACATGCTTATCCAATATTGAGCAAATTATTTCCAGAATTCCTGATCAATTCAAAGTAACATGGTATATAGCTGACTACATTAAATATTTTAACAGGTACACTTGTGAATGGAACTGGCCGAAATGTTTCTTTCACCGAGTACGGAGACTACTGGCGCCAATCAAAGAAAACTACAATTCGATTACTTTTAATTTTTGTCCCTACGACCTTGTAAATTGCATATATTAATAATTTCATTGGAAGAACTTCCTTTTTCATATGACAATTTATGTGAACCACTACACAGAGACCAAAATTCACAATGGCACCTTGCCACCTTGTATTTCCTCCCAACTTTCATACAATTTTATATGATTAAAATGACTTGATGCCATCAACTCTTATCGCTCTGTAAAAAAAAATCTCATTTTCTCCCATCAACCAGTTATCTCTTTTCTCTCCATGAAAAAAGAACTACTAATTTTCTTCGTTAACAGCGACTGTCTAATAGTTAATTTTTTTTCATAATTTGAGCAGGAGCAGTTGAAGAGAGATGTCGAGTAACTCAACAATGTACATAATAACATCGGTATCGATAGTCGGTATCAATATTGATATCTACAGAACATTATTCTAAGAGCAATGCTCTCTTAAAAAAAGATTACATGTTCGACATTCAGCTTTGAAAGACTTTAGCTCAAAATTTCAATTAGACTTGAAGCAAAATCTCACTTATTCTAAAAAAAATTTTATGTAAAAAATAAAAAATAAAAAGCAAAGAAATGTTGTTACAAAAAAAATATTGTTACAATATGCAAGCTATTGCTTACAAATGTTATTTGGTTTTTATAGACAAAATATACGTCTTAAATATACGTCTTAAATATGCAATTGGGAATTGGGAAATGTTCCGACATATGCAATTCAATATACGTCTTAAATATGTAATAATTGAAACATACATAATAATTAAAATAATATGAATAACAAATCAAATTAACATTAACATGCATAATAACTAAAACAATCATGAAACATATGAACTGCAACATCAGTTGCATATTCTATCTTCATATTTTTATACTTTTTTTATTTTATACATGTTAAGAAACTTATTATGCATTTTGTTTTAGTTATCATACATGTCAGTAGATACATGATAACAACATCAAACACACTAATATATCGATTAACATGTATAATAAAAAATTTCGAGTTTTTATATATGTTAAGAGATTTTTTATGCATAATATTAAGTATTTTTTTTATGCATATGTTTATCTAAAGCTCATACTACTTAAAATATACAAGATAACTTAAATATATAAATAACAAATCGTTTAACACGTATAAAACCCACGTATCGAATTTTGTATCTACCTATCTATGAGCTCCCTTGTCAATTTATTTGCAAAAGTTCACAAGCTCATTTCATTTAAACAATCGCATATTTAGATAATTTATCTAACGGTCTATGTATTTATACGCTTTTATCTGCATGCATCTCAAATGTATTTGTATCTCTCTCAAAAAATATTTATATTAACAACAAAAGTATTTGTATCTTTTATTCTCATGTTATCAAAAGTTCAAACTTGGAAATTTTTTCTTATTTTTCCATCAATTTCTTAATTAAAATTTTCTTTTCATCATTAAAAGTGTTAAATATATATAAACATTTCTAATTTCAAATATTAATAGTCTGTGTGTTAATTTCTTTTTTATTTTTTCCAATCTATTGTTTGGACAGGGCCGGTCCTGAGCGATTTGAGGTCCGGGGCGAAAGAAAATTTTGTTAAAACATTGCTCCAAATTTATCAACATGAATATGATATTGAACAGTTGTTAAAAAAATTATAACGTCGCATAACAATATTCTAGATGTGTTATAGTTAAATTGATGTATAGTAGTAGCAATGAACCCCTGTATGCGGTTAAAAGTAGCAATACATAACATTTCACAATAACATAAACTAAAAAGTTGAAAGTTGGAAGAGATTGACGACGAAGAACGGAGGACGGCCAGCGGTTGGCGAAATGACGACACTGCAACGAAATTTGGGATCAAGTAGTCGAATAGAGAACAAAGAGAATTGATTAGAGTCTGTTCGTTTCAAGGGAAATCAAACACAAAAAAGAATTTTCCGCAGAAAGGAACTTTCACTCTGTTCGTTTGGTATAAAAGTATAACTCTCTGTAAACCTGCTTTATGTATTTTGCAGAAAGAAGCAAGTTTCGTTTCCGATTTTTTTCAATGGAGAACGAAAATTAGAAGTGCAGAATCTTTTGAAAATATGGTAGCCACGCAAATCTCCTAGCTCACACCAAAACACTTGGACATGGACTACGACCTGGCTTCTCTTCTTGTTGCAAAGAGGGATGAGATCCTTTTGTTTTATATTTATATTGGAAGTTGGTGAACTAAATTATTTTGCTCTAAAATTCTAATTAATCTGATGTTTTGTTATAATTTCTCAAAGGTTGCATACATCATTTTATTCGGGAAAGCTCCAAATTATAATATTTTTCATACGAAGCAGAAAAAGGACTCGTATCTTAAAGCTGACTTATTGAAATCGATTCTTCATACATCATGTGAGTAATTTGAAAAGAGTTGGAGGAGTCATTCCTTTTTTCTTAACAAATGAAATGAACAATCGGAAAAGAAAAAAAAAAACATTTTTAGAAAATTTGTGGAGCAGCAGTCGGCAGAGGCGATTGTTGATATGGCTGAATGGGAAACAAAATTTTAGAAATCAGAATTGGGTTTAATGAGTTTTGGTTATTGGGTTTATATTTGTATAAATTTTCTTTTGGGCCTCTTTGAATTTTTTGCCAAAGAAAAGATAACATATCCAATAAAGATTAGGCGGCTAAAGCAAAGTCTTCTAGGATGCAAGTTCAGTACCACCCCAATGGAAAACATGTAATTTGAATAATTTTTTATCGGATACGGTAAATTTTGAACCGGATACGGATTCGAATAATTATCCGAATTCGAAACTTTCGAATTTTCGGATATCTGGTAAATATGTCAACCCAAATTCATTGTATTTATGTTTCTTTTTTATTGCTAAGTAAATTAATTATTTAATTATTTTAAATTATTTATAATATTTGAAAAATAAATTATAAAACACTACTCATTACAACATTTTAATTATTTCACTTATTTATTTTATAATATAATTTAAAATAATTTTATTATTGAATAATGATATATTAACGATTTTTTCATAATATACTCATTTCATTTAATTATCCGAATTATATTCGTATTTGCATTCGTATCGGTTTATTATCCGATTCATATCTGTATCCGTTTATCATCCGATTCGTATCAGTATCTGAAACTATCCGAATCTGTATCCGTATCCGAAAAATAATAGTGAATACGGATACAGTAACGCTATTATCCGTATGCGTTTGCACCAATGAAGAAGCATGTTGAAAAAAAAATTATCTTTCGAGCTCGGTCTTCTCAAAACCGAGCCAGCTTAAACAAAACAAGAACTCAACCTAGGGTTTGGATCATATTACCCTATTTCTGTAATTTTCTCTCGACACCGCCATGGGAGAACCGGGCACTCCGCTAGGAACCCTAGCTCCTCAATGCGAGAGCAAGGAAACAGCGGAGGAGATTAGTCGAGACACTGACAAGCCGCTATCTCCAAATTTGACCAACGAGGTGGCGGTTTCAGAAACGGGTTTGAAGGATAAGGGTACCGTGAGCGTGGCGGGAGAATTGGATGCCATTGCGGAGGTCACTCCAGGTGAATACGAAGAGGAATCTGGCGCCATGGCTGGAGATGGAAATCCTTGTGTGAAAGAAGAGGAGGTCGAGGTGGATGAGCGCCCCACGGTCGAGGTCGAGCGTGCACCGGTGCAGATTTCCCTCGTTGGGGAAATAGAAGCTTTGGCAGAAGCTGTAAGTGGTGCAGAGGAAGTGTCCAAAGAAGAGGGTTCTGAAATAGACCACGCGTTTAAGAAAGAAGAACAAGATGATGATCAGATGGAGCTTTCGATGGAGGAGGTCGACACATCAGTTAAAACGGGTTCTGGTAGCGAAGGGGGTGCAGTTGAGGAGGTGGTGATAGCTGGAGGTAATGATGCGATGCCAAAAGAAGAAGGTGGAGTAGAACAGGTGGAACTGATGGAGAAGACCGAGATAAAAGAAGAGGATGTAAAGACTGATCAGGAGGCCCCACTTCTGGACCAAGAGATGGTTCACTCGGAAATAAACAACGAAGAAACGGCTGAGTTGCAGCCAGAAGACACCAACCCAATTAAAGATGAAGAAACTAACATGGATGAGCCCATGCTTGATGATCCTAGTGGTGAAAAGTTAATGGAGGTGGATTTGCCACAAGCAAGAGATGGTGATAAGGCAATGAAGGAGGATTTGTCAAAAGATGGAGACGGTGATAAGGTAATGGATGAGGATTTGACACAAGATGGAGATGGTGATAATGCATTGAATGAGCCCTCGGCCAGTTTGGATGGTGATGGATTGGATGCTGCTGCTGCTGATGATGATGATGATGACCAGGCAGCTAGACATGGGGACGGAGTGATGGGCACTAATCATGGAGAGGAGGATGAAAATGAGGATGACCCACCACCATTGCCAGCAAAGAAAAAAGGTAGTGTGACAAAGAAGCGAGGACGGCCAACGAGGATTAAAAAGGGCGAGGAGGAATTATGTTTTATTTGTTTTGATGGTGGTGAACTCGTTGTCTGTGATCGCAGGTCAGATTATTGAATTTTGTCATTGTTCTTTCTTTGTAAGTTTCAGTAACAAGTGCACAACCTTTTTTTGGTGACCTCTGATCAAAATTTTGTAACAAGCAAATCCTCTGGATTTAGTTAAGTAGGCCAATAGCTCATGTCTGAATCTAGTTATTCTCCCACAAAGTCATATATGTTTGAATAGCAACATCTTTTGAACGGACTCTCAATAGGTACATGCCTATGACAAATTGACAGTGTATACAGTTGGTGCCTTCAAGCTCACATTGACCATTGGTCCAGTTGAATGTGAAACGTCCTTAATAAATTGATATCTCTGTAACGTTCAAGTTCTTACTTTGTCAATCAGTCAAGGTTGTTGGGTTTCTGAAGGTATTTTATTTCATACAGAACTGAAGGTTTGCTACCTGTTTAACTTGAGGGTATTTTTATTTTATTACAAAATCTGCTATGTAACAATTCTTGCTGAGTTTCTTTGAAAATTCTGTATGGCCCTCAATCTGTCATTGGGCTTCTTCTCTCTGTGCTTGCTCTCTTATTTTTATCATTTCCCCTTTACTTAATTCTGTCATGATACACTTGTAAAATGTCAGTTGCACATTTTGTCATCTCTGCGTAGAAAATAGATACTAATAATTGCACCTATTGTCAATGTCCCTTCTTATTTCTAGTCATTCTTACTAATCATTGCGTCCATTTGGTCATCTCTGTGTAGAAAATTTAATCTTGTTCTTTCTTAATGCTATTTAGGGGATGCCCCAAGGTGTATCACCCGTCCTGTGTCAATAGAGATGAGGCATTCTTCCGTTCAAAGGGCAAATGGAATTGTGGTAAGTGTCATACTTTGCTTTTGAGCTGAAGTTACCGTGTCATTGTTGGGTTGAGTTGAATTTCTATTGTGGCATTAGGATGGCTAGTTGAGGCAATGTTTGTGCTTAATCACTTTGTGAACTCCTTACTGTTCTGTTTTCAGCTGACATTGGAACTTGCATAAATTCGTTTGATTGCCCCTCTATATATTTTTTTCTGGCATTGGCCTTCCTATAACTGATGACGAATATGGCAGGATGGCACATATGCAGTGAATGTCAGAAGCCAGCTCGGTTGATGTGCTACACGTGCACCCATTCCCTTTGCAAGGGTTGCATGAAAGGATCAGAGTTCTTGAGCATCAGAGGGAACATGGGCTTCTGTCCCTCTTGTCTGTCCACTGTAACAATGATTGAGAGATATGAACGAGGAGAGAAGGATGCCCTTCCAGTAAGTTCCTCTTCCTTATTCTATCAAAAAGATCTCTATGTCACATTGGCTTGGTTTTTATGGAGAACTTGGGCCAGAATGTGGAATGACAATCTCGCTTGGCCTTGTTGGCTTCTTCTTTCTTGCTTTCACTAAAACACCTATCTGGATATGGAAACAAAATGAGAGTTTGTAATTTTTAATCTCCAGTCGGACTTGGATTTGCTTGTCGACAGAGAAAATGAACACTGGGGTTCTCAGTTTCTCACCTTTTTTCTTTTCTTTTATGAAGTGATTGCAACCATACAAGGCTTTGTTTTAACAAATTCCTCATGAGAATATAGCTTATTTTCTGTATTTTTGTGACCCTTGCCTCTGTGTTGTTTTTTGTATTTTTAACAGGAAAATGTAAATTTTGAAGACAAAAGTAGTTGGGAATTTCTGTTTAGAGATTATTGGCTTGAGACAAAAGAGAAACAATCGCTGGCACTAGAAGAGATACTGGAATGTCAACAAAAGACCCCACTGACCGCTGCTGCTCAAGAAAAAGAAAGCTCCGATGACCAGGCCAAGTCTGACAACTCCTCAGCCCATCGTACTGAAGCAAAAGAAACCTCATCCAAGAAAAAACCTAGAAAGAGACTGAAACAACCAAAGACTACTCCCTCTTCATCAAATAAAAGGTTAAAGACAATGCGAAAAGACAAAACTGTGCTTGCTGAGTGCTCTGGGAAGCACTCTCGCTCTAGCAACAAGAAGTCCAGTGGCACCCACTGGGCATCTGAAGAATTACTTGCCTTCGTCGCGCACATGCGAAATGGGGACAGATCAGTAGTTTCACAATTTGATGTACAAGCCCTCTTGTTAGAGTACATCAAGAAGAAAAACCTTCGGGACCCACGTAGAAAGAGCCAGATCATTTGTGACCGCATGCTGGAGGATCTATTTGGCAAGCCACGTGTTGGCCACTTTGAAATGCTGAAGCTTTTAGAATCCCACTTTCTGGAAGCTTCCCCAAGAGAGATGGATGATAACCAAGGGGGTGGAGTGGTTGACCCAGAACCTGATCCAGAACCAGAAAACAGTGAAGGATCAGCTTTGGTTACCAGCTCAGAGAAGAAGAGGAAGGGAAGAGGCAAGGGGACTAGGGCCATGCAGGGTAACTTGGATGATTATGCAGCGATAGATATGCACAATATCGGGCTGATTTATCTAAAACGTAATTTAGTGGAGGAGATTGTTGACAATGAACCAGAGGCTTTTGAAGAGAAGGTACTGGGGTCTTTTGTCAGGATTAGAATCCCGAGCTCAGCTCAGCGTCAGGATATGTACCGGCTTGTGCAAGTTGTTGGTATGATATTCTCTTGAAAGAAGTTTTGTTTATTAAGTTGCAGTATTTGTATGAAACACATGACATTCCTCATATATTCAATGGATCCAAAGATGCTTTAATAATTTTTTTAACCGAATTATTAGTAAACACAATATCATCATTTTGATTGAGTTTTCCAGAACGTTTTGCTATATACCGGACAATTCCTTCACAATATTGGGTTTCATTTCCATAGGAATGACTGGGATTTTACGTTGGCTCGCCATGCCTATCATAACCCTCCTTTCCGTGCTTGGGACGGACTATGTTGCAAAAACAACATAGGTGGAGTTAATTCCTTCACAATATATTTTTGCAAATTTAGTGCTCCATATTTAATATATCTCCTCGATTCTAGGTTAATTTGGGCATCATGGAAAAAAAAGAGGTGTTAATTGCTACTTGGAAATTTAAACAGTGTTGGTTGTTGTTTCAAAGAGGGATTTTTAGTGTAATTTGCAAATTTGGTGTTTGGCCATAATCTGCGGACACCCTTTATGCTTTTATGTATCAGAATGCAGTGTCACATTTAATTTGAATTTCAGGAACTGGTAGAGCGACAGAGAAGTATAAGATGGGTAAAAAGATGACAGCTATAACCTTGGAGATTGTACATTTGGACAAGCAGGAGTTCATTACTATTGATACCATCTCCAATCAGGAATTTAGCGAGGTACTCTCAAGTCGTTTTCTCTATAAAATTTATTCCGATGATAATTTTTAACAAATTGCTCAAGCCTGTTGTTTTATTTGGTTTGTAGGAGGAATGCAAGCGCCTGAGACAGAGCATTAAATGTGATCTTATACCACGTCTAACAGTGGTAAGAAAAATAAATGAAATTTGACTCGTTCAATGTAACAATTTCGAGACTGGTACACATTTCCAATAATGACTTATCCTCCTTCAATTGCATTTTACAGGGAGAAGTTCAAGATAAGGCTAGAGTTCTCCAGGCCATAAAAGTAAATGATGTAAGTAGATCTGTGCTAATGCATTTTCCATAGGTGAACCTAACTATCATGACATTATTGCCTTCTAAGTTGAACTAGTATTTTTATCTTGTTGTGCTTAGGAATTACTGCTATTTTTACTGAAATATATGAATAATAATGAATGATGGAAGATTATTAGAATAGTAAAAGAGAAACATAGAAATGTATATTCTTTTAAATACAAAATCACGTTTTTAGTCTTTGGGGTATACTTTTTTATTTTGCAAATTAAATGATGCTCAAGGCTGAAGCTATTATGTTATTCATTTTAAGAATGCCTACCAGTCCAGTGGCAGAGCCGGCAGAAATGATAGTGTGGAGCAAAAAATTCAGGATGGAGCATAATTTCGCAATTATTTTGGAAATAAGGCATATCATAATTTTTGTTACGGATATACTTTCATAAGCATATTTATGTATACAGTTATTTTGGGTTCAAGTTGCCCACCTTGCCATAATGTGGCTTTGCCCCTGCCCATCATGATATATAAGTTAAGATATACCCGAGCTCTCTCTTAATTTACTTAGATATGTGCTTCTCTAATCAAGCGGCATAAGAACAGTTGGTAGGAAGGAATTACTAATACATCTGTAATAGATAATTTCACAAATTAATTTCTAAGCGGTAGAAATCTCAGTTATTTTCAGGTTATTGTATAATATTACTAAATCGGTTTAAGTCGGACATTAACATAGATCGTAGATACTAAAAAAGTAAAATAATCTAAAACAGCTGGAAAATTAATTGTTTGAAGTTGAAGATACACGATATTTCAAGGTGTTAAAATAACGTTAGGAAGTACTTGCAAAAGATCTATATAAATGGAAGATATAGTGGGAGTTCCGTTCAAGTTTAAACAAAAGATTTTTTTTTTTTACTAAACTAAAATGTTAAGATAATCTAGTGAGAACTGATAAGCAAGATGTTATTGCGAGATTAAGAGGCTTTGCTGGAGGTTTTTGTTGGGGGGGTTACAAGGAAGATTTAATACATGATATTTGATAGGCATAGCAAGGAAATTTGTGTATTATTCTACTGGTGAATAAGTACTACTTGTTTTTACTGAATTCTTGTAGAAGTATCTCTGTATTGATTAAAATGTACGATGAATTGTATTTGTTTATTGTTGAAAGGCTATTACAGGTTGTACACTTACACTAGTCATGTTACATTATTAATCATATGGGAATAATTGATTTATGGGTTGGTTCGGTAGGGGTTTACCTGTCTGTTAGTTCTATAACCATCATCTGTAACTTGACTAGTCAATTTCTATGCATTACCTAACCAAAGTTGAACCCACTGGTCTTTGGTGTGTATACCAGATAGTTAACACTGCATCAGCTACTATGAACTTCTGCTTAGGTCCCTCACTGAATAAAAAGCAATTTAAGTGTTCAACTTGAGAGCTTTTTAGCTTCTGGTTCTTCACTGCCACTTTTTGCTTTTGGTTCTTCACTGCTACACAGGAGTTCTGATTAATCATGCATCGAGTATTTTTGCAGTGGATTGAAAGCGAAAAAATGAGACTCAGCCATCTTCGGGATCGTGCAAGCGAAACAGGACGTAGAAAAGAATATCCTTTTAAAGATCAGAATTGTATTTGTTAATTGGCAAATATTTTACATTATTTTCTTCATTTTCGTTCTTTTTCTTTGCTCAATTTTCTATTTCATGCAGGTAGTACTGAAACAACCATTGGGCAGCATAATTTTAGTATGTAAGTTACTTTGAAATTTTGAGTTTGTTAGTCCTTGACTTCTGTTATCTTTCACGCTTCGAGAATGTGTTGAGAAGCTGCAGCTTTTGAACACTCCAGAAGAAAGATTGCGTAGGATGAGAGAAATGCCTGAAATTCATGCTGACCCCACTATGGGTCCTGATTACGAATCTGCTGAGGAGGTTGAACCTGAGGTTGTCAGAAAAGGTAGACCGCCTTTGAACTTTTTTGTCCAAAAAAGGGATGGTAGCAAATAAATATCTGTATCATTATTCAACTCGTGTTGCTTCCATGCTCAATCTTGTAGATCAATTTATTAGGAGAGATTCATTTGGCAGAAGAGGCAGTGAGACAGTCTCACCACACAAGGGAGGCAGTGGTTTCTCAGGTGACAACTGGAGGGGTCGCTTCTCTGGTGATAGCTGGAAAGGATCAAGCCGAAACCAAAACGACACTTTCATGAACTCACTACCCTCCCCAACCACTCCCACTGCAAACAGGTCAGCCCATCCTTGGAGCAGTGAAAGGGAAAGGGAAAGAGACAGAGATAGAGAAAGAGACAGAGAGAGGGAGAGAGAGAAACAAAGGGAAAGAGAAAGAGAAAGAGAAAGAGAAAGAGAAATGGAAAGGGAAAAGGAAAGGGATAGAGAAAGAGAAAGAGAGAAAGAGAGAGAGCAAGAGAGAGAGAGAAATTTCCGCTTGTCAAGTAGTCATATCCACAGTCAACAAAGTCAAACTAAGGTGTCAACAATAGATGAGTCGGAAAAAATGTGGTGCTACCTGGATCCTGCAGGAAAGTCACAGGGGCCTTTTTCGATAGTCCAGCTGAGAAAATGGAACTCAAGTGGGTACTTCCCACCTACCCTCAGGATATGGCGATTGACCGAGAAACAAGAGGACTCCATACTTTTGACGGATGCATTGAATGGGAGGTTTCAAAAGGAAGAGAGGAATGCTGCCTCTTCTTATGCAACAGGTCAACGTAGGAGTGGTGGCGATGAGGATCCACAAAAAAGTGAGAAGGCTGTTGGTGGCAATGAGTTGAAAATCCAGTCGGTTGCAAATTATGGTGCTGCAAATTCAGTTCCAGTTTCACCTGCATTTGCTAAAGCTGAAAGTGACCATGCTCTAGATAGAAGTGCAATTTTTTCTGCTGAAGGTACAAGTTATTTGAAAATTATCACATCATCATCCTAGTCTTACATAACCTTTAGCGGCCACTGCAGTCTTTAATCATACTAATTGGAGCTAATAATATATAGCGCACAGTGTCAAAATTCTGATTAATAGGATCTCATTTGTTACCATTGTTTTAGGTACAAGTCAGTTACCAAGTGATGCAAGCCAGGTCTCCTACCCGCCAACCGGGCACACACTGAACCAGAGTAACATTCAACAGAAGTCAGATCCAAGCATCACCATCTCGTCAGATCCAAACAGCACTGCCAACACAACACCGGCATCTGTTGGACCTGCACAACAGATTAATAACAACTCTGATTGGGCTGCAGCCGCTGCTGCTGCGGCCATGGCACAACAGATGGCTGCCATGGGCACCAACAGCTCAATGACCTGGAATCCACAAATGCCAGTACAGGGAAGTTCCAACACTAGCTGGGGCGGGATGGTAGGCCCCACTTGTATGAACATGAGCATGAACATGGGGTGGGGTGCGCCTAATTTCAACATGGGAATGGGCATGCCAAATCCAGCAAATGCCAACATGAACTATGCCTGGGGCCAACAGGCTATGCAACCGGCTACAACAGCATCTTGGGGTGCGCTAATGCCCGGTAGTGTGAATCCAGTAAATCAGTTTCCCACATGGGGAGTGCAGGCACCAAATGGAGGTAACTGGGGAGTGGGACCACCACAGTGTCCTAGTGCGACCCAAAACCAGACTCTTGGTACAGGACCTGTTCAAGGTAATGAGAATGCTAATATGGATTTAGGTGGCCGTGATTGGCAGCAGGGCCTGCGTGCAGGGATTTGTAGGTTTTACGAGAACGGGCACTGCAAGAAGGGATCTAGTTGTAACTACTATCACCCACCAGCGGAGAAGCAGTAGTCTGAATAGTTGTAACTTCTAAATAATATTTTGGTGGAATAGTTTGTTAGTTTTTGCCATGTTATGTACATACATGTGGCAAGTGCAAATGCAGGAGAGCTGTGTTTTGACGCCTTATGGGCTCTTTGCAGTTCCGTTGTCTCGTGCCAATGTGCCATCTACTTGTTTATTTTTTCTTGCTTATCATCTTTTCTATTTGTCAAGTTAGATGGACGAAAAAAGAAAAGTTTAATTATCTGATGTGATGTGATTTACTTTAGTGCTTGGGTTTTCATTTTGGGTAGTTTGGTTTGCACCCATATGATCTATTTTTGACCTAGAAATGGGTCATCAATTTCACCGAAATTTGATAATAGGTCATAGAGAAAAAAGCTCAGTTTTCGAAAAGAAGGTATGTAGATATCTTAAGAACTAAACTATTTAGTTTAAACCTGCATATTAGAACTATCCTATTACACAAATATAATAATTCTGTTTCAAAAGCTGTAATATCTATGATTATTATAGTTTCTATACCATAAGACACAAAATAGAAGTAGCACAAAAACATTTAGAAACTAAGCTTTTGTCAGGACTACTTGAAGATCATCTCCTCTAAGAATTAAGATTAGGGTTGAACGGGTGCAACGATCAATTGTTATCATCACTCGGCACCTCTTGTCCCGTCACATAGATCTTTTTTGAAGTTTCTTGAAAAACTTCAGCAGAGTCGTCATAATCAGAATTAAACAGAGTTTTCATCTGAATCGTCTAATAAGCTAAGGGAGCTGATACACACCATATTTGATATCAACTATTGATATCGATTTTATTATGCACATTTAGTTGAGTTATCATACACATTATTTGAGTTATTATGCATGTTATTTTTTGTACCGAAATAGTTATACATGTTATTGATTTTATTATGTACTTTTAGTGGAGTTATCATGCACATTATTTGAGTTATTATGCACGTTATTTTTTGTATTGAAATAGTTATACATGTTATTATTTTGTACTGAAATAGTTATGATATAACATTCATAATAACTTAAATAATATGCAGAATAACTCAACTAAAGATGCATAATAAAATCGATATATAGTCGTATCAAATGTGGTATCTACGAAACATTATCCATAAGTCTAAAAGTTACTCAGTAAGAAATAATAAATGTGAGGTATCTAAAATATCTCATCTGATCTATTTGATTGGAAGCAGGCTTCCGAACTACATAATCTAATTTAACTTGATGTAATAAATCTAGAATACATTGGGTAGGGTTTCAATCCAATCATACTCCCTGATATCTGAGCTAGAGGGAACTGTGTCCAATGTGAGCCAAGGGTATTGACGTGTGTCGTACGTTTATAGAATCTAACTTAATTGTTTTATTTCTGTTGAAGTCAGAGACGATATCTGATAAGGTTTTAAAAGGTTATAATGCCATTAGGTGTTCTAAGAAAGCATGCAAACGTTTAAATTTAGATTAATACACTAGACATATGTGCTCGCGCTTCGCGCGAAAAAGTTAAAATTTAAAATTTCGTATTATAATAATAAAATTATAATAAACCGTTTAATTAATATAAAAAAACAAAAAAAGTAATAGTAGGGAAGAACTGAAAAGCTATGAATAGTGGCAGCCGATGAGACATAAGTATATTAATAAAAATGAAAGACTTGTCATTCATGCGGTATGCGTGAATCTCCATGCGTCATGCGGCTTGCGTCATGCGTCATGCGTCTCACGTCATGCATCATGCATCATACATCATGCGTGATGCGTCATGCATCATGCAACATGCGCCATGCGCCATGCGCCATGTGTCATGCCTCATGTGACATTCTTCATGCGTCATGCGCCAAGTGTCATCCGTCATGCTACATGTGTGATGTATCATGCGTCATGCTGCCATACGTCGTGCTTCGTGCGTCGTGCGTCATGTGATATGCGACATGCGTTATGACTGATGTCTGTCATCCGACATGTTGCCATGCGTCGTGTGCCAGGAGATATGTGACATGAGTCATGAGTCATGAGTCATGCGACATCCGTCGTGCGTCATGCGCCATGCAGCATGCGTAATGTATCGTCAGGACGTCACTGCATGACGCTGCCGCATGACGCAACAACGCGATGCCGCTGCCGCTGCCGCAAGACGCACCAACGTGCTGCCGCTGCCGCATGACGCCACCGCATGATGTCGCCGCATGATGCTGATGCTGACGCTGACGTTGCCGCATGATGGCGTCGCATGACGCCGTCTGCTGCCGCATGATGTTGACGCTGTCGCTGTCGCTGCCGCTGCCACATGACGTTGTTGCATGATGCCGCAGCTTGACGCTGTCGCATGAAGTCGCCGCATGACACTGTCGCATGAAGCTGCTGCATGACGCCGCCGCATGACGCTGCAGCATAACGTTGCCGCATGACGCGGCCCCATGACGTTGTTGAATGACGTTGTCGAATGACGTTGTCGCATGGCGTTGTTGCATGACGCTGCCGTATGACGCTGTCACATGAAGCTGCCGCATGACGCAAAAACATGCTAACGTTGCTGCATTATGTTGTCGCATGACGCTACTGCATGACGTTGCCGCGGGTGTCGCTGCATGACGTATGGCACCGAACGGCACATGACGCTTATGGTACGGTGGAAACTCGAGCCACATAATGCCGCTTCGACACGTGACCTCTCTTTGAAACAACCCAGAACAAAAAGAACATAGATGATATTTTCAGATGAGGCCAGTGTTGGAACTACTGTGAATAATGCAAGCGAAGCTATACATTAAATAAACAAATAAAACATAGCATGTTATAATACAGAGAGGTAAGAAGTAAGCGCACCCGTCATTCTACAGTGTGATTTTTCCTTTTTCCCTTGATCTCGTGATTTCTTTTGGTCTCCTTCACCTCACAGTGGTCGCGTGTTACTTCCCTTGCTGGACGCATGTCTCCACTGCTTCTCTTCATTTTTCCCTCTTTTGTTTTCTTTCTTTCATTTTTTTTGCGTCGTCGCTTTTGTCCCTTTTCACTCTTGCTGTCTTCTTACTATCGCTTCGCCTTTCCTTTCGTCGAGTTGCTGCCGTGTTGATTTCTCGGCTCCTTTTCTTCACTTCGGTCTTCTCTCTGGTTACTCACCAAGCAATATAAATTAGCAGCATAAGAAAGAAAGCACAAAGATAAAAAAAATAAGAAACCAAAAAAAGCAGGGAAAGTGGTAGGAAGAAAAAGGAAATTAGTCTTGCAGTGATTCATGTCTAAATTTTCCACTGCGTGAACAGTGAAAACAAAAGCGGGGAAAAACTTTAAAAATATATATGCTACAGTAATTTCACTGTAGCATGAACAGTGAAAACACAAAAACGTGACAGCATCAAAAGAAAGGAAAAACAAAAGCTGGGGAAAAAATTCAAAAAAAAATGCTACAGTAATTGCACTGTGGAAATGAACAGTGTCAAAAATGTTGCGCCATGATATATGTTCACATTTTTACGTAGGTTTGAGGTTGCACATTGCTTTGGCATCGTTTTATCAATTATTTTCTATTTTCACATTTTTACGCAATAGATGTTTAAATGCGTTAAAATATTTTCCTCCGACATGAGTCGGGTCAGGTTTCGAGTCTTCATGTGTCGATAACTTTCGGGTCATGGATCGGGTCGGGTCACATCGGTCTTTTTCGGGTGACGGGTCGGGTTTCAAGTCGGGCTGCATCGACAACTTTTAGGTCTTGGGCCAGGTCAGGCGAGACCAGGTCGGATTCGAGTCAGGTTGCACCTACAACTTTCAAGTATTATTTTGAGTTTTAAGTTCAATCGGACAAAATCATGTCGCGTTATTGAATTGTGTTAGTAAATTTTGATTTTTTCTGATATTAATTTGTTAGTAAAATTAGATTATGATGTGAGCAAGATAGGATTAGATCAATTTACATGTTGTATTAGGTCAAGTCAGGTCGGGTTCGAGTCCTCATGTGTCGCTCCATCTCGAATTACGGTCGGGTCGGGCTAGGGTCCTCATGTGTCGCGCCATCTCGGGTTATGGGTCGTCTCGGATCGGGTCAAGTCGGGCTTAGATCGCTCATGTATCGCTTCGTCTCGGATTATGAATCATCTCGAATTCGGATCAGGTCGGATTCAGATCGGACCGAATCAGACGAGTTTCTCGAATCGAGTCGGATCGGGTTCTGCCACCTCTAGATAGGAGTAGGATCTTTCGTACTGTTTTGGGTCTTAGTTATTTTGTTCTCGTATCGTTTTAGAGATAAGGAGTCAAATTTTTAGGCCGTAAGATGTGCAGTATATGAATATATTTTATATTGTCTTACCACATTTAACAAATTTATTTCAACATTTAAACGGATCTTTTTATTTAAATTTTGTAGACGTAATACAATCAACAATAAAAGCAAAAAAATGCAGATATCACATACCGGAAGCAAAAAAATGCAGGATCTTTTTGAAAATTTTATTTAAGTTACGAACGACTCAGATTTGATTCAGAAGTCTGATATTATAAAATTTGACTAGTACGAATCTCGATATAAATCAAAAACTGAAATTTATTACGCAACAAGCACAATATTTGTGCTGCGCGGTAGAAGATCTCATTCCGTTTCGGATTACTGTACATTCCATTGAAGGTCGAAGGTGCGCAGACATTGGTAGACGCCCATCATTTCCAACGGATGTCAAATGTCACTGCTCCTAGCATACATACACCGAAAGTATCTCGGAATTGATGTTTGTACTTTGTACTTTGTAATTTACTAGTTCCTCATTTAATTGCTACAGAATAACTGGAGAATGTGTTCTGAGGTGTACTCCATGTTTATTCAGGTAACGGTTTATCTTTAGGTTCGCTCCCAATTCCAAAAGGCCGAACCGGGCATCTCCACAAGATTTGTTGATCACGATTCATGCAAATTTTGAGAAGGAAAGAATAGAAAAGAAAAGAAAGAACAGAAAAGAAAAGAAATAAACCGGTGGAGAGAGAGATGGCGCAACCACCGGAAGGCGGTGGCGAGGCGAATATAGGATCGAACGGTACCGGCGGCGATCGTCCGGTACACAAGGGGAAATCGTGTAAGGGTACTCTCTACTACTCTTCGCTCCGTAAATCTCGCGAAAAGAATCCCCTTTGCTGGGGCTTCTCTAAGTCTCTTCCACAAGGTTCGATTTACCTCATTTCTAAGGTTCTGATTTGTTATCTCTCAAACGATCGTTGCAATTGGACCAAAATTGATTTCCTAGTATGTATTCGTTGCAATGGGGGATTGGTCTAAGTAGGTAGTTTGGGGGATCAATTTGTATCGATGGAAAAACTTCACATTATTTTAAAGAACTATGAACATTTGGGCTGTCAATTTTAAATTTTACTGCTCTGCCAATTTCTTTTCAATTAAGTGTCTAACTTGTGATGTTATTTTGTGGTTGGTTGCACAGTGAACAGCAAACTCGTAAAACAATCTGAAGATGAAGCTAAAATTCATGGAAACCAACTGACAGACTTTAAGTACATTTGTGTTGGGTATTCCATGTACTTCAATAACAAAAACAAGACTAATGAGGATTCAGAGGATCATGTAAACCTTCCCTTTTGCGTTGGAATTGAGGTACCTTTTCTTTTAAACATTTTTTTTTTTACTTATAGGGGTTCCCGAAGCCCCGAGCCTCTATTACTAAAGGCCTCTTAACGGAATGCAAACTTTGTGCTCACGGAGGTTTGAACCCATGACCTCATTGAAGCCATCCTAGTTAGGTACCACTAGACTACTAGGCCATTTGCTTCTTTTAAACATTGCTTAGCATAAATCTTACAGATTTCTAGGTTAGTTATCCTTTTCATTAGTAAATTATTTTAATAGCCTCTTCCATTTGCATTAAGTTTCAGTTTTTAATCGCATAATAATTTGTCTTTTAGATTCTAGCAGATAAGAGACCTAATCCTGATTACGCCTCAGCACGTGCTAATAGAGATGGTATCAAAGTTATTTCTCTTATATTATTTCGGTGTTTTGTAGAATGCACTGGATCAATGATTTTTCTTTTGTTATGTTCTCTTATAGCAAATGAACCACAACCTCAACCTCAACCTAAGAGGGAGAAACGTTTTAATTCACCTACGGATTTTCTTGAGAGGTACTGCTATTCGTCTTTCTTTTCCTTTTAAATCTCCTATGCATTTTTTCATATACATGAAAAGAGAAGTGCACAGCAATAATAACACTGACAGCAATTCTCAAATTGGGTTCAATCTTTAGGGAACAATTTCTCCTTTTTTTCAAATGTACGAACTTTATGGGAACTTTTGTCTTTTTTTTAGTGCAACTTTTGCCAAAATAGCTTTTCTGATATTTTTTTAATTAGTGTAGTAACTTTTGCGTATCTCTTTGTAGAAGATCTAAAGATCTTTTTTTTTATCTTTCAAGCTAAAAAAATAAATCCAAAATCTTCTATCGGGATGGAGGGAACATGCACTGTTTATTGGACATTAAGAAAAGTCTTTTGGACCAAAAGAGGTGCTTGTTGTCAAGAATTGTGCAGGATATAATTTGGTATTGCTTAAATTAAACCGTGCCTCATTACGGCAGTTTATGATTGCTTCCTTAATTATTTTTAAGCTGGATGTGTTTTGCAAAAACAAAACTTCCTTTTTGACTTAGTTCTGATTTCTGAAAGTATTCTTTTTCGTATATATATATGATGTTTTAATTGAGGTCTCGTTTTCCTTTTTTGGGTACTCTTTTTTATCTGATAATCAGCAAGAAACTTGACAACTAGAGATGTTTTTATTAATGTTTCTTCTCAAGTTGGGTTTAATCTTTAGGGAGCAATGTTTCCTTGCCTCATTACGGCAGTTATGATTGCTTCCTTTAATTATTTTTAAGCTGGATGTGTTTGCAAAAGCAGAATTTTTTTTCCGACTCAGTCCTGAGAGTTTTCTTTTTCGTATATATATATGATGTTTTAATTGAGGTGTCATTTTCCTTTTGTGGGTACTATTTTTTATCTGACAATTAGCAAGAAACTTGACAACTAGAGATGTTTTTATTATGTTTCTTTGAATACAGATTTCGAAAGAGTTCTGGACTAGTGGCATCAGGTGTAGCCAATAACATGAGCAAGGTAGGTAGCTACATAAAAGAGAGCGTAGATGACATACTGTATCCATATCGTAAACGGCCCCCAAGTAAATAATTCTGCTCTATTTGGTTTTATTTTGAAATAATATACCAAACTGGAGGCTCCATTTTATATGTTTGAATTTCGTAATTTCAAATGTACTTCAAATAGTTCTATGAATAGCTCAGCTTTTGTGCAGCTTATTACTGATGTTGATCTTTTTTTTTGTCTGTCAATTGTTAAGTCTAATAGTCCTGGCATAGCTATGCACATGGTTATTATTGTATGCTGGTTATTATTGATAGAGCTCTTCTTTTGTCCAGTATATGTTGTGGTTATATTGGAGGTATATCTTTTTTTCCATAGTATATATGAGGTTCATATATTTGTAATTGCAAACATTTCTCTGATGTACCTATGAGGCTACAAGCTCAATTTCATGCTTATGACTGATTGAAATTTTGTTGATTGAGAAATTTACCTTTTCTCTGATGTAGCCTTTATTATTAGACGTCACATTATACATACAATATATATGAGGTGTGGACATTCTTTGCAAGTGTGATTATCAGACTGATTCTTGTTTGAAGCGAAATTGTAATTTGCAAATGAATATTGAATTTTAATGCAAACAATCAGAGCCAAGAAAAATATGTTATATTATTTGCCAGCCAACTGCACCTTTTATATATTTATAAAGAACAAATATAACGAACCTCTAGTTTTGCCCCTTTTACAATTGATGTGCTGGCATGTTAGCTTGACCCATTTTAGTTCAAAGATTCCAGATCGGAGGTTGAGTTGTAAATATTGAATTGAGAGAGAGAGAGAGGGAGAAGCTTGACCCATTTTAGTTCAAATATTTCAGGTCGGAGGTTGAGTTGTAAATATTGAATTGAGAGAGAGAGAGACATAAGCTACAGTGCTTTACTTTTCTTAGTTCACGTTCTTTTTTCTGAGAGAGAGAGAGAGATTGACCCATTTTTGCGGACCCAGATCTGTCTATAAGCCTTTTTTTTTATTTTTTTGTAGTAGCAGCCCGTAGGCAGTCTATAAGCGTTAGGATGTCTATTTTTGTCTACATGTACATATCATTAAGTGTCGGTGTATGTATCATCAAGTAGCACCCCGTACCTAGCAAGTGCGTTTGTAAATGTTGTTATTCGTCAACCATCTTTCCCCGCTACGTTGCATTAAAGGGACAGCCATGGATAATTCCCTCTTGATGTGGTTATCTGTTGTGAGAATTTTGCTATTCAAAAGCAACCATGTAAATATTGCAACCCTTGTGGGAAGATTAATACGCTATAGCCTATATCTATATGTATATATTGGCGATGGTTTTCTTAATTGGGAGGAGAGTGTGAGAAGGTGGTACATGAATTTGACAGTAAGTCTCTTGGAATTGGTTCTAACGTTATTCTAACACCTATATTATTCTCATGTACCATAGGAACATTATTCTCTGGTAACTATATTCTCATGTAAAAATTGTTATTCTAACATTGTTCGATGTTTTATTAATTCCGACTCCCGAGTTCCAGTCTGTAGAAAAATAATTTTCTCAGTATATTTGTTGGTGGTTCTGCAATTGCTGTGTTTTGTTCTGCCATGCAAGTATGCAACCAAGGACCCGAATCTGCTGTAGCGCAGTACTGCGCTAGAGCAGATGGACGGTCCGAATCGACCGCTAATTCGCAATCGACCGCTTGAGATAAAAATCAGAAAGGACTTTATACTTTAGCACGAATCTTGATGCAAATCAGTGAAAATCGGACGATTCTAATGCTGTACTACACGATCCCGCGCAGCACCAGATCCCATTCCTGCAACCAAACGGCCCATAATACACTGTTGACAGCGATTTCTTCTACAATTTCGATAATAAAAAAGTGTAAAGTGAAAGTACATCAATCAAAATATCCCACGAATCACCAACATTCCAACATGACCTAATATATAAAATTCAGATTTTTGCGTGTCTAAAAGTCGATGGCGCTTTAATATACCGCATAATCCACGTTCAACAATCTCAACTAGGGTTGTGACAATTCCCGGCGGGTTGATCCGTATCCGGATCGTGATCGGATCCGACTCGTGAAAATGGAATCGTGGATCTAGAGTGGGTCGAATATGTCAAATTTTTCGAAATCCGCTCCAACTCGTGATCCGTCATATCCGTGCCCGATCCGTGGCAGACCCGATCCGTGTCAGACTCGTGACAGTCGTCGGTCAATTCCAAATCACTTTGCGACCCGTCCCGACCCGTCATTTTGTATCATTTAAAAAAATTCAAAAAAATTCGAAAAAATAAATAAAATAAAATAATATTGACAGAAAAAATAATTTAAAAAATTTCAAGTCATTTTGTATCATTTTTTCCAACCTTTTCAATTCAAAAATAAAAAAAGTCCGGTGGGGATCCGACTCGTCTGGACCCGCGTCCGTCCGACTTGCCCAAGTTTATCACGGGTCGGATTGTCTCTTTCCATTGCGAACTCATGCTTGCTCGATTCGTGATATCCATGGATCTACCCGGATTGAATCCACGAGTACCCGACCCGACCCGTTTGTAATACACTAGTCTCAAGTCTCAACCCTGCTTGCGCACTGCCAAATTTTGGTTACGAAGGGAAACAGTGAAGATGAAAGCGCCATTTACCAAAGTCTCCTCTCAGAGTCTGTCTTCTCCTTTCCACTCTCAAGTCAACTCCTAGCTCCCCAAAATCTCAAAAGTCTAATCATTTTATTTAAGTTCACGAAAAAGCTTTTTGACCTTTTTTATGATAAAGTGGTGGGCACTATAAGGAACAACAATTCAACAACAAATAAAATTTGGTCTACTTTATGCCTTTTTGCTAGTAGCAAGAATAGTAAAACGAGTATGATCCATTTTGTCTTTGAACAATACTCCTACTACTCTCAAAAAAAAAAAAAAAAAAAAACAATACTCCTACTCTATGGTCCCACTAACCAACAATATATAGTACAAAGTGTACATCCAAATGCTGGTTGTTACTAATATCTTATAACTACTTAATCACGCCAATCCCTTTCCATTTTGGAGCTCACATCCTATCTCTTCTTTTCTCTCTAGGCTCTAGAGCAATGGTTGTGTACCTTATTCTCGCACACTTGCTGCTTATGTTTGGGAGTACACATGGATCCAATGTAAGCTATTTCTTAATAGTCAGTCTTTATATATAGCTTTCTGTTTTTAATACCTGGTAAAATTTTGGGTATATCGTCAAATTTGAAAGGAATCGACTTTATAACTGTATTTTTTTTTCTTAGGTATACATAGTGTATATGGGAGAAAATGAGCCCGGAATTGAACCAGATCTTGTGCAAGAAACACACCATGGGATCCTTGCCTCTGTACTTGGGAGGTCTCTCTTTCTCTCTTCCCCCTCTACCCCTACTCTAATCCCAACACACGAGTGCTCTCTCTCACAAGCGCGCACACGTCCTATAAACACAGAGAATGGACTACCTAGAAAAATTCGATCTCATTTTCAGTTACTTTTGTCATCGTAATTTTTATCAGTTTATTATATGACTTTTTGTCTAATTGAAGTATTATGCTGGGAGAAACAGCTCATTAAGCTGAAAACATTTAATTGGGCTGCTTTATACTGGTACATCCTGATAAGTATTGAAATTTACAATTATTCATCCCTTTATGCAGTTCAAAAGAGGCAAAAAGATCAATTATTTACAGCTACAAACATGGTTTCTCAGGCTTTGCAGCTGTGCTCTCTCCATCTCAGGCCGCCCGTCTTGCTGGTACAAATATTAGCAACTTCTTTTGAGTAAAAAGATACTGACAACTAAATTTTTTGTCTGAAATGAAAAAAAAATTATATTATTCTTGGGTTTTGCACTATGTAACACAGATACTCTTGGAGTTGTAAGGGTCTTACCAAATCGGATCCTTGATTTGCATACCACCAGGAGTTGGGATTTCATGCATTTGAGTCCAACAATTCCAAATGGGGTTCTTTCAATTACCAACTCCGGTGAAAGTTCAATTATTGGCATTTTAGATACTGGTAATTGACTAACTTAGTTTCCAAATTCTGATTAGTACTAAATTTAATTTTTTGTTAAGTTTTATTCATTTGTTTCAAGGTATTTGGCCTGAATCAGAGAGCTTTAGAGATGATGGTATGGGAGAAATTCCGTCAAGATGGAAAGGAAAATGCGTTGAAGGAGAAAACTTCACAATGTCAAATTGCAATAGGTTAATCTCTTACTTTGTTAGTGCTTCTGCCATGAATAACAATGGATCACTGTTCATCCAATACTATATGATTTAAAGTTTTCTTGTTTAGTAGCATTTTATGTTTTTCATCTCTAAAGTTTTTTGAATGATTATTACGTATCAATTTTTCCTATGTCATTTCAAATTACAGCTTATTTTCACAAAAACGATACCATAAAATAGTGAGTTAAATACATCTTAGGTTGAATTACACAGGAAAATCATTGGTGCAAAGTGGTACATAAAAGGCTATGAGGCCGAGAATGGCAAACTAAACAAAACCACCACAACTGAGTTTCTCTCTTGTCGTGATGCGGCTGGTCATGGCACCCACACGTCATCCACAGCAGTAGGATCTCCAGTAACCAGTGCCAGCTTTCTCAACCTTGCTTCTGGCATTGCTAGAGGTGGTGCCTCCAAGGCCCACCTAGCGGTCTATAAGGTAGTTAATTAAAAAAATATTGTGATAAAATCGACTTATCTTAAATCTAATCCTATCCCTACTTGTACATCTTATACACCAAGGTGTGTTGGTCAACTGGTGACTGCAGCTCAGCAGATATTATGGCAGCATTTGACGATGCAATCCATGATGGTGTGGATGTAATTTCAGTTTCTCTAGGCCAGTCTCCACCGCTACCAGACTATGTGGATGATGCCTTGGCTGTCGGATCGTTCCATGCAGCAGCAAAAGGAATAGCAGTGGTTTGCTCGGGAGGGAACTCTGGGCCTTTTCCGGAGACAGTTATAAATGGAGCACCTTGGGTTGTAACAGTTGGCGCGAGCTCAATTGATAGGACATTTCTCACACGAGTTGTTCTTGGAAATAATCGTTCTTTTGTGGTTAGTATATATATTTATTTATTTGAGGCAAAGAAATATTTCATATATCTAAAGATTTTAGGAAGGAAATTTTTAAGATACAGACTTATTTGATTTGGTAACAATTCAGGGAGAGTCTTTGTTTACTGGAAAATACCGAGATAAACTTTTCAAGATTGTTTATGCTGAAGACATTGCAGCTTCTGATGCGTCAGAAACCGATGCAAGGTAATCACACTTCTTAATTGCAGTTATTTGGATCACATCTTTGTGGTTTCCATTTGTTTAATCATATACAGATCTTCACAGTTCATATGCAGTTTGATTTTTGGTCCCCAATGACCTGCACAAATTTTTCTTTTCTGTTTTTTTAAACTGATATTTCCACAGAAGTTGCAATACAGGTTCTCTAAATTCTACTTTAGCAAGAGGAAATGTGGTGCTTTGTTTTCAGACAAGAACACAAAGGATGGCCTCAGTTGCCTCTGATACTGTCCAAAGCTCTCATGGTATTGGTGTAATTTTTGCACAATCTCTGACAAAAGATACTGCCTTTTCATTCGACATACCATGTGTACAAGTTGACTTTGAGGCTGGAACTTCTATATTGTCTTACATTGGTACTACGAAGTATGTTTGTGTGAATAGCCCAAGAATTTATTAATTAAATAATATTGTCATATAACATTTGATGCTAATTGTTCACCCTGGTTTATCATTCAGAAATCCAGTGGTCAAATTTACATCAATTAGAACAGTTGTTGGTAACTTGGTGGCTCCTGAAGTTGCATATTTCTCCTCTCGAGGCCCCAGTTCTTTGTCTCCATTTGTCTTAAAGGTTAATATAATTGCAAACTTAATAGCATAAATTTTATGAGTTAATTTGTGCAAACATATTTTTCCTATCTTTTCTTTAAAAAGTAAAAAATAAATAAAAATAAAAATAAAACAAAACGTCTGATGAATAAACATGTGATTTACTGGCTGATTTTGTATCAGTATATATTACTGAGATTTATAATTCACTGCAGCCTGATGTTGTTGCTCCTGGTGTGAATATCTTAGCATCGTGGTCTCCAGCCCAACCATTATCAACTACAACCGGACCTGTCCAGTTTAGAATTGAGTCAGGCACGTCAATGGCATGCCCTCATATATCAGCAATTGTGGCAATTATCAAATCAGTACATCCTACTTGGAGTTCTGCTGCTCTAAAATCCGCACTGGTGACCACAGGTATGATGTGCCAGTACACTAAAACAAAATGTCATTTTATTTGAGTTTGTCTTAATGATTCATTGATTTAAATCACAGCTCATACAGAAGATGAGTATGGATTTAAGATCGTAGCTGAAGGAGCTCCATATAAACAAGCAAACCCGTTTGACTATGGCGGGGGCCATGTTGACCCAAACAGAGCTGTAGATCCAGGCCTGATATTTGATTCAGGTCTCCCTGATTACATAGATTTTCTATGCTTAATGGGATATAACAACTCGGCAGTAAGCTTAATGGCACGTCATGAAGCTAATTGTCAAAATTTACGTAAAAACCCCCACAATCTTAACTTGCCGTCTATACTGATTCCAAAGCTAAAAAATCGTATAACGGTTGCAAGAACAGTTACAAATGTTGGTCCAGCTACATCAATTTACCAATCACGCATAGAAGCACCCCCGGGAGTTGAAGTATCAGTAAAACCAGAGGTCTTAATATTTAATTCAAGTGTAACAAAGATAAAGTTTAAGGTCGTGTTTCGGACTCGGTTGAAAATGCAAGGGAGGTATGGATTTGGTAATTTGATTTGGGAGGATGGAATTCATTTTGTGAAGATCCCTTTGGCGGTACGAATAGTTGTGGATGATTTCTATGTTGATGCATGAGTACTTTCTTTGTTTACTTTGCAATTTTTCAAGTATTAATTGAAGGAAGTCTCTACATAGTTTGATCAAAGCTCCAAATGTATGTATAATTACTAGTTGATGATAGTAAATGCTGATACAAATGAGGCTGCTATTCAAGCTCTCTTTCTTGTTGTAATATTGTTGTTCATTCAACAGATATTTTTTCTTTAATTTTGAATTGATATGACTTCATATCAAAAGTTGGAATCGTTTCCAGTACTGACTGATAGTAACTCTATTTCTTTTTCAATTGACAATTTTTTAGACTATCATGAAACGAAAATCAAGCATTAATTCAGTCACAAAGGCACCAATTATATATAAAATTAAGAAAACATGAAATAAATGGAGGGAGAGTCAGAGAGGTAACATGTAAATCTTATCTACACATTCAAATCTGGGAAAATGAATAAATTCCTTATTCTTACTCTTCAAATATTTCCAACAATAATCAACCCAGAACTCGTCCAATAAATTCCTACAATATTCTTATCTTGGAATCCCATTCAACAAGTTTTTATCTCCACAAAACCAAAAATAATAATAATGTAATCGCACATTCGAATCAATCAAACATTGCTAGTCTTAAAATCGGGATCAGAATTCAACGAAGCTAAGCTCTTGTTGTATTCCTCGAGCTCATCGTAATAGATATCCCACACGCACCTCACACACCCACTTCCGCAACAGTCGCCGGGAAGCGGCTTCTCCGGCGGCTCCAACGCCTTCTTCGGTATCTCAGGTTTAGTTTCCTTGTCTAATTTCTTGATCTCGTCGCTTCCTTCTTTATTGAGCGATGATGCCATGGGAAAGGGGGTCGAGAGCTGGTGGCTTAGGCGGAGAGAGAAGGCGCGGCCCGGGAATTTGATCGGAGCCAATTGACAAATGGCGATGAGGCGCATATATCGTGTTTTCCTTTCCTTTTCTTTATTTATTTAGTTTTGGGGAAATCTAGAGGCTTGATTGGCGTGCTGGTGTAGAGAGAAAGGTTGGAAATTGGAACAGGGTATTGGATGGTTGCATCCAATAAAGATGTGACACTTGGGGCCTTAAATAAAAAAGAAAAAAGAAAGGAAGATGTGACACTTGGTAAAATATATGGGTCTCTTGATTTGAATTATGGGCCTTGGCTCTTTTTGACGCGTTTTCCTTATCCTTTGTTTAGTTGTGCAACTGGTGTTCCCATTTCGCATTCGTATCCTCCGAAATAATACGAAATCTCAAAATAATCAGCAGACAGCACTGCTACACTGTAAATTCGTTGGTACTGTAGCAAAATTACTGTGCAAACAATCTCGTCACTATAACAATGGTGAGAATGCAAGAAGAACCCACTGCTGGTGCTAACGATTTCAGAAGATGTGAATTCTCCTATTTCTAGCATGAAATTTTCTGTGCAGTCAATACTGCTAATTACCTTTGAGAACAGAAAACTTGTTATTTGATAATGGATATACGTTGTATTCATAAGTATTCAAGGTTTTTGGACGGACAAACCAACATGCACAGAAGCGATCAAGCCAAAAGTACCACCAAAAAACAATACAAATTGAAAATACCTATCAAACACATCAAACAATATGAAAATTTTCTAGCCGTCCTTGTGAGATGGCCAAATTTGAACCATATGCAATTGTATGAATGTGAGTCAATCAATGACATCAGCCTCCTCTTTCCTTTACTAATAACATTGGCCTCAGAGAAGATGGCGTTCAAAGAGACGGAAACTAGAATACCAAAACATCATTGTGTGAGGCCGCCTTGAAGTGCTTGCACAACTTCTTGTGCTCTTGACTCGATGCCTTTTAGATACTCCACAAGAACACGCTGCTCGTAGGATCCTCCTTCCTGTCAACAAACATAATTCATTTAGACTCATTTTTCAGTACTGGGATAATCTCCTTTGGTGAAATGCCATATCTAGAATCTCACAATTTAAATTATTTCTTTCACAACTTCACTCAGTAATTTTATTTTACTTGCAAAAGATAACCCGTACATCTTTATGTTGAGCACTTGGCAGCTTGGCTAACAACAAGGAACACTGTTGAGATGGTTCTAAAAAATGACAACGGTGGTTATTTGTGCCTACTGGAGATTTCATTTCCGTAGGAGCAAAAATGTAAGAAATGAAGCCAAGTGGTTAAGACCTTGGAGTACAAACGTGAAAGGGGGTTGGTGCAGTTCATATTAAAAAAGAGAGGACAATTTAGTAATCTTCTGCTACATAGAAGCTATGTTTAGCAATTGGCAGGTGATTTAATATGTGGGCAATTATTTGCAGTTTGTGAATTGAATGAAAGCTGGGTCCAAGTTGCAAAGATTTATTTTGTCATAAGAGACTATAGAGAGCACTTCAATTTAGTAAATCTTAACTGTTCGAATTAACATTCTCTCGATTCTTTTCTTAACAGCAGCATATAAATCTTCAGGTTTGATCTCTCCTTTCCCAATTGTCAGCCCATCAATCAGTAATTTGTTCCAGCTACTCTCAGGGGCTGCATTATATTAACAAACATAAATGATCTCTAAAATCATTACACAGTGAAATATATGTCAAAAGGTAACATTTGAGAGCCCTACCTTCGATTATAGATTCAAGAAACTTTTCTCTTGGAATGACTTCACCACCTGCATAATGACAGAGAATTTAAAGTGTTGAGCCACTCAAAACTATATTCTAATTAGAAAAATAACAAAAGGAGGGTACTATTTTCAGGAAATAAATTCAGATTTTCAGTACAATGCAGAGAAATATTTGTCTTCTTAATCCAGTTTTGTCCTTCTTAACTACTTATTTATTTTGCCTAATTAAATTTTGTTATTTATTAAGAATATTAATAGACCAAGTGATTCTCTTATTTATAATGGCTTCAGTCAAAGTCCAAACTTATAAAATTGAATCAAATATTTAATGTACAATATGCATTTCACTACTAAGATTTATTATCCTCCATTATCCACCATTATGGTATAGAGAAATCACATATTAAATTTTATCTACACTAAGGAATACATTAACATGAAACAAATGATCCTTTATAAATACCAGATACTTATGTTGAACCATTTTTTGCATATACCAAAAATTAGAAATATTAGAAAACATAAGATGCTGAATAGTGCCAACATTTTAGAATGCTTATACAAGAGAAACATTCAGTCTATTAACTATTTTATTATAACAAATTTAAATAGAGGCTAAAAATAAGAAGGCTCTTAAAAAGGACAAAAATGGTATTAGAAAACTCCATGTTCTGAATTGTTGGAGGGGGGAATGTTTTGAATAGCTCAAGAAAAAACACTCAAAATATTTTTCCACTAAAAGGTTAACACTTTTTTTTGGCTTATAAAAGAGTGAACTTTGTATATTCGAAGAGTCAACCTTGCCAACCCAGTGCCAGTGGTGGGAAAAACATTTGGATGATTTTTCCTGAGCAATAGGTATACAATTTAAAAAACACACCTCTATTATAAGCATAGCTACGCTTTTGTAGAACCTTGGAAGCATATAATTGCAACACCACTTGTAGCATTGCAAGTAGACCAGGCTTGTCTCCATCTTCTCTTGCCTAAAATGCCCAATTTCCAGCGACATTAAACATGCATTTTATATGTGCTACTTGCAAGTTGCAATAATGTAAATTTCTTTGATAGATGTGAAAAGATACTAACCTGCCGTAACTGTGCATTAACCTCAGAGAGAAAACTTTCATCAAGGTAACCTTCTTGTTCTCTGATTGATAGCTCCTGCAAGAAGACAAATCAAGAAATAAATATCACCACTGAACTAAAACAGTGATTTAAAAAACATGGAGCATACTTGTTCCATTAACTTGAGCGCCTCAGGATCTCTTGGGGGCCATGAAACCTCTTCATGCTCGCCCAAAACAGGTTTCAAAATTGCTTTCAATACGTCAGTCGACGTCTCAATCTTTTCCTAAAAAATAGATATGATTTACAACAAACAATAAGATTAAAATAAAAGAAGCGAATAAAAGAATCATACTTCTGTCTTGTGAACAAGGCGGTCAACAATGCCCATAACACTGGTAGCCAGTTCTTCATAATCTTTCTGTGCATTCAACAATATTATGAATCAATAAAAGTGTCTGTTGAATGCATTTCAAGCCAAACCAACAAAAGGAATTTAACAACAAAACGAAAATATAAATCAAGAATTGAAAACATAAAAATAGAAACCGTTCTTTATCGTCATCCGATTTGCATGTCTCAGTTCGGGCCACAAGTCGCAGCCAGAACCCCTCATCTAATGCAAGCACATTTTCAACCACCACTTGCTCAAGCTAATAATCAAAGAACAAACATTTTAATCAAATCCCAATCTCTAACCCGAAAGACAAGAAATGCTAACATTTCGATACATTCAATCAATCCTCTATAAAATTAGCCCATCATTCACCATAATTTTTTTACATGGAAAACAATATAGCAAAATCCTAAACAAATAAGCCTCATTCACTGATCAACTGTACAAATGAGCCTCTGTTAACACTTGATTTTCCTCCAATTTACAAAATTTTGCCTAAGTTTGCCCCCAGCTTACAGAATTTACAACAAATAACATGTAAATGGTAAGTCGGTAACTAAAACAAACAAAAAAAACTGACAAACCTCACGTGGATTAGAATCTCTCATTGTGTCAATTAGCCGGTCCAGCTCAACAGTTTTCATAAACGCCTTTTCAGCATCTTTATTTGCTGCGCATAATGCGGTTCTCCTGCTAAATCAATTCCGGTCATTTCAAAACCTTCCAGTTCCAAATTTTTAGCATACAGAGAAAAATAATGTATCATTTCCAACCTCCTTTGCCTCTGACTGGAATAGACGAGAGACTTCCAACAACCTCTAAAATTTTCCTTTGAGCGAATCAAACTCTCCCAATTCCGGTTACCAAAATTCTACTATACCATGAATCCGTTAGAAGAGAAATCACACACACACACACACAAAAATAGATTAAAAAAATAGATATAAAGGAGAGAGAGTTACCAGTTGAGTAAATCGCAGCCGAGATTTGATGGGGATAGAGGCTGCGGCGTTTATCGTCGCCATTTGGACCTCTCTCTCTCTCTCCCCCCTACTTCCTCTCTAAATCTGTGGCGCCACAGGCGGGAGATATCTGCACGAGAGTGACTGGTTGAAGATCTGGTACGTGTATCTTGGGCTGCACTTTTGGGCCTTAGTAGGCCTTTGAAAACCGATTTTTTTTTTAAATAATACAATTTTTATATAAAATTAAATTTATAAGAAAAAAAAACGAAATTCTATAAATACTACCGCAGTTGCTAACTGCAGTCTATAAGTCCTGACAGAATTTTAAAAAAACGCAGATGACATACGTGAACCACGTGCATTTCATATTAAAAAAAATGAATAGATTAAAAAAAGATGGATCGCAGATTTCATGTACGTTCCACAATTTTATTCCATTTATTTTAGAAAGATTCTCATAAACGATCAAAGTATTTTTTAACAAGTACGATCAATGCTCTCATAAAAGTTTATCAACGATTAAGGACGCAACTTATACTTAAGACTTTAAACATTTTTTAGTTGTGCAAGTATTACTTGCGTCTCTAAAGTATACAATTTGTGCAGATAAGTGCTTGAGAGTTGAAAAAAAATGAAAAACTTAGAAACACAAATATTAATTGTGCTCTTAATCGTTGGTGAAATTTATATGAAAACATTGGTCGTATTTGTTAAAAAAAAATTTCTTTGACCTTCTGTTTAAATCTTCCTAAAATAAATAAAATGAAAATATGGAACGCAGATCCCATCTGCGATCCGTCTTTTTTGTTTTGAATTTATTCAAAAGAAAAGAATGTGAGGGCAAGAATGTTTTTTTTAATGTGAAACACATACCACATATGCGGTCCACTTTTTAAAAAATAGCATAGTATTTATAGGATTTTATTTTTTTTATATATTTAATTTTATATAATAATTTTATTATTTAAATTTTTTTTCGCCTTCTAAAATGAAGCCTCATACATTTGAAGTTTTAATCTGGAACGTTAGCCAACTTTTTTATTAAAAACAAAAACAAAATAAATAATCACTGAACTGATCCATCGCAGAAAAAAAATGCCAAATTGACCTGAACGAAATCGTCTGAATTCCAAACCCTGAATTGTATGGTGAAGAGACATAACCGGGGTCATTTGATGTAATTCATTATATTTTGAAAAAGTTATTCGTAACCACAAAATAGTTGTTTCACAAAAATATTTTATTAACTGCAAATTTGTATGTAAATTCAATAACTCATTAATTAAATATTCTTATACATATTTTAGTATATAAAGTCACTATTAATTTTGAGGAGGTAAATGAAATGATAAATCTGTCATATAAATGGATGACAGTGCTAATAAATTAAATTGAACAGTAAATAAACTAACCATATCAGAACACCGAGTCAACAACCTTCTAATGTTATTCTTTAATCCTACTTAAAGAAGTTCTCTTATAATTCATGAGACAGAGATTGATGCACGCATCAATCATTCAGTCACAAAAAATCAATTACTCTATTATATACCAAATCTAGTCTATAGTATACAAGTGACCTTTTTTATTCTTGTAAAATCAGTGACTAAGATTAAAGATGTATCATAAAATAGCATGCACATTAATTGTGAATGTACACTAGCATTACCCTTTGTATTTTTTTTTTTTTTTGAAACTTAGTAGCGAACTTAGTGCGAAGAGAATAAAATGAACGATTGGGCTGATTCAATTTATTAAAGACTAAGCCGTAGGTCAAGTATATACATTCACAAACAAAACAAAAAATAAACATGAAAACTCTCCCAAAAAGTTGTTCCTGACGGAGCTTGAAATTCAGATCTCTCTTATAAAAACTGTGTCTCACCACTACACTAGATAGGAATTGACACACACATTTCAGTAGTAGACAGTTAATTTATTACTAAACTTTCGTAGGCTTTCAATTTTCTACCTCAATTATACTGTAATTCCGCCGCTGATAGAAAGCTTTTACTTCTTTGTTTATTATATTATAATAATAACAGCTTTATGCACACTCTCTATCTTTATTATCTTTTTCTTTAAATTGTTGACCCATAGGAATCTATAAATGACAAAGCATTGCATCCCTCCTCTTTCATCTCTTCTTCCTGCACAAAACGGAAATAAAAAGAGTAGTTCTGGACGGAATCTGTGTTTTTGTTTCGTCTCAGATTATGTCAGGTACTCAGGTTAGTCAATCCATTGATTTTTTTGTTATCGATAAAAAGTTTAGTATATTTATGACAATTGGATGTATTTTGAAGCCCATGGGCCATCAGGCCAGAAGCTGGGAAGAACTTAGGAAAGTCTCATTTTGTCTAAAATGAAAATGGAGATACTTGAAACGATATTCTTTGTGTCTATTTCTATCGTGTTCTCTGCACTCGTTTAATCTGAACTGTTGAATTAGATTTGAACGGATCTGATTTCATAATAAAAAAATCTTTCTACATCATATAATTGACGATCTGCCGTTGAAATCTAATCGGACAGTTCAGATTAAACGTATGCATAGAGCACCAGTAAAAAATGGTGCAGAGAATCCAGTTCCGAGGATGCAAACCTGTCTCGATGGTATCAAACCAACCCATCAAGACAATTCTTAGATTATTCCTTTATCCTTAGATCGAACAAATAATCTAATTTTCAAATGAGAATTAATGATTACCAACCGAAACAAACATGCAAACCGGGACAAAATTCCTATCCAACGATCTAATACTGCATCCATCATAGGACAAAATAAGCATCAGTGCAACAAAGACGGATCTATGCACATCAAATTGGAAACTGAATCGGCAAAGAACTCGATGATAAAAGCAAGCACATAGATGTGCCTGCTCATTTTGAGAACGTCAAAAATGATTTTGTGGAGATGTCTCATTAACTCTGTATCTGTTGTTATTCTTATGGAATAACAAACTTCTGTTATTTCGCTGTTGATCGTCTGATTTATACGATAAGATACAGATAAACTATACGAAATCTGCTATATTATATAAGTTATTTATTAGATAAAAAATAAACAATCAGATATGAAATAATAAGACCCTGTTATCCACTCGGAGTAACAACGGATATGAAATCATATCTCATTTGTCGAGTCATGATCAAAAGGCCAGGCATATTCACCAAATCAATTTTGGCATGCCAAATTTCAATAGGTTCAAGAAATAACAAGTTTTAGAAGATATGTTGGAAATATAAACGAATTATATAAAGTAACACCGAAAAAGCATCCGGTCAACAAAAAGTCATCATAAATCTTTTTGGGTGATGAACTATGCATTTAAAGTTGTTGAAGTCTATTTTTTTAGTTTTTAATGGTTCAACCGTTCAAGCTTCAATTTAATTTAAGTTTCTTAGAAAAAAATTACGATTGTTTTAATGAAAATTGGTAAGCTTTGTTTTGATTTTTTATTTTTCTCATTTATTACAAGGGAAAATCGAATATACACCAGTCAAAATATGTCTAATTAGATATGTATTCATCAAAACTTACAAATTGAATATTTATCTATGAAATCATTGATAATTAGAATATTTACCCACATATATATGTAAATTAATTGTCAATGATTTCATGGGTAAATATTCAATTTGTAAGTTTTGATGAATACATATTTAATTAGACATGTTTTGACTGGTATATATTCGATTTCCCTTTATTACAGATTCTAAAACATTTCTTCTTATAATTAGTTTTACGGAAGAATTTGTAATCTGTTGCTATTTAAGATAATAAAAGAGATAATATTTAGAGAATTATTAAGAGTTAATTATTAAAAAAGTGGATTATTTAACAATGAGTTATTACGATAATGATATTTCAAACTAATTTATAAGAAATCGTAAAAATAGGAAAATAATATAAATACATTTATAGATTAGTTTTTATAAATTTGACGTGATTTGAGTGTCATTTCATATTCTATCATAGATCATCGAATTTCATGCAACTTTTTAGTGGTTGATAATTAATGATCCATGATGAATTATAAAATAATACTAAAATTGCATCAAATTTAAAACACAACTAATGTATAAGTTAAAGAATGTGTATGCAATTTTGTTTCTATTTATAAAATATGTTAGTTAATTTGAAATATTACGGTCAATATATCAAGATAACCATTGTAACGTGGAATTCACATCTTCTGCAATACTCCAACTGCTACAGCAACTAGGAATGGCCAGCATCCTCAGGGGCAGATCCAGGGGTTATTTAAGCTCAGGCACAACTAAGTTCGGGCACTGAGGTTGAGATCAAGCACAGACACAAACCCACTAAAATTCACTAAAATTTCATTAAAAGCTCATTTTTCACCACAAAAATAACTAAAAAACCCTATATTTTGCATTTTTTTAAAAATCAAACTCGGACACTTGTCCGAGTTTGCCTGTGAATAACTCCGCCACTAAGCATTCCTGAATCCTCATCATTGCTCGCACAATAACTACTACAGTACTTCTAAAGTATCAGTGTATAAAAACTATGCATCTCTAATTTGAAAATTGCTGAACATTTCAGAGAATACGACAATTATGTCAAGTGATCCCAGGTCTGAAACAATTGCTTATCTTTCATTTCTATTTTAGCTTCAAAATATCATATTCAAGATCTTCCATCGCAATTGGAGATGCAAAACAAAGATGAATAACATATTAAAAAAAAGTAAAGTCCAAGCAAAAGCAACAGTACTATTGGTACAGTTAAATGTGCAATTGTATTCTCTGGTGTTGCTCTCTGCCGCTCGGGATTGAATTCTGCGACTTTGCAAGAAAAATAGAAAATGAAGTGCACTTTCTACCTCACTCGAAGCAAATGAGACAAAAGGAAAGATTCAAATAGAATCCCTACAGCAAAATCAAATCGGTGAAGGGTTGAAACTTGAAACTTGAAAGCTGACGCACACTGAAAACCTACACATGGACTTCGTACGGTTCGTCTCCGATTCTAGTTCTACATGGAAAAGTTTGGTTTGCTGGAAATTTGGGACAATGTCAACTTCCAAGATTTGGGACAAACTAATTCCTCTTTCTTTTGTATGATTATATATGTATCGATGATTTCTAGTACTTGTTACTTTTTATTTTTCGTAACTTACATCTGTGTCTTCTTTATATTTTTTCATAACTCACAGCGTTTCACACTGTCCTTTTTCGACACCATTCTTGTTAGCATACAACTACAATCTTTGCTTGCTCGAAAAATAAGTACTTGATTTTCATTTTGTTCTCCAAGTGTCTGACTTTTCAGATCATATATATGTGAGTTTCACACTCACATCGTGATTCCTCACCACATTTATTCATGTGGCTCCTCACCGCATTTTCTCATGGTCTTCATTTTTTTTCTCTCCAATAACTATCTCGCGTGTCACTGTTTTTTCTCCCTTACACTTATGTCACTGGTCTTTCCTCCAGCAATCATATCTCGTGTCATATTCTTTTTTTTGTGAGTCATGCTTGATATATGACTCTCATCATTAATATTTTTTTCTTTCTTCTCTTTTAATATCAACATCACTAAGAAAATCCATCCAATATTTTTTAGAAGCAATCTTCAAGAAATAACTCTTATTTTTCACATCTTTGAATATTATTTTTTAGAAAACACCACAAAAATATTTTTCTTTCTTTTCATCTTCTCATTTTTCAACAAAGCTCAAGATACTATATTTTTTCATGAACCCGACACTGTACTTTTCTAAAAAAAAAACCATAATATGGGATTCGATTTTTTTACTCAATTTTTTTCACTCCCTTTTTTAACAAATCAAAAAATTCATATTCTAAATTAAAATAAAAAACACATAATACTTAAATTCTTTAAAAACAACACTGAGATTCACCATATTTTTTCCTCATCTACTACTTTTTCTCCGCTTTTTTTTCTTCACTATGATCGGTTCCTCTTAGTCGACTAACGCTCTGATACCATGTATCTGGCTTATGACTTTTGTTATGATATTTTAGTTGAAGAGGAAGAAAGAGAATAAGCAAAAAATATTTTTTGTATTGCATAATTTTCATACACTACAACTTACAACTTTTATATTATTTTTTTACTGCTCACTTGCTATTCTAATATTATTAAAAATGACTTCTCTATTTATGGACTATAAGGTATCTCTTAAATATTTTATGATTTAAATGTCACTAAATCATAACACAAGTTAATATGACATCTCTTAAAAATACTATTCATCAATTAACACAAAAGATAACAACTATCAAGTTCATGTATCGTAATTTCCAATATGATCCTAGTAAATCTAAATAATTAATAGAATATCAAGTATCTTTATTCTAATCACTAATTTACCACCTATATTAATTTTCCAAAAATATTAATTTCAACGTTCTCCAGATTTCTGATCAAACGAGAACTTAATTTTCTGTTTAGACAGTGAAACGATCTCTCTGCGGCTACATAGATCATACATACCTACAGTACTACTGATGTTGCAGAAAGTGAAAGGCTTTCCTTCACATCCCATTAATGGCAATCTTCATCATAGCACCTTTCCCATCATTTGATAAGTCGAACTGTTCGATACTTTTTTTCACCTCATTCCCCAACGTGCCTTTTTTGTTTCTAAGGTGCATGTCTTCTCTTGTTTGAAAATGTGTTTTGGTCTTACTATCAACTATCAAAGCACAAGCGCACCACGCACTTGCAAAGTTGCAAGTTACAAAATTGCAATGAACTTGCAGAGAGAGAAAGAGACGTGCATGTAATTAATGCTATGCAAATATGCAATGCACAGTGCATACGTGAGAAAATTGCACCTGTAACTCCACTTGCTCAAATGTTAAACAGTGGAACAGTAGATGGATCATGGATGATGCCTTCTGAGTTTTAAGTTTTAACCACGCACTTGTTCGTTACATACTTCCATATATGTAAATATGTCACTATATATGTCAGCCATGCTTGACCTGATCACTATATGATATATAAGACGAACATTTATATTATCTTACAATTTTGATTTTTCACAGTTATTTTACAATTTTGCAGATTAAATAGTGAATATATATTACACTAATATGTTTTGGGATTTTGTATACAACAAGATAAAGGGTGAAATTAGAATAAAGAAACGAATTTCTTCTAATTTTTACTTTCTTTCCCTACTGTATGTTTTTACAGTGACTTCTGCCATGTACTCACACAGGATTTGAATCTGCTGCCGTTGAGAGTAATGGTAGCAAGCTTCTATGCAAAATGTTCTGTCGATTCCGTTATCGACTCAGTAATCGATACACATGTCACTCTTCATGTTACAAAAATTATTATGCATATTATTTAAATTGTTATTCATATTATAAAAATACATGTATGATAACTCAAATAACATGATAACTGTTTCTCAGGATAATATAATATGTACAATAATTCAAATGACATATATGCATAATATTTTGTTTAACATTCAGAACGACATATGTATCAATAAAAGAATTAATAACGAGATCAATATATCAGCTTCCATATCTATGACAGGTGGATCCAGATAATAATACATCACCACTGCATCAAATCTAAGCCATCCAAATTTAATTCGACAACTTTGGTTTGTTACGACTGGTTGAGATGTCATCACAAGTATGATAGCAGATATGGAACACACACACAATGATAATCACTTATGACCAGCTAAGTAATTCTTAAACGGTTCTGAACTTCTGATAACTTCTTAGTTGGCGTCGTTGTCACTACGACTAAACCTGACTAATTGGTCAAAATGATTCATTAGCATGGGAAAATGGAAAAGTATACTATTTTGTGAGATATATACTATGCAAGCTTTTAAAAACGTTTAACGGTTATTAACGGTGAGGTCATAAGCGATGCAAATTAACGGTGAGGTCTTCACGACCGGTGTTATACAGATGTTAAATTAAAAACGGACAATCATTTTTATATATTATATATTTATTTCAGATCAAATTATGATCTCAAACATGCATATTTTTATCATCTGTATAATTATATGTAATTATGTATTATATAATATATTTAATAATATTATTAATATTTTTTTTTTGTTTTCATCATTTAAAAATATAAATGATATGATCTGTTATGTTTAATAATTAGGGGTTGAGTGAGTTTGCCCGGTATATTGCCCACAAGGAACAACCAATTAGAATGGGTGCTTGTTTGAGTTTTGCCCGTTTAATAATTAGGGGTTGCGGTCAACCATTGTACAAAAGATTCCATTATAGAAAAATGGCCAAAGAAATTAAAAGGCAATTTCTCAAGCGTAAGAATGAATTGCAAGCTATATTTGCAACCGCACCATTCAAGGTTGCACTCACATCCGATATTTGGACCGCCGGTAAGCATGGTCTTTCTTATTCTTGTATTACCGCACATTATATAGATGACTCTTGGGTTTTACAAAAAAGAGTAATAAGTTTTCGTGTAATAGATTACCCGCACACCGCGGAAGTAATTTATCAAGCAATTATGGGTGTTTTAAGAGAATATAATTTGAAAAATGATTTAGAAAATAAAATTTCTTCCATTTCTTTTGATAACGCTAGTAATAATATTAAATCAGTAGAATATTTGATCCGTGCCCTAAACCCAATTATGGATGGGGCAATATTTCACCAAAAATGTCCTTGTCATATCCTCAACATCACGGTAAAGGCAGGACTTAAAACGCCCGGTGTAGAAGCTTTGATAAAGAAATTTAAAAATAGTCTCAACCATATTTATTCTAATAATGTAAGAAAACAACAATTTCATGCTTTATGTCAAAGGTTAAATTTGAGTAAGTTAAGCGTGCCATGGGATGTAGATACCCGTTGGAATTCAACTTATAGAATGTTAGCTCGATGTCTTAATTACCGAGATGCTATCGATGAATCTTTGAGTTCCTCGCCCGAAGGATTGACTTTGATGCTTTCCATGGGTGAGTGGAACCAATTACAACTATTAATGAACTTTCTTGAAGTTTTTTTCAAGGCAACCGTTAAGTTGTCTTGCTCGTATACACCGACCGCGCATGAGTTGCTTCACCACCTCTTATTCATCGCCAAAGTGTACGACGAGATGAAAGGTACATATTTTAGTTCGAATTTTTTTATATACTTATATATATTTTTTAAATTCGGATTTTTTTAAAATACCTTCCAATTAATCTTGTACTTATTTATGTAGATATAGAAACTACCGATCAATCTCTCGCTCCAATTGTAGAGGCTATGAGGGAGAAATTTCTAAAATATTGGGAAGAAGTACCAAACGTGACAATTATTGCAAATATCCTCCATCCGACATACAAGATGTATTACACGGAAAGAATTTGGGTCCCTCTTCCCAAACCCACCCGTCCCAACCCGCCCGTCGTAACCCGTCCAACCCGTCGACCCGTCACCTGTCTCACCCGCCCCTCGTCCGACCCGTTTCCCAAACCCGCCCGCCCGGCCGTCTAGCACTACACTAATAAATATTACCCGAAAATTTTGACGCCATATTAACATACAAAATTGGATAATGTCTTCAACTATGAAGTCGACGGTTTGACACATATACAAAGGATATCCCAAATGTATCAGTTTAGTAACTACTTATATTATCTTGAATCGTTAGTTATATATACGTGGGGATCATCCATGACAAGTTGACAACAATTAAATAAGTCCATATCACAAGCAACTGCTTGCAAAATATTGCATTGTTATAATTTTTTATGAATAAAAAACGTCTAATTTAACCAACGATGATTTGGTGAAACAAAAAAATTCCGACAATATAATTGAAAATATAGTGCATTTAATTTAAACAACGATGAATGTTGAAATATTTGATGGTCACGCTTATTGAAAGGCAATGCAATTTTCTGCAACGAGTAAATTCCGACAATAATTTTGATAAATCTTCTAAAGTGTTGGAGCAAAAATTTTGACAAATCGTCTAAAGTGTTGGAGCAAGAAAAAACATGTTTCGTATATGAGATCTCGGATGTCTATCAAGTAGAAGGTTGCTCCGAAGTACTTGTATCATTCATTCGAGAACCGAAGCTAGTTTGATATATCATAAACCATCTTAATTAATATAAGATATATAATAAGTTGAATTTATTGCAATTCAGGATTGAACAATTAGGCTGTGATCCCGAGTGTTTTTCCTAATTAATTTTAACAAAATGAAATGAAAGGTGAAATGTTTTACACTCCATATTTGGAAGTGAAGTAATAATTTGGAAGAGAATGAATAGAGCAGTTTATAGGGCTGAATAAGCAAGAGCTTTATGGGGGATTTTTTACGTAAAATTACCGACAATATAAAAAATAGACCGGTTCCTATTTAAAACCCCATGCAAGTTTCTGATATAAGAAAATAATGTATAACCAAAGGCAGAACATGTAAATTTGACTTCCATGTGTTCAATTCTGTCCGTACTGCACAACAATCAATAACTGGTAAAGGTGGACACATACACGAAATAAAACTGAGACGAAAATTATAATAATGATAAACTACACATAATTATGAAGGCAATACTACTAATAGTCTAATATTTAAACAACTCAACTAAGTAGAAAATGTCATACAACATAAAACTACAGGCCTACAAGTTTCATGCCTACAACATATGTTTCCTACTTTCTGACCTTCTATCAATCCGTATTAATCATATATGGTGGTTTTAACTAGAAGGATAGAAGGTAAGAAAATGGATTCTACTAGGACATTCACATTATTCATGGTAAACATTCACATTATTCTCTTACCATGGAGAATCTCAACAGACTTGTGAAACCCGTTATAAGGTGGATCGAAATGAACGGGAAGGAAGCTCTCGGGGAGACTCGCATCGAAATACATTCTGTCGGCCTGTTCAATAGACGCTGCAAGGCCCTGAATGTATGACATAACAAACACACAATTAAGCTAAGATATCATCAGAAAATTGACACACAATAGAATAACAATCAGCAAATGTACAATATAACCAATTTTACAAATTGAATCTCTATATGAAATATTTTCTGTACTTCATTTGCTCCTTATATACGAAAATGCAAGAGAGACCAAGGGTGTTATTGAACAGTCCCCATAATATTTAAGTTAGATAAACACTACAATATTAAGAAAATCCCCCACAGAAACTACTAAATTACAAAAAAATTTCCCACAATTACAAACGACACTTGCATATATATAAAGAGGAAAATTAAAATAACACTAGCTTTGAATGAAATAAAACGAAACTATTACCTGAATCCGTGCATAGTTCACTTCGCACACCTTGTTGGATCCAGCAGCGATCCATTTGTGATTGTTTAAGTGCTTGTACAACCGGCCAGCCCCAATTGCATTAGTAAAATTAACGAATGCAAAACCAAAGTTGCTATTCGTCCTACAAAGAGAGTGACATCAATTAATTGTATGTACAAAAAAGATGATTAAGATCGTTCCGATTTGTTGCATTAAATGATACATAATGCACTTTGCCCAAAAAGGAAGTTTAAATGATACATTTGTTACATTAAATGATTCATTTTATGCAATGAGCAACGAAGAGAACATGCCAAGACAGGTGTTTTTAATTAAGAGCTGCTTTTCCGATAAAAGCCTCATCGTGTGCACAAAACAACAACACATCTCCAATCAATACTCAATAAGCTCGACATATAAACAATGAAATAAGAAATGCAAATTCTATCAGATAAAATTACACAGGATTAACCTGAAATCTATGGGAAGATAGAAATAATCGAACTCGGAGAGCACTGCTTGATCCCCATAAGCCTTGGCCTTCTCATTCTCCTCTATGCAATGGTCATGCAGAATAGAGAGCATCCTTTCCTTGCTGTATTAAACCGCAACTCAAATCAAAACCATCAGGAAAAAAACAGTAGAATGCAACGTGAAAAGATGTTACCAAATAGACACAAGTGCGAGAAATCTAGAGGACACTTGCCTAAACTTGGAAGGAAGATTCTTAATCATGAGAGTTGTCTTCCCTTCCCACTCAAAATCAGCCTCAGCGCTGATCGCATAGTAGCGGTGAGAAACTTTAACAGAGCCCCTCCGTCTCTGCTCTTGGTAGCGTGGAGCCCGTACGACGTCATGCTCCTTCTTCGGAGCTATAATTCTGCGGCGATTAACGACCAAGGAATTACCGATTGGAACTGACTTGATCGGTTCATCTGGAGTGTCGTACTTCTGATCTGTACCTGGATTCTCGTCCAGTTCTTCAATTGAGCACCGAGGGAGAGTCAGTGCACACTGTGGCGAGAACAGCTCGTGTGTTACGTAGTAATAAGGTAAGCTACAGTACTGATAAGACGAGTACAGAGGTGGTGAATAGGAACAGATAGCGAGACCATGAGTTGTTTGTACTTCAATGTAAAAAGGCGGATACGATGAGTATGAAGGGGAGTAGGGAAGATACGGGATAGGGTTTTCAGCAGGAAAGTGGAGAGGTGGAGAGGGGACGAAATTGTGCTGGGAGATGTATATGGGTGCATCAGGGTTGAGAGATGTCGCCATGGAAGGAGCCTGTGTGAGATGAGAGGAATAATCTGGTGATGAGAGTAGAGAGAAGGGTTTGTTTCTAGAGTGAGACGAGAAAGGAAATGATGTTTTTGTAGGGTTCTGCATAATGGGATAGATCATAGATATAAGGGCAGGGAAAGTTTTGGTGGAAAACGCTCACCATTTTTTCTTAAACTGGAGAGCCCAGTTATTTTCTCTCTGACGTCATGGGGTGTTGACAGGTGGAACATTCTTTAGAAAATGTAACTTCACAGATTCAGTCCGTCTTTTTAATTAAAAAACTTTTTTTTTTTTTGCAAACCCGTGGAATTAAAAAACTTCCACTACAAAAATAACAACATCAGCTTCTTTTTTGAGAAATCCATATATAAAAGTAAGCGATTAACTGTTTCACTTACAAGCATTTCTTACACGTCTCTTATATAAATTTTTATACTAAAAAATGATTATCATTACATTTTTTCAATAAATTATTTATACAAAGAATTAAAAATAATTTATCATTGCATTTGAGTGAGAAACGCGTAAGGGGAACAGAAACTGGAGATACCGTTATATTTACTATATATAAAATGCTGGAATTATATAATTTGCCAGAAGCGTGTAATTTTAGCATTTCTAATTTTATTGTTTATATTGCATGAATTTATGCATCAGATTGTTTTTTTTATCCAATGAATATTTTAACGTCCAATAAATCACTAAAATTCATGCATCAGATTGTTTTTTTTATTCATGCATCGCAATACTCTCTATAAATAAATTCACATAGCGCTGTAATCGAAAATTTTATTCATAACAAAAACAACAAAATCCGAAAAGAAATTACCAAACCTTTCGGTTGTTCAGAATTTGCACTCTTTAGTCTTTTATTTTTTATGAATAAAAATATTATTAATTTAGTTGATGAGTTAGATTATGTTTAGATTTTTTTTTCATAATTTCGATTATGCTCGTCAAGATCATAAATAGTTTATTTTTATCTTCGCAAGCAATCGAGCTGTAGTTATTCGAGTCTATTTTTATCGCGTCGAGTCTGATTTACGTTCGAAAAACAAGCGATTCAAAATTTATTCAGACAGTAACTCATGATATAAAATTACTAATTAAAACATAAGTAGAAGATGACGTTAAATTTGAGATGCACATTCTTTCGATCGCAAATCAGACTCGACAAGAGGGAACTAGACCAGATGTCTACATATCAATGGCTTGCGACGAAAAAAGTTAATTATGATCTTGTCGAGTGTTGAAGTTGTTACAAAAAAATATAGTTTGATTTGCATTTTTTCCTACAAAATTCAGCTACGCTCGTCGATACCGTATTTATTCTTTTTTATTGTCGCAAGCTAACGAGTTATAGATATCTGAGTCTAATTCTGTCGCGTCGAGTATGATTTGCAGTGGGAGATATGTGAATCTCAAATTTGGCTCTATCTTCAACATATCGTAATTAGTAGGGATGGCAGTTTGGCCCGCCGGCCCATCGGCCCGCACATATCTACCCGGTCCAAGAACTATACTCACCCGGCCCATTGTCATGGAGGGCCGGGTAGGGCCGGGCATATGGACGAGCCGGAGCGGGCTATGGGCTATGAAGTTGTACCCATGGGCCGATTATAATATTAAATTAGATTGGATCTTAGTATATGACGTGAGGCCTGAATAGATTTGACCGATTATAATACTGGTAGCTGATTATGATATCAAATTATTAGACGATATTAATCTGAAATTCTAAAATTATCACAAATTTTACAATTCTGTAATTATAAACTATACATTTAATAATAGAAAAAAATGTTTTTTATTTGATGCGCTGATGTTGTGATGCACTGGAGTATTGGACGGGCCTGTGCGGGTAGCCCATGGGCCGGGCTGTGAAGCCCATGGGTAGGCCGGGCTGCTAATTCTAAGCCCACCTCTGCGGGCCAGTTAGGTTGGATATGACATTTTTGCGGGCCATAGGCAAAATACCCGCGGGTAAGGCACATTGACATTCCTAGTAATTAGTAATTTTTTATCACGAGTTTGCATCAGATTCAATTTTGAATCGCTCGTTTCTCCGATCACAAATCAAACTCGACGTAGTGAAAGTAGACTCGAATATCTACAACTCGATGACTT